>OY987300.1:69578485-70266819 GCA_963920635.1 Pseudeuparius sepicola | reverse complement strand
ATAGGCTATATATGTCTGTGCTTCCAGTTTGCAATCTTCTTGATACAAGACCCTAACAAATGTAATATGGTAACTGGTAATTTTTGTCCAAAATAAGTTTTCTTGTTTTTGGTTTTCTTTATGTACCTACTAACTTCGGTTTATTTTCTTGTGTTTTATCAAACTACAAACTCATCTCGGCTAGTCCAATATTTTTGTAAGTTGTACAAAATTAGTTTATACATTATTATGGGATCAATAATTAGGTAGGTATAAAAAATCAGAAACAAAAATGTTAAAATTTTATTTTTCGTTTTATTTTTATTTGTTTCTCAGATTCATGAATGAAAGTTCTCTGTGCGCTTACCTGTAGTGCCTGTCGTTTCAAATTTTGCCATTGTCACCACAATGATCAGTTGACTCTTCAGTTGGAAACTGATCTACCCAAGTTCCTATGCGGGCCTTTATATAGTTTCTGGTACCGTTTAATTATTGAAACGTCTTTGTGCGTCCACAGTAATCCACACAAATAAATAATTGAAATATTAAAGTTCTGAGGTGTTGTTTTAATAATAAATTTAAAACTAATATAAAATGATGTTGCTATGCCAGGACGTAACCTTCAACTTATAATGGGATATCAAATTGAAATGCCACTTTATGTTCAGATGTAAAAGGTAAATGGAAAACGTATGATATGAAAATCGACAAAGCTGGGTTTGACATTTCAAACGTAAAAAAAAATACTTCAAAACTTACCTAATTTATTGTTTTTTTTTGTAGTCAACAAGTGCGCTTGTTAACATATTTATTAAAAGCTTCCGATAGAAAAGAAAAATTGTCAATTCGCGTTTTTTATGTTCAGTGCACTCAAACTGTTTCCATCAAAATTTCACCTAGTAGTAATAGACAGGGAGCCAGTGACAGATCTTGGTAACAATTTGGTGCAAAGTTGATTTCCTAATTTGTACCCCGGAAATGCGAATTTCACTTTTCTGGCTGGCTTTTAGCGGTGCAGCGTCCCGCTAGAGAGCTTAAAAAACTGCAGAAAATAATCAAAAATGTCTAAATCGAGCAAAGCCAAACCTTGTTTAATTTGTTTATGTAGATCGTAATGTACGATACACGAATTGTGGCGTACACGTCATCAATTTACGTCACTGAATCAAGCAAATCCTCCAGTGCCGTAGATTTAAATGGAGAAAATTTATACTTGTAAACGCAACCAGATATTAATCAAAATTTTAATTATTGTAACATAATGCGTTTTACCCGGTGAATTCACCCAAATTTTAATTGTAAAATAATGCGTTTTACCATCACAGGCCTATTTAGAGAAGCTGTAATATTAGGTCCGTGGTTTCATTTTTATATATTATATACATTTTACCATGCCTTGAAATTGCGTATAGTGATAGTCTGACTATCCAGTTATAGCAATGTAGTTAAGTATGGATATGTTGCTAACTATATATGTACGTAGCTAACTAAAAGGATGTTATAAAGACAAAAGATAACTAGATACAACTAAATAAAAAACAAAATTTTGACCACATCTTTTAAGAATTTATCAAACACAAAAAATATAAATATATTGACTATTTAATACAAACGATAGCTTGACCACCTCCAGGGTAAATAAACAAATTTCGAAATAAATATATGAACCCAGATAAAGTACATAGGTATATTAATAACAGATACATCAAACCAAAAATAAATCAAAGATTTTGTTTAAAAAAACTAAAAAAACACGCTTTAATAGCAAACCGAACTAAAAAGTAAAAAATAATAATAGCAAACCAAATTTTATTGTAAAAAAAGCATGGGTGCTTTTTACTATATTTTTATGATAACTCTACTTTTATCAATAGCTACTAATGAAATATTTATAACAATTGATGTCATGCACCCAACGCTTCTTTTTTACAATAAAATTCGGTTTGCTATTATTATTTTTATTTATTAGTTGGGTTTGCTATTAAAGCGTGTTTTTTTAGTATATTTTTAAACTAGGTATATTTTGTATTTGTAACAATAAGACAAAAAAGCGGCAGGCGTATTTTTATACGCCTGAAATTATCATTCTTCTCACTCTGTATTGGATTGGGCGAATTCTTGTAAAAATTTACGTTGTGGAAAAAGAAGTGACTAGCGGAACCTCGCGACTGCTTTGACTAGTGGGACCTCATCCTGCCAAGATCGTTTTTGGTTTCCTCTTGCAATCCAAGTTTCGTCAAGGAAAACAACTTGCCCCTTCAACTCGGAGTTTTGATTATTTTTATATTTCCGCAGAAACTCTGCTCTTCTCAAGACAATCTGACCCTTTTCCATTAACGCCCTGCGGTTGTCGTCCTTTTTATATTTAAAACCAATCTGTGGTAATAAACGACCCAAGGAGGACTTACTAATATCAAGCGGTACTTTAATAGCCAATTCCTCCCTCAAAGTCTTCAGAGTTAGGTGCTTTTCTGTAAATAATAAATGAATTTAAAATTTAAAAAATATATATGTTTAACTCTAACCCACTCCAGCTACCCTTAACCCTAAGACAAATACATTGTAAGCAAATTTTGATATTTGCAAGAATGAAAAAAAGGTAATTTGTTAATTTAAAAGTTGGTGTCTAAAACATTAACCCAGATACAAAACTCCTAAATATCTTTTGTGTTTTAGAATATTTTTTTCAGCTCTTTTCCTTGCATTAACACATTTTACTTGTAAAACGCAACCAGATATACCAGATTAAACAGACCTTTCACCCCGGTAAATTCACCCAAATTTCAATTGTAAAATAATGCGTTTTACCATCACCTTTTTAGAGAAGTTATAATATTCGGTCTTTGTGTGGTTTTACTTTTATATATTATAATTATACATTTTACCGTGCCTTGAAATTGTAAAGTGATAGTCTGACTATCTAGTTATAGAATTGTAGAAACGTAAAAGAAAATTTAACATTTAACTACCGCACATACCGAATTCAACTAGAATGCAAACTTACTTTCTGAATACATATTATAAATAACATTTCTGACTTCCATGTTCGTTTCCTTTGGCAAGTCCGTGGTTTCGTTTTTTTGTCGAGGTCCATATTTCGCGGCAGAAGTAGTTGGATTTTCCTGGGGACCATCTTGACCCTCTGCTCTCTGCACTTCGTGGGAAATGCGTGAAACTAATGCCCAAAGCTTGAGAAACACGCTGGAAAATATTTGATTCTGTAATCACCATCTACTGCCATAGTGTTTGCAATTTACCTCTTGGACTGCGTGAACTGGTAAAAGTGGTCCTCCGTTGCGTTTTTCATCTTTGAAATAATTTAATAACTTCGCTACAATTTCTTTGGCTTGGAAATTAAGTCTGTGGCCAGGCATCTTAAGATTATTAGGAAATGTTTATTCACAAACCCGTAACAGCAGATATTACCAAAGCCTAACTATTATTACAAAACTTATAGCAAAAGAATCTACAACAAGAGCAAGTACAAATTAAGAACCAAACTTGAAAACAAAGAAAATTCTTAGAAAATACGCACAAAGTCTCAGAATTTTTAAATTTATGCTGTGACAGTGACATATCTTAATATATTTCCCGAGTCGGCGGTTATGAACTCTACACTAACACGACCTATTGGCTATTGGCGTCTTTGTCTGACACATGCACGGACGGGTTGAAGTCAGCCGAACGTATGTCGACTAATCAAAGACAAAAGGGTGTATGCAGTAAATCAGTTCTGGGCGTATAAGAATAGGTCTTGTGTCTCTTATTGATACAAAAATTGATGACGTGTACGCCATAATTCGTGAATCGTACTTTAAATAGTCATCAAAAATTTCATTCCGATGGTGCAAAAGCTTTCTGTTTATAACCAACGAACACTGCAGAATTGAATATAAAATGTCTGAGTAGAGCAAAGGTAAACCTTATTTTATATGTTTATTTACACCATAAATAATAAAAAAACTTTTTCTTGAAATCGGCAGTAAAGTGTCCCAAAATCGTCATTAAAAGCACAGAAATCGTACAATAATGGGCTACATTATTGTACGATTTTTTCAATAAGTAGGCCTTGGCGAGATGTAAACATCGAACGTCAGACGCGTCGACCGTCAAAAGTCACCAAATATTCAAAACCCGGCCGATAAAGGCCCATTTAACTTTTCGTACACATTGCGAAATTGTTTCCTATAGAAGCGCAATCCTTCAGTATACATTTTTTAGTAAATTTGAATATCAATAGATTTGTTGCGTATGCTGCACAAGAAGCAGCAGTTTGGTTTTTCTGTACGAAGATGCCGTGTCTTGTCTTACTTGACCTAGGTAGAGCAATCGTCAAAGTCAAGCAACGCCAGGCGTAGTCTGTTCATTGACGGGTGATCCCTTATTATTATTTTCTTGCCTAATAAAACATTTTTTTTCCGATTTAAAAAAAAAATTCTACTCGTATGTACCTCGGCACTGAAGATCTTTTTATGACTCATGTGGTTTATTTGTCTCGGCCAGAGTCCTCGGCAACTAAATCCCACATGAGTCATAAAAAGTTGAACTTCAGTGCCTTGGTACATAAATAACTATTATGGCATAATTCTGATGGGGGAAAAATTGTCTGGCAAGCGATTAAAAGTAGTGCGCGCGATGCCTGTTGGCCGCGCGCGCGCCTATGTAACTATACTCGCAAATTCTGGCTGTAGATATGCTAAAAAAAATACTTCTATACGAAACAATTTTAACGCAAACGATTGATACATTGTGTGACGTGTCCTCGTTGGGGTATTTTCTAACTTAATAATAACTATTTTTAGTTGTAGACAATAAATAAATGTTATTGTTTTACTTATAGATATTTAAATTTTTAAATGCTAATTGCTATTAAATGAAATACAAAACTTACAAACAATAAAGTTAAATAAAAGTCGGGATATTTGAAAGGTCAGTTTTTGAAAAGCTTATCGTATTAATGGTTACATCATTATCGGTTTCATTGAAGCTATCCTCATCAGCAGAACAGTGGTCGCTTGTTCATCGTCTGTAATTACATGTAAAGAAAATCTAAATATTTGATTATATTAATAACTTATATGTATAGGTACAATATTTGCAGCAATATTAAGTGCCGACAGCGAAAGTGACGTTAGATTTCGTATTTTTTTAAGTTGTATAGCATAAAATCAGTGACTATAGAAGGAATTCCTTCTATAGTCACTGATAAAATCTAATAACATTTTACCTGGCAAAAATTTAATACAAACATCTCTGTCTTAATTTTAATCATAAGATCTTACAAGCGGTGTTTTGTTTTATAGGTTATGAAAACCTTGGGAAAAATAATAATTCCAGTGCATATGCTTTTAAGATCTTATGATTAAAATGAAGACAGAGATGTTTGTAGGTACTAAATTTTTGTCAGGTAAAATGTTATTGGATTTTATGCTATACAACTTAAAAAAATACGAAATCTAACGTCACTTTCGCTGTCGGCAACCCCCTCTTAATGAATTGTTTGGTTGGCAACTGAAATATACTTCTGACAAATGACAATCTGTTTTGAAAGGAGCAGGACATATTTTTATGTAATTCGTCAATTTATTCACGAAGAAATTGATAAGTGTAAAAAGGGCTTAAGAAACATATTTTGTTTCTCTACAATAAAAATAACACTTGACATTTAATTTTTTAATTGGGGTTTTCGCCATCAAACTGTCTAAAAACCACTTTTTCAAGTTGCCTGGAAAATTCATAAATTCTTAACAGTAAATGAACGAAACCTTGAAAGTACAACTCAAAAATAACTTCAACAAATTTGTTTTCTGAGCTTTCGGAGAATAAATCTTCCTCCTTTCTCAGAAATACCCATAAATGGCAACCTAATAGTGTTAAATCCGGCGACTTCCCTGTCCATTTTAAGGGACCATTTATTCCAATCCATTTGTTTCCAAACTCATCTCATCGATTAGAAATTCTTTTACAATGTTGGCTTTGTGTAGTGGAGCTCCATCGTGTTGAAACTACATGGTTCTTCTTAAATGCAATGGCACATTTTCCATGAGAACTGGCAGCTGTTGTTGCAAAAATTAGAGATTATATTCGTGTAATACAAATTACACAGTATCCCGAATCAAATTAGCCTTGGCTTGATCGGGTATCAATGGAAAACAATGGACAGTTGATACCTAATTTATTATTCTTACCTGTCATAATAATTGAAATACCTTCTCTTTACATTTAATAATTGTATGCAGGGGTGGATTTAGATATTTTTTGAAGGAGCAAATCTTTCTTCATCCAAATGCGTGTCATAACTTATGACTCATAGCGATGAGGTTATAAAAGAAAAATTTTAAGGATGTGCAACCAAAGCGTTTACTGTTATAGTACCTATACCTACTGAACTGAACTACGTTTCCGCCAAACTTTTGTTTAAAATCTGGAGCGAATAAGAATAAATGAAATAAGTATACTTATTAGGTATTGAAATCTATTTGGGGAAGAAAAATAACATGATAACATGAAACCGTCTCCGAGACTACCAAAAATTTACATTGTTATAGTTAAAATGGTACCTAGATGGCGTCATTTATCCAAGAAAATGGTGACATGTCTGAACATTTTTTTTTTTGTTTCGCCCTATAATAGAGGTTTTACTGAATTTGTATGCGTGCTCACTATATATTTTCTGTGGAGGTATAGACTTATGCTTTTTTTTCAAAATAGTTTGGACTTTTTGCATTTACCTGTTTCAATTTTAGCCATTGTTGCCACAATTAGTTGAATCTTCAATTGGGAACTGACCAACTTAACTTCGGTTGTTGGGCATTTATATAGTTTCTGTGGCCTTTTTAATAATTGAAACGTATTAATGCGTCTTTACCAATTAATAATAGAAATACTAGAGTTCTGAGGTGTTGTTGCTTTAATAATATATTTTAAAGTAATATAAAATAACTATGTTAGCCTCGTTAATAAATTGTCCAATGTACCAAGTACATATACAGAAACTAGAAGACCCTAGAAGCAATCAGAAAGGCAATCATAGAACAAACCAAAACTTCTCTAGAGAGTTTTTAAAGAGTAATTTTAATGCTGACTTAAAAATATATTAATACTTATAAAATAGTTACCTACTATAATAGAATATTTATTTTCAGAAGTTAATTTTGTATTGTCATTCTGCATTCATCAGCATCAAATGTAAAAGTGTAAGAAGGTAGTTCGGGGCCTCTTGGCAGGTTTTAATTAAATACTTGTATCGACACCCAGTTTTTTATCAAGTTAATATTTACTATTTTCCGAAAAACTTTCCCGGAACACTTTTCAAACTGTCAAGTGTAAGGATACGAGGCTTTATTATATATCTCGTGAATGGAAATACTATTCCATTATATCGGTAGAACTTGCCAGACCGTGTTTATTCTGTTGACCGGGGGATATTGGTTCCAACATACATACATCAGCTCCGAACACAATATACCTCTTTCTCTTACTATTCAGTCGAATATCTGCTTTTACGGGCTCACCAAACGATCGGATTCGTATAATATATTATACTGACGCTTTATTGATACTATAGCATACACTACAAAGTCTACTAAATTAAAAAATTGTTACTGAAGGGATACCGGAAAAAAATACGAATGATGCCAAACTTCCAAACTTCTACCACTTCTTCTAAAAATAGCCTTCCTATTGAAACGTAGGTGTGTACTTTTCCTTTCCTCGCTGCTATCATAGTACTATGACCTACGTTGATATTCAATTATATAAACAATTTTTTGACATTTTCGACTTGCAGCCATATACCAAAACATGACATGGTTTTGATTGTTAATTTTTATTAAAGTGACAAGTGGTTTTAATTCCACTTAATTTGCATCTTAACTTGAAAAGCCAGGATATATATTGAGGTGTTCGAATAATCTAATGTGTGGAAACAAACCCCTGAAAAATAAATACGACTTTTTCATATAAATGCGTTGTATACAATCTATATTTTAGTAACTAATGTAACTAGATACACATTTTCGTCTGTTTCAAATTAATAGTGCGGGTTTCTCGGATTAACAAACTAATTAATTAATTATTAAAATTAATGGACTCCTATTGAATAAATATAGCCATATTTTAGAGAACATTTGTACGGCTGCGTGAACATGTATGTATGTAATTGTTTGTTATTGGCATATTTGTGAGATACCTATCTGTATATAAAAAGTTTTTAATATAGCATTAAATTCTGTATATGATTTTCCAAAATGGAGCCATAATTTTGTTTTGTCTCATGATTGTAATTGTTGGCACGTTCAAGGTTTCCAGTTGTTTGATTCGATTTAGGATATTTTGTAAATACTAGTATCTCACAGCGTATATACGATATACAAGTCTATCAAGAAACTATTTATTGATGTGCATTACCAAATAGGAAAGACTGAATTTAAGAAATGCCAATGTAAACGAATTACCTCGTCTTCTTCCCCCCGACCCGCTAACATAGAAGCAAAATAAAACCGTATTATATTTGTATTAGCGTGAGATATCTATTCCTATATATGGGGAATGGCGGGGCAATATGGGGTACCGGGGTATAACGGGGTACGAGTATTTTTACTAGATACAGCCTAACTGAAGCAGCCAAATTTCAAATTTACATGTCCCCCTCCCACCTCTTTTCGATGCAAGACCACGCCCCCGGTCAAGTCAATTCAGTGAGTACATAGCTATTGTTGGGAGTACAACAGCTCCCGTGTTTTAAAACTTGTGATTACGTTTTTCCAAGATAAATACAGTTTTTCTACGATTTTCGATGTGAGTTTTATTGCTTAATTAAACTTATTATTAAGTATGATTAATCTAAATCATTTTATCGAAAACTAATTGTCGTTGTAAATTTTATTTATATTTTATTGTAAAACGTGCGTCGGGACAAAATCGGGTATTAGAGATGGGGCAAAATGGGGTACAGCACCCGGATGTCCTGTTGAAATACCTACAAGGCAATATAGTTTTATTCTTGGACACTTCAACAGTTGATAGAAAATCATAAAATATTACTATTTTGGAATAACTTTTTATACACAGCCGCCTCGTTTTCGAAATACATTAAGTTTAAATTGTCAAAATTTTTAACGTTTTATTTTTTATTTTTCCAACCGTTAAAGATAATTAAACGAAATTTTGTACACAACATGCATTGATCCAGTGTCACAAAATACGGTAATACCAAGTTCCCAATGTAGCCAGTGGCGGAGATATGGGTATACAATACCCTTGAATATTATTCATTATTCTAAGCAAAAAATTGTCTCTTGACTTTTTTTGTATCTGCCGAAGTTCTACGGGAAAATTAATTTATCTTTTATTGCTTTTATGGAATGCAAAAAATAATTTATTTAATTTGAAAAAAATGTCATTTTAGATTTCTCTTTGGCCAGTACTGAACAAAAATGTAAATTTAGGTACCGTAAAACTATGGCAGATACAAAAAATGCCAAGAGACGGTTTTTGCTAAGAAGAAAAAAAAGCTCTACAGGGCCGTGTCAGTATTTTTCTTGATAAAACAAATGTATGTATTATCACATTTTGTGACACTTGATCAATGCATGTACCAAATTTCGTTTAAATAACTTTAACGGTTGGAAAAATAAAATAAAATGTTAAAATTTTTGAGAATTCAAACATCCTGTATCTCAGAAACGAAGCGGCTGTAGATAAAAAGTTGCGCCACAAAATAATAATATTTTTGATTTTACATCACCCTCGTTGAAGTGTCCCAGAATAAAACTAATCAACCTGAATATTGTTTAATTTGTTTAGATGGCGAAACGATATAAACGAAAAACTAACATTTTCATGTTTTTACGTTTTTATTATTTTTTTAATTTAAAGATTACTGTTTGCTTAATAAAACATTTTGGAGAAACGTCTCTTTAATTCACCAAAAACTCACTATTTTAAAGCATTATTGTACTACCCATTTTACCCCTCTTGGTACCCCATTATACCCCGCATACGGGGCAAAACGGGGCAAAGCGCAATTTCCATAAAAGTCCAAAAAAGTTAAAACTCAGTTACTGATTCCGTTATATAAAATGCTGCTAATGTTACTAAACATATCTAACTACCTGTTAATATAAATGAATAATCATTTCATTTATATATCCCAGAAATAAGGGGGTATGAAATTAAGTACCCCATATTGCCCCGCATTCCCCTATCGTTGTTCTATACTGTGGCATAAAATACAGTTGGTTCAGCGAATGTTCGGCCTACGTCACAACTCCCGTCCTTGTCTGACTCTTGAATATACGTCCGATATCCATCGTATATTCATAAGTAAGACAAGGACGGGAGTTGTGACGTATATAGGGCCGAACATTTGCTGAACAAACTGTAGACACATTACTTATTGTTTTTAAGTTTTGTTGGTAGCTTTATTGGTGCAATCGATTTGTTCATTTTTCCTTGTCAACGTTCGGTTCTTTCGAGAATATATGAAATACGAGTCTCGGATTATTATCATCTCATAATATAAAATATCCCAGCCCCAGCAGCTATTGATAAACAAGATAGAAGCTATGTAATTATTCTACATCAGTTTATTTTACAACAGACATGATGTGAGAGATAATAAAAGTAATAAATACCACATCGTTTTGACTTAAGTTCCGTAATATTCTCAAGTTTTACGGCTTGTATCTTTTCTTTGGTTTTCCAGGTCGCGCCTACCCAAAACAATTTGCTTTAAGGAAATGAGGTGTCGAAGGGTAAAGCTCTTCCCCGCAGTTTAGTACTTCGATTTGCTGTTTTGTTTCGGATGGCAAAGCCCTGGGGTTAGCGTCGCGACGCTTCATCCCTGCAATCTCGGCAACGAAATATTGATTCTGATTCCATGCCAGATACATACGAAATGAAAAATTCTGACGGGGTGTGAACAATAATGTTTTTGCAGTGAGAGATTGTTTTTCAGTCGTGGCATTAGTTTACGTTCGGTGACTTTGGTACTGTGCCAAGAAAGAAGCTGATTTTTCAGAATTAGGGAATTTTAATAACGTACGTATACAGTGTGTCCACGTATGGAGTGGATAAGAGGAGAAAATTGTAATTATTGAGATTTAAGATTACCATATAAAGTCAGATGTACGGGGTGTCTACTAACCGGGAAATGGGGAAAGCGGGAAAAAGCCGGGATTTTAATTTGTCCGGGAAAATGCGGGAAAACGCCGGGAATTCCGATATTAACTTATTTTATTTTATTTTATAGCCTTGTCTATGGTGGTACTCCTCAATCTCTTCTCTTCATATGGATTCTTAGTAAAATATAATTGAAGACCTCGGTGCAAAAACCGGACAAGTCCATACTTTACAAGTTTTGGGAAAATGAAAAAGAAACTCCCGGACTTGTCTGGTTCTTGCACACATGAATGCGAGCGGCCAAGTCCTAAAGCTATATATCAACGTTATTCTGCTTTGGATTTGGCTGATTCTTACACCAATCGATCGGCAATATTTTAATACATAAATGTAGTGGAAAAAGTAAATTTTACCCATATTTATAAGTTTTGAGAAAATGAAAAAAAACTCCCGGACTTGTCTGGTTCTTGCACCCAAGAATGCGAGCGGCCAAGTCCTTAAGCTCTTTATCAACGTTATCATGCTTTGGACTTGTCTGATTCTTGCACCAATCGATCAGCAATATTTTAATACATAAATGTAGTGGAAAAAGTAAATTTTACCCATATTTATAAGTTTTGAGAAAATGAAAAAAAACTCCCGGACTTGTCTGGTTCTTGCACACATGAATGCGAGCGGCCAAGTCCTTAAGCTATATATCAACGTTATCAAGCTTTGGATTTGGCTGATTCTTACACCAATCGATCGGCAATATTTTAATACATAAACGTAGTGGAAAAAGTAAATTTTACCCATATTTATAAGTTTTGAGAAAATGAAAAAAAAAAAACTCCCGGACTTGTCTGGTTCTTGCACCCAAGAATGCGAGCGGCCAAGTCCTTAAGCTATATATCAACGTTATCATGCTTTGGACTTGTCTGATTCTTGCACCAATCGATCGGCGATATTTTAATACATAAATGTAGTGGAAAAAGTAAATTTTACCCATATTTATAAGTTTTGAGAAAATGAAAAAAAAAAACTCCCGGACTTGTCTGGTTCTTGCACCCAAGAATGCGAGCGGCCAAGTCCTTAAGCTATATATCAACGTTATCATGCTTTGGACTTGTCTGATTCTTGCACCAATCGATCGGCGATATTTTAATACATAAATGTAGTGGAAAAAGTAAATTTTACCCATATTTATAAGTTTTGAGAAAATGAAAAAAAACTCCCGGACTTGTCTGGTTTTTGCACACATGAATGCGAGCGGCCAAGTCCTTAAGCTATATATCAACGTTATCATGCTTTGGACTTGTCTGATTCTTGCACCAATCGATCGGCGATATTTTAATACCTACATAAATGTAGTGGAAAAAGTAAATTTTACCCATATTTATAAGTTTTGAGAAAATGAAAAAAAACTCCCGGACTTGTCTGGTTCTTGCACACATGAATGCGAGCGGCCAAGTCCTTAAGCTATATATCAACGTTATTCTGCTTTGGATTTGGCTGATTCTTACACCAATCGATCGGCAATATTTTAATACATAAATGTAGTGGAAAAAGTAAATTTTACCCATATTTATAAGTTTTGAGAAAATGAAAAAAAACTACCGGACTTGTCTGGTTCTTGCACACATGAATGCGAGCGGCCAAGTCTTTAAGCTATATATCAACGTTATCATGCTTTGGATTTGGCTGATTCTTACACCAATCGATCGGCAATATTTTAATACATAAATGTAGTGGAAAAAGTAAATTTTACCCATATTTATAAGTTTTGAGAAAATGAAAAAAAAAAAACTCCCGGACTTGTCTGGTTCTTGCACCCAAGAATGCGAGCGGCCAAGTCCTTAAGCTATAAATCAACGTTATCATGCCTTGGACTTGTCTGATTCTTGCACCAATCGATCGGCGATATTTTAATACATAAATGTAGTGGAAAAAGTAAATTTTACCCATATTTATAAGTTTTGAGAAAATGAAAAAAAAACTCCCGGACTTGTCTGGTTCTTGCACCCAAGAATGCGAGCGGCCAAGTCCTTAAGCTATATATCAACGTTATCATGCTTTGGACTTGTCTGATTCTTGCACCAATCGATCGGCGATATTTTAATACCTACATAAATGTAGTGGAAAAAGTAAATTTTACCCATATTTATAAGTTTTGAGAAAATGAAAAAAAACTCCCGGACTTGTCTGGTTCTTGCACACATGAATGCGAGCGGCCAAGTCCTTAAGCTATATATCAACGTTATTCTGCTTTGGATTTGGCTGATTCTTACACCAATCGATCGGCAATATTTTAATACATAAATGTAGTGGAAAAAGTAAATTTTACCCATATTTATAAGTTTTGAGAAAATGAAAAAAAACTACCGGACTTGTCTGGTTCTTGCACACATGAATGCGAGCGGCCAAGTCCTTAAGCTATATATCAACGTTATCATGCTTTGGATTTGGCTGATTCTTACACCAATCGATCGGCAATATTTTAATACATAAATGTAGTGGAAAAAGTAAATTTTACCCATATTTATAAGTTTTGAGAAAATGAAAAAAAAAAACTCCCGGACTTGTCTGGTTCTTGCACCCAAGAATGCGAGCGGCCAAGTCCTTAAGCTATAAATCAACGTTATCATGCCTTGGACTTGTCTGATTCTTGCACCAATCGATCGGCGATATTTTAATACATAAATGTAGTGGAAAAAGTAAATTTTACCCATATTTATAAGTTTTGAGAAAATGAAAAAAAAACTCCCGGACTTGTCTGGTTCTTGCACCCAAGAATGCGAGCGGCCAAGTCCTTAAGCTATATATCAACGTTATCATGCTTTGGACTTGTCTGATTCTTGCACCAATCGATCGGCAATATTTTAATACATAAATGTAGTGGAAAAAGTAAATTTTACCCATATTTATAAGTTTTGAGAAAATGAAAAAGAACTCCCGGACTTGTCTGGTTCTTGCACACATGAATGCGAGCGGCCAAGTCCTTAAGCTATATATCAACGTTATTCTGCTTTGGATTTGGCTGATTCTTACACCAATCGATCGGCAATATTTTAATACATAAATGTAGTGGAAAAAGTAAATTTTACCCATATTTATAAGTTTTGAGAAAATGAAAAAAAACTCCCGGACTTGTCTGGTTCTTGCACACATGAATGCGAGCGGCCAAGTCCTTAAGCTATATATCAACGTTATCATGCTTTGGATTTGGCTGATTCTTACACCAATCGATCGGCAATATTTTAATACATAAATGTAGTGGAAAAAGTAAATTTTACCCATATTTATAAGTTTTGAGAAAATGAAAAAAAAAAACTCCCGGACTTGTCTGGTTCTTGCACCCAAGAATGCGAGCGGCCAAGTCCTTAAGCTATATATCAACGTTATCATGCCTTGGACTTGTCTGATTCTTGCACCAATCGATCGGCGATATTTTAATACATAAATGTAGTGGAAAAAGTCAATTTTACCCAAAAGTGGACTTGTCCGGTTTTTGCACCGAGGTCTTCAATTATTTCATGTGGTCTGCATAGGTTATTTCATGCAAGTCTTAGCTTTTTGATTTTGTCCCCTCTCTTGTGAGATTCTAATGTTAGATATCTTACAGTCTTCTGCCAGGTCAATATATTTATTAGTGATGTAAAAAACAAGATTTCTTGTCTTGCTCGGCAACTTCTTGTCTTGTCTTGCTAAGCAAGGCAAGATGTAAAACTACTTCTTTTCTTGCAAATTTCTTGCACAGTTATTTCTTGTCTTGCTAGCAAGACTCTTGCTTACTTCTTGTTCTTGCTTTTTAGGGGATTCCCCAACTCTTTTTCGGGGATTCCCTTTATTTTACGCCTTCTGCGCGCTCGCCGGCGCCGAGCGAGCCACCCTATTTTATCTAAAATGGCCAGGGATATTCTAAGTACTATGGCAACGTCAGTTCCTGCCGAAAGACTTTTTTCGAAGGCATCATTGGTTATAAGAAAACATCGAAATAGGCTAAATTCTAGTGATGTAAAAATTTATTGCTCTTGTCTTGCTCTTTCTTGTTCTTGTCTTGTTCTTGCTGCAAGAACAAGACAAGAAGTAGTGGAGCAAGAAGCAAGACAAGACAAGAGTAGCTCCAGCAAGAAGACAATATTTTTGTCAAGAAATTTGCAAGAAACAAGATTTCTTGCTTTCTACCGATGGCAAGTAAATGAGACAAATAAACAAGGGAAACGTGATTTATTTAAATCATATTAATAAGAAACAAAGTAGGTAATTCTTTTATACAAAAAAAACTGAAACTAGAGTTTGTTCAGCGAATGTTCGGCCCCACGTCACAACTCCCATCCTTGTCTTACTCACGAATATACATATATGGATATCGGTCGTATATTCACGAGTTAGACAAGGACGAGAGTTGTGACGTAGGGCCGAACATTCGCTGAACAAACTATAGGTACCAAGGTAGGTACCTACTTAAATCTTAAACGTGAACATGACATTACTGACATTACTAGTAACTAGTTATCTGTATTTCTTACACTGCCCCGTGAATTTAGACAGAGAAGGTATGATTCAGAATTTAGCCTATTTCGGTGTTTTCTTATAACCAATGATGCCTTCGAAAAAAGTCTTTCGGCAGGAACTGACGTTGCCATAGTACTTAGAATATCCCTGGCCATTTTAGATAAAATAGGGTGGCTCGCTCGGCGCCGGCGAGCGCGCAGAAGGCGTAAAATAAAGGGAATCCCCGAAAAAGAGTTGGGGAATCCCCTAAAAAGCAAGAACAAGAAGTAAGCAAGAGTGTTGCTAGCAAGACAAGAAATAACTGTGCAAGAAATTTGCAAGACAAGAAGTAGTTTTACATCTTGCCTTGCTTAGCAAGACAAGACAAGAAGTTGCCGAGCAAGGCAAGAAATCTTGTTTTTTACATCACTACTAAATTCTGAATCAAGCCTTCTCTGTCTAAATTCATGGGGCAGTGTAAGAAATACAGATAACTAGTTACTAGTAATGTCAGTAATGTCATGTTTAAGATTTAAGTAGGTACCTACCTTGGTACCTATAGTTTGTTCAGCGAATGTTCGGCCATACGCTCTCGTCCTTGTCTAACTCGTGAATATACACGACCGATATCCATCGTATATTCATGAGTAAGACAAGGACGGGAGTTGTGACGTAGGGCCGAACATTCGCTGAACAAACTGTAGTTTCAGTTTTTTTTGTATAAAAGAATTACCTACTTTGTTTCTTATTAATATGATGTAAATAAATCACGTTTCCCTTGTTTATTTGTCTCATTTACTTGCCATCGGTAGAAAGCAAGAAATCTTGTTTCTTGCAAATTTCTTGACAAAAATATTGTCTTCTTGCTGGAGCTACTCTTGTCTTGTCTTGCTTCTTGCTCCACTACTTCTTGTCTTGTTCTTGCAGCAAGAACAAGAAAGAGCAAGACAAGACCAAAATTTTTTACATCACTAATATTTATATTTCTTTCCTCTTAAAATTGTTTGGGAGCCCCAACACGCCTGCCACCACGAGGGATACGGGAAACGACACGTGGCACCGCCATTTTGGGTTGATGTTTTGTGGTACTCTGACGGATTCGCCGCTTAACGTTATTTTATGTGACGATAAATGTTACAAAGAGCACATTTTTTAATCCTCTTTTTAAATTTAGTTCATAGTTTTTTGTAAATAAATCGAAAATAATAACATTTAGGTATAGGGAACCAAACACAAACTTGCCCTAATTTTTTGTGCCAAATACGGCTACAACAAAAAAATGGGTGTTTCAATTTGAAAATTTTGAGTTTTTGGCATTTTGTGAATTAATATTTGAATAATTTTTTGCGAGCGCCCTGTACAAGATCGGAAATATTCTTTACGGTATTTCTCTACACCAAGCCCTTGACTACAAAATGCCAAGAACGCGTTGCGAAATATGTAGCCGTTATGAAGAAACTGTCAATTAAGTACGGGTCTGCATCTGTCATTTTTTCTCTAAAATGGCAAATATCTCAAAAACGGTTGAATTTAGGTATGGGATATGATACATAAAATGTACCTAGAATTTTACCGTAGAATCCAAAAATGCAATAAAATACAGGGTGTTCCATTTAAAATAACGAAGTTGTCATCGACTTCCGGTATAACCGGTAGTGCCGCCATTTTGAAAATATTTTAGATGAATAGTACTCATTGGCATTGGCATTGGCATTTTTGAGATATCGATCGATGCAGTTCGTGGTGAGACACCCTGTATATTCATTCACCAGTTAAAGCTCTGAACTATACATTTACATATATTTATCTAAACGATTCCAACAACTATACTGTTCACAGCGGTTTATGTACAAATTATTCTCGAATGCGGTGCCATTTTGTGTGCAGCGTTCTAATTAAATAACTGCGTTCGTAATCCGAGCCGAGTTCTTCATTTAAACTTCATTAGAAATTAAAACTAGGTCTGACTTATTTACGGCGCCGTCTCTTCTCGAATCACTTCCAAAAGTTAAGGATGAATATAGGAGGTCTTTTGGGCGAGAGAAAGACGCCTTTCTGCAATATCGCCTGTAATGCGATGGCAGTAAAAGAAAACGGGAATGGAAAGCGTTATTTTGTTAGCTTATTGCTACAACGTGACTTATCAGAGGTAAAATATCGTCTCAATTGTACCGAGTTATCTAAATTTGCTTTATGTACAGGGTGTTTCATTAAGGGTGAAGAGGTACCATATCTCAAGAATTAAAAGTCCTGGAGCTTTGAGAAAAAATCTTCTTAAGTAATGTGGTCACGAAAAATCGCTGGAAATTATTTCTAAGTTGGTAGGTCGGCCGCTAGGGGGCGTATTCGAAACAGTAAATTTGAAAAATGAGTTTTCTCAAAAAAATTACTAATAAAGGTATATCAAAAATACTTTTATTGCACTCTTCAGCAAATTCTGAACAATTTTTGTTAAGGTTTTTTTGCTCTAGCTCTTCAAATAGAGGTGAAACGGGCGGATAAACCTTGACTTGAAAAAATGCCTGTAACTCCGGTTTGGCTTAACCGAATTGGTCGAACTTGGGCTTGTTGAAGAGAGCTTTCCTTCTTCTATCAAATGATTGTCCAGTAAGGTCATTTCGAATTTCGTGGTCACCGCTAGAGGGCACAATTTGAAAAATTTACCTCTTATTACAATTTTCTCCGAAATTTTAAATGCAATGGCATATTTATTCTGTTATAATCGAAAAGTAGATTAAATTTACAACAAAAAATACCCAAGGTGGATGGGGTAATTATTTCATAGCCTGCTGCGATTTTTTAAAATAGCGAATTTTCAAGAATCCCCCTTTTTTACGACAAAATATTATCAAGAAAACTTGTTCAGAATGAAGACCTGAGTAGATTCGCAAAATTTCAAAAGTCTAGGCCCACTTTATTTTTTATATTTATCTCCCACTTTTTTCTTAGAAAAGTGTCCTTTCTGGAGCTTTCAAGTCAAAATTGTATTTTTTCACGATGATCAAGTTTCCTTAATAATATTTTTACGTAAAAGGTCCAGAAAGGACACATTTCTAAGAAAAAAGTGGGAGAAAAAGGCGAAAACTAAAAATCAAAGTAGGCCTAGTCTTTTGAAATTTTGCAATTCTACTCAGTTTTTCATTCCGAACAAGTTTTATTAATAATATTTTGTCAAAAAAATCCCTAATAGGGTTTCTTGAAGATTAACTATTTTAAAAAATCATAGCAGGCCATGAAATAATTACCTATGAGAGACTCTCCCTTGGAACTATACCAATAAAAAAAATAGATACCATTTGTTTTCCTTGTCCCGTGTCAAATTGGGACATACTGTATATCATATGGGAAGACGTATTTTATTATATCATCACTATTACCTTCGATGTACCTAAGTACTCTGAATATGTATCTAAATTATCGCGAAAAGTTATTGTTACGTTACTTTAATTAGGTTAGTTTACGTTCTAATACAAGATCCTAATAAGATCAACCTACCCTCACCTGTATTCCTAATGAAGGTATTTTTTAGAAAAGATAATGTATAAACAAATTAATCGCGCATAGGTTGCCTAATCATATACAGGGTGACCGTATTTCGAGTCTATGCATGGGGATCTTGGTGATCTTAAGAAATACGAGGTCGGTTAAATTGGGGCAAAGTTGCGGAATTTTATGCCGAGTAACATAGTAAAAAGAAATTTTGCCTGGCCCTTTTCGTTTTGAAAATAATGCGAAAAAACTGAAAATTGTCGTTTTCGTTTTTATTTTTTTAAACGAAAACGAATGGCGCTGGACATTTCTGAGTTAAATATTATTAAGGCACTTTTTTACAAGGAATTTAAATATGACTTCGCATTTTTTTCTCGCCTTCCTGGACAGAGATATGACAATCAACTTTTATTTTTTTATGGGCGCCATATTGGATTTTTGCATTTTTGAAAAGAGGATTTTTTTCTGGTTAAAATGATATGTCACACAATATGCTGTAATATCAAATTAATCGTTTTTGCATAGAGTGCCTTGGAAACGTAAGCCCCATAATTGACGTTTTTGCATAGAGTGCCTTGGAAACATAAGCCCCATAATGTTTGACGTTTTTGCATAGAGTGCCTTGGAAACATAAGCCTAGTTACTCATTGTTGCGAAGTGTGCTTTGGAATATTGTTTAACGGTTCAGAAAAAATTCAGTTAATGTTAAATTTATTGATTAAATAAATCATTAACGTACCACGAGAGATGATCTGAAACCTTGTTATATATTCGTCATTTGCCATATAACACATTAACACTAAAAGAGTCAAACTGGAAACACAAGAACAACAAAAACCTAGACGAGTAGATAATCCTATTTTACAATAAATGTTCAATTTGTCCTCCTTGTTCCTCAAGGCACAATGCAGCATGTTTCCTTAAATTGTTTATGGCTCGTCCAATATCCCTTTGACGTCATTTATATTTGAGGAATATTAAATTTGAATCATGTCACGATTTTCTTCATGTGAAAATGACATTTTTTCAGTTAAATAAATAGTGTCCGTGACACTTAAAATTGTACTAAACTATCAAACGTTATATTATGGGGCTTATGTTTCCAATTTCCAAGGCATTCTATGTAGAAATGTCAAACATTCTAGGGCTTACGTTTCCAAGGCACTCTATGAAAAAACGTCAAATATTATGGGGCTTACGTTTCCAAGGCACTCTATGCAAAAACGATTAATTTGATATTACGGCAAGAAAAACAAAGTAAAGCATATTGTGTGACATATCATTTTAACCAGAAAAAAATCCTCTTTTCAAAAATGCAAAAATCTAATATGGCGACAATAAAAAAAAAGATGATCGTCATATCTCTGTCTAGGGAGGCGAGAAAAAAATGCGAGGTCATATTTAGATTCCTTGTAAAAAAGTGCCTTAATAATGTTTACTTAGAAATGTCCAGCGCCATTCGTTTTCGATTAAAAAAATAAAAACGAAAACGACAATTTTCAGTTTTTTCGCATTATTTTTAAAATGAAAAGGGCCAGCCAAAATTTCTTTTTACCATGTTACTCGGCATCAAATTCCGCAACTTTGTCCCAATTTAACCTACCTCGTATAAGATAACCAAGATCCCTATGCATAGACTCGAAATACGGTCACCCTGTATAATTGCATGGTTACGTTTAATTGAAAATTAATTTCCGTCGACCGTTTGTTAATTAGTTATTTTAACGAATGCAAAATCGTTTATTATTAACCCCATTAACGCATGATTTCTCATTAAGAAACGATTTTTCCAATCAAGTTGGCAGAGGCGCTATGTTTTCATTTTTCAATACTTGTTTCTGTCACTGTCAAGCTTTAGATTTTCGTACATATTTAAAGCACAGTCGACGGAAAAATATTTTAACTAACTTAAAGGGCCTATTAATGATCTGGAAAATTTAAATATCTCGATCATTAATAGGCATTATCAATACACTTTTTCTTTTAGAAAAGTGGCCCTAAAGGTTTAGAAATTTTTTACACCTAAGTACCGTAAAATGGGGATACTTGGGACACTTTTCAAGTAATATTTTAATTTAAATTGCTCATAGGTTTTTGTTTATAGAGATATGAAACTAACAATTGGTGCAAAATTTCTTTGATGTTAGTAGAACAAGCCTGTATATTCACTGTAAAATAAAAATTAAACCATTAGGAGAAAAAATTGTTTTTAATGATTGTCCAAGTTACCCCGTATTGGGGCAACTTGGGACAGGCCTTGATTTTGAATAGATAATTCATGTTTGCCCATTCTAGGGCAACATGGGACAGAAATAATTAAGAATAAAATTATTTTGCTAGTTTTTTTTCTTAAAAACTACAATTCTAGGTTAAAATAAATACAAAAATGCATTTATCGTAAAAACTAAAAATAAATGGTTCGACATCAAGTAAACAAAAACAAAATATTCTCAAGAAACTCAACAGAACTTATTTTCAAAGTAAAAGTTCCTAGTTCCACATATACCTATCATCTAGATCTAGAGTAATACAAAAGAAAACAAAAATAGTCAATTAATTTTAAAAACAAACTAGATGCCTACTTGCTGAAGCCAGTTGGTCTCTAAGTCCCTGAAATGAATATTGTCTTGTATTTACGTTAACAAGTTTCAAAACTTCAAGAATATCACTTATTGATACAGGACATATTATATTCAATGGATTTGTTCTTCTTCTGATAGACAAACCGCGTTCCTTACATCTTCTATAGCTGATTCAAATTGTTTTCGGAAAAGTCATAGTATTACCAATGAACAACTTTTCTTTTGTGAGTTCTTGGCGTTTTTTTTTAAGAAAGGGCACCTGAAAAATGATTTTAACTGAAATTATAAACAGAAAAACACAAAGCGGTTACTTGGGACCACTGTCCGAACTTACCCCAAAGTTGAAGGGTAGTCATTTTTTTTGCTCCACCAACTCTAACTTTAGAGTATGACCGAAAGTACATATTGAGATATTCTAACAATCGTATAAGTAAAATGTCTGGACGATTGCTACTAGGGATTCTTCAAAATAAGGGGACCCAGCATTATACTTTCCAAAGTGAGGCCTATTCTTTCATCATTCTAATGGTATCAGTGATGCCAAGTATGCCATTTTATTGGAGAATCTATGAATATAACAGGTACTTTGATTGTTAGTAAAAATTAAAAATGGTTTCCATGATTTCTAAAAATTAGACTTGACAATGTTGTGTCTGCAATTACAGAACATGGCAACTGCCAAATGAAACAAATTTATTGTATAGTTGAAATTCTTTAATCGTCACATCTGAGTATCTGAAAGTTAGAAAACTTAAAAATTGTGAATTATGATGGGAAATTTTTTGCCTCCTTTGGAATCTATGACACTGTTTATCACATAAAACCTGATGGCAGTTGGACACTAACATATAACATAACCTTGTACCAGCCCCCTTATGGTCTCCTTGGAGTCGACAGAAAACAAACTTCCCCTCAAGGCTTCACTTTTCCTATGTGATAGACTGTGAAATGCTGGGTCCCCTTATTTTAAAGAGTCCCTGATTGCTACTAATCTGAACAATTGTTTGTTATTCCTAGCACACAAAGTTTTTTCTAGTTATTTTTTGAGGTTACAATTGTGAAATTTGAAGGCCGACAAAAACTATCTAAAATAATTAATCGTTTTTGCATAGAGTGCCTTGGAAACATAAGGCCCATAATGTTTGACGTTTTTGCATAAAATCATAAAAAAATGGGGGTTTTTACCCTTTCTCTAAAGATCGTAAAAAAAATCTAAAAATATTTTTCTATGTTTTCTTAAGCCACCCTGCGCACGTGGTAAAATTTTTTGTACTAAGTGATAGTTAACCCTGTAGACATCATAATATTATCATGATGCGAAAATGCACGATTAATTCGACTGCAAAACTCACTTTTGCGCCAGCAAAAACCTTTCGAGCGGGAGCATCCAAACTCGCGATCAGGGGCGTGCGGTGACATTTTAAGTAAGAGAGGCAATGTTTAAAAACTTACCTATTTGTAATGTAATTCGATTCTTCGATCACTTTTTGCGAATTCGTCAATGACGTCATCATAAAAACGTCGATGCTCTAACATGTTCTGGAGAAGTTCATTCATTTTTGTGGTTAAATTTTTCATAGGGGGTTTTGCTCTTCCGTTTGTAATTAATCGAAGCTTATCCGCAAAGTTTAATGTTGAAAATCCCTTTATTATTAAGGCATACACTACACATTCACACACACTCTTCTTACGTAATAATTGTCCAACTTTAACATTTTCAACGTCATTCCCGACAGCCGAAGTTGACGGTATTTGCATGTCCACGTCCGTATTATTGTCTTCCATATCGCCCGAGATACGACGCGCGCGACGCACCGACGCAGATCAAAACCAACTAAACTATACAAAGAACCTACTGCAACGATAGCTTCCACGCCCGCTTAAAACAGGCGTTCTCATTCGCGTCAGCCAGTGCGGTGGAGGTGGAAAGTTCAATCACCTCTCGACTATCGAACGCTACAGAAAAGCGGCCGGCATAGCTTACATTGTATTGTACTGTCGCTCAGTAGGATGGGCGCAGTCGGAGTCAACGCCGCATTTGCTATAGGCATAACATATTGTAGATTTGATATATTTATGATATATAAGATATTCTTTAGCGTTTTTGATATACCTAGGTAACTAAACTAATTGCTTCCTGTTTAAAAATTCAAAAATTACATTTTATCATTTTACATTGTTTTGGTTTAGGGGAAGCACTGCTTCCCTTGCTTCCATGGACTGCACGCCCCTGCTCGCGATTTAGTGCAAGGCGCCTCGAGCACCTAATAATACCAGTGGTGGTGGACACGACGCGAATCCAGATTAAACCACCTCCAAATTGATTTTCCTTGGGTGTTCTTCGCGCTAAAAAGGCGCCCCGCTGTTTAGTATTCTCCGCTGGGACTGCCGCGCTGATATAGTTTGCAAAATTCTCGGCATCGTTATCTTTTCCAATACGCCCTTTCTCGATAGTCGCCCGAGCATTATTGGAATATTAATTTTGGGTGAAGACACTGTATTGCATGCAAATATCGGAAAGATATATTTCCAGAATAAACAATAAATATCTACACTTTATTGTTAGTTGTCTTTTAACTCAAAATGAGCCTATCAAAAAATAAACGTCTCTTCCCGTGTAAGAAAGGGCATTCAAAAATATGAAAGTGGCTCAAGGTCATTCAATCGAGCTCGATGTCCAGATGTCCAGAAAGAGAAAAAATACCTACTTCTTGCATCTTAGTTGGGTCCAACAGTATACTAAATTGAGACAGAATTGAGTTTTTTAACGAACGACTCGGCGTCTCAAATACAGTGTGGTCATTGAAGTGTGCAACATATGGGACTTTTTTTTATTAATTGCACAACCAAAATACAGACATTGCCGAAAATTGATGCATGTTCAATAATCATATTAGCTGCACTTAGAATGGTTGCAAGTTAAACAACATACAGGGTAGGTAAAAAAATATAACAATTGCACCGGAGTAAAGTACCCTTATTTCAGAAAATTGAGCAAAAGGTTATTAAGAAAAGTTGTTTAGAATTAAAAGCTATGCCTAAATACCAAAGCATAGCCTCGTTAGAAAAAAAAATTGTTCGTCAGTTAATTCCCACAGTTTCTTAATAAACATTTAAAATAAAAGTTTGCACCTTAAATGAAAATTTCTTTAATATACACATTATCATTACTAATGTTTTAGCTTGTTCGGAAGAATATTTGCGAAATTTTAAAGTTTTGTTTAATATAACGTTGCAACAAATATGAAGTTTGTGATTCCCTAAAAAAATAAAAATCTAAGTTAATTTTACAAATATGGTTGAATTTGAACAAAGTTATGCGACATTGATGTAATTTTAATTCATTTATGAAATTGTTTAGGGTGAATATTAAAACTTTTTTTTGGGAAATTATTAATGTTTTTCAAAACAAGATGTAAGATTGTGAGTTTAAATGTAAATAGGTACAAGAAAAAGTGATAATGGGCATAAGCACTCAAAGTCAGAAAACAAAAAAAACTAGTAACCGCATACACGTGTTTCATGCTATTTGGCAATCATCAGTACGGTGTAACATCAGCCAAATCCAAAAGATAGGAATGATTTGGGAAGCAACAAATGAAGTCCACTCAGGAGCCAACAGCACATTTGCAGCTTCAGTCAGCACATCCCCAATTCGGGGATTTACATTTACACTCACAATTTTACATTTTTGTTGTCATTGTATCTTGGGCTATGAAGATTTCCATGCAGGTCGCTTTAGCAGCCTCCGTGGCGATGTTAGGACAAGCCCCGAATTGGGGATGTGCTGACTGAAGCTGCAAATGTGCTGTTGGCTCCTGAGTGGACTTCATTTGTTGCTTCCCAAATCATTCCTATCTTTTGGATTTGGCTGATGTTACACCGTACTGATGATTGCCAAATAGCATGAAACACGTGTATGCGGTTACTAGTTTTTTTTGGTTTTCTAACTTTGAATGCTTATGCCCATTATTACTTTTTCTTGTACCTGTTTTTCAAAAAAATATTTTTTCTTAGGAGGCTATGTTTTGGTATTTAGGCATAACTTTTAATTCGAGATAACTTTTCTTAACAACCCTTTGCTGAATTTTCTGAAATAAGGGTACTTTACTCTTGTGCATTTTTTATATTTTTTGGTTGTGCAATTAATAAAAAGAATCCCATATGTTGCACACATAAATGACCACACTGTATATGTTTTATTTATATTTTTTCGTTTTTTTTTAAAGAGATATGTAGGTATGTATTATTTTTATCGATATTTAATAATAAAAAGTTAGTGCAATGATAAAACTGGTGATATGAAATACACTTTAATAGAGTGTTCAGATTTGGTGTACTTATGTAGAATTGAAAAATAAACAACTTCTATAGTAAAACTTTTTAAAATTTTAAGAAATTCCCCCTGCGATTTGGATAATAAGTTTTTGCAGCCATTAACTTGAAACAAGCAATTATTTTAAATAAATTTAAAACTTAACGATTTTTTTCTTGTAACTCTCTTTTATCTTTCTTTAAAATTACACCATTGGCGAATAGATGATATTGACAGCATTTTTTTACTAAATCAGGTAAATAAATAACAAAAAGGAATGGACCCAAAACACTTTATTTTTAGTGTCCTCTTGGTATACTCGTACTGTGTAAAATAGTTGGGAACAGGTAGGAAAATAATGTCTTAGAAGATCATTATTTATAAAAGGTCAACATTTCGACCTACATTGAGGTCATCCTCAGGACTATATTATATAATGCGTGTAATAATCAAATATATTTAGCTGGATTTTCTATTATATTACACGGAGGATCTGCCTTATATAGTAATGAGGATGACCACGTCGCGTCTTGAAACCATCGTTGAAGAGCGCGAAGAGGGATCATTTATAAAACATGATATTCCTTTTGAAATTATATTTTATGAAATTTTAACAGCAACAGCATTATGTGGTTTAAAAGCGGCAACGTCCTTTCTCCCAGCATTTAAATTTGGCGCGATGTGGCAGATACAGAGCGCAGCGTTGCCAAAGGCAAATCCGATGTGCTGGTAATTTTAAATCGTGTGTTTCTCTGGTGGAGCCTCAGAGAAATAACCAAGGATAGAGGGAGTAAGAACAAAAAGTAAACAGAGCCAACATCTTTTTGAGTGATGCCACGTACTCCATTGTTTACAGCATTTCATTTCAAAATAGAAGGGTTTAATAATGGGATTAAATGAAGGCACACCCCTCATAATGCTAAATTAACAAATGTAGTTATTAATTTCTTGTATGTAAGAATTTTAAACTAAAACTAAATTGCGCTGTATTTATAGTAGCTATTTATCACTTTAATAAAATCGACACAGATACCTCAAACCCCCCAACATGGCAACGCCGCCGTTGCTGCCGCGTTCGTTAACTCGGCGGTATTTGTTTTGTGTTCGCCCAGCAAGTCAAGTTTTCCGATTGTTTGCGTATATGCATTTTTCGTGTTTTCAATTGTTTTTCTGTTAATTTATAGGCTATTTATTACTAGTTAGGATATAGTGACTGATTTTGTATACAATGGACAATGGGACGCAGAAAGTGTGTGGTGTGTGTGGCCAAATTGATATTTCTCAGGACATAACCTATCTCAGGTAAACGTTGTACACACGGGCCTAATGTTTGTTTACTTCGGTAAATTTGCATAAGATGTTGGTTGACTAGAAACGCTCCCTCTATCCTTGGTTATTTCTCTGAGGGTGGAGCTTTTTCGGTATCCCGACAATTCGAATCAGTACGGTCCTCCGATGTCGAAGGTGCCTCCTAGATACACTTTGAACTGTTCTTTAATGTTAATCCCCATTTTGAATAATTATAAATACCTACTAAACAAAAATAGAGTATAATATGTCCCATCTGCACATCCGGAGGTTTTTATTTATTCATCATTTAGTAAATCCATAGCCGAAGTCGATAAATCACCAGGTTGTGCGAGATGGAGCAGGAAGAGAATGCAGAATGGTATTTTCGGGGATGCCGGGAATGCCCCGGCTGTCATATCTTCCCTGTAATATCGTAGGAACAATATAATTCCCGAATACAATATTTCGGAGTACGGTATTACCCGTCGGGGTTCGTTTTACAAATAGACCAATAACGGACGGCGAAATGTTGCGTTATCGGTTGTTAGCCGTGCGTAATGACGTCAGAATAATTTGTAGTTTCAATTAAACAGCGAGAGCCGCTCTATCCAATTGCAGCCATTAGTGGTGGCTTGAAACTTTTATGAGTCGAGGTATAAACTGCCCATAGCTTGGGCATTGTCAACATAATAAATATTATATAACGAAGCTCCTTTTTAGCACACACGGGGTTTAATTCCATATTTTGCACTCACTTCCATTTTCATCAAAAGTCCAACAAAATAACTGCTAGTCGTAAATGAATCTTCTATGATATAGGATATAGGTTGTTGGTTGAAAAAAATTATATATTTTTGTTTCCAAAAAAATAATAATAAGAATGACGGGCAAATGGACATCTTTAATAAGGCACCCTATAAGCTAATATGTATTCATATAGAGTTTGGGTGTGGTCTATTGACTTTACATCCCATAAAAAATGAGCTTACCCTGTTTTTTTTGCAATGCACGTGAAAACGCTCTACTTAACTTTTCTTAGACTAGATACCTATCACCTGCTACCTACTTAATTAAAACCTTAATAAAAAAAATTAATGGATATAGGTGGTTCAAGGGCTAGATATGCTTGATATGGCGTGGATATACTTGGATATGCTTGGATACCTCATGGATATGAGTGGATATGGATATACTTTTTTGGTATATGGATATATTTATACGCTGAAAAGCCTAGTGACTACCCCCTCGCAGTTTTACGCAACGCACATTTATAGAAATGTGTACGACAAGAGCAAGTGGACAAATTAAATGCATTGTTTTGCGTTGCTCTCGTCTTAAAAAACGGGAATTATTGTTTTATGCAACTTTTATATTAATTATGAAAAAATACGTTATTTCTACAAAAAATAAAAAATGAAAAGCCCATGCCGAAAGTAGGTACCCACCTCGGTACCCATCTTTATTTTAAATGACCATAGAGTGTGTTCTTTTCAAAACGTAACCCCCCAGTGCATTAACCTACGAAGACACTGATATGTATCTATATAAGATAAGATGATGCTCTGTTTTCAGCCCTGTGATTTAAAATAAAATTATATTTGTCCAAGACACGATATTTTTGTTATCCAAGTACAATCTATATTTTTATTATTAAAATAAGATGTGATATAATTTATCGTATATTTAGTGAATAGTTTAATTTAGGAGTAAAAGTGGCAATCCTGTCAAATTTACAAGCGGTGTAGAGGCACAGCCGACTCTAGGAGAAGCCCTGAAATAGAGAAAACAAGGGCAACAAGGGATGCGGGTCCACGTCGCATTCCCTGACATTGACTGCGTCACTTGATTTTACAAGAAATTTACCAGGATTAATTTTTGTGGTGCGGGTAGTGCTATCGTCGCCAGATTGCTATGACGAGGCAGTGTGTCTCTGGGTGGAAACAGACAGCCCGAAGTGCTGGCGACAGCTTTTTTATAAATTTGTTTTTGTTTGCGCAAAAGTGAAACATTTCTATAAAAGTTCGAAGTGCAGAATCGCTCCTTTACAATTTCAAGCCTCAAGATGCCTAGAACCGTCGGGGGAAGCTAGAGCTTAGTTATATACCTGGCTGTAAGTCAAATGGTAATAATAAATTGAAGTAGCTAGGTTTTCTTTGCTTGACGACAAGCGGTCAACTTTTATTCATTTTGGGCTTCCCAAAGGACGAAAATTTAAGAATAAAATGATTAAGGGCCAATTGCATAGGCAAACTAAAGTACCCTCTAAAATTAAAGGAGCTTTCTAACAATCCAACCATTGTTTAGTATTGATAATTTAGTTGAATGTATTATGAAATTAAACCTAAACTGCCATTTCAATCAGAAGAGATTAATTACTCTCCTTCACAACATGCTGTTTGTTCTCTGTTCGCTTGTTTGTATTTTTATGAAAATTTAACCATAAGGGAAGATTATTTGCCTGATCGCTCACTTTGCGAAAAATTTTCAAAAAAATTCGACTTACAACAAAATTTAGTCCCCTCTATTTGCCCAAATTTACCATATTATTTGTGGAAAATGTAGTTATCCACACCAGGAATCGTAGGTACTTATTATAAATACTTATACTTCTATGTATATTTTGTTACTTGTTACTGCTTTTATTGTCTGTTAAATAAATGTACCTACTTACTTAGGTACCCAATTATTGAAACAAAGTTCATAAATAAATAAAGAGGGTTGAACATCTATTAGAAAAGATAAATTAAGCCCAAGTGTAGACTGCTCTATACTGCATAGACCCGTTGAACCGTCCCGCTGCGGCGTTGCCACATGTTTGCACAGGGCTTGTAAGCTTGAGAAGGTTGTGGAAGAGGCGTTCCACTATTTATTTCGTAAGAAAAATTTGTATGGTTATATTTTGTGGGGGTATTCAATCTTTTGTTGGCGCTCTTGCACGCTGCTCGCAAAGATCTAGTTGTGTATAGTCCTCCTTACGGCAGAATGCGTGCGACGTAAGGGGGAAGAACTCGCAAATATTATAGAATTAGTCACAGTTCAGGGGCGTAGCTCAATTTTGTGTAACTCACTGACTTAATTTTCATATAATTGTTATTTAATTTATTGTTGATATTATTCTTAACGGTGATGATTTAGATTATGGAGGAAGCAAACCCTTATAACATTGGCAATTATTTCTCGTGCTTGAGAATGCAACGTTCTTCCCTGTTTACTCATTTTGCACACGTTAACTCCCGAACATACGAAACGCCACTGAGCTCTCTGAGCCGGCGGAAAAAACTTGCCAGCGGCCTAAAAAATGAGGTCTGTATGGTAGCCCAAATAAGCAGTTAACTTTACGGACTATAGAAACAGGCACAAAACGCGTTGGCTAACTGATTTTGTCAGCCGACTCCTTCGCAGAAGTGCTGTGTTGCCGTATTTCAAAGGCGACGGTAGACGCGACGACGTTGAAAAAAATAAAATAGGTGTTTTATCACACCGCGTTAAAAATAAATGATAAACAAAAATGGGTAAGTGGTCCCGTGATGCGAGCTTTATTTTTTCGGTGTAACAGAGTTCCGAAATTCGGCTTCAATATGATAAAACTTGTATTCGCCAATAAATAACGACTACTCCTATAGGAAATCTCGCAACGCTGCCCGCATTCTTTAGAAACGTTTTCTTTCGTGCTTTGGACTATATATTCTCTTAAAATATGTTGAATCAGAACAAATTCGCTTTCCCAACTGCGACTGAAGTTTACTATTCCGGCGAATTTTTCAACGTGCCAAATCCGAATCGAACCGATATTGATCTTCGCTTGAACGTCTGGAGCACGTGTAGATGCACCCCTGCGACTTCTGCTCCCCCCAGGCAGTTCATAAATGTGCGAATGTAGCCGTCAAAAGCACAACACCGGGCCATTGTTCAAATCCGCTGACGTACAACCACTCGACGGGAAAACGGGGCGGCCAGAGAGTTTCTGCGGGAACGGTGTTTGCATTTTTGATGAGAGCGCGCGGCTCCCACTCGGCTGGTAAATAGGAGCGTTCCACTCGATGATAATCCCTGATACGGAATAGCAGTATTAGAGATGCATATAATGCTGGTGATGCAAAAGGTACACGGGAATGAGGGTTAGGGTTTAGCCCACTACATTAATATTAAAGGTTTGTGTAACTTAATGTGACATTTAATTGTTATAAGTACGGTACACACAGTAGCCTGTCTACCTAAAATCTTTTCAGACTCCCGCGTCGTGCGGCCGAAAGCGGCATAAACAATGGACTAGTCTGGTCATGTATAAAAACATGCATGCAGATAATACAGGTCTTGTAAATTCCTCAGGCATAGGTATTTCATTTTCTTCATTTTATCTCAGTTTTCGCAAATTCCTAAAATACAATCCAAAATCTTAAGGCACTCCTTTTGCTTTCAAGAGATGCAGTTGAATACAGCCAATGCCATAAAATGAGGTTAAAACCCGGGAGCAACTTTGAACAACAAGAAGAAGAATTCAAGAATTTGAATCTCAAATAATGAAATTTTTATGAACAGTTCCAACAGAGCTATTTGATGCATTTTCAGAAAAAACAATTAAACATCGAGTAACAGAGATGTAGATATGAGTGTTTTTTAATGGAACAGCCTGTATGTATGTATGTATGTATGTATGTATGTATAAATATATATACAGGATGAGTTTTTTTCGATGACCACTATGGGGATCTCGGAAACTAGCACAGCTAGAACAAAGGCTAAATATGGAAAGAATTGCAGTTTTGAATGCTCAATCTAATGCCCTTTTTGGATTTTTAAAAAAGTTCATGGCTCACTAGATATTTTGAAAAGAGTGATTTTTGCTATTTTATCAGATCTCTGTAGCACCGTTATTTCTGATTATACAGGAAAACTGTAGAGACAAAAATTGTAGACAATTTTGGGCATAATAAGATAATCTTATCCAATTTTTTATGTTGTTTGTGATTTTTGAGATATGACATAAACTTGTGTTTTTTTAAATTAAAATCATAGTTGGCTGTGGCCTTATCAAATCGGCCATTTTTTAAACTTTCCAAAGATATAATACTCGGCATAGTTATTATAAAAAATAAAAGAGCTAATTTTCTGATTTTTTTTAATTTTGACATAGTCATCCATGGAATATTTTCATAATTACGTTCTATTTTATAATTATTCATACTTCAAACTTTCTAATATTTTGTTTTTAGCTGGTAACAAAATAAAACAAAAATTATCATGATGGAGCTCCACCACATTATTATTTGCCCGTAAGAAATTATCTAGATCAGCTCTATCCAAATAGTTGGATGGGGAGAAATAGACCTATATTTCCTGGCAGCCCCGATCCCCCGATTTGTCTGTTTTGTATTTCTTTTTGTGGGGAACAGTACAAAATAAAGTATGAGACAATTGTTGAATTAAGAGCAGCTGTTTTAGAAGCAATTGCCAGTATTGACAGGCGCTCTCTAAGAAAGGCGACGAATTCAGTTTTAAAAAGATGCAATATTTGCATAAATGGTGACCTTTTAAAATAATAATAATTTGAATTTTAGAATGTCAAAATAACTCAAGAGTAAAGTACCCTTATTTTTTAAAATACGGTAAAAAGTTACTTACAAAAGTTGTTTGGAATCAAAGGTGGATGTCAGATTTAAAGTCACAGCCACCTAGTAAAAAAAAAAGAAATTTAACTTCTTTTTGTATTTTTTCGACCACCCTGTGTATTATAAAAAAAACAAAATACCGCAAGCGCAACTTATCATCGGATAACACATGAATTTGCTACTAAACTTTAATTATGTTCGATTAGCAGCTCGAAATTTAAATTAATCGAAATCAGAGTATAATTTTTTTTATAAATCGAACAAAATTAAAGTTTAGTAGCGAAGTCATGTGTTATCCGATGATAAGTTGCGCTTGCGGTATTTTGATTTTTGTAATACACAGGGTGGCCGAAAAAATACAAAAAGAAGTTAAATTTTAAAAATATTAAATTTTTGTGTGCAACTTTCTGCCGGTCTCTGTATATATATTTAAAACTAAGTATTCTTGCGGTTTTGACCTACTAACGAAATAGGTAGTCAGTAGACAAAGCGTTGAAGACGTTGCAGTAGTTGCAGTACTCGTACTCGGATAGAAAATAATCAATGAAACATTTCGGGCTGACAGTCTAGAAATCTACTAGAAAAGCCTGTTGTTGACCTTCAGTTCCCAAGAGGCAACCTCTTTCTTTACTAAAGTTGACCCGATATACGTATTACTTTTGTGCTTATTTGGTCGTGCTGACCGAAAACACAAATTACCAGAGAAGCCGAACATTATAATAGCACCAGGAGATTACAGATTACAGATTATCGCGAAGCTCCATTTTAATACACTCATCCCCCGAGAAACAATGAGAAGCCGGATCCTCCCATTATTTACGGTCTTATATCTCATTAAACTCCCCGCATTGTGTCCCTGAAAGTTATTGGTCTACTCGTACTAATGAAAATGTGGAAAGCTTTTAACGCTGCCTCATATTTATAATACCTACATAGCGGTTTGGAATACGCGAGTGCCACTTTGCCGTTTTTCAGCCCTTAAGAGCATCGCTCCTAGTACGTTTTCCACATCAGATATTTTACAGGTTTTGTCTTTAACAAGGAAAGAGAGAGGACGCCTAACAGCGCCCGAGGCCGTGTTACCGACTGCCACATCGCACGACAGGCCAGTGGCGTAGCATGAAGCGCATTCTTAGCCAATATCACAAAAATGTTAAAAATGAAAAGGTAGTTAATTTTGACTTACATGTAATTTGAAATGTTGTTATTTATTTGCAGATAATTTCCCAAATGTAAAGCTAGTGTCAAGTGCTGAAATATATTTATTTGTGGCGATTTCGAATCAATCAAAATAAAATAAAAATAATGCACCCCCATGGAAACCAGCCCATATTTTATGAAACTATCATACTCAATTAAGAAATTTATTTACAAACAAAACAATGCACTCTATCATACTAAAAGATAGAAGGAATTTGAAAAAGTTGTATTGAGAAAAAATAAAGTTTTAGGGCATGTTAAATATTTACCTGTGAAACGAAATCCCGGGCTCTTGCTTTTTACTTCTGCTTTTGCAACGAAACGCGGAACAATTCATCATCGGAAGAGTATATTTTCCTCTTAATCACTGTTACTTTTAAATCACAAATTCACGGACTCGCTTTGTCTGCCACATATAAAATGGCCGCCGTTCAAAACGACGTTACAAAATCTATACACGACGGGGTAGGCCAGCGCGGTGTCCTCTCTTTCCTTGTCTAAGGGTTTTGTAGTCTGTGACATCTATGTCATACAATTGAACTAATTTTTTATTCAATAACTATTGTTTTAAACTGATCGTAATTTGTTTACTAAATCAACAGGTTATACACAGTACCCCAGATTTTTTGATCAGGACTTTGACATTTTGTAGAAAAACTCATTGTACTTATATAAACATATCATCGGTCCCAAAGTTCTTCGATTCCGACAGAGCGTTGTAGTTATCTTTTTAAAATTGAATGATGGCAATATCTCCCAAAATAATCAAGCTGCCGAATTGAAATTTGGCATTGCTGTATTTTTGGGGATGGAAAATAAGCTGTTTCTACGTATCTCAGAGAGGGCGCCACTTGCGCTATTTTTGGATCGTGCTTTTACTAGTAGCTTTTTTGCTTCGGGATGTTTTACTTTAAAATTTACCAAAATAAACAAACATTACCTCTAGTAGGTTATGTCCTGTACTGAGAAATATCAGTTTGACCACTCACAACACACTTTGTGTCCCATTGTATACTAAATCGGTCACAATATCCTAAATACTAATAAATAGTCTATAAATTAACAAAAAAAAAAACACTTGAAAACACGAAAAATACACATGCGTAAACAATCGAAGAATTTGACACATGAGGAGAAAACAAAACAAATGCAGATAGATTGTGCCGATTTGAAATGTCTGTTGACGATTTAATTAAAGTGATAATTAGCACACTGTAATTACGGCCCGATTTAGTTTAATCTCTTTTTTATCCCGCCTAGTTTTAAATGAAATGGAATATGTGGCATCACTCAAAAAGGTGTTGGCCATGTTTTGCCTTTTGCAATTACACCCTCTATCCCTCTGAGATTTTACCTAATAAAGTTATCAAGCATTATTGAGTATTGTAAACATGACGCTTGGATGTCCAAGGCATTCGTGATTTTTCACCTTTTTAACACTATGTCAAAAATGTAAATGTGAAACTTATACAGGGTGAGTTTTTTTCGGTGCCCACTCTGGGGATCTCGGAAACTAGCAGAGCTAGAACAAAGGTTAAATGAGGAAAGAATTGCAGTTTTGAATGCCTAATCTAATGCCCCTTTTGGATTTTTAAAAAAGTTCATGGCTCACTAGATATTTTGAAAAGAGTGATCTTTGGCTATTTCATCAGATCTCTGTAGCTCCGTTATTTCTGATTAGGTATACAGAAAAACTGTAGAGACAAAAATTGTAGATAATTTTGGGCTTAATAAGAAAATCTTATCCAATTTTTTATGTTGTTTGTGATTTTTGAGATATGATATAAACTTGTGTTTTTTTAAATGTAAATCATAGTTACCTGTGGCCTTATCAAATAGGCCATTTTTTGAGCTTTCCAAAAATATAATACTCGGCATAGTTATTAAAAAAATAAAATAGCTATGGCTAATTTTCTTTTTTTTTTAATTTTCACAGGCAGCCATGGAATATTTTCATAATTACGTTATATTTTATAACAAGACATACTTCAAACTTTCAAATATTTTATATTTAACTGGTAACAAAACAAAACAAAAATTATCATGATGGAACTCCACCACATAATTATTTGCCCTAACAGAGTACCTAGCTCTATCCAATTAGTTGGATAGGGAGAAATAGACCTATTTCCTGGCAGCCCCGATCCCCCGATTTGTCTGTTTTGGATATCTTTTTGTGGGCAGTACAAAATAAAGTATGAGACAATTGTTGAATTAAGAGCAGCTGTATTAGAAGCAATTGCCAGTATTAATAGGCGCTCTCTAATAAAGACGACAAATTCAGTGTAAAAAAGATGTAATATTTGCATAAATAATAATGGTGGATTGTTTGAACACCTTTTTTATTTTAAAAGGTGAAATTTTAAAACAATAATAATTTGAATTTGAGTTTTTTAATTTTTGTTTTATTTCGTTAAATTTTGTTACCAGCTAAAAACAAAATATTAGAAAGTTTGAAGTATGTCTAATTATAAAATAGAACGTAAAATTATGAAAATATTCCATGGCTGACTATGTGAAAATCTAAAAAAAATCAGAAAATTAGCCATAGCTCTTTTATTTCTTATAATAACTATGCCAAGTATTATATTTTTGGAAAGCTCAAAAAATGGCCGATTTTAAAAGGGCACAGCCAACTATGATTTACATTTAAAAAAACACAAGTTTATGTCATATCTCAAAAATTACAACCAACATAAAAAATTGGATTAGAATGTCTTATTAAGCCCAAAATTATCTACAATTTTTGTCTGTACAGTTTTTCTGTATAATCAGAAATAACGGAGCTACAGAGATCTGATGAAATAGCAAAAAATTACTCTTTTCACAATATGTAGTGAGCCATGAACTTTTTTAAAAATCCAAAAGGGGTGTTAGATTGAGCATTCAAAACTGCAATTCATTCCCCATTTACCCTTTGTTCTAGCTCTGCTATTATCTATAATAAATTTCTTTAATATTACGCATTCTAATCCCAAAGCTGAAAATACCACGACTGCGCAGCAGGAGTGATATTTTCTTAACTTTGGGATTATGAGTGATAAATTAAGGAAAGATATTACCTATCTATTATTAGTCATACCACAAGTTGTGAGTATCTAAAAAGATAATGTAACAACTGCAATTAATTTAATAATTATTCAGTGTGTATGCAGCCATAATTTATCAACCTAACTTCTTAGGAATAAATTAACTGCAAGAACAAAAATAAAAAGAAGCAGCCACAACCGGGATTTGAACCTAGGACCTCTCTCACGCAAAGGGAATATCATGAGCCCCTAATAGCCCATGCCGTATATAAATTTAATAAGTTAAAGTCACGCTCTGATGATTCGCTTTCATTGACCAGAAGTTAAGAGGCAACCTGTCTGCCTGGGGGTCTATTATATTCTTTTACCTACTCAATGATCATATAGAGTCGGAAGCCTGAATTTAAGATTATTTGTTTAAAGTAATCACTAGCTTTCCCAAATTTTTAATAATTAACTTTAGTATATTTAATTATAATAGTTCGCAAATATACCTAGAGAATAAACACTTCCAAAATTTTGCGGGACGTAAGTAAGCATCTCGAAGTTCAGACATTCCCGGGGGATTTTCTTGTATTTTATGGGGGGTAATACGACTTAAGTGTCCATAAATTTCAGATATTGCCGCGTGGATATGACATCCTCTTTTATTCCACGTGAGAGTTCGACCTCACTGCGAATATCTATCTATTCACAAGTTGCCCGTATAAAATCAGAACCGTAGGGCCATTTCGACTTGAATGGCGTTTTGGGGTTTGCGGAAAGTGGATCCAGTGTTTGGCGCATACTTAGGGATTTCAATAAAGTCCGGAAGTACGAGCGGATTCAAAATTTTAGTTTGCCGACTCATCATAGCCAAATAGACCTGCTTGATTAGATTCTACTAATTTCTGGCTTATTTTCGTTTTTTTAATCAAACTGATTTAACAGTAGCGATTTACTTATTTTCGGTGTAGGTAAAGTGCACTTCCTGTTTAAGAAAAAGAAAAATTTTTCAAAATATTTCAAAACTATACCCCAATACCCCCACACAAAATCGATCGACTTCCTGGGATTTTATCTAAAATTTAACACTTGTGTATTCCTATTATCTTCACCGCGCGTAGTAAAAAATATTAGAAAAATTTACCTATTTTGAAATGCTAAAGTAGAGCTAACACAAAATTTATTATTATTAATCCAATTAAAATATATGGTTAATTAATAAGTTTTAAAAAGATATTACAATAATTTGCAGAGAAACCTCTGGTTTTGTCGCATTCTTGCATTTTTATTTTTATTTTTCTGGGAAATTTAAATCACTCTCTCATTATGTTAAGTAACAATAGGAAACAACTTTTCTGTTTCTGTTATGTAATAAGTCAATTTATTGTCAATTGTCAATAATAATAAAATAATAATAATAAATAAAAAAATAAGACTGAGAGTGTTACAAAGAAGTTAATATAATATGAAGTTTCTAACCGTGTTTTTTAAGATATACAAGGTATTCCAAAAAAGAGTGTACAGGCTTTAAGGCCAAACAAACAAAAGTTCATATAAAGATGGGGTGAAAAACGCATACCTAAAAAGATACAAGGTGTCAAAATTTTAATATTGTTTTATATTTTTTAAAATTACTCTTGAACGCATAGAAAAATTTGCACGCAATTTGGTAACTGGTTTGTTTTTGGGGTGAGGAATTCAGATATTGGCCCTCTTTAATCTGATTTTCTAGAGGACGTCAGCTACGGTTTGCACGTGATTTAAAATGTCATAACTTTTTTTGAGTCTAGATGTATTATTTTTTCTGATATAAATATGTTGTCCTCTGAACTTTGTATGCTAAAATGGTCTATTTTGCACAGGGTGTTCCCGTATATTTTGACCCACCCCTAGAGCCTTTATTTTTCGAGTTAGAAAAAAATTACTTAAATGAAAGTTGTAGGGTTTTTTCTAAACCGCTAGGATCTGTTACTAGATAAAACAAATGAGCGTCGCAAATTATTGAAAAAATATAAACTTACTTTTTTTAATGGAACACCCTGTATATTTGTGGATTTTTTGAAATATGTTATATGTTATATGTTTGCTCTAATCACTCGCATGATATTCCAAATTGCAGATAAATACGATCTTTATATTATTTAATCAAGGTTCCATGGAAAAACGTTTCAACTTAGGCAAGAGCATTCCTGTCAATCCATTATTTTTGGGACAATACTCCTTGGTACAACTTTCATTTAAGTAATTTTTTTCTAACTTGAAAAATAAAGGCTCTACGGGTGGGTCAAAATATACGGGAACACCCTGTACATGACTCTAGGAGCACGTTTTCGGGATATTTGCACAAAAATTTCATGTAGCGAAGAGTAACAGTTCTATCCAAGTCTAAACTATTTTTAAGAGTTTATTTTGTAAATTATGACAACTTTTAATGTAACATTTTTCGCTTCTCTATTACCTACGTAATTCAGTTAATTCGATTAACAAAATATAAAATGCGAATATTGTCGAATTGTATTTTGTTAAACTAATTAACTTAATTACGTGTAGGTAGATAATAGGAAAGCGAAAAATTTAATAAAGCATTAAAAAGGAAAAAGTATTTTCTCACTTATTTTTCGTTTGTTTTCATAATTGTTCTAGATACCGTAGTTTTCATTATTATTCGTCCATATTATTAATATTTTTTATGGTGCAGCTTATGACTTTGTTAAAGTTTTGTTCATTTTTTAACTACCTATGTACATTTTTTGTATAAAAAATAAAGATAAAGTTGGCACAGCTTTCATATTTATTAAGCTGTGAAGTTGCTTTAACTATATAATGGGGTTTTTCCAAGACAGCCCCCCCCCCCCCAACCAAAATCCTGGAAATGCCAATGCTTCTATTAAAGCTGGCATTTATTCAGGGTGGGTTTTAACTAAAATAAATAACAGTAAAACACTTTTAACTGAACTTTTTTTATTTAATAAACCATATTAATTTTTATTAGTTTGGTCAACGTACAAAATGAGAAATTCGCCAATAATTATTGAATGTTGACAAAAGTAATGAAAAATGTTAATAAATAAATTAAATATATACAGGGTCGATGCACACATTCTAGGGGGTGATGCAGAACTTACCTGGCCAAACTTACCTTAGTACGAAATCTTATGGTTTTCGAAATATGGTCCAATTTTTTTTTAATTTCACAAATCCTTTGCTTGGCGCTATCAATGCAATAATCAGAAATACTATAAAATTTTCGCATCATTTCTTCTTTTATTATTCTCTGATTATTGTATTAATAGCGCCCAACAAAGTATGTGTGAAATTTAAAAAAATGGACAATATCTCGAAAACCGTAAAACTTCGTACTAAGTAAGTTCCAAATACCTTACTCTAGAATGTTTCTATCGACCTACGAAACACCTTGTATATCGATTTCAAATTTTGTACAAGTTTCAAGTTTCTGCTAAATACAATATTATATAATTTGACTAACCTACTTTGAGAACTTCACTTTTTTAAACTCATATAAGCGTACCTACAGTGTGACCCATTTGTTTTGGGGTCAGTCTGTAAAAAGTGTATCAATCGTGCGATTTTGCTGATTTTTTTTTTAAATTGTAGAGCTCGATGAACTGCACATTTTGAACAAAAATTGCCTGGTTCGCATAAAATCCAAAGCCTACTATGACCGTTTTTATGAGCAAAATTTTAAGAAATCATATTAGCGTTTTTTTTTTTTGAAAAAATCTGTGTGCGCCAATGGATTGAGCACCCCTCGAAATGGGTATGTACAAAATTTCATCAAAATATTTCAAGTAATAACGATTTTGTAGAAAAATTAAAAATGCAGCCAAGGTACGTCTTTATTTTCAAAAATTCAAAGTTGGCCATGGAAAATAATTGAATTGTTTACTTTTATTAAGTGTCAAACTGTCTAAATTGAGTTCAGAAATTGTTTGTGCTCAATACAATTAATTATCATAATTATGGAATATTTAAGCATAAGAGACAAAATAGAAATTGTTCGACTCGTGGGCGACAACGAGCGCTCGGCAGCAGAAGCTGCGGCCGAATTTAACAATAGACACCCAGGTAGATCAGTGAGTCGAAGTACTGTACAACGTATAAACAATATTTTTGATGAAACTGGATCGATTTCTAAAAATTTATTAAAAACTAGGCAAAATGGACGCCGTGGACTTGTTGAAAATAACAATCAAATTCTGCAATACTTTAGTGACAATCCTCGAAATAGTGTTCGAACGGCTAGTTTAGACCTTCATATACCCAGAGAGAGTATAAGGAGATGTTTGAGACAAAACAAAATAAAACCGTTTAAGCCAAAATTTTTGCACACCCTGGAACCAGGAGATGAGGAGAGAAGATTAGAATTTTGCTATTGGCTGCAAGGTGAATATCTCCATAATGGCAACTTTTTAAATGAAATTTTATTCACCGACGAAGCCACGTTTACTACAAATGGTGTAGTATCAAGTCAAAACTGCCGTCACTGGTCAGCTGAAAATCCAGAGTTTATAATAAATGCAAGGAGACAATATTCACAAAAAATTAACGTTTGGTGTGGAATACTACGCGACAGAATAATTGGCCCATTTTTCTTTGAAGGGAATTTGAATGCGGCTGGCTTCTTGAATTTTCTAGAAATTGAATTTAGAAATGCTTTAGATGAGTTACCATTAAGATACCGTTTAAATTTAAAGTTACAGTTAGATGGCAGTCCTATTCATAATGCTCGTTTAATCAGAAACTGGCTAGATAATAATTTTGAAAACTGTTGGATAGGGCGAAATAGTCCTTTCTGTGAGTGGCCACCGAGATCTCCCGACTTAACTCCTTTAGATTTTTTTCTTTGGGGTACACTTAAGCAAAATGTTTATAAGTCAAGACACCATAATTTACAAGAACTGCAAGCTAGGATAAACCGTAGTTGTGAGGAAATTACTCCACAGCAAATACGAAATGTAATTTTGAATGTACGCAAGAGGAACGACAAATGCATTGTAGAAAATGGAGGCTTGGTAGAAGTTACAAAAATTTTATAATTTTAATTGTTTTTATGTTTTGTGTTTATAAGCATAAGGTTGTATTATTACAATTCAATTATTTTCCATGGCCAACTTTGAATTATTGAAAATAAAGATGTACCTTGGCTGCATTTTTAATTTTTCTACAAAATCGTTATTACTTGAAATATTTTGATGAAATTTTGTACATACCCATTTCGAGGGGTGCTCAATCCATTGGCGCACACAGATTTTTTCAAAAAAAAACGCTAATATGGTTTCTTAAAATTTTGCTCATAAAAACGGTCATAGTAGGCTTTGGATTTTATGCGAACCAGGCAATTTTTGTTCAAAATGTGCAGTTCATCGAGCTCTACAATTTTAAAAAAAAATCAGCCAAATCGCACGATTGATACACTTTTTACAGACTGACCCCAAAACAAATGGATCACACAGCAATGGTGGCCCATATTCTTTCTTCTGTAATATACAGTGCCCGCCAAAAAGTTTGCACCATATGGGAAAAATTTTTAGTAAATAACTTACAGAAAATTTGTTTGCGGCATCAAGTTTTGCTTGCTCCAGAACCAAAATTGACATAATCAAATGTTGTGACGTAGTCTCTTTTATATGTCAAATTTGACATTAATGAAAAAAATGTCCGAAAAATGGGCTTATTTAACCGAATTTCGAAAAAAGTCATAAGAAAAATATGTTTCTTTCGCAACTTTATACCCCTATGCAAAATTTCAAGAGCCTACTACGATTTTCATATTTTGCCCTTTGTTGGATATTATTGGACATAATATTTTAAATTTTCTAGATATTTCTGATCAGATCAGCATGACAGAAATATTTGTGTGTTTTTACAACCATTTACCATAGAAAGAAGTTCGTAAATCGAATTTATGTGTTTATCTGTAAAAATGAGATCAGTTTTGCACTAAGCGTGCTTCTTCAATAAGCCCTCATTTTATTTTTTTGCAAAAAAAAGAAAAGAAGGATATTTAGACCGTAAACTAAGTATTGTGCAGTATGTATTCAGTCAATGAGTGTTTAAAATTACATAGGATCGACTTTTATGGATTAACAAATACGGAAAAGGGGAACAAAGGGCAAAATATAAAAATCGTAGTAGGCTCTTGAAATTTTGCACAGGGGTATAAAATTGCGAAAGAAACATATTTTTCTTACGACTTTTTTCGAAATTCGGTTAAATAAGCCCATTTTTCGGACATTTTTTTCATTAATGTCAAATTTGACATATAAAAAAGACTACGTCACAACATTTGATTATGTCAATTTTGGTTCTAGAGCAATCAAAACCTGATGCCGCAAACAAATTTTCCGTAAGTTATTTACTAAAAATTTTTCCCATATGGTGCAGACTTGGCGGGCACTGTATATACAGGGTTGGGCGAAAGTCTGAAAAAAAAATCATATCTTTTTTCTAGTTTTTTTTCTTACAAAACGCAAAAAACAGGTCAATTTTCTTTCGCTATTCCCCATTTTTTAGCAATATAAAACATTTTTTTTCCTTCAACCCTTTAGCTGGAAGCCACCCCTCCTTTTTTTTTCAAATGAGAACATATGGCTTGTGTGGGCTCGTTGAAAAGCTCGTGAAAAACTAAATACGAGTATACCATTTTTTTTATTTTATTTATGTTATTACAAAATAAAAAACAAAATCTATATCGGTAAAAAATTCCTGTGAATGAGTGATTATTTTACGTTGAAGGAATAAAAAACAAGCAAAGAGTGTTGGAGGCAAAAAAGTTACTACTTTTTTGTATGGTTAAGGCAACACGTAGTATTGTAGTAATTTTCTTGTAAATTGAATCGAAACGTCCACTTTAATAATTTGGTAGTGCCAAAGCATTTGCTACGTTAAAATTACTGCCGAATAATTTAATGACAACACTTTGGCACTACCAAATTATTAAAGTGGACGTTTCGATTCAATTTACAAGAAAATTACTACAATACTACGTGTTTCCTTAACCATACAAAAAAGGAGTAACTTTTTTGCCTCCAACACTCTTTGCTTGTTTTTTATTCCTTCAACGTAAAATAATAACTCATTCACAGGAATTTTTTACGATATAGATTTTGTTTTTTATTTTGTAATAACAACATAAATAAAATAAAAAAATTGTATACTCGTATTCAGTTTTTCACGAGCTTTTCAACGAGCCCACGCAAGCCATATGTTCTCATTTGAAAAAAAAAAGGAGGGGTGGCTTCCAGCTAAAGGGTTGAAGGAAAAAAAAGTTTTATATTGCTAAAAAATGGGGAATAGCGAAAGAAAATTGACCTGTTTTTGCGTTTTCTAAGAAAAGAAACTATAAAAAAGATATGATCTTTTTCCAGACTTTCTCCCAACCCTGTATATATGAATTTTCACAAAAATTAACATAATCCCAATTTATATTAAATGTGACAATGTAAACCTCGAAAAAATTCTCATTAGGTATCTACAACATTTAGCGCCAAACAAAAAGAGCGCATGTCTTCCTCTGTTATTCATCACAATATTAGCTGAAAACCACAATGTATCGCCAAGATTTCCACCATTGTTGGCGGGCTTTCAAAAAGCACTCCGTTAATCGAGATAGATAGACATCGTAGACATACAACGACAATGGAAATACGGGACTTTCAATTAGAATGACAAAAACACCTATTTCGTTTCGGTCGTCGTCTGCTTTTAAGCTTCGTAAAAACGAAGTCCCCGCTTTCCACTTCGCACACAAACGAACGAAACGGGAATATATTTTTTTGTTTTTAATTACCCAAGACAATTTCGCTAATGTTCTTTTCCTACTGTTGGGTTTTAGGATAGCATTCAGGTATTTCTACCTATTTCAAGTTTGTAAATGAACTTCTGTCATTTAGGACAGACAGTAGCCTATGGTTGACCCACAACCTTCTCAAACTTTACAAGCCCTGTGCAAACATGTGGCAGCGCCGCAGCAGGACGGTTCAACGGGTCTATGCAATCTAGAGCAGGCACTTTGGCTTAGTTTATCTTTTCTAATAAATGTTCAACCCTCTTTTTAATTAAAATTAGATACATTTGTAACTTTTGTTTCAATAATTGGGTACCTAAGTAAGTACGTATAGGTTTGTTTAACAGACAATAAAAGCAGTTACAAGTAACAAAATATACACATAATGTAATGTAAGTAATGATAAGTACGATTCCTGGTGTAGATAGGTACATTTTCAACAAATAATATGGTAAATTTGGACAAATAGAGGGAAATACATTTTGATGTGAGTCGAATTTTTGTGAGATTTTTTCGCAAAGTGCGCCGTCAGGCAAATGATGATTACCTATCTTCCCTTATGGTTAAATTTGTGATTTAACTGACAGTTAGGGCCAATTTCATAATACATTCAACTAAAATATATTTTTACTTTAAAATTAGGTAAAGAAACTTTTGGAACAACATTAAACAATGTTTGGATTTAGAGAGCTTCTTTAATTTTAAAGGGTACTTTAGTTTGTCTATGCAATTGGCCCGTAATAATTTCATTCTTAAATTTTCGTCCTTTGGAAAGCCCAAAACGAATACAAGTGTACCTACCGCCTGCCGTCAAGCAAAGAAAACCTAGCTACTTCAAGTCATTATTACTACAATTTGACTTACAGACGCAGGTATATAACTAAGTTCTAGCATCCCTGGGCGATTCTAGGCATATTGAGGCTTGAAATTGTAAAAGTACAATTCTTCACTTAAAACTTTTATAGAAATGTTTCACTTTTGCACAAACAAAACAAATTTATAAAAGAAAACTGTCGCTAGCACTTCGGGCAGTCTGTTTCCACCCAGGGACACACTGCCTCTTCGTACAAATCCCAGGAAGATACCACTACCCGCACTATAAAACTATAATTCTTTAAATTTCTTTTTATGTAAAATCAACTGACAAGGAATGACAGGCCATGCCGCGTAGACCCGCAAGCCATGTTGCCAGCTTTCTCAACTTCAGGGCTTCTCCTAGAGTCGGCTGTGGTTGACCCCTTAACTTACCTAGGCATTTTGGTTGTTTTTAGAAGTGGCGATATAAAAGGATCACAAAAATGATTCAATTAATTTCCTTTTTTAAGTATAGAACCTACTTTCAGGATCAAATCTCTAAATTGGGGACATCCAATTCAGCGTGAGATTTCCGCATAAGGATAACCCCAGACCTGATTTGACCACATCAAGGGGACCGGGCCCTCGGCAATCCTCAGGACAAGGGCAGTGTAGGGATGGAATGGAGGTATAAAAAGAGTTGGGATATTCCATTCCCCTTGATTTATGGGTTGTGAAATTCGCGCCTACACAGACCCATATCTGGAACTGAAGGGGAATTATGGCTTACAAAACGCATGGCAGTTTTTTTTTGTTTCCGTGAAGTTATTGGGGTATGCGTACTTATTTTTATTTTGACAGAATTCAGGATATTAAAACGGAGTGAATGTTAAAACTGTGCTTAGTAAAGTAGATAGACAACTTGCAAATATTGTCGCACTTCGAACTACAGTCGAACTCAGTTATAACGAACCTACGCGAAATTCATTCGTAATATGCGAGGATTCGTTAGAAAAATATATTTTTATTTTAAATATATTTTTCTGTGCAATTTACTTTGACAAACGCGATCCCAATGTCGTTTTCGTGAACAAAACTTGCATATAGAGATTTTTGCTGGGCATAATCTTCGGTCATGAATGAAACTTAAATCCACAAAATGAAAAATTCTGATTCATATACTTCTTGTACAAAACGATTTTGATGCAAAATGTTGTTTTGGTTAGTTTGCATTTCAGCTTGTTTGGCATACAAAATAGCATCTGCCAGTGTGAGTTTTGGAAACAGGGACTCTTTAAAATAAGGGGACCCAGCATGTCACAGTCTATCACATAGGTAGGGGAAGTTTGTTTTCTTTAGACTCCAAGGAGACCACAAAAGTGGGCTGGTACAAGGTTATGTTATATGTTAGTGTCCAACTGCCATCAGGTTTTATGTGATAGATAGTTCCATAGATTCTAAAGGAGGCAAAAAATTTCCCATTATAATTGACAATTTTTAAGTTTTCTTTTGTTTGTAACAATTAAAGAATTGCAACTATACAATAAATTTGTTTAATTTGACAGTTCCCATATTCTGTAATTGTAGACACAACATTGTCAAGTCCAATTTTTAGAAATATTGGAAGCCATTATTAATTTTACTAACAATCAAAGTACCTGTTATATTCATAGATTCTCCAATAAAATGGCATACTTGGCATCACTGATACCATTAGAATGATGAAAGAATAGGCCTCACTTTGGAAGTGAGTAATCCCCTTATTTTAAAGAGTCCCTGTTTGGAAGTAACTGCATTTTCTCACTGCATTTTTTGTCCAATGTGCCAACAACAATAATTCCATCTCTTAGAAGTTCTTCTTTCAAACTTCCATATTCACAATTCTGAGCTAACTTATGGAGAGCAGTAATGAAGGCTTCAGTTTTCTCACCTGGTATATTGTACTCTGCTGTTAAATATTGAAATCTTTCAAAAATAAAATTTTTAAGTGGAATGAAGTATTTTTCAAATGCTTCTAATAATTCTTCATATATGTAGAAAGTAAAGTAGGAAATTGCATAAGAATTCCTTCACTACCATGGCCCATTGTATATACAGGGTTATTCAAAAACAAATGCCACCCGCAACACAGCGGTATTCTACTCCAAAAATAAAGTGACGCGTGTTTTTTCTTTTTGTTCAAAGCTCTATATTAAGGGCCCCACGGGCCCTTAAAAGGGGCCCTAAAATTTCGTTTTTTCGCTATATCTTTTAAACGGCTTAATCGATTTTAATGATCTTTTGCACACGTTCATAGATAATTATGTCGCATAATTATGCTATAGTGCAGTATCCGCAACCGCCAGAGGGCGCCACTTGTGCCAACCAGTTTTCTTTATTATGCTCAGAACTTTTTTGGCCACAGTTAACTTGTAAATTAATTTGAACCACTTTGTAAAAAATTCCATTCTCTACAAAAAATTAGAGTATTTTTTCCATAAATTATGCCATTTCGGAGATAACGCCCAAAATTCAGCCATCATGAAACAATCACATTTACCTTTTGACCATGTTTTCTAAAATTCAAATACAGTTTTGTTGTAATTTAATACATTTAGTTAAGTTTCCCTAATAAAATAATGATACAAATACCTAATATTGAAATAACTACAGCAAATGCTCAAAAACTTTCAAATTCTTAGCATTTGCTTGAAACTAAATGTCAAATACTTAATAAGTCCTCTTAAGTGTGATTGTTTCCAAAGGTAACTAGATCATTATGCCACTAATGTTTAATATATTATGCGGGGGTACAAGGTACTACAAGATACTAGAATAATTTTTTGTAGAGAATGGAATTTTTTACAAAGTGGTTCAAATTAATTTACAAGTTAACTGTGGGCAAAAAAGTTCTGAGTATAATAAATGAAACCGGTTGGCACAAGTGGCGCCCTCTGGCGGTTGCGGATACTGCACTATACCATAATTATCTATGAACGTGTGCAAAAGATCATTAAAATCGATCAAGCCGTTCAAAAGATATAGCGAAAAAACGAAATTTAGGGCCCAATTTAAGGGCCCGTGGGGCCTTTATGCCTTTAATATAGAGCTTTGAACAAAAAAAAAACACGGGTCACTTTATTTTTGGAGTAGAATACCGCTGTGCTACGGGTGGCATTTGTTTTTGAATAACCCTATATAATAACACATCTATTTTATGTTGGTCGTTGGTAACCATCTTCTCCATGATCTGACACTGAAATGTATCTCTCGAATCTTCTTCTCCAGAGTGACCAACTTGAAGGATTTCCAAAATCGAAGATATTAGGAGGGTTTAGATTGGGAATGTACACTTTTGAACTTGTTTCTGCATTCTTATTTAGATATTTGGATTACCGGTGATGGCTTTAAACTTTTCTTATTCATCTTTTAGTGATTTACCGCTGCCACCATGTTCTAATATTAAATGAAACGGACTGGAATCTTATTTGAAGGCAAAACATATTTTTCTGTCTTTCTACTATTATTCCCATAACAACCACTCAATCTCAATCTAGATACATTAAATAAGGTAAAAGTAATACAACAGATAGCACAACTAAATACAATAATTAAGTACTAGGTAAAAGCTACTACCATCACAAACCCTTTTTAAAAACAAGCTTTTATTTAAGCCATGTACTAAAACGGATACAATAAATTTAGGTTTAAGTCCCACAAGTGCGTATAAGGACACTTCCTACACACATTACAAAAATTCATCAAAATCGTGTGGAGCTTCACAATTTTACATGGGTGGTCCGGGTCAAATCTGAACACCCTGTATGTAATATCATAGAGCAGTCCACTCGGGCTATTGTGATTCAGCCCAACGGGATTTTTCCCGGTGTCCAGACGGGCCAATCCGCTCCTGGCAATAAAACTCAAGGAAAAATAAAAATAACAACTTTTGAAAGTAATTACGTGTAATCGAAGCCGAAGAAAACGAAAAAAGTGAACCTTGCTCGGGATTTAATGCCAACTAAACCGGGATCGGTATCCGGGAGCTCGTCCGAAAAAAAAAATGACGAATTTGCAATTTTAATCAGGATAAGCGATAACACATTCCCCAAAGTGTGGGCAAATTGGGGCCCGCTAAATAATTTATGAGGGGGCCGCTATTATGGCGCCGCCGCCGCCCGCCGTTGCTACGCGGCCGCCGCGGAATCCGCCAATTAATTTAAACCTCAGAGAAACAACCAAGGTTAGAGGGAGCAACAGCATCAAAATGCACACGTTTGTAGTCAACCAACATCTTATGCAAATTTGCCAAAACAAACAAACATTTCTGTCCGATTCAAAACAGTTTGCGTTGGCGCGAATCGAGACTACTTTCTTCTTCTGGAAGATTCAGTGCCTTTAACCATTTTTGTTTTAAATTTGCATCTCGAGGAAATCTGAAAAGTAGCCTATATTTTCTGTGGAACTATCTAATAAAATAATATCGAGTAAAAGAAAATAATATATTTTTCTTAGTTATAAAAACGATCGAAATTTAGATAGCTTACTACTTACCTACTTTTTTGATCATGGTTATATACCGTAAAACGTAATTTCTTGACTTGACTTCAATTTCAAGATCAAGAAATTAAATATGTCTTGACTCGACGGATTCTTGAAAGCCTTGACTTGAATTCAAGATTTCTTGTAATTTCTTGAAATTGCTTGAAAAGAAGCGGCGCGCGATGTGTTTAAATTCATGACTCTCAAATCCCGACGTATCCAATCCAAGCAGTAGGTATTATTATTATTATATTTTATTTTTTTATTTTTTTTTGTGTTATAAAAAGAATATTGTTTTGCTTGTTGTATTTTTAAGTTCATTAATATTTTTTTGTTTTGGGTTATAACGCGACTATGTTTTGTTTGCTGTATTTGTAAGTTCATTTTTATTTTTGGTTTTTTGTGTTATAAAAAGAATATTGTTTTGTTTATTATAATCATAGATTTTTATTTATGATTAATAAATTTTGTATGCTTTATAGACGTGTTTTTTTATTCATATTAAAATCTAAGTTATACACCTAAGTAAATTATCATAGGAATTTACCTATAGCAATTATTATTTTATAGTCACTAATAAATAGAGACCGGATTTTAAGCATTATGCTTTTTGCTGAATTTTATAAGCAACCATGATATATTTAATTTCTACACGAATTATGCAAAACTATAAGTATATTGCGACAGTTTTTTTTGTGCTTTTTCCCCAATTTTTTTGCATTTTTTCTCTAGTCTCTAGTAAAGACAGGATTTTAAGCATCACAAATTACCCAAAACTAAGTATATTGCGGTAGCTGTTTTAGTATTTTTTTTGCTTTTTTTGAGGTTTTATGCTTTTTTCCCTTTGTGCTTATTTGAACTTTTTCACCTATGTTTACATTATTTTTAAATATTTATTTTTGCTTAATTTGCTTCGATGCTTTTTTGGCAAATTTTGTGCTTTTTTAAGCACTTTTTCAATTTTTTGCTCTTTTTTATCCGGTCTCTATTAATGAAAATTAATTTCAAGAAATTCATAAATATCTTGGTTTCTTGACAAGAAATCTTGATCATGAAATAGAAAATCTTGACTTGTCGTGACTTGAAAATTTCTTGAATTCAAGTCAAGATCAAGAAATTTCTTGAAAATTGTGAAACCCTATCACTAATATCCTAAATACTAATAAATAGTCAATTAATAAAAAAAACACTTCAAAATACGAAAATTACCGACGTAAGCAATCAGAGAGACTGGCGCGCTGGGCGAATAGAAGACAAATGAAATGCAGGGCTAGAACGGCGGCGTTGCCAAGTTGGTCGTTTTGAGGTACCTGTTGACGATTTTGTTAAAGTGATAATTACCTATCTACTATAATTACAGCGCGATTTAGTTTTAGTTTAAAATTGTCACATACAAGGAACTAATAGCTACATTTGTTAATTTAGTGTCATTGGGAGGTGTTTCTTCATTTAATCCCATTATTAAACTCGTCTATTTTCAAAATGAAATGCTGTGAACAAGAAGTATGTGGCATCACTCAAAATATGTTGGCTCTGGGCTCTGTTTACTTTTTGGTTTTATTCCCTCTATCCTTGGTTATTTATTTGAGATTTAAACGAACCCACTCAAGACCTACGTCCGCGGAACACCCGGGGCAACAACGGATGCGCCCCCAGAGTCGTTTCTGCGTTTCGAGTAAATACCTACAACCTACAACAATAATTACGCTACGGTTTGATGTAGGAGGCACTTAAATGCAAAGCAGAATCTATGCAGAACAGTCCACTTTTGATTAGGTTCAGAGTTATTTTTTACCCCCTCTTTTTATTTTGATTGTAGATAAAAACGTGTATTTTGATTGTAGATAAAAAATATGTATATTTTAGCCATTTTTATTATTTAATATTTTTATTATTTAACATTTAAAAAACTTGAATAAAATATTCCCATAATCCATACATGTCTCTGAAACCAGCAACACGTTTGCTTTTACGTTGAAAACCAATAAAGATCAGCATAAAATAAATCTAGGTAGTCGCTCCCCGTATGCAAATATAAGTTTTGTATTTCTTTAAAATTGAGCTATTGGTTGTTTTCAATTATGGAAATATACAAAACAGTGGCATTCATAAAGTTTGCACCAAAATGGGAAACTAAATTTGCGTTGAAATTCATTTGTATTTGTATTGTTATAATTTAGTAAGAGCAACCAGTGTGTTGGCATTTCTTAAATTTGGTCTTTTCTATTTGTAATGCATAATAAATAATTTTTGATATAGACTTGTATAGTGTATAAATATATGCTTTGAGCTAGTTACTTATATTTACAAAATAACCTAAACTGGAAACCTTGAATATGCCAACAATAACATCTTTTTAAAATCATGAAACAAAACAAGTTGCCTTTGGAAATTTACCTATTCCTATATATCGTTGGGGCCTTAACTTATTTAAAAAAAAAATCTAGTACCGTTAGACCAGATTCGAAGAGGAATAATTAAGAAAAAACAATATCCTGATATATTTCTGAAAATTGGCATAGAGGCACAATAATGCAATAGGACGTTATTTCCAAAGCAAGCCCGATTTTTCCCGATCTTTAATTTTAAATGTCAAATTTGACAGGCATGGACTGCAACGTCACGACCCTCGGCCCTCTTTAGGCGCAATAGTGTACCCAAAACATGCAGCAACATAAGTAACCCGAAATCAGATTTTCGAACAAAAACTAATAATAATTTTTTTCCTATATTTGGTGCAAACGTCATGAATAGGAATAGCACTGCGTGTTTCGTCATCTTCTGAGGGAACCAGGATCATTGTGACCTTGAAATGACGCCAAGAGGGCTCAAGCGGATTACAAGAGTTCGGCCGGCAGTCGGACGTTTACGAATCTAACTACTACAAAGGAAATGTAATTCGGCGTAAAGCCACCACGAACTTGTCCGCCAACTGGATTGGACTTCTCAATTAGGCGAGAATAAATCGCAGCTAAATGATGAATGAAATATTTTAAATTAATTTTTTTTAAGTTGCAATTAGTTGTTTATAAATTAAAGCCATAGCCGATACACCTACCTAAACACTGTTAAAGCCATCAGCTCAATCACATAATCGCAATTCATACATGTGGTATGATTACTGACTAATGGCTGTAAAATAAATATATCTATACGGTCCTATAATTTTCGAAGTTCCTTTAATTTAACCCTTTCGAAATACTTAACAAGTTTTTCTTATATTCTTATTATATTTTCTACGGCTCTATGTATGTTTTAATTGGGAAATAAATATGTACTTCATTGTACATGGGTTGTGCACGGGTCTTGTATGCAATATGTAAATTTAAATGAAGTATAGTAGGAGCAAAGTTTACAGAAACGGATAACAATCGCGAATATTGTATACCTACATGGGAGCTGGTCGGCATCGTTGTAATGACAAGGCCCGGCAGCTGAAAGAGATGAGTCATCCAAGGGAGGTGAGCCTAAGGCGCCAAATTTAAATTTCAAGATGCAAACTTGGTAAATTCGGTAAAAAAAAACACTTTAAAATGATTGTTTACATACATGGCTCACGGATAATAATCTACGAGAGTGAAAGTCACATTTTCAAGGGCTCTTGGTGCATTTATAGATACCTATTTACCGGATTTTTTTTTTAATTTTTAAAATTTTTCCTGCCTAGATTTACAACTAAATTCGAATGAATAAAACTATAAAACTTCCTGATTTCAAGGTGGTTACGTTTAATCAGGTAAAATTGTTAGGTATAACACTCTCCAACAGTCCAAACCAAAACCCTGGAAGAATGTGAAATCTCTTTTGATGGCCGTAACCCACTTTTCCCTTCTTATATATATAAAAAAACGAGTTTTATATACCAGAGTGAAAGTTTTATTATCTTATTCAATCTGTTATACAAACACACAATAGGCAGTTCAACTGTTACATTTTAAATTAAATTATTTTGGGTTTGCTGGGACCCCGAATTGTTTCAAATAAAATGCTTTCGTATTCGCTGGCATACACAACCCCAAAAATGTAAAATTCCTTCGAATTTTCGAGATTGGAATTTCCGCTTTTAGGAAACACTAATTATTCATTTCGGTCCTTTTTGCAACAGCCTGATTATAGACCACACATAAATATAAATAATAAAAGCGAAATGGAATGGGGAATATTTATACGAGACTTCGCATTTTAAAAGGTTTGCTGAGAAAAAATATCGTTCCATTGCAATTAAAATTAATTAACATGATCAGTTTTGATCGATTACATACTCACCCTTTGGGTTAGACCACCGAAAATATACGCACTACCACATTTTAATAAACATTTAATATTTCAAATATGTAATTAATAACAAAAGTTAAATATCTTTATACCTATACAAATCCACAAAATCTTTATTTTTGGAGATATTCCCTAAAGATTTTTTTGTTTGAAAGATCTTCAAAACCGCTTCTTTTGACTTTCCTACCGTTCCGAATACGCACAAATCCAAAACCGGCTACGATTTTCTTATTCCCCCTGTGCCTTTAAAATTTCGATTCTTGATTAACGATGTGCATTTTCACAATTGTGAGAAGGTCAAAAGAAGAGGTTTTTAAAACCTTTTAAACAAAAAAGTTCAGGCGAATGTCTCCAAAATTAAACATTTTATGGATTTGTATAGGTATAAAAGAATATCTTTTTTTTGTTGTTGAATTAATACCTCTGAACTCCGTGCCTCCGCCACTGGTTGCATGAACATATTTTTTCATATCAAAGTTCATTTCAATATTTCTTTTTGTTTGGTCTATAAATATTTTACGTTTTGAACATTGAAAATGAAACGTTAAATCCTCTTTTTAAAGTATAATTTCCTATTCAATATTGACGTCCAACTAAAAAAACTACTGATTCACCTCACTCACCCTCTGTATAATGCCTACCGCGCTTAAGAAAATATGAATCTACATATACAAATTTATAAACCACGCATTTTATAAAATCCCCATAACTCGTTGGATAAAATCCAAATACATCAATATTAATTTCCTTTCATCCCCCTTCCTCTCCTCAACTTCGATGTATTTCAGTTTACAGAAGCCTGAAGCGCTGGAAACGGGAGCCAAGTTGTCGCCGAAGGTTCGGTGTCTATCAAACGTCACGTTACCGCCCCACTGAAAGCGCAAAGTTTGTTGTTCTTGTTCCAAGCCGCCAACCAAAGACCCAAGATGTTGGCGAGCACCTTCTAACCTATCTCAACGGGACAATAGACCCGACGGATCAGATATTTCAACTCAGACGCTTTGTGCAGCGGCCACGTCTTGGAAATTTACGTAAATCAACTTCTGCTGCGGGAATGCCGAGTTCTCGCATAAATAGACTTAAACTTCCTCTAAGCTGGATACGCCACAATGTTGCCTATTAGTAAAGGAACACTGTTGCCAACACTCCGGGCAGTCTTCTCTGTCTCGTCGTAATATTCGCAGTTAGCACCGGTTTCAAATCAACCAGCCAGCGCCGTTGCCAGTTTCCTCAGTTCGAGGCTTAAAACTTAAGTCGTTTGTAGTATCACATAGGAAAAGTGAAGCCTTGAGGGGAAGCTTGTTTTCTGTTGACTCCAAGGAGACCACAAGGGGGCTGATACAAGGTTATATGTTATATGTCAGTGTTCAACTGCCATCGGGTTTTATGTGACATGCCAGTGCAATAGATCCTACAGGAGGCAAAATATTTCCCATCATAATTCACAAATCGTATTTCGAAAATTTTAAATTATTAAGCAGGTAGCTTCAGTCAGGTCTTTTTCTAAAGAGTTTTTATCTACGACTACAAGTTTATTTTAAGTTTGTGTTGTGTAACTTGGGAGAGAAATAAAATTAAAACAATTTTATAATGAACACCAAGAAAAACTACCATCATTAGAACTGCTAGACCTGATCTTATTAGTCCATTCCGAAATCTATGAAAGTTCTTTGGGTAGATTCATTCAACAAGGGAAGAAAGTTGAAGTATTCATATTACAAATGGATTGAGGAACCTGGTAACAAGGTGCAATAGCGACAAATTCTTAAATAAGCAAAATCGGCACTATATACTGACCATACTTATTACTTAAATTCGTGGAAATAATTGCTGGAAATCAATTTCAACTATAAAATAAATTTCTTTCATTTGACAGTTGCCACATTCTGCACTTGTATACACAATATTGTCAACTCTAATTTTTAGAAATCATGGAAACCATTATTAATTTTTACTATCGGTCAAAGTACCTGTTATATTCATATAGATTCTCCAATAAAATGGCATACTTGGCATCACTGATATAGTAAAACATAGGAGAGAACGCTAGAGACGCAGAGGGGAAGTAAAATAAAAAACGCGTGAATAGGCCATAAAATTGCTGCCGCCACAGGCGTCGGTAATAACGGCGGTGAAAATTTTGGTAGTCAGTTGAGGAGTCTGATAAAATAAGTAATTTGAAAGCGTTATTTAGTTGCCTCCTCATCGCAAACCCTTATTACGTTTGCGATAATTTCCCTGGCTTGGCTATGTATGGTCTTTCCGCGGACATTGGTCATTATACAACCACTACTAACATCGCAAAACTCAAATTGTCTCCCTTCGCGCACGGCTATGAGGCGAAGACTAGTGTTCGTGATATTTGCGACCGCCAGTCGCTCTAAGAAATATTCATCTTGGGATACTGATTGCAGGATGAATTTACTGGGCTTGCTAGGCGTTGCCGGATCGCAAAAAACCTGTACAATTCTGGTGCACTAGCGTAATGGCTTTGGTTTATTATATTTCCTAAAGAGAATTATATTTGGAAGTTTGGCAACATTCGAAATTTTTTACTCGCATTCTTGAGGCTCGTATTCTCTGGTAAGGTGGACTATACCATTAGAATGAGGAAAGAATAGGCCTCACTTTGGAAAGTATAATGCTGGGCCCCCTTACTTTAAAGAGTCCCTGCTTAAACACAATGTGGCAGGTATGAAGAGTGAAAATTCCCGTCGCGTCTATCCCACCAATCTAGCCCCGAGTCCCAGATGACCCGTCAGATTTTATAAGCCGAGTCATCCGATGACCACGCAAGGTGGTTAGTTGCCCCCGGAGGCAATTAGCCCCCGCCAACGGGGATGCGGACAGCGCAAATGTCCCCATTCTCATGCAGGCGACGCGCTTAATTACTCTTACATGACGCGCCGGCCGGCCCTTGCAAAAATCCATCCTGTAAACGGACGGCGCGCCGGCTATGGCCACCTCCCGCCCGTCGGGGTGCTATTTTTGCCTGTCCGTTTTCATTTTTCACCGAGCCCGGGAGGGGAGACTAATTAAAAATTGCGCGGACCAGCGGCGTAGGCGCGCCGACAAAAATCAATATACAGTGTGTCCCAGGATTAGCGAATTTATAGATGTAAATTACAAAACAATTTCGAGTTGAAAATTGAGCTTCTGATGGGGTTCCGCCCTGCTTAGTTTGAAACTATTTTTTTGCATAATTTTACTTTCGAAAAATCAAGTACGCCTTGGAAACTTTGAACATACTGATTTTGTACACTAATAAAGTTCCTCTTCTGTAACTTTTACGACAAAATGTTATTAAAGAAAGTTGTTCAGAATGAAAAACTGAGTACCTGTGCAAAATATCAAAATCCTAGGACTCCTTTAATTTTTGTCCCCTTTTTATTGGGATAGTGGAAAAAAGTTACGTTTTGGTAAAAGATATTAAAAAATATTATCAAATAAAGTTGTTCTGAATTGAAAATTGTGTACCTATGCATTGACAGTGACTCTACCTACACAGACAATAGAAAAACCAAGCACACCTAATGATAAAATAACAGTCAAAAAATTAATGTAGCCGATTATTAACTAAAATTAGCATACGTAGCATACAATTTTCAATTCTGAACAACTTTCTTTAATAATATTTTGTAATATCTTTTACCAAAAGGTCACTTTTTCCCATTTTTCCAATACAAAAGGGACACAAATCAAAGGAGGCCTGGGATTTTGAAATTTTGCACAAACACTCAGTTTTTCTTTCTGAACAACTTTCTTTAATAACATTTTGTCGTAAAAGCCACAGAGGGGGCACTTACTAGTGTACAATAGTATATTTCATTACGAGTCTGGAAATAAAGATTTTTCCGTGCGCGCGTTACAAATTCCCGTGTGAGGCGCAACCGAACACGGGAAGTCATGCAAGCACGGAAAATCTATTTCTGGACGTGTAATGAACGATATTTTTTATTATACTTCTTTGAAAACGGAAACTTAAAACATTTTATCAGCATATTATAATAAATTTAATTGACAAAAAATAAACAATGCAGACAATATAGTGTTTGGTATGTATGATGCGTTACTCTCAAATTATTTCAAAGGTGCTTTGTTGTAAATTAGTTATTGTCAGATATAAGGTGAATAAAACGTCAAAAATATTACAGAAATGTATCTAAATATTGAAACACTTACGAATTAAAATACAAAATAGGTATATGCTAAATATCAGAGAGCATATAGAGTTTCTTAACTTTAGTTTACTTTGCTGTATATTTCTATTTTAAAGCCATATATTCGGTATTTTTATTCAGCGCACGGAAAGTTTTTCCGTACGCTGTTTCCGTGCGCTAGCCCGAAAAAACCCATCTTTCATTATTGCTGAAACAGATGAAAATAAGGTGTTTTCAAAGAAGTATAATAAAAAATCAGTATTTTCAAAATTTCCAAGGCGTACTTGATTTTTCGAAAGTAAAATTATGTCAAAAATTAGTTTCAAACTAAGCAGGGCGGAGCCACAGAAGCTCAGAGTTTTTTTAGGTTCCTTTTGTTCTCTCAATTCCAACCATATACAATGTGTCAATAAAGATATGATTAGAATGTCATTTATAAGTTAAATTGCCCAAACTGTGAGAAAATATATGTGGGACAAATCAAACAATATTGAGTAATAATCTTCATAATAATCTTTGTTCAATTACTAAAAATAATAATCAGTGATAAAAATATAAGAGGCAGAATGCAATGATAGTAAAAAAAAATAAATAAATAAGTAGGGCTTTATGTGGGATTTGAACCACGGACCTACGAATTACTAGTCGCGCGGTCTCACCCACATACCTGTATATTAACATATACTCTTTTTGGCCCTATTGCTCACGGCAAGGCGCAGGGAACGAAAAGAGATGAAATTCACCGCCATTTTTAACCCTATATTGGCAGTTTGAATGGTGGCTACTTTATTCCTTGTTTAATTTGTTTTATACTGTATGAATGAAATTGCATTATACTTTTTGAAGGCGCCGGTAAAATCATAAAAGTTACCGTGACCACAGAATAAGTAGCTTTGCAACAGAAGCCTCCTTACTCCTTAAGGACATGTGTCAGAAATAAGCGAGCCTCCATTTCAATTTACAGAAAGGTATTTTAAGCATAAATTAGGTTCTAACACAATCTCTTCGCTATTTAGATTAATGTACAATCAAATAAAATGCACATTATTCATGTATTCAGAAGATATTACGCTAAAAAGCGAGCCTCCTTTTGACATAGGTACCTATATCGCTAAGGATTTGTCTGAATTACTAGTTAGTCTGTGCCATGACATGCTTTTTTGAGAGATGCGTTTTTCGTTTTAATCACGATTTTTTCTTTGATATTTTGTACGGTTAATAGCTTTTCGTTTTCATATTTACGAGATCAAAAAATGACTTGGTACAAATGCGAAGAGACTTTTACATCCAGATTGTGAAATTACATTCCATAGTTAAGTAAATAGGTACAATTATTTGCCAAATAATATTGTTTCTTCATTGATATTTTCTGATTTCTTGCTGATTTTTAGATTTTCAAGAGAGCAAATTAAATTTAGAAAGTGGCTTAGTACTCTAGGTTTCATCGACAATAATATTCTCTCTAAGGACTCTAGGTACATGTATGCGTGTTCTATTCGTTTTTATGAACAGGATTTTTTAATGCAACACGAAATAACGCGAAAAGTGGCGCTCTACCATCTAGAAACCTAACCGAAGAAGCAGTGGAGTCAAAATTGGTAAGATCACCAAAGAAATTCATTCCAGTTCAAGAAGTACCTAGCTCATGGAGATGAGGAAAATGGAGACATTGTAATTCTCGATGCGACAAAGAGAGCCGCATTTCTGGAGCAAATAGAATTAACCGAAGAACTGCAAACAGCAGCAGCAAGTAAACATGTTAACTGCAGATCACAGCCAGCAAAATTATTGAAGCTTACAAACAAAAAGAAAAATTTCTAAGGAATAAAACTAGCTGTCTAAAAATTCAGAAATAGGTATAGATATGGAAAATAAATTATTATTATTAAAAGTATTCAAAGAAATAATAAAATGTTAGGTAATTAAAAATATTTTCATGTTTTTTATAAGTAATTATTTATAATGTAGCTATTGTAACAAAAACTTGGACCTATGTTATACTTTGAACTAAAACAATTTCTATTTTACACAAAAGGGCAACCAAGACATTACATTATTTATGGAAATTATTTCAAATTTCCCGCCTCATTTAGAGTTAAAAATGGCCCCCAAATTATTCCCCCAGTCGGACGTGTCTTTTGGGCGGTATAGGCAAAGTTTACATAATAAAATAATTCTGTAAACTTTGCCGTTAGAGAGCACATACAATAAAGTTTTCAATTGATTGAGGCCCCACGTAATTGCATCGGTGTCATACGCCCTACGCCCTGCGCCCCTGTTTCTAGAACAAACCCGTTGTCCGGCAAATAAAAAAGCCAGTTTAATGAAAAGGTTCGGAAAACCACTTAGTAATGATCGTTCGATCCATCAAGATCGTGGATAAAAAATGACCGCAAAGAATCTGTCCCAAAGTGGATTTCAACTTTGCGGCCATGAATAGGAACTGCGCAAAAGTTTTAATTGGAGTTTCATACATTACATACCTAGAGCGTTATATTTTAAACAATTATTTGCATTTGGTAAATTGAATATGCCGATATATCTATAATAATTGTAGTTATAGCGCGTTATGCAATTCATTAGGGAAAAATAAACAGTTGATTTTAATTAAATATTAGTTTGATTTCGCTGTATTTGAAATTTTGGGTTTCCCCGATTAAAGAATACCTATTTCCACTGAAAATTTAAATTTAAAGCGCTCGCTTCAATTCCGCTGGAAGTGTGTCATATATTTCCATTTCTGTAGGTCGATCCCAGATATTAAATTTCGCCCCCAAATTGTTACCCGGCTGTTTCTCTAATATTTATGAAATGATTTCGAATGGAGCGAATCAAATTTTAAATTCCATCAAATCCGGTTAGTCCTATTGTACGAGAGGGAATATGCCACACCCTTTGCACAAAAACGTACAACATAGCCCAACTTCGGCCGGCACGTCAGCTCCGATTTTCAGCAAGCGAATTTTTCCCGCTAATCCCTTTTTTCTCTGCTCCAAATCCGCTGAAGCACAGACGAACGCTGAAGTTTTTATAGGGCCGTTTACTCATTCAAAAACGGAAAACGCGAGTAGGCGTTATAGTAGTTATTTGGTCTACATTTAGATTTCTTCCTGCAAATAATCAACTCTAAATGTTGTTGTTGCTTATTTACTATTATTGTAATTGTTACATTGCCTTATTAGTTGCTTTTTTCTACTCCTATGCTAGTAACAGTGACGGTTTAGGTTATAAGTAAGTCGATTGTTACGAACACTGACACGTAATGACTGACACTTAATAAATAGTATATTACATAGCGAGAGTTCTAAACAGCTTATTACGTATGAGTGGAAAAGTTGCGCACGAGCCGCGCAGCGGCGAGTGCTGTAATTCCACGAGTATGTACCTAATAAGCTTACTACTCGAGTTTTGTATTATAATTTTTCTTCGACGAAAGAAAAACTATTATAATTATAAATTTTTTTATTACGTGTCAGTCATTACGTATCAGTGTTCGTAACAATGAACTTACTTATAACCTAAACCGTCACTTAATAGGTATGTTACTAGCATAGGAGTAGAAAAAAAAATTACGTATCTGTTTTTAACAGCGGCTCGTGCGCAACTTTTCCACTCATACGTAATAAGCTGTTTACAACTCTCGCTATGTAATATACTATTACATGTATGTAACGTTGACGGTGATGGTACAGATTATATCTCTCACATAAACGTTATTACTATGTCATATTTTGAAACGTGATAATATTAATGTAGGTACCTAAAATTGTTGTTAAATTACGTATTTGAAACTCAATTTAATGAATTAAAGTTACATTGAAACTTAACATAAATAACTAATTACAACTTCGATGTTATGTTTGAAAAAGTATGCATATTATTATGTTGTTGTGGAACATGGTTGCAATAAAAACATTTTCTCGCATGTATTATACATATAGATACATTTATTTATAAAAATAAAGTACTTTTAACAAATCCCATTTAAAATGTCATATCTGTTGATCCAGTCTCAACCTCAGCCTTTCTGTTATCACTTCTGAAAACTCATTTTCTGTCATTGCAGGAAAGCAAAAGCAGGATGCCGCTGCTCCTGAAAAAATAAATTTGTATATGTATATGTAGAAGAGCTAGAGCCACAGAAAATATACGCCATAGCGTAGCGTATATTTTCTGTGGCTAAAACTATCTACTAAGCCAAAGTACTTAATAGTAATATACACTGTGTCCCAGGATAAGTGAAAAAAGGGGTGCAAAGGACAATTTTCGACTTTCGATTTTCTAAAATTTGGGATTAAGGATTAAGGCCTACTTGATTAGAAACTAATTTACACCGTATTTTTAGTTTTAAAAAATCAAGGTGGTCATGACAGTAGCGATTTATTAATTTTTGTGTAGGTAAAGTGGCTTTCTTCGGAAAAATATCGAAAAATGGTATTAAGAAAAGTTGTTCATAATTGTGGTAGAGAGTTTTCGACCATGAATTTTCAAATAAGCAACGTTTCTATCATGTAGGTCAATTTATTCTTTATTATTAATGCGACGTTTCGACCCTCATCGTGGTCATCATCAGACTACAAATATATGTGCATTTAAGGAGATAGCACTTCGGTAAAACCAGCAGTTAAAAAGAATTTAAAACATTTGACAGATTGTTAATTTAAAGCTATGAGTCAAAAAGGTCACTTCATAGAAGTGTAAACATTGTGAGAGATGATGTAAGGGACAAAAAGTATATGAAGTGCAGTTAGAAATTAGAAATGAGCATAATCATGAAGGATGCAAGAAAGAATGTAACATTAGATGATTGTGCTCATTACTGCACATTATATGAATAATTTTGTCATCTTTCACAATGTATATACATTTCTTCCTATGTGCATACACATAGCTTTAACTTAACAATCTGTAAACATGTTTTTAATTATTTTTTAACTGTTGGTTTTACCTAAGTAACTGTCTCTTTAAATGCACATAATATATTTGTAGCCTGATGATGACCACGTTGAGGGTCGAAACGTCGCATTAATAATAAATGAATAAATTGACCTACATGATGTAAACGTAGTTTATTTGTTCATAATTCAAAACTAGGGCCCTGTAGGAAATTTCAAAACGTTAGGAGTATACGTTGATTTGTGTGCATTTTTTTCTAAAAATGTCTTGTGGAATTTTTCGCAAATGATAATGAAAACTTTTGTTAGAATAAAATGTTTACAATTAAAAATTATGGGCCCGTAAGAAATTTTGAAACAATTGGCCTACTTCAAAAATTAGGTATTAAAAAAATGCAGAGAACTAAAAAATCGGATATTTTTTGTCCTTTACTCCTTTTCCTTAAAAATATATGGCCTCTATGCATCCTTTTGAATCGCCCTGTGTCCTAGGTCCTAGTAACTTTATATTAATCAATGAATCCTAATTGTATTTAGTTTATTACTGTATCGGTGTACCTATCGTTATTTTCATGTAATATGTTAATGTTATGTTAATATCACCAAAGATAGCATGAAAATTAATAAAACAAATCTTCGTAAGTAGAAGGTGGTCGATATATGGTAGCCTTGTTTATAACAAACAAGGATTGTAGTTATGGCATTTGGAGTTTCGCCTAGCGTGACTTCAATTTGCTTTTGATTTCCCCTATACCTATTTATAATTTTGAATGTATAATTATTGTAAATGTATTTTTAATAAAGACCATTACTCCATTATTTTTGTTAATGTTATAATATGTGTTATATCCTTCGAGTTGAAACACATCTACACTGGACAACCGAAAGCACTAGACAATCAAACTAAAAATTAAGCTCTAAGTTAATCAACAGTTCATCAAAATTCTTTGCCACACTTCTAATATGCATGTGAAAAATCTTAAAATGATTCGCTTAGCTATCGATTCCTAACACCCTATTTAGTTCGAAAAAAATTGTACTACACCAGAATCATGTGATTACACCGTGCTATCCTGGATGTATTTCCGTCTTGCTGTCACGAACTCTTGATCACTTTTGATAGTCGTCAATCTCGTGCTTTACGTTGACTAAACCTGTGGAGTCTGCTGTTGGTGTTATTAATGTTGATTAGTATTGCTGCCTTCAATTTGTTCGCTGGATCTGAGATGTCTACGTTTTGGTTTTCTGGTGTCACCACTTTGTTAAGTTGGCCGGGTTGTTTGGATGAAGCTTTAGTTGCAGCCGACGGTGTATGGTAAAAATGAAGTCACTTGGAACTGCATGAAAACGCTTGGGCGGCGTTTGCTTTGTAAAACAACACCGAGTCGAAGAAGGCGCTTGGCCCTTAATATTATAAAAAATGTATTTAAATGCTCTACAAAATAATAAAATAAAGTTTGAAATAACTCAAACCAAAGCAAAGCAATAATTTTGTTTCGCACAAAACAACACCACACAAAAATCTAATACACAAAACCAAAATCTGTAAAATAAAGCGCAATTCTTATTTCCGTGCACTGAACTGGTTATAGTGGCCTAACTGACCTACGTCGACACCTGCTCCGTGGATCTCCGAAACGCCGACCAATCAAATCGCTATGCTCGCTTTCTTATTGGCTGCCTCCTTGACTAGGTCGACGTCGACCGCATAAAATCCTTTGAATTTTATACGGGTGATTTCTGCTGATAAGTCTGGTATTTTTACCAGTAGCAGAGCGTGGTAAATGCTATGAAATAGATCGCACCACTTATATCACTGTGTTCCAAGAGAGTTCATTTATATTTTACCAGGGTAGCTCGAGAACAGGCGCCTCGGCAATAAAATACGAGACAAAACACTTTTTAACCATATTAAACCGAACCTGGTATTAGTACTAAAAAAGATATGAAGGAGACAGAGAAGAAAGATATTGCAGTAAAAACAAGTGACTGCATATGCTCGCCTAATATAATATCACCAATACTTGCATGGGTTACACCAAAGATCTTAATCATGATCTTTGGTTACACTGTTCGACGGCTGGTCACTTGTGCAGCGAAATGCGGTGGATAGCCCCGCCATAATTCCACAGATCAGATCTTAGGATATACTTGCGTAAATAGTTAAAATCGATATGGCTTTTTACGCTTATGTTCTATATTCTTTTTGTGACGCCAATTAGAGTTTTACGGTGTTTCAAGCGACTTTCGCAATACTATATAATGTCGGCAATCGTCCACCTCACACTCTACGGTGCCTTCAAGCTCACTGACAGAGCACGGTTTGTAATCTATATACAGTTTGTTTCCTCTAATATTCTTCTTTTGATGTTTTCTTAGCAACTTTTGTTCGGAACGTTCAGACTGACTTAGATCGTGTGTTATACTAATCTACTAATTTTACAAGAATCGAAAAATTAATAATTAAAGTAAATGCTGGATTTAAAGTTCATCGAAACCATAGGCGTACACAGAAGATAATTGAGGTAGGTATCAAAGTGTACATAAAATACCCCCCTTTGTTACGTTTGCTCTTTAACTTGACTAAATTTACACAAACAAATGTGTTCCTTTAACGGTTTGTTGGGATGATATTTGTTCAAACCATTGAGTAAAAGAATACTAGCCTTTACCAGAGCCGTAACTTGCCTATATTGCGCCCGGTGCCAAATCTGATAAATGCGCAACCTCATTTTCAGAAATCTTAGAAAACTTTGTATATGATAAGAATTTGCAAATATATTACATTTGAAATAAACTTGCCGTTATATTTTTGGTTTTCTATAACTTGTTGAAATACTGTAGTCCAATAAAAATGTAAAAAAGTTCCAAACAGGATGATATTTTATGGGTTGCTTGGGGACTGTTTCTTGAGTGTCCAACGAAAAGATCACACTCGATCTCCTCTCCTGGTACGAAGTGCCCTATATTATAGGGTGGTTTCCTAAACATTTTTTGGAGCAAAATGACCCTAATAAAACTTGTAGGGGATCAAAATATGAACAACTTTGCCTCATAATTCTTCTTTTATCTCTAATACGTAACGAGTTACAGCTTATTACTTATTTGACAAAAATTCCTCACGTTGCAGGGGTGGTCTTGCAAACATTTTTTTTTTACAAAAAATGACCTTAATAAAAGTTTTATAGGACTTCTGGTAAACTTTTTCTCATAATTTTTGTTGTCTCTAATACTTAATGATTTACAGGGCATTATAGGGCAAAAATTAATTAAACAATATAATGCTCTGTAAATCATTAAGTATTGGATACATAAATTTTAGAAGACAAAGTTTACCAGAAATTCGTCCTCTTTAACTTTCATTAAGGTCATTTTTTTGTAAAAAATTTTTACAAAACCACCCCTGCAGTAATGCGCTGTAACTCTATGTAACTAATTAGAGATACAAAAAAATATATGAGCAAAAGTTGTTCATACTTTGATTCCCTACAACGTTTATTAGGGTCATTTTGCTATAAAAAATGTTGAGGAAACCACCCATATTATTTAGGAAACTACCCTATAGCTCAATTCGTACCAGGAGTTCAAGTGTGATCTTTTGGTTGAACACTCAGGAGGCAGTCCCCAAGCAACCCTGATCCTGTTTGGATTTTTTTGCGACCCCTATAAGCCGAGCAAATCTTTTTGGACTATACAACATACAGGGTGTCCCAGCGAAAACGTAACAGGCTCTGTAACGGCCAGGAAAATTTTTTCTTGGAAAAACGCAAAAATAGGTCAATTTTGTTTGGCAGGGGGACATCTTTTGGCATAAAATTGATAGATCTATCTGCAACCCCCTGAGCAGGGGTTGAACCCCTTCAAAAAATTTAAATGAGAAGGGGGGTTCATGTCGCACACCTTTGGAAACGTCTCTCAATTCTCTATACACCTGCAGCAGATTTTCGAAAATCGAACGACTTTTCAAAAAGATACAGCATGAAAAATGCAAAATATTCGTTTTCAATTATTGCCTGGTATTGTTATACAATAGAAGATCTGCGTCTCCGTATTATAAACGAATGTCGACAAATCACCCCTGAAATGTTGCACAATGTTCGGCAGCGTTTTGAACAAAATCTTTATTATTGCATGGAAGTGAATAGGGAACATTTTGAGCATTTATTACAATAAAGTTTCAATTTCCCCCCGTTTATCAAATTTTCGTCAAAATAATGTTGCTGATATAACTTACAGCCCCCGACCACCACTTTCGGCTTAATTGTTTAATAATACCAGGCAATAATAATTGAAAATGAATGTTTTGCATTTTACTCGGTGTATCTTTTTGAAAAGTCGATCTATTTTCGAAAATATGATGCAGGTGTATAGAGAACTGAGAGACGTTTCCAAAAGTGTGCGACATGAACCCCCTTCCCGTTTAAATTTTTTGAAGGGGTTCAACCCCTGCTCAGAGGGTTGCAGATAGATCTATCAATTTTATGCCAAAAGATGTCCCCCTGTCAAACAAAATTGACCTATTTTTGCGTTTTTCGAAGAAAAAATTTTCCTGGCCGTTACAGAGCCTGTTTCGTTTCCGCTGGGACACCCTGTATAAATAATAAATTTTATAATTGAAAATAACGGGTTTGCAGCCAAAAAATATTTAATATACTTCTTTCAAATAATCAAGCTTTCGTTCAATGTTTTGAACTTCTTCGGGGCTAAAAAATGTGTATTCAATGTAAAAAAATTCAAATAATAATAATAAAATACATTTGTATTTTGCATTTTATAAACCTAGAAATTAATACTTCAATCTAATAGTGTCTATTAGCAATTTTATTTGAATCTTTTACATTTTTTTTAGCCTTGAAGAAGTTCAAAACATTGAACGAATGCTGGGTTATTTGAAAGAAGTGTAGTAAATATTTGTTGGCCGTTATTGTCACTTCTACAATTACTCAACACAGCCGTATTACAAGACAATAATAAATGATAAAGAAATATTTTTTAGTACCTGTAATTATAAATAATAAAAGGATATTTTAGTGGCATATCAGGTAAGTGCCTACAGTAGGAGTGCTGGGTTCGAGTCCGGGCTGGAGTGCATTTTCAATTGATATCTTTTACCTGGTATTCCACTAAAACATTATTTATTTTTTAATTACTAAAAAATCTTTCTTTGTTAATATTCTTGGCTGGACGTTGTACGTTAATTTCCATGTTCGATACTTGCATTAAGTCGTTAAATGTCGAATTTTGTGGGCCCGGTCCAGCCCGGCCCGGCGCCCCTACCATGATGCGCCCGGTGCGGGGGCACCGGTCGCACCGCCCTAGTTACGGTACTGGCCTTTACTAATGTTCCAACATAATTTCAAGTCGTGGAATGTGTGCTTTGTAATAGAAAGTTGGGGAAACATTATTCGGTGGCGCATTTCCATTTTCACTCGATGGCGTTAATATAAAACTTTGGGAATCCCCGGCTTGATGGCACCCCGAATAAACTTTTATGCGGGTGCCCGCGTTAACGGCAAAAAGCGCCGCCAGCTGGGATGGCGGAAGCGGCGGCGGCTCTCCGGAACCGGAAATACCCCCTCCAACTTCCGCTCGTCACCGCGCCCCATCATGGGCGCATATGTAGGGATCGCGCTTCGTTTGTCTTCGGTCGACGAAAACCACAATGGGCTGGTCTGGTCGAATATAGTAAAATTATTTTAAGAAGTCCTTACTGGGACTGTCAATTGGTAATTTCGATATCCTAAGTTGGCATCAATGCACCAAAAAATGCAACCGGGACATAAGTTCAGGTCAGTAACGAGCCCATTTGCACTAATAACACGAAAATTAACAAGAACAAGAACAACACAGATAACGGTACAACTGACGAAACGTACAAAACCCGCGAATATTTTCACTGCCGAATGTTTGAACCAGTTTGAATCTCCTTCACTGTCACTTTGACACACCGAAGCTAAATTTGCCTGAGTCCGCATATAGACGCTGCCAAAAGCAGCTGATTATGCCAAAATACCAAAATGAAAAGTGCTTCCATAACGTTTGAAATTATTATTAAAACGAGTTGTAGTCACAGTTATTTTTATTTATAGCGCTATAATCGTGATAGCAATAGGGTTTTTATTTTATTATGTTCTTTTTTTCGTATCACTTGGGTAACTTTTGACATCATAAATCAATGAGTGACGTCATTAACTGGTTATACCCATGGTTAACAGAAAATTCCTAGGGATTTTGTGGAGAATGTCATCTGACAAAATCGGGACTTCTTACAGTAATCGGGGTATACAGGGTGAGTTTTTTTCGATGATCACTATGGGGATCTCGGAAACCAGCAGAGCTAGAACAAAGGTTAAATGGGGAAATAATTGCGGTTTTGAATGCTCGATCTAATGCCCCTTTTGGATTTTTAAAAAATTTCATTGCTCACTAGATATTTTGAAAAGAGTGATTTTTGCTATTTCATCAGATCTCTGTAGCTCCGTTATTTCTGATTATACAGAAAAACTGTGAAGACAAAAATTGTAGATAATTTTGGGCTTAATAAGATAAACAATTTTTTATGTTGTTTGTGATTTTTGAAATATGACATAAACTTGTGTTTTTTTAGATGTAAATCATAGTTGGCTGTGGCCTTATCAAATCGGCCATTTTTTGAGCTTTTTTGAATTTTCACATAGTCAGCCATGGAATATTTTCAAAGTTACGTTCTATTTTATAACCTTTGTTCTAAAAAATTCACCATGTAGAAAACGGCATGCAGGCGGATAATAGAAGTTTAGTAGACTCCCCCGGCATATTTCATTTTTGCCAGTTCCTCTTAGTTTTTAAATAAAAAATAATCCAAAATTTTAAGACACTGCTTCTTTTGCTCTCAAAAGATGGCGCTAAATACAATCGATGTGCTGAAAGTCCTCTGTAGCTAAGTTCACACAATTTTCCTAGTTATTATTTGTGAATTGTCGATTTTTACAAATCACACCTAATAACAACCTATCCTTGGTACACTTCAAACCTCAGACTAATGAATAAAGGGGACACCGCATTATAGCATCTTTATACAGATGTAAACAGTAAGCTGAACCTTCTCACTTTATGAAAGAGATAAATGTAATACTACCTATGGAACGAAATATTCTCTTTTTTCACTTTAGAGCAAAGACACTTGCACTTTATGCACCTTTTTACCATTTTTTTAATAGCTTAAACTTGGAACCGCTGAAAAACTCGATTTTAGCGTTTGTTTTCTGGTAAAACTAAGCAAATACCGAAGCACAAACCAAAACAAACAAAATGGAAAACAAACAGCAAGCGCTAAGTTTGGTCCCTGTCAAACTGCCGCAACGTTGCGAAAAGTAATGGGTGTTCTCTACTATAACCATTTTGTCAATAATAAAACATCTAGATACATAATCTTTCTTGAACACGAAAAGGTTGTTTTACTTTACTGTTCCGCCTGAATTTTTTGGGTGGAGGCAATTTTACGTTCAATGCATCTACTAAAGAAATTGCCGGTTTTATTTATGATATTCCTAGTTATTGTTACTCTTAAATGAGACAACATGTTTGGGGCAGGTCAGTAAGGCCAATATTTGTAAACATGGGGATAGTAATAAACAACTATGCCTGTCAACAATTCACTTAAATTTGTAAACAAATTCGTCCCCTTTATTCATTAGTCTGAGCTTCAAACTTCAAACAGTTCAACCTGAAATAATTTTTATTTTGAGATTTTAGTTTCAACGTTATAACAAGTCTTTTATTATTATCTATATGTATTGAAACCCAAATGTGGCAATATTTATCTGCTTACCAAATTAATAAATCTATCTAGGTAATATTAATAATGTAGATACGAAACAGAAAAGTCTATTGTAGTTATAAAATCTGGTTGATATATTATTATATTTAGATTCTAGATACTTCCCAGATTCCTCTGCTGAAGATGTTAGAGATTCGCGTTCTGTTTTTTGTGTTGTTTGCTGTATCAAGCCAATAATAAATAGTGAATGAGAAATAATTACCTTTTAATGTACCTAAGTTTTATTTCAATGTATTTTTTCCTACCCAGATTGAAGAACACACAATAACATTCTTACAAGATCGACGTATTCGCCTTCGATTAAAACCTGACGTCTACCCAATATTTCTTCACCAAAACTAGCATCCCAAATTCCGAAAAAGAAGGAATGAAGCATTTTAAAAATCAAGAATTTATCGAGGAAGATCATAATAACGGGGACAAATACATAAATATATATATCGAATGTCCATGATCATGGTACAGTATCATGGCAAATGTCTATATTTACATAACTTTTAAGCAAGAATATTTACTATCTAATATAATATTAAAAATATATCAATTTACCCACCCTTGTACTTTCACATCTAAATTGTTTATATAATATCAGTGCAACCCATCTATTGCCAGGGGTAATATAACAAGTGGTGTGCCTATTATCGATAATACCTTTCGTTAATTTTACGAATTGTAATCCCAAACTGAAAATACCACGACTGCGGTATTTTCTTAGCATTGGGATTATAATGAGTGATAGATTAACGAAAGGTATTAGGTATCTATTATTAGGCATACCACGAGTTGTATTTAAAAAGAGAATTTAACAACTGCAAATAGTTTAGGAATTATTCAGTATGTATGTATAGCCATAATTTAACAACCCAACTTCTTAGGAATAAATTAACTTTAAGAAATATAAATATTTCCCTCTTCAAAATGTATCGAAAGCGCTATTTTGCCCATCAGCAAAACTCAGCGATAAAATAAAAGACCAATAATTTATACTTGTGATCTTTCTAGGCAAAATAGCGCTTTCGAAAAAATTATCGATAAAATTTCCGGCACTTGTGATATTACATACGATACGAAAATACCACTAGTGGTATTATCGCTGAAATCATCACCTGATTGGTTAATATTTCAAAAATCATATCATTTCATTGGTTCATATTGGCAAGCGTTGAATTCTCACCATAATAGGACAACAAAATTGTTGGAATAAGCCTTTTGAAAACTTCACTCCATGCTTTCTACAGCTTATTATTAAACTTCAATAGGTCGCTTTCACAAGCACTAAATGGAAACAAATATGTTTTTAATAAACAAAATATGTATACGGAAATAATGTGGGATTTAAGTACTTACATTATTTATTTATAATAGGTATTAATGGCTACCTAGGTACCTCCCTTTCAGGCCTTGGTTCTAACAACATAGGGACACTTGAAGCAAGCCAATTTCATTTTTAGAATCCAGCCTCGTCTAGCAGATAGCAGATAACCATACTTGAAGCTGTCGTGCTGTCATATATACTGTCAGTCCACAAATCAATAACCAATTAGGTACCCTGAAGTTGCCGCACGCGGTTTTAATACAGACCCATGATGGATACATTCTGATGTTGGTAAAGAAGATTACTACTTTTAGAGAACTAGATGACTCTAGTTCACCATAGCAATCATCAAATAAGTTTTTAAAATTTAATCGTACTAGCCCATTGGTGCAATAAAGCTAGCCTAATATAGTAACCTATAAATATAAATAAGTAAGATAAACAAAGGGTGTGTCCATATGCCGCTCCAATTCCACAAACAAACCGATTGAAAAATTTCTGAAAATAAATTTTCTGCCTTCTACTGCTCCACTCAAATTTGTATAGTGCACCCGTGCACAATGATATTCCCCCATCCACTGTAAAAACCATGTACAACATTTTCCAATTCTTTACAGTCGTAGAAACACATCAATCAAATGGTAAGGTTATGTTTTGTCGTCGCAGTCGATGAAACAACTCTCCAATATGATTCCCTTCCTAGAAACCGTTGGGTACGGGCATGGCTCCAAGCGTACACATACGTCTAACATTTTATTACGGCGGAAGTCGTGCTCTTATCGCCAGCGTATGGCGAGAGGGTGGAGGTTTTATTATACGTGTTGTATCACACACACTTACACGATGCCTTTCTTTCCCTAAGAGTCAAAGATAAATGAGAAGAAATAATAATAATACATTTAGTTTTTGGCTAAAAATTTATAACTGCGGGTAAGCAATAATTTGTGGTGTGTCAGCTGATTCCATACAACGGTTGTATGGAATCAGCTGACAGGTTAGGTTGTATTACAACCTAACCTTTATACTTTTGTGATTCGATATCATAACCTTACTTATTTGAATTTGCACTACTTCCATTTTATTGTTTTAATACCTAATTGTTAGAAAAATAAATAATTCATTTGCAAACATCCCTTTAGTTTATACTGAGAGTTTATTAATGTCATTGTCTGAATGTGTATAAACATTTCTATAAAATCGATCAAACTGTCACCACCAAAGGATGGTTGACTTTGAATTTTTCTTCCTCTTCTTCGAATTTTTTCTTGGGTTTCAACCTCATTCGTTACATTACGTGCTTGTATTAAATGCCATCCAAACTGGGATGGAATAAAAAAATGTACCGGGTGGGCCAAAAAGTTTTGGACTTTTTGTTTTGGCCATAATTTTTTTGTTTATAAACTGATTTTAAAAAACGAGGCATCGTTGCTTGCAGAAGAGATCCTTATATTGACAGAAAAATTCAAAATGGTCGATTTTTTAAAACCCAATACGGCGGAAATGTTTAAATTTAGCCTTTTGTTTGGGATTATTTTTAAAGAATCAATACAAAAAGGAAATAAAATGGACCTATCTGTACATTTTAAGATCATATAGTGAGGAAAATTGGTTCATCGCGACAGACCTATACGCAATAATAGAAAGCATCATTTACATGAGTTATTCTGTAATACTGCAACTGTTCTCGTTCTTTTGCCCATATTTTTTAACGGGTTTTAATAAACGTTGCACTATTGTTGATAGAATGGATAATATGGATAGACTATTAACAGAAAACTTCAAAATTGCTATTTTTTTGAAGATGGCGGCCACACTTAAAAATTGTCGGAATAATGCAACAATTATAAATAACAATATAATTAATTGTCATCATTTTCCCTTACTCTCCTACCCCAGATGTTTAAGCCCGTTTTATTGATTTATTCGTTATTGGAATGTTTTGACCTAAAAAGGGTCAATTTTCAGGTCTCTAACCCAGGCAAATAAACATCATGAGTCATAAAGAGAACTTCACTGCCGAGGTAGGTACATATTATTTTTTTTAATCGGAAAAAATGTTTGGTTAGGTAAAAAAAATAATCATAACGGATCACCCGTCCATGAACCGACTGCGCACGGCGTTGCTTGACTTTGACTAATGCTCTACGTAGGTCAAGTATGACGAGCCAGGGCGCTTCCCAACAGAAACTCCAATCTGCTACCTGTTGTGCAGCCTCCATGAAAAATAGATTGATATTCATACCTACTAAAATGTTTATACTGAAAGATTTCGCTGTTATAGGTAACAATTTCGCAATGTGTACGAAAAGTTAAATGGGCCTTAATTGGCCGGGTTTGGAAAATTTGGTCACTTTTTACGGGCGATGCCTCCGCGACTAACGCTTGATGTTTACATCTCGTCAAGGCCTACTTATTGAAAAATAGTACAATAATAATAATGGGCTACTTTAGTGCCGATTAGCTCAAACAAAAGCCTAAAATAGAACCTCGCCACCATATTGAATTTTAAAAAATCGGTCATTTTGAAGTTTTTTCTTGAGAGTCTGTTCTTTTCGGCAGTCAACAATGCCTCTTTTGTTAAAATTGGTTGATAAAAAAATGGTATGGCCCATACCCGGTATATGCCAGGGGAATATAGGTACTAAACCTACATTTACTATATGACGACTAATATAATTATAATAGGTAAGTATAATATATAATTTTTATATCTGAAATATGAAATGTACAGTACCTAATTGTTCCAAATCTGGTCCACTCCAATGGAGTTAATTTCCCGAAGCAAAAAGTGAGATGTGTTTCCTCCTTGGCGCCCTAACCGAAAGTCGACCGGCCGTTAGCTGTTAATAAATGGCGTTTTAGTTGACAGGCAATTTGGGGAATTGTGTAAAGTAGCCGAAACAAACGAGCACCACAGGTGCGCGCTTACATTCTCGCATTGGGAATTAATGCGGAAGCAATTCGCTCCGACGAGACGTCCCGCGTTTCCGGGCTTCTAAATTTCCCTTTATTAAGCAGTACCTAATTACCGAAACGTAGCGGAATTTCGACGTGGAGGGCTTACCGGTAACTCGGGAAATTTCCTCAATTAAGGTATAAGTACAAGGTGGGCCCGAAGTGAATTGAACGTGGATTATCTTAAAATATAGTACCAATTTTCTCAGTTAGCCAATCAACCATCATAAAATAGTAGTATATTATCTTATTAGGAGTAGATGTTTCTGAAAAATGGTTACAGTTAGATATTAATAAAGTAAGGAAACTTTCTTCCAAAGAGACTTACTCATTATATGGATTATTTACCAGCACCCTATCAATTCAGTTAGAATGGATTCCGAGGTGGAATCGTAAATTATAATGTTTCTTCTCTAGGCTCAACACCACTATAACTTACACTGGTAAGGTTACGTTCGTCTGTAAATTATTTTTTCTACTCCTATGCTAGTAACATACCTATTAAGTGACGGTTTAGGTTATAAGTAAGTCCATTGTTACGAACACTGACACGTAATGACTGACACGTCATAAAAAAAAATGACGTATAAGTTCTTAATTAAAACGCAATTATCACGGGTGCCTTGTTAGCGCGGCATCCGCGTCACCATAGCAACTAACCAACATACTAATTGTTGCCTGTCAGATAATCAGAAGTATAGTTTATCTATTATAATAGTTTTTCTTTCGTCGAAGAAAAATTATAATACAAAACTCGAGTTGTAAGCTTATTACATACTCGTGGAATTACAGCACTCGCCGCTGCGCGGCTCGTGCGCAACTTTTCCACTCATACGTAATAAGCTGTTTACAACTCTCGCTATGTAATATACTATAACCATTACGTCGTCGGCCATTACATTTCAGTTCAAACTGATCCGTATAGAGTGACAACGTTCTTTTTTGGAGGGGTTAAATTTGAGACACACACCGAGGTAAAAATGATACAACAAAGGTCTAAAAATGAGACAAAATTATTGTTTATTTTTTAGATTTCAATTATAAATCCAAGATGTCAAAGAAATATACAGTGTGGTCATTTAAGTGTGCAACATATGGGACTTTTTTTTTATTAATTGCGCAACCAAAATACAGATATTGCCGAAAGTTGATGCATGTTCAATAATCATATTAGGTGCACTTAGAATGGTTGCAAGTTAAACAGCATACAGGTTAGATAAAAAAATATAACAATAATTGTACAAGAGTAAAGTACCCTTATTTCAAAAAATTGAGCAAAAGGTTATTAAGAAAAGTTGTTTAGAATTAAAAGCTATGCCTAAGTACCAAAACATAGATTCCTAAGAAAAAAATTTTTTTCGTCAATTAATTTCGTACATATTTGAAATAAAAATTTTGCACCTTAAATGAAATTTTTTAATATACACATTATCATTACTAATGTCTTACCTTGTTCAGAAGAATTTTTGCGAAATTTTAAAGTTTTGTTTAATATCGTTGCAACCAACATGAAGTTTGTGATTCCCTAAAAAATTCAAAATCTAAGTTTATTTTACAAATATGCTTAAATTTGAACAAAGTGATGCGAAATTGATTTAGTTTTGATTGATATATGAAATAGTTTAGGGTGAATAGTAAAACAAATTTTTTTTAGGGAATTATATTAATGTTTTTCAAAAAATATATTTTTTTCTTAAAAGGCCATGTTTTGGTATTTAGGCATAACGCATAACTTTTAATTCTAAACAACTTTTCTTATTAACATTTTGCTGAGTTTTCTGAAATAAGGGTAGGTACTTTACTCTTGTACAATTTTTATATTTTTTTACCTACCTGTATGGTGTTTGACTTGCAACCATTCTAAGTGGGCCTAATATGATTATCGAACATGCACCAACTTTCATAAATATTTGTATTTTCGTTGTGCAATTAATAAAAAAAAATCGCATATGTTGCACACTTAAAAGACCACACTGTATATACTCAAAAATGCAAATAAAAAACTGAAAAATGCAAATATGCCACTAGTACAGCTTGTAGGGATACAATCCGCAGAGGAAAATGAAGGAAATATAATTAATGATGATTTCGTTTTTGTTAAATTTAAAACCAAAGATATAGATGTGCATTAAATGGTTATTGTAAAAGATTCGTTTCCTTATGACGAAATTTTGTGTTTGTTATGTAAGACGCAGGGGAAATAAATTTGTTTATCCAGCAGTTCTGTAAATAAATAATGTGGTAAAGGTAGACATTGTTTTAAAAGTACTACCCCCAAATCCGCTTGGAAAAACTTCTAGAGCGGCTGAGATTTTTGCTTTTCCAATAGATTTTGACAGATATACCTATAGTTTGTTAGCGTGTTCCTTTGTGTTAGCTAATGTGTTCCCTATTATTTATGTTGTCACTACTTTGCTTCAGTTTTGCATGAATTAAAATTTAGTTCAGTATACCTAATTAATAATCTTAGGTAATAAATGTTTCCATTAAAGATAGCATCCCTTTACTGTACCTATCAATGTGTGTAATAAAAATGAATTAAAAATTGTGTTACAATTTTTCCCTCAGCCTCTCATTTTTGGTCTAGAGGATGGCACGACTGTTTATACGTTCATTCATTGAGTAAAGGATATTCCTTTACTCAATGGTTCATTTTATAATTGTCTCTTGTCTCATATTTACCCTGGTACGTCTCATTTTTAGGCTTTTTCTAGATTAAATTTGAGAGGCAGTTTTTATTTATTTTCACTTTTTTAAAGGTACTTTTTATGTTTTTAAGTTCTCAGTAGTTTCTCATCATTCATCATCATTTATCTCTTATAAATTTTTTAATGAAAGATCTAAAAATCGTCTCATTTTACCGCACTTGACCCTACTAAATCGAATAAAATAAAAGTTAATAAAATGCAATGCAAAATTGCGACCAATTTTTGCCCAATAAAATTAATTGGTACCTAGTTTTATTTTCCCATCAATTTAGGATTTAGTTATGAAAAATTTAATGTAAATAAATTGATATCCTAAATTCTTGACGGTACCTCAACTTTGCAACAAACATACAATAGATAACAGAATTTTAAAAGGTTAGTATCATTTTCTTTTGAAAAACGTATATTCTTATCTATATTTAGCAATAGAAATTGAATATAATGATAACGTCAGTAATATAAAGTACTCACAAGTTTTTAAAAATTTCGGTAAGAGCAAAAAACAAAATATTTTAATAGAGCGATACACTTATGTAAAATTGAAAAAGAAACAAATTTTTCAAGTAAAAATTGTTGAAATTTTAACAAATAAACCCATTCCTTAGCCATTTTATTTTTTAAATGTCATTTTCGACAGATAGCGAAAGTCACGCGACCCCGTTTGAGCGAGTCATTCATTTTTCATCGTTTTCAAAGCAAAAGGTAACCCCATAGTTGAATTTCAAAATAAACCTTTAGTTAAAAATATTCCCCCTATATGTGATAACTTTTTTGAGGACACTGTATTTTTTAAATTTTTGACATATTAAAGTTGTTTTCTCCACCGGCGGTTAAAATTTTTTAAATCTCGGCTGATCATGAGCACTCTTACTGCATGTTCATATTTCACTCAACAGTGTCAGTTTGAGTAGTCTATCTATTGTTTAACCGACTACGGGTGCCCACAAAAAGATAATAGGAAATTATTGTTAGCCACGCCAATTCGAGGATGTAAAAATTTGCTAATGTATATTTGTTTCCAAAATCAAAATTATTGATATCGGGTACGTTTTTCAAATTTTCAGCTTTCAGTTTTCACCTGGCCCGTCCCACATTTATTTCGCAATAGAGTCGGCTGTAGGCTATCCCGGAAATAGTTTAGCATTCCCGGGTAGCCACGCAGGCTGCCAAGAGATCGAATTGATATCTCCATTTGGACAGGACGATCGGCCTGATATTTCACGTTATCCGGGAAGTGACCTATTTGCGCACAAAAACGTAGGAAATGCCTTCGCCTGCACTTGATAGATTTATCTGACCCTCTTCTAAATCCAATTTCGTCCGCGGTACCCACCAAATCCAGAGCTGTAAATCTTGATGAGCCGCATCACAACGAAGTAGGTATGTCTGAAATAACATAATATTATATCAAGAAACAAAATAATTAGTTATTTACATTGCAAGATTCGTAAGTCCATTTTTTAGCCGAAGAGGTTGTTTAAAAACCTCCGAGGCAAAAAAAGAGCTTACGCAACGTTCAATGTAAGATTATATTTTATTTACAACCATGTATGTAATGTTGACATTTCTGACTTTTTAGAAGTTTGAAAGTGTCAATTTTTTGACTTTTACTTCGCGCCCTCCCGCCCGGGTGGAAAGTTTACTTTCCACCCAGGAGGGCGGGAAGTAGGTAAACGGAGATAAAATTTTTTGAAATTACAAAATATTGATGGTTGTAAATAAAATAGTATACAAACCTCGGTGACGTGTTTCATTACTGTCTCGTGATAAAGTTAACCTCGGCGCTTCCCACCTCGGTGTGTAATATACTATTTCCTGCTCCAGGTAAGTACCTATAGTTAATTTTATAATTAAATGCTATGGAGCAGATTGTGAGTAATAATATTCAAAATAACCATTGCTCAATAATTACTAAAAATTAAAATCAGTAATAAATTAATATAATAAGTAGAATGCAGTGATAATAAAACAAATACTTAATAAAAACTTGGGTTTTGTGTGGGACTCGAACCCGTAACCTACGGTTTACTATCCGGACGCTTTTAACCCAGCGCTACGTTCACTACTGCTTGAATTTGCTATTAGCAGTGACTATAGAAAGAACTATAGTCACTGCTATTAGCAAAGCTATTAGTCACCTTGTTTGACACTGAAAAAGATATCCATATTCTTAATTTTTCTTCGGCATAATTCGTATTATTTTTTATCAAAACCAGTTTATAAAACAATCGATGTGAAACATATTAAATTTGACGCCAGTATTAATGGTTTTAAGGACCTTGCTGCATAATCGTTGCATCGTTGCTAGGCAATACTTTTTGTTCCTAGCAACCACTTTTTGAACCTAGCAACAGGGCACCTCGAACATTTCACTTTGGCTTTCGGACCTGTTCGCGAGCTTGTAAAGTGAACATACGGGGAGAAGGAAAAATAGTTTTTCCTTAAACAACCTCCTCGGCCAAAAAAGTGGACTTACGCATCTTGCAATGTAAATAACTATTCTATAATAAAAAAGATAATGCAATTTTCAGCATTTTTTTCAAGAAGTGACATCTTTGACATATAAAGAAAATCAGGCGGTTGTTTTTGAGCATGCGTTCAGCGCGGTAAAAAATAACATACTAAACATTATAAACAAAATATAGAGTATTCTATTTAAAAGGATGGTTTGGTCCTCCTTTTTGCGACACCCAGTAGAATATCTGATATTTTTTTTCTGAAGTCAAAAATAAAAAATATTTTTTTCGTTGGATAACCCTATATATTAGCTTGGGAAAACAACCCAAAGAATCCGTTGGCTGCCGTAAAAACCGTGAGTCATTAGTGATTGGATTGGATGTGGATATATGAATGTGAATTCCAAAAAATGTTTTCACCTGTACCTATGTCATCAAAACGATTTTATCTAAGCTATAAAGGACAAGAAACACTGTACCTACTATTATGCAACGCAACACGCAACTAAGGAATAAGGACACAAACAAACAGACTGAAAATAGGAACATTAAGCTGAATTTTCCTATGTTTTTTCGGTCCAAGGTGGCCATGACCCGTCAGGGGCGCCGTTACTTAAGGACAATTAAAGGGTGCGACCAAAATCCTCTCCTTTTTTGGATATACTTACCCGCTATAAAAAACAATAATATTTGTGAGCCTATCCCAAAACAAATTTCTGTTGTAGAGGGAAAGGATTGAACAAGAAAGGTGTTAATTTGTTAAATACAATAATCTTGAAGTAAAAAAGGATTGAACAAAAAAAGATGTTAATTTGGTAAAGGGAAGATGATATACCGATCTCAGATACCTTCCCGAAGACAATAGAAGAGGGAGCTGGCTAAATTATCCACAAGGATAGAAGCTGTTAAAGGAAGAAAATCAACAACTCTTCCTATAGGTTAGGACAACGTAACGAGGAGGCAAAAAATTATGTTAATTCCATTTTTACAAGAACGAGTGTCTCAGGTGCATTGGAAAAATGTTTGTTCGAACTCCCGTGGAATATCTAATCTGAATTTAAAATTTAGATTATTGTAATTTTCTTCGGAAAGCTGAGCTGGATGTTGGAAAGTTCCGTAGTTCTGCAGATTTGCGTGAAACAATTGGTAAAAATTTTAATATCCGATTATGACGTGAACAAATTGCGACAGGGAAAATCCAGTAAGCTTTGGACGGTATATGTATTTCTACGGGGGCGCTGTTCTGGAGTTTCTGGGTGAATGTTCTGGTAATATCCAGGTAGGCGCCATATATTAATTTTAGAATTTAAGCAATTCCGATGGAAAAGGTTTCTGTATACACAATAAGCCACAGTTTTTTGCAGTGACTATAGAAATTTCATAGTCATTACTCAGGGATTGAGGAAATAATTCGACAAGCATTAAGTTCTATGCTTTTTCTACTCCCACAGGTATATTTGCAGTTACACATATCCATTACTCACATGTCTATACTCTTGTAAAAAGTACTTTTTCGTTTATTCTCAACAACAAACTTATTGCAGTTTTCAAAGCATATGATAATAGCAAATGGTTTAATGCCATGCTATTGATGTTACATGGATAAAAATGCCGCCAAAAAAACATAAAATTCCAATTCCAACCTTCCATCGCCAGTGTATTATGACGACAAAATTAAACCTTATTATGGATCTTATCATTCACTGTAAGACAGTGGCACCAGTTTCCAATTCATTCAAAATTGCTGGTATGGTATAAATGAACTCATTTGGAACAAGACAGAGTCATAGGCGGCACGCAGCCCTTAATAATATTATACCAATTTTATTTAAATGCATCTAATAAATAATAAAATAAACATTGCAATAATTCAAAGCAAACCAATAATTTTGTTACACACAAAACAACACCACACAAAAATCTATACACAAAACCAAAATATGTACTGTCTATACTAATCAGATCGCTACGCTCGCTTTCTTATTGGCTGCCTCCTTGACTAGGTCGACGTCGACAGCATAAAAACCTTTGAATTTTATACGGGTGATTTTTGTTGGTAAGTCGGCTATTTTTACCAGTAGCAGAGCGTGGTAAATGCTATGAAATAGATCGCGTCCCGTATATCACTCTGTTTCAAGTGAGTTCATTTATATACTTTACCTACTTCACTTCGATTTATTCACTGCCAACATTATCACACTATGACGGGTTCGGTGCCGTTCTCCTGGAGAATGACGGAGAAATTAATGTGTTAAATTTAATTAATTATCTATGGCGAAGATTAAATATTCTGACGAACTAGTGTTAACATTCTTTCCATTTTTATAGGACATTAGCAGGGCTTATAGCGCCATAATCTCCTGTTCTTAACATTTCATAAAATAATTACCCTTAATTTATCATTAAGGCCCAAAAAATCGAATAACTTCCTAATATATCAAGAGGCTCTTCATAAAATCCAAGAGAAAAATCAAGATTTTTCTTTAATATATTAGCTTGTTTGTTAGGAATTTTATTCCTATTCATATATAATACTGAACCTATTGTATCATCTCTATTTTTCTATAAAGTAGTGGATATAAGTTTATTTATGCATTCTAACAAATAGTTTTGGATGATATTTAACAACAGAAGTTTTTTTACATTTATCGAAAAGATACATGTATTATTGGAAGAAATAATTGAAAATATGTGTTCTTTATTCAAAGATTTTTATAGTCTATAGAGGTTATAAATATCTACATCTGGAGGCAACAATTATTCCACTGCCGGTGGTTTTTGTATTTGGAGTAAAACTGAGAAATATAGACGAACATAATATTCAGCATGCATTGATTCATCTTTTTAGTTTGTACCGAACACAATTTGCAAATTTCAAAACAAATGTGCTAATAACGCACGGGCGTAGCCAGGATTTAGTTTTGGGGGGGTTTAGTTTGAGAAGTAAATAAAACAACAAAAATATACTTACATGAAATTTAATATCTATATATTCATCCGAAAAACTACGACATATTTATAAAGTTGTTAACTTTAAATGAAATGGATAAATTAATTTCGTTCCTCTGCGCTAAATCTAAAACCATTAAAGAAGAAATCTTCGGCTTTAATATATCCACTACTTCATCTGCATGAATTTCTGTTCCATAGTGAATGTTCATTAGAGCCAAACCATTAAGTCTGTTTTTACTTGTAGTGTTTCGTAAATAGTTTTTCAGTCTCCTTAGGCTCGACAAAGACCTTTCTGGGGTAGCAGTGGATATACGGGAATGGTAGCCAAGATTTGTAGTAATGTGTAAATATTAGGATAAAGGTTTTTATCGCACATATCTAGGCATTCCAAACTAGATTTCTGGGTAGGCAAGTTCGGCTGCAACTGCGTCTGCCTCTCGTCAAAAGATGGCGCTAGGCGCTACTATTACTACATATATTCAAACGTAATAATAATTTAACTCTTCACTCCTCGTATTTTTAGGTAATATTTTGCTTATTTCGGGGGGGGTTTGAACCCCCGAAACCCCCCCCCCCTTGGCTACGCCCGTGTAATAACGTATATCTTTCAATTCTACCCAATGTTCTGCATTCGCTTTATTATGAGCTCGGTGTTTAATGGTTAAAAATGCCGCCAAAATACATCTCGATTCCAGTTCCAACCCCTCCTCGCTGGTGCATTATGACGCCAAAATTAAACCTCATTAATCTTATCATTCGCCGTAAAATAGCGGCGCCAGTTTACAGTTCATTCGACATTCGAAATTGCTCGTACTTCAAATGCAATTTCCGGCAACCGTTCGTCTTGTTCTTCGGAATTTATTCACTGCCAACGTTATCACACTATGACGGGTTCGGTGCCGTTCTCCTGTAGAACGACGGCGAAATTCAGGTGTTAGATTTAATTAAATTCTAGGGTCACTTAGCCGGCGAAGGTGAAATGTTCGGGGAAATAGTTCGAAATTCTCCTCGTTTGCTAGAAATCTTGGATAGCTTATAACCTTCCCAATTAGAAAATAATTTCGGAATGTAATAAAAATATTGTTTCAAGAAGTTATCCCGTTTGCTATTTCGAATGTTCCGTCGTCCCGTGGCCTCTAATTCCTGTCAGTTAATTTGAAAATGTGCTTGTAAAGTATAAAATTTGTACACTTTGCACGGGTGCTTGAAGGGCGAAAATTTAAGAATTAAATGGTTTAAGAATGAAATTATATATATTTTTCAAAAAAATATATCATAACGTCGTTTGGCAGATAATACTATGTGAAAAATTCCCCAAAAAAATTCGACTTACAACAAAAAATGCAGGCCTCTCTATATTTCCCCAAATTTGCCCATATTATTTTTTGTCGAAAAATGTACCCACACCAGAAATATTATTCTACGGGTGATTTCTGCTGATAAGTCTGGTAATAGTGAAATAGCAATAAATTTTCAAAAATGAAAAAATCTTGTCAAGAAAAATAGCACAATATATTTGGAAAATAATAAAGCGCACAATATAAAATGTAAATAATTTGTTCATTTTTGTATGGGTAATTATATGAAAAACAAAACAGAAAAATTGCACAAGATATTTACAAAAAAAACAAAGGTGTGGTATAAAATTCAAACTAATTGTATATAAATTTCAAGCCAAAATCAATATAAAATGTAAAAAATTTGTTCCTTTTTGTATGCGTAATTATATGAAAAACAACACATATTATGCTATGTAAATTTTAAACCAAAATCTTCTTTTTCAAACACATATTTTTATTGAAATATCAACTGGTTTTGTTTATAAAAACCAAATCGCTTGTGTAGGCATCAAAAATGTTTACAAAATATAGGGAAAATATGAAATCGTTTGGAGAAAACCTTGACAAAATTAATCTACAAATAAATGTGGAAAAAAAAACAACAAATTGGTTCTATACTAAAATCGAGCAACTCTTACGCCTGGCGTAAACAAGAGCACGTGACTTGAGATATTTGCCAGGGCCGCACTGAGGCAGGACCTTTATTTAATTTTAGTTTTACAATTGTTTACATCAAAATATTTCGGAAAATAATTATTGGCTTAATTAAAATGGTTCAAAACATCGATAAAATTATTTATGGCAGTGTCTAAATAGCTGAAAACAACAAGATAAAACCGCATAACTACACTTTTGCGATCGAGTACGTCCCTGTTGCAGAGTCGGGTGAAATTTTATAGCCTACCGACCAATCGCGGATTGTCATGGAACACGTGGTTTTATTTACGCCAGGCGTACGGATTGCTCGATTTTAGTATAGTCCATTTTCGAACACAATTTGTCCATAAAAAATCAATATTTGTTTTTAAATAGGTAATGCACACAGATTTTAGAGTGTATATTTGTGGCCCATCCAAGCGGAAAAAGTGTGCTACGTGGAGACACGTTCACATAAAATCGTCATTCAAAAAATGAGATTGTAGTAAAAATTAAGGGGAATTCGAGGGTGTACCCTAATTTTGTATACGGGGGTCGGTAAAAAAGTTATCGCGAAAAAACATTTTTTGCAAAATAAAAAAAATATATTTTTTACCTACACATCCATTAGAGAACCTTTAAGTAGTATTCCCGAATATTCAGTTTTTTAATGTAACTTCCGGTTATAGCGGAAATGAAAGTGGTTTTCTCTTTTTTACAACTTACACATTTCTCTTGACCATCACAGGATTCCTTTTTTAATTCTGAATCCAACGATATATAATTTGACCTATTTATCTCCAACCGTTTCCGAGATATTTATCAGAGAAGCTCCATCAAACTAGATACATGGTCTCATGGTCGGTGTCTGATGTTCGATCTGAGTAGGCCAAACAATAAAACCAAATTTATGACAAATCAAGTCAGCCATGATAATAAAACTGACAATCGAGTAGGCTGTCAATTCAAAATTTCTATTTACGTGTCAGATTAGTCTAAAATTTTGTTGCTGAAGCTGTTAGTAGTTGGTAAAAGATGCGTAGAAACTTTGAGGGAGTATTCTCGTAAATATCCAAATAGAAATGTTCCGAGTGCTTCATTTATATGTAAGCTGTATCGAAGATTCAGATCGACAGGAAGTGTGATTAGCAAGAGAAAAAAAGCGTTGGGTGAAGATTTCAGTCAACGAAAAAAGGGTTTAGAATTAGTGAGGACGAGAGAGAACGAATTTTAAATTATTTCAGACGAAATAACGAAAAATCTCAGAGAGAGACTTACAAATTCCCCGGTCTACAATACAAAGGGTAATGAAATTAAGCAAATTTAAAGCCATCAAAATATTACCTGTTCAAAGGCTATTCCCTGGAGATGCTGCAAGAAGACTGGAATATTGTCAAACAATGTTAAACTATTATTTTGAAAGAGGTGGAGCTGGATTTTTTAAACAAATTATTTGGTCCGATGAAGCTACATTTACAACGGCGGGAATATACAACCGGAAAAATAGTATATTTTGGTCTGTTGACAATCCACGGGCATTTCGTGAAGTTGTGAAATCCGGCAGAAATTCCGTTGGTGTTTGGTGCGGAATTGTGGGAAATTTTATAATGGGCCCTCTATTTTATTCAGGAAGTATGACAGGTAGGAAATACCTACATTTAATCCAGAACGAATTGGAACAATACTTTGACCAGTTGCCATTAATTTTTCTTAACCAACTCCAAGAAAGACAATTAATATGGCAGCAAGATGGCGCTTCCTTCCATAACTGTGGGCCCATAACGGAATTTTTGAACAATTCGTTTGAAAATTGGATTGGTAAACATGGAACGATAAGGTGGCCGCCACGTAGTCCAGATTTAACCCCGTTGGATTTTTTCTTGTGGGGGCATTTAAAAAATAAAGTTTATAAGAACCGTCCCGAAAATGTTGAGGAGATTAAAAGACGAGTAAAATTAGAAATTGATAGTTTAAACAATCGTCCCTTAATCTTTGAAAATGTCCAAAAAAATTTCTTAAAAAGACTTAGGTTATGTGTAAATAATAATGGAAACCATTTTGAACATTTAATGTAAATGAACTTCTAACTAATTTTTAATAACTAATCATATTGTTGTTGTTATAATAAATATGACAGTAGTAAAAATAATAAATGTTTCATAATTTCCACGAGATTTTTAATTAAGTTGAATGCAGTTGATTGTCTATAGCCACTTTAACATTCAGCCTACTCGCTTGTCAGTTTTATTATCATGGCTGACTTGATTTGTCATAAATTTGGTTTTATTGTTTGGCCTACTCAGATCGAACATCAGACACCGACCATGAGACCATGTATCTAGTTTGATGGAGCTTCTCTGATAAATATCTCGGAAACGGTTGGAGATAAAAATTCAAATTATATATCGTTGGATTCAGAATTAAAAAAGGAATCCTGTGATGGTTAAGAGAAATGTGTAAGTTGTAAAATAGAGAAAACCACTTTCATTTCCGCTATAACCGGAAGTTATATTAAAAAACTGAATATTCGGGAATACTACTTAAAGGTTCTCTAATGGATGTGTACCCTCGAATTCCCCTTAATTTTTACTACAACCTCATTTTTTTGAATGACGATTTTATGTTAACCTGTCTCCACGTAGCACACTTATTCCGCTTGGATGGGCCACCCTGTACGTGTAAGTATATTGGATTTAAAGTGTGAATTATTTCGATTTCGAGTTTACTTTGGGCAGCATTTTGACACTGTTGCTCTACGGTCAGCGTTAATGTCGTTTTTCTGATTTTTCCTCATCTCGATGCCTCGATGTAAAAAAACATAAAAAAGGGATTGTCACAAGCCCATTTATGTAACGAATTCCTGAAAGCCGCTTATGCAAACGATATTTAATTTAACCCATTAGGGCCCAACTTTTCACGATTTTTCGCAGCGCAACAAATCTTAATTAAGGTGGATTCAAGGATGTTGCAATTAAAAACTCTTTCCTCTACCAAGTTCGACGCAAAATTCCACCCTTTTTCCCTTCGCCTCGTCTTAAAAATACGGAAATATTTCTTTTACTGGGAAGGGTCCTTTTTATCTCAACTGCCCTCAAAAAACTTTTAAAGTATCTACCTAATTAAAAAATGTTAGATACCTACTATTTAAATATTATTTTCGTTGACACGGAATGAGATTCTGACATAAAATATAATTAAGAAAACGAAGGGATTTTTTGTTCCCAAATTAAAAAAAAAAGTTGTCCGACTTTTTTAAGCTTGCTATATCGAACCAAGGTAAAATATTATGATTTTGAGCAATCAACATACCTACTACCTATGTCTATCTCTCTAAAGTGAAATTATTATGGCCACCTGGCACATAACATAAATTAAGCCATGACTATTATACAATTTTAAATCCTACGGTATATTTTTAAATTGTTCTCATTAATTATTATCAACTATACGACCTAATTCAAAGTTGTTTGTGAATAATGTATGTTTCATAGAAGCCTTATGACATGAACTTTTATGAGACCGGAGGGAATTTTCCCTAGCGGCAAATTTTTATTGAAACCTCATTTCATACCTTTCATACCAAAAATATGAATAATAAATGTAGGTACGGTGCAAACTTAATTTATTACTTTAATATTCAAATTGTTGGAGTCCCGGGAGAATCATTCAAGCTGATTCCCCACTAATTGTTTTTCAGAGATTAATTAATTGCAAGATGTAATTAGTGTTCCGTTCCGACGGGGCCATTGGGAATTCCTTCTCAAAATATGTACATTTATTTGAATGTCTGATTCTTCTTGCAAAGTCCCCGTCATTTGTCTACGATATTAATTTCGAAATGATTAAAATACATTTTCAGAGAACTCTGCATCCAAGACGCTGGGTTACGACTGATTTCGATCACAATTATTGCTGTTTCTCTGCTTGAAGTATATCTATTCTACGAAAATGAGAAATAGTGAGAATAAAATAAAATGCGCATTGAAAATAGTTGTTTACAGTGCGTATAGATGCACTTTTTTGGCCGATGATTGTTTATTAAAATCTTTTCATTTTACAACTTTTTTAAGGAATTTAAAAAAATGCCTAATATGACTTTCGGATTTTAAGACCCGGTTGGGACATCGCAGGTTATAATAATAATCCGATATTATTCCTTATTCCCGTTCGGAGATTAATTACAAATTATGCAAAACTAAGCAAAATTGTTACCTAAAGTGTTTACTATTTATCGCTCCAAAACAATACCTAAAATTTATAATAATACCTCATGTAATTTTTTTTATTTAAAAAGAACCAAATATCCCCCTAGGAGGGGTTATTTGGGTAGCTAGTGTAAATATGAATATAACTCAAATATAGCGCGTTTGGAGGCTATTTGGGTGAAAAAAATATAAAAAATAATGCAATATAATATTATATTATATACTAATTATATTTAAAAATAAATTCATTTTAAGATTTTAGACAAATAACAGACGTATGTTACGTGGCACAATATTTATTTTATTATTCTTTTAACAATATAGGCAAGAAAGTCAAATAAAACTTTGTTCTCAAAATACCTCTTTAACTAAAAAAAAAATATTTTAACCAAAATACAAACTGCTGAAATCTTCAGAAGGGAATTCGTAGTGTGGGCGATGTTCTGTTCCTGTTTTAGTAGGATTGGGAAGTTTTTTTTATCATGTCTCTTGAGACAGTATCTTGATTATCTCCTTCGACGTCCACAAAATGTTACTTTAAACCTCTCTGAAGCCTCTTTGTATGTTATATTTCTCTCTTTTACAGCAATTATTGCATTATTCAGATCAATATCAGAATAGGATTTGTAAGGACTAAACTGTGTTCCTTTCCGTGCATTTGTTTACCTTCGTTGGTACGTACGAACCATCTAGAACAAAAACATTATTTAATACTTAATTTTCTACACTAAAAATTATGTATACACGAACTAGCTTTCAAAAAAACACAGAAAGCAAATAGCCCCCTATAAAAACCAAATAGCCCCTCAATAAAAAATGGATGCCGTTGTATATGTTCGTACAAAAGAGAAAAAACAAACGGTGGTGTATGATTCCCAAAGATCAATATTTTTAATTATATAACAATTATCTATGAAGTACTTACTGTTTATTCTGCACACACAGAAGTTTGGAGACAGAGATATTATATATTTTAAACACACTGTATTAAGCATGGAAAAACACACTTCACCCTGTGATTGACAAGCTCAGATTGATATAAATAATGGGTTGGACTATTAGCTTTGTAGTAAATCTCCAAAAAACACACTCTTATTAGCTCACATTTTTGCCGGGAAATTTAAATAGTTTGTTGCCAAAAAACCAAAAAGACCCCGCCCAACCAAATATCCCCTCTCTACGGTACTTTGACTTTGGAGTAGGCAAGTATTTTTCTGGAAATAAGTAGGCAACAATGCCATCTACATTTGGTAAAAATTTCGTTAAGAGATACTCTGTATATGTGTTTATGTAATTAAAATTATATTACCTGCCATTACAACACGGGGTGTAGTAAAGTTTATCTTATTACCTATTTACCGCACTGTTTTAGATAAAAATTATGATGTTCGTATGATTCCTTAACAACTCAACTTTTATTTTCCTTGGAGTAAATTTTATATTTCCTATGCAATAAAAAACGAAAGAAACAGGATAGTAATTACTTTACCTGCACCTACTTCAGAACAAAATCTCATAAGACGAGGACTGCAATTCTCAAATCCATTAACACACCAATATAATATTACTGCCTTTGTACCCATGTTTTAGCGATAAATTTAATGTTTCCCAGTAATCCAGCCTATAACTCTGTACATTTCCAGACCTCCGGTTAAATTGACATCGATTTACGATTTAAAGTTTCTCAACTCCTTCCTAGACTAGCATGCTGTAAACGTCTGTGCAAAGATCCAAGATTACCCTTATTTTATACTTTCCTAGAAAACTGGAGTTTGAAAGTGTTCAAACTGGAAAGGATCAGATACATTAAATACGCACGTCTAGTTTGCTGTTTATGTGTACGTAGGTAGGTATAGTGTGTACGGATTTATACCGTTGACCTTTCTGAAATAAATCAACTACCTGATAATACCCCATTGTATATAGGTATAATATATTACTGGGGTGCAGGGTGGTCTTAAACATTATTGAGATAGTATTTATTTATTTTTATTTTAAGCACCAGAACCCCACACTATAACACAAGACAAGACTAATACAACGCTGATACAATTAGCTATATTTATAAGTATAAAAAAATACCTGCTTAAAATTGTATTTATATTATGAATTACGGTTGCAGGTACGAAATTCCAAGCATTTTATGGTCAAACGGATAATGACCGTTTTATGGTAGGCAAAAGATCAACTGTATAAATGCCTACCCAGGCAGTGTCCTCAGACAAATAATATACATAGACTAACCTAAAGGCTGCATTGTAATCAGCCAATATAAAAAAATGCCTACTCAAACAAAAACAACAAATTTGACACTTAAGCCTGCATCATAATATTTATGATGCTACAAAGCCAACACTTTAATCTTCCCATCGTTCTTAAAACTACACTAATTCACTATAATTACTAACTTAACCATAATGTCTTTTGTTCAATAACCACAAAATTTCCTAAAAAAAAAAACAAGAATAACTCAAAAGTAAACACTCGAAACACATCAACACAAACCGGCGAAATCTCAACGAACTCTTGCCAGATTAAAGAGAACTCTGGATCAGCTGTTGGGGCATAATAAAGCAAATGCGCATAGATCACAAAGAGCTCGTGCAACGTTGCCACGTTAGCCAGAATAAGCAATTTATTAAGGATATTATTTATAAACCAAGTAAGATCATTATATTCACAAAATCAGGAAAATGTATCCCAAATTTTTAGTATATGTAGATTGTAGATAATATCAACTAATTGTTCCAAATTGATGTTTTTCAATGTTGGTTATACATTTATTTCGTAAGTACAAGATAAATTTATGAAGACGTTTGGCAATGGAGCAATCATCACATTGTTTTGTTTTAGATTTCTGTTACTAACTCAGACAAATAATGTTACTAAACATTTTTTTTATCTTGGCAGGGTGTATATTGAATTTAATTATTAGTCTATGTTTATTATTTTTCTTAGGCGGTGTCTATAAAATATTAAGCAAGCCGCGATGTGGCAGCGAGTACCTAGAAAACAAAAAAAAAACAAAAATAGATTTATTTCTAAATCTCAACTGCTTATCATTGCACGAAGTTCCGCCGAAATATTGCCGCTGCTAAGGAATTTCTTATTAAACCTAAAAAAATAGGAATTGAAAACTTAAATTTTCATACCATTCCCTAATAAGTAAGTAATATTTCTGCTGCTATATGTAATAAATGATTAATAAAAACACAAAAAAGTCAAAACATTAATTTTAATATCTAGATAGATATTATAAATATACGTTGTCGATTGTTCCACTCAAGAACTATGAAATAATTTTGACGTTAATATTCAGACTTAGTTATTTATTTGAAAAGGAATTTTACACTAAGTTATAATAATTAGCTTATTCTCCGTTGAAATCTAATGAATAGTTTTAGACGTTCATCCCATATCGATTGTAAGCAGTTTACATGGGTTGCAGTTCATACCTTTGGTATCTACCTATGTAAGCGAAGCTATTAATTATAAAATCACTAAATCTCAGAAAATAAGTACCTACCTCTCGAGAAAGTAGAGATTTTACAGCTATAAAATGCATGATTTCAAATATCCTGTTTTTGGAATAAAATTAATTCCTTTGCGGTAAAAATTATCTCCAGTAGTCCTTTTGATGGATGTTTTTGTAGCATACCGTAAAGGATAATCAGTCACCCTTCTAGTAGTTTATATGGTCTCCTACATCTCACCGCTACTAACTAATTGGTTGGTTGGTTGACCAAGTGCCTACGACCCTAGTAGTAGGAATCCTGGGTTCGATTCCCGGCTAGAGTACATTTTTTTCAGTGGATTTTCCACAAAAACAACCCGTATGATGTACATTTACAGGCGCAAAAATCCACCCTTGTTTATAAAAAGGGGGTAGAACCCAAATTTGTGAGAAGGAAATTCAATTAGAGGAAACGCCTAAATTGCGAAACCCCTCAGAAATTATCTTCTAAACATTTAATATTTAATTTACGGCATTTGAAGCAAAGTTTCGCAACGGTCGTTTATAATTAGCTTCGCAGAAACCCCGACAGTGGCTGCGTCATTCGCCAATATCGATTTTAAAGTTTTATCAACTCCAAACAAACAATTTACTTTACGTGGGTAGGTAGGTACCTACCCGCCTATTTAATATTTCTACATTGTATTTATATACATTAACGTTTCTGAAACTATGCCGAAACACACTGGAAACAGATACCTGGCTGCGGCAGCTACCCACAGTATGAATATCAAATAATGACCGGTCGGCTCCATTGTCTAAACTCTGAGCGCTCCTGCGGTGCTCCATTGAATCCGCGTAGTTTCGACGACACAGCAACAATGGCCCCGTTGTGATTTACTGTTTATTGAGGGGCTCGGCGGGGCCACAATGAGCGTTTAAGTGGTGCGGGACAATGCGAAGGAATGCGTAGGTTCCGCAAATTCGGACAGCGGGTTGTAATTTGAAATTCAGGTCGTGTCGGAAATGATGGAAAGTCTTACAAAAATGCAATATTTTATGTGTCCAAAGAGATTTTTTTTCACTTTTATTATAAAAGGCAATGGAATTTTACTATTCAAGACGTAATTAATTTGAAACATATTTTCTTTATTGCCTACATTTTTTGCTATCTATCTTGGAAAATAAATGCAATTAATTGCTTTTATTTTGTTTTTAACTAACAAACATCAAATTTTACCCATTTTCACAGCATTTCTGTTTGGGCGCAAGCAGGATAATGATTTATTTATTCATCAAGATTTTCAAAAAATAGTAATTTATGGTACAAGAACGAAAAACAATTTTCGTCCATGTATCATACATTATTTTTTGTTCGAATGTGCTTAGATATATTTAAAAAATAGAAAATTTAAGATCGTAAATAGCACTGTTTATTTTTCCATTAGAATAAATCTTGGTTACCTTTGAACTTCTAGTCGGCCAGAGAAAAAACTATTGAACTGTCAACGTGCTTATTGTGTACCGTCCCTCGTAAAATAAACTGGGCCCTGGACCTGGACTGCCATAGAGGGCGCTGGCCTGGATAGCCGCCATATTGGGCCCATTCTAGGGGATTTAGTGTGCATTCTAGGGGAGAAGCGAAATTTGTGGGGGCAACACAAAATGGCATTTGACCAACCACGGCCCTCGTGCATTTGACGTGATTCAAATTTAAAATATCCCTCTATAAAATTCCGTGTTGTAATTATTGGACATTGGACACCTAACAGGCAATGACGTGTGCGCCCAAGAGCAGCAAATTTAGTTAGTTTTTAGCATTTTTACTTTTTCGTCTATCCCGGAAGAATACTTAAAAAACTGGTAAAAAGATTTTTTAAATATTTATTGCCATTTTGTTATTATTTTGATTTACTAAAGTAAGTAAGAGATAATCTAGCACTTTAACTATTAAAAATCCGCCTTGATTTCATAGCTAACTTTTAAATGATTTTTTTATAAATTTATCATTTAAAACAAAAAAAAATGTCCCAGTTTTACAATACACCCTGTATAATATGCAAGCCCCTCTTTCTAAAACCCGATACTTACCTTGCAACTTGTATATAAAACTTTTTTTGATCTGCAAAAATTAGAGAAATAATACCGGAAGGGGGGTCGGAGTTTTCGCGTGAAGACCCTGTATTCTGCATTGTGCACTGTACACTGTACAGGAATATGGTGAAATCAGACCCTTGGAAAATTTCGTGCATGACGAATATTTTTCCGATATTTTCCGATGGTCAGTCATTTTGGTAACTGAAATATGTCCATTTCGCAAAAAATAAAATTGTCCGGAAATGGACCTATCCGACGCAGTTTGACTTTTTTAAAATACCTAATATGTCAATTGGTCAGCTCGGCCAGAGGCCTCAGCAACTAAAATGCCCTCGGGACCTTACTAAATCTATTCATCGAATCCATTTACGCAGGAAAAGTTCCATTTCCCAGTAGAATTCCATTTAACCATTGAGTAAAATATTATATTATGTATTAAAGAGGAACAACAGCTGTGTCATATTTGACAGTTCATTCGTGCTAAAGTAGCCACCATCTATTGGAGAAAAATAAGTAAATATTTTATACAAAGATATGGCGACATGCTATACTTACTTTATATCAGCACCAATTAATTGTCAAATTTGACAGCTGTTACTTTTTACATAATATAATATTTAATTCAATATATTCACCCTGGATCTGTCACAACAATGTTGAAAATTTATAAGTAGTTATAGGCGGGCTCAGTAGCATGGTGAATATGAACAACCCTGTATATGTGGGCCAAACAGTGGCGGGTAGCGTGACATTCAAAACTGGGTGAAACACTAGTTTATGAAAGGAAAAACTCGAAGTAACCTATTATGTAGGTATGTAATTTGGTGGCAATTTTCTTCTTGGTATTTTTCTTTATTTTTACTATTTTATTTTGAAATGCGACCTTATTTTATAAGCAGAGTTCTGCCTGTCAACCTAAAACAGAAATTATCTCCAAGTTTACGTTGAAGGGATTTTTTTCTCACTTCAAAAGGGCACGGTTAATTTGAAACATTTTAAAGTGGTATGTGAAAATGTTATATATGTTTCGAATGTTGGAGTTAACAGATGTTTTGGGGCACGTTTTGCCAATTTCAACGCAAACGGTTGATTCTATCATTATAAAACACTTACACTTTTGTTGCCAAATCAAAAGTTGCACTAAAATGATGGACCTGCAAGACCAAAAAGATAACCTCAAAAAAATTACAAGTAAAAGCAAGATACAAAAACAGCGTAGATGGGGTCCTCTGTGACATATGTAGAAATTATGACAATTTCAGCTTATTCTCCATCCTCAAAAACACAGCATTGCTAAATTTGAGTTCAGCAGCTTGATTATTTTGGGATATATTGCCATAATTCAGTTAAAAAAAAGAGATCTACAGCGGCCTGTATCTCAGCAACAGTAACCAGTAACTATTGAGATTTGACGATTTGACCCTCCTCTACCTGTTCCCGCGAGATTGCCCCATACTAACCGGACACCCTGAAAAATAGGTTATTATTATTAAAATAGTATTCAAAGAAATAATTATCCCCAAGTAATATTGTATGAAAATGTTAGGTAGTTATAAATATTTTCATGTTTTTTATAAGTAATTATTTATAATGTAGCTCTTGTATAAGATATAATGTACAAATAATAATTATATTAGTTCCCTTTATGATGATTAAAATATGTTGTTTTGATTAATTGAATTTTTTTTAATTAGGTTTTTCACCACCAAACTGGTTAAAAGCCAACTTTTTCAATTAGCCTAAAAAATTAATAAATTCTTAACCGTAAATGAACGAAACTTTGAACGTGTAACTCAAAAATAACTTCAACAAATTTGTTTTCTTCTTGTTTAGATTAAGTTATATAATTTCTCAACCTACAAACCCAAAACCAACAAAAATCTTGGACCTATAAGTATAGGTATTGTACTTTAACACAAAACGACAACCAAGCCATTACATTATTTATAGAACCCACCTGTATAAATTATTTCAAATTTCCCGCCTCATTTAAAAATGGCCGCCAAATTATTCCCCCGGTCGGACATCCCTTTTGCATGGTATAGGTTGCTATAGGTAATAGCATTGAATAAGGAATTCGTACCTTAATCAATGGTAATAGGTAATATGCTCGCAACTACAAAAAAACGAATGGTAACGCACGGAACCAATGCATAAGAAATACCGAAATACCCAAAACGCATGTGCAAAACCAAGAAGTAAATAAACTATACCTATTTGTACCAGGAAGGTTCATATTTGTGGTTTATAGGGCTTGTTATTTTGTTACAAATAGTTTCCCTATTTGCGGCAAGTGTAGAATATATATCTTAGCAAAGCTTATTACCTTTTCGTAATAAATATAAATTTTGCAGTAGTAAATAGGTTCATTAGTATAATTTTTTTATTTGCCTCAAATATAATAGATATCTGATGATTGTGACAACAAAATGATCTTAACAAGATAATTTTTGCTGGCGCAGCAAGTTCGGCTTTCTGTAGTAAACAGAAATCTTTTAACAACAATAAATAGCGTACCTACATTTTTCTTAGCAAAATACTTTATTTGGTCCATTTTCCTCAGTACAACCATTGAGTAAAGGAATCTCAATGGTGCAACAAAACAGAAATTATCTCCAAGTTAAAAAATTCTATTGAAACACACGTTACACAAATTGCCAATAGAATGAAGTGACTACGAGTTGTTTAATAATTTTTGTAAACGCACAATCCCCGACGCTACGTCACTGGGGCCAAACAAATCATCATTGGGTAAAACCGGGGCCTAGGGCCTTGGGAAGCTCAGAAACCACGGCCCTCGTAAAATAAACTGGACTGCACAAAATATATAGGTTAGGTTACTGGACTGCTCTTCGAATGCAATAATTTATATGTACCACCACAAACCTATATAGCTTCGCAAAGCTATATAGGTCTATGGTACCACCTAAATACAGATGTCCCACCGAAAGGTCGGCCATATTGGACGCACACGCCATTTGCTGTCAAATGTAAAATTGCACGAAGGCCGTGGTTGGCCGTTGTCAAATGTCATTTTGTGTTGCCACCACAAATTTCGCTTTTCCCCTAGAATGCACTATAAACCTCCTTAGAATGCACACAATATGGCGGCTATAAAGGCGGGCGCCAGCGCCCTCTGCCGGATGACCGGATGCTTAAAAATTGGTGGACTAGACTGACTAGAGCCCTTGTTTATACAGAGACCTAGAGCGCAATGGCGGTCCATTTTATTTTACGAGGGACGTTTCAGAAACTGAGAATAAAGGTTAACCCACACGGTAAGTATTTTTGGGTGCCATCATTGAGTAAAGGAATAATTATTCCTTTACTCAATGGTGCCATCTAAAAAATAGGGGAGGAACCTTCGTATTTTTTTTTAAATTTTGATATTGATTTTGACATTCTTGTAGAGTCGAGCTTTTATTTAGAAAGGTTCGCCTTATGGATTATTACACATAGTCAAGGTGACCAACTCCTGGCTGACGAAAACCGGGACAGTATTTAGGTAGGTACCTACCTATTTTAGCTAATTGTAACTGTCGAGTTTTGTAGTTAATCAACTTATGATTTTTATTAGAATCGATCTGTTTCATGATTTTAACCAATAAATACACCACCCTAGGGAAACAAAAAAATGTGATCAAGTATAATATAACAAAAATAAAATTATCACAAAGCCACAGGTATAAATTAAAAAACAAATACTGGTTGTTTACAATATAGGTAACTTTCTACCTATGCTACTAAAATAAGTAAATTATTAACATGAACGTAATATTATTTTGCTTGAAAAGAAAAAAAACCTTTGCAACAGATGAAAAATAGAAAGAATATTACCTACCTGTTCTTATAGCATAGCCGTTTGACACAATGCATTATTTTGTAAAGTAGTTTTTACAAAATCCCAAATAAAGTGATTTCGATAATGCATGATTTGTTTTGAATGATGGATAAATGATAATCTATTTCTGTCATTTAACAATCAAAACTACTTTGTAACTAATTTTTAACAGCAAATTTCTAATTCCGGGACAAAACGGGATCGGTTGAGAATCCGGTACAATAATCCGGGACGTATTTATTTTCCGGGAAGGCATTTCAAAAACGGGAACCTGTCCCGGCCAATCCGGTACGGTTGGTCACCTTGACATAGTGCATGATAAAACTGAGTCAAAATATATTTCTTCTACGACCATGGTGAAATAGACATTAAAGCATTTTGTTTTCAATGAACAAATGCTCATCGTTTCAAATCAAAAAGGAACGTCATTCTAGAACTGCCAGGCAGCCGTGGGGCTAAATAATATAATTATTTTTTGCTACTACCCTGAGAAATCACCATTATTTACCTCATTCCTCTAATGAGACGTAATATTTCTCACCCTAGGTAAATAATGATAATAAAAAAATACCTAGGTAATTAAATATTGAAAAATTTTCTATATGACATTTAAAGATTAGTGTCATTTTATCAGCTTGACAACTGAACAAACTCCCAGGCTACTTTTGATATTTCGAAGTATTTGAAAAAAGGGAGAAATGACTAAAATCCCAGAAAAGGACGAATCAGAAGTGGCACTTGCTTTCGGCGCCTTTGATGTCGCGGTTCCAATTTCCCCTCTCGCGCATAGGAAATGAACTCTCCGCCGTTGACATCTGCGCATTGGCCACGCCCACCGTATTTTGGACAGAGTAGAACTTGCCCATTGCGTTGGCACGATCAGGTCCGGGCTATAGAAAATTTTGTGTTTTATATAGCAAAATTAATTTTTAGAATAGTAAAGTTTTTTTCTGGGATTAGATCTAGTTAAATTTGGATCTCCAGAAGTGATTTTAAGTAGGTATTTTACTGACGAAAAAAATATAAATATTAATATTTTACTAAAGAGAAAAATACATTTTTTTATTGTACATGGAAATTTCACAATATTTCCTCTTTATTATTTTATACTTACCTATATTAATTAGAAACAACTATGATTTAGGTTCAAGTGAACTATTCTACTTGGGTGGTTGAAATATTACAATATTTCAATCGACTTGCGTCCAAACTCATAGCTTGGCAATTAATTTGTTTTTTATATAGATCCATAACAATTATTATTTGCAAAATTCGTATCACTGGTAGTAAAAAACGTTATTTATCAAAAATGTTTATTACTAAAATCAAAAGATATTATAAACTACTTACGTACATATTATGCACATGCACACTATACATTGTCAACTTAGCCTAATTTTTAAAAATAATGACCCCTGGCAGCACTTATAAATGTAAATTTCGAAGTTTATAATTTTTATTAGTTTTATTATAAACAATATCACGATTTAAAAATTTTAAAGAAGAATAGATTCTAAATCTTACATAAAGGGATAATAAATAGGCATGATTAAATCTAGGGCATGGATGTTGATATGAAATGTTTTGCAGCTTATTTTTTAATTTCACACCAACATTTTCTTCTAAAGCAAACTTTGGAAAGAGGGTACAAAAATTAACTTCGAGAGTTTTAATATAATTTAGGAAATTATCAGGAGGTGAAAATAAATGTCCAAAGGTTTCGTTACCACTTGATTTGTATGCTTTAAAATAAGTAAACAAATCAGTATCCCCTAATGTATGACGTTTACAATATTTAATACAAACTTCACATGAATGTTGTTCCAAGCACTTTCTTAATAAATATCCACAAACATATGATATACTATTTGATTCATGTAGTTCGAAATCAATATAATCTGGTGCCACCGAACTTAAATCAGAAAAAATAGATCTTGCATTTCCCACAACAACTTTGTTGTAAATTTGTGTATGTTCGGTGGTTACGTATGACAGTAATGAATCAAAATCCTCAATACAATTAGCCCCATCCGCGTGTTGGAAATAATTTAAACAAAATGATTTTTTGAAAGCCCTTTCGCATTGGATGGGGGTTGGATTCAAGCAATTTCCCCCTTGCTGCCTAATAGTGCCGAAAAAATTTTCGAGACAATCTTGATTTAAGCGTCGAGTGTATAAGGAACTAAACTCTAAACAATGAAATTTTTCCCAAATACCTAAAAATGAATTTATTGTGATTTGCCACCCTTTCAAAAATTTAACTTTATTGATAACCTCTATATTTTGTTTTAAAATTTTAATATTCTCAAAATATGTAAACATTTCCTTTAAAAAATCGACTTGGTAATCTGCTCCTTTGAAAGGTCTATTGTACTTGTATTACTGCCTGATATTTTTGAGGAATTTAAGATATCAAATAACTTATCAATTTTTTCTACAAATGACACTGTAGCGTTTGCCGAAGGGGGGAATTGTCCGAATTCAATAAAGGAATTAAGTGCCGCAGCTACCATTGCGCTGAAAACTTGGACGGCTAAACTAACCTTCAGTTTTTTAAAAGGATTCGAATTAATGTGTTCATCTGTAAATTTTGGACACAGCCGAAGAGCCAAAGGCTTATGTTTTTGTTTATTATAAATTTGGTCAATACCTATACGTTTTATTTGTACATACTTCAGAGGTTTCGAATGTGTAATTGAAAAAATTATTTCGTGTTGATTTTAAGAGATGCGGCACATCAAAAATATAAAATATTTTTTCGCTATCGACATAAAAATGTGAAGCGTTTGGAGAGATACCAACTGATTTTGAAAATTGTACAAAATTTGATCCTTGATCAGACACTAACGCACTTACTAGTAATCCTACAGATTTAAGTTTCCTTATTGCTTCAAAAATAATAAATTTTAATTCCTCCCCTGAACAAGTATCAATAAAGAAATAAGCAACTGGTTGCTTTCACTTAGCAAATATTGCTCTAGCCATAATAGCTAAAACATATTTAGCAGGAGCATATCTTTTTTCCTTCAATGTATTATGAAAGCAAACAGTGGTATCGGAAGATCTATTGTAAAATAAAAACATTTTTAATGACATTTCGTCAATACAAAGAATGCACTGTTTTGAAGAACCCTCTAAATTTGTAGCTTTTGATTTAATAACCTCAAAAATGAAACTGTTAAGACCTGCAGTTATATGCCATTTGCTAGTTATTCTTTGAAGAGTGCTTTTAGATGGCAAATAAAGTGGTTTCATTAAAAATCTATAAGCATTTGGGCTTAGAAAATAAATTGTTAAGGAAAATTGTTTCATATCTGAAGAGTAACGATATCCCTGTGGATCTTTTTTGGGATTTTCTAAATAATGCCTTACAAATAGTAGCATTGAAGCAGACAGTTTTTTCTCACAAATGGCAAGAAATTGTTCGTCATTTATTTCAGTGTCGGCACTGTCGACAGCTTGCTCCAACTTGGGATGCAACTTTCTTTGGAGTTTTTTTATTTGTAACTTTAATGAATGCTTTCTCGGACTATGTGCACTCAAACTAAGAGAAGTTTGTTGACTAGCATCTAAAAATAGAATTATTCAATAACCAAATAAGTAATACAAAAAATTACAATATATGTACACACACCCAAACTTATAATATGGAATCACTTAATATTTATTACAATTTATATTGTCGGGTTTTTCACATTTAACTGTTTTTGTTAGTAAACACTTTTGACTTTCCATGACATATAATTTTTTTGACAAAAAAAATTATCGCAAATAATGCGTGATGTCATATAAGTTTGGGTGTGTATACTATAATAACAGTTTGTGAATATATATCATTACCTTTTGATGCAACTGAAAATTCGGTAATGCTGTGGAGATCGCCTATAGGTTACTGTGACAGATGGGGTGTACTTGGTTGATCCAAAGGTTGAGCGATCGAGACTGGTTGATCAAGTTCTCGTTGAGGTTCTAACAAAGTCATATTGCTGCATACAGACACAGAAGGACTCTGTGAAGAAGCCTCATCGATATAACCTAGTAAAAAAAATTAAATTCCGCAAAATTACAAGTATCAGCAAAAAATACATATTATTATCTAATAATGAAGGGGTAATTATGGGGTCAAAATGTCAAGAAAATCGGGCGGTGCATACACTAATTTCCATAATTACCAATGAAGGTACTTACATGATGAGAACACAGTTGGTATTGCTGTTTTCTTTAGCCCAGACTTCGACTGGTTTGCAAACATACTATTTTCAAAGTGCATTGAACAAACTTTATAATTAATAAAAAGCTGTGTGGGTGTTTTTTCTAACAAATCCTGCCTTCCACACTTTCTCGTCCATGCATAACACCTTGAAAAAAATTAAAAACCATAGTTAGGTAGGTATTATCAGTAGGAAACCATTTGTGGGTTTTCTGGGGTAGGTAATACTCCAGTAAAAGGGGTAGTACCTACGCAGGACATAAAATTTATAATACCTAAGGATATAATAATGTGGTAACAAGGTAGGGACAAACTACACATAGGTACCTACCTGTTTTCATCAGCAGGTATTTTGAAAAAACTTATCCCAACATTCCTCGTGTTGTTAGAACATCCACGAACACAGCAATAATTGCGGGGCCATTTCGTCACAAAACCTAAGCACAAAGTGGGTTTTCTGGGGCACAATGCACTAGTGTAAATACAGCAACGAAGTATTCGAAGTAACAACACAAGCAGTCAAGTTAAGCTGAATACATATTGTACACCTTATCTGGTCCCTGTTTTGGATACTTTTATCACAGTCATGATAATAATACTGGGCTTTTTTACTTAGAAATTGGTAATCGTTTTTCGTTTTATTGTTTACGTTTTATAAGGAGTTTAACCTCAATTGAACATACTGACGCTGTCTGGCGTTAGGTGGCGCGTCAGTCGTAGGCCACGAACGACGTTGCCGGACTTCGTCAGCTTTTATGCCTGACAATTTCCTTAAATTCATTTAGCTATTTTTATCGCCTTCAATTTAATATCAACCAAAATACTATCAAGGACTAACATTTTTATAAGTAAATTATTATCGATTTCATTTTATACTAAATTAATTTGCATTATATTTTTGTGGGTTGCCTTGGTTACCGGCTCCCGACTGGACGATCTGGCAGTACCGCAAGAACGGAATCTGTGGCGCCGCGCCGCGCTGTTGTCAAGCATTCCGCTTTCATAATCAAGTCCCAGAAAACAGGGGTCAGGTTGTGGGTTTTCTGGGCTCAGATAAATAGAATAAATGGTTCGTAAAACATTATAATTTTACTACCGGCACACATTAGATAATATTAATTGCTTTCATATTAATTTTATTGGTATACCTACCCAAAATGAATAAATGATAGTGACAAATATGTTGACATGTTTTAACCTTTCTAAGGATCTGGCGGCCTAGCAATACTCTCCGTCCCCACCACCTCATAAAAATACCCCTCTGCCCTCTTAAATTAGCCAAGTGCCACTTCTGATTCGTCCTTTTCTGGGGCGGAATGCTTGACAACAGCGCGGCGCGGCGCCACAGATTCCGTTCTTGCGGTACTGCCAGATCGTCCAGTCGGGAGCCGGTAACCAAGGCAACATACAAAAATATAATGCAAATTAATTTAGTATAAAATGAAATCGATGATAATTTACTTATAAAAATGTTAGGCCTTGATAGTATTTTGGTTGATATTAAATTGAAGGCGATAAAAATAGCTAAATGAATTTAAGGAAATTGTCAGGCATAAAAGCTGACGAAGTCCGGCAACGTCGTTCGTGGCCTACGACTGACGCGCCACCTAACGCCAGACGCCAGACAGCGTCAGTATGTTCAATTGAGGTTAAACTCCTTATAAAACGTAAACAATAAAACGAAAAACGATTACCAATTTCTAAGTAAAAAAGCCCAGTATTATTATCATGACTGTGATAAAAGTATCCAAAACAGGGACCAGATAAGGTGTACAATATGTATTCAGCTCAACTTGACTGCTTGTGTTGTTACTTCGAATACTTCGTTGCTGTATTTACACTAGTGCATTGTGCCCCAGAAAACCCACTTTGTGCTTAGGTTTTGTGACGAAATGGCCCCGCAATTATTGCTGTGTTCGTGGATGTTCTAATAACACGAGGAATGTTGGGATAAGTTTTTTCAAAATACCTGCTGATGAAAACAGGTAGGTACCTATGTGTAGTTTGTCCCTACCTTGTTACCACATTATTATATCCTTAGGTATTATAAATTTTATGTCCTACGTAGGTACTACCCCTTTTACTGGAGTATTACCTACCCCAGAAAACCCACAAATGGTTTCCTACTGATAATACCTACCTAACTATGGTTTTTAATTTTTTTTCAAGGTGTTATGCATGGACGAGAAAGTGTGGAAGGCAGGATTTGTTAGAAAAAACACCCACACAGCTTTTTATTAATTATAAAGTTTGTTCAATGCACTTTGAAAATAGTATGTTTGCAAACCAGTCGAAGTCTGGGCTAAAGAAAACAGCAATACCAACTGTGTTCTCATCATGTAAGTACCTTCATTGGTAATTATGGAAATTAGTGTATGCACCGCCCGATTTTCTTGACATTTTGACCCCATAATTACCCCTTCATTATTAGATAATAATATGTATTTTTTGCTGATACTTGTAATTTTGCTGCATTTAATTTTTTTTACTAGGTTATATCGATGAGGCTTCTTCACAGAGTCCTTCTGTGTCTGTATGCAGCAATTTGACTTTGTTAGAACCTCAACGAGAACTTGATCAACCAGTCTCGATCGCTCAACCTTTGGATCAACCAAGTACACCCCATCTGTCACAGTCACCTATAGGCGATCTCCACAGCATTACCGAATTTTCAGTTGCATCAAAAGGTAATGATATATATTCACAAACTGTTATTATAGTATACACACCCAAACTTATATGACATCACGCATTATTTGCGATTTTTTTTGTCAAAAAAATTATATGTCATGGAAAGTCAAAAGTGTTTACTAACAAAAACAGTTAAATGTGAAAAACCCGACAATATAAATTGTAATAAATATTAAGTGATTCCATATTATAAGTTTGGGTGTGTGTACATATATTGTAATTTTTTGTATTACTTATTTTGTTATTGAATAATTCTATTTTTAGATGCTAGTCAACAAACTTCTCTTAGTTTGAGTGCACATAGTCCGAGAAAGCATTCATTAAAGTTACAAATAAAAAAACTCCAAAGAAAGTTGCATCCGAAGTTGGAGCAAGCTGTCGACAGTGCCGACACTGAAATAAATGACGAACAATTTCTTGCCATTTGTGAGAAAAAACTGTCTGCTTCAATGCTACTATTTGTAAGGCATTATTTAGAAAATCCCAAAAAAGATCCACAGGGATATCGTTACTCTTCAGATATGAAACAATTTTCCTTAACAATTTATTTTCTAAGCCCAAATGCTTATAGATTTTTAATAAAACCACTTTATTTGCCATCTAAAAGCACTCTTCAAAGAATAACTAGCAAATGGCATATAACTGCAGGTCTTAACAGTTTCATTTTTGAGGTTATTAAATCAAAAGCTACAAATTTAGAGGGTTCTTCAAAACAGTGCATTCTTTGTATTGACGAAATGTCATTAAAAATGTTTTTATTTTACAATAGATCTTCCGATACCATTGTTGGCTTTCATAATACATTGAAGGAAAAAAGATATGCTCCTGCTAAATATGTTTTAGCTATTATGGCTAGAGCAATATTTGCTAAGTGGAAGCAACCAGTTGCTTATTTCTTTATTGATACTTGTTCAGGGGAGGAATTAAAATTTATTATTTTTGAAGCAATGAGGAAACTTAAATCTGTAGGATTACTAGTAAGTGCGTTAGTGTCTGATCAAGGATCAAATTTTGTACAGTTTTCAAAATCAGTTGGTATCTCTCCAAACTTCACATTTTTATGTCGATAGCGAAAAAATATTTTATATTTTTGATGTGCCGCATCTCTTAAAATCAACACGAAATAATTTTTTCAATTACACATTCGAAACCTCTGAAGGATGTACAAATAAAACGTATAGGTATTGACCAAATTTATAATAAACAAAAACATAAGCCTTTGGCTCTTCGGCTGTGTCCAAAATTTACAGATGAACACATTAATTCGAATCCTTTTAAAAAACTGAAGGTTAGTTTAGCCGTCCAAGTTTTCAGCGCAATGGTAGCTGCGGCACTTAATTCCTTTATTGAATTCGGACAATTCCCCCCTTCGGCAAACACTACAGTGTCATTTGTAGAAAAAATTGATAAGTTATTTGATATCTTAAATTCCTCAAAAATATCAGGCAGTAATACAAGTACAATAGACCTTTCAAAGGAGCAGATTACCAAGTCGATTTTTTAAAGGAAATGTTTACATATTTTGAGAATATTAAAATTTTAAAACAAAATATAGAGGTTACCAATAAAGTTAAATTTTTGAAAGGGTGGCAATTCACAATAAATTCATTTTTAGGTCTTTGGGAAAAATTTCATTGTTTAGAGTTTAGTTCCTTATACACTCGACGCTTAAATCAAGATTGTCTCGAAAATTTTTTCGGCACTATTAGGCAGCAAGGGGGAAATTGCTTGAATCCAACCCCCATCCAATGCGAAAGGGCTTTCAAAAAATCATTTTGTTTAAATTATTTCCAACACGTGGATGGGGCTAATTGTATTGAGGATTTTGATTCATTATTGTCATATGTAACCACCGAACATACACAAATTTACAATAAAGATGTTGTGGGAAATGCAAGATCTATTTTTTCTGATTTAAGTGCGGTGGCACCAGATTATATTAATTTCGAACTACATGAATCAAATAGTATATCATATGTTTGTGGATATTTATTAAGAAAGTGCTTGGAACAACATTCATGTGAAGTTTGTATTAAATATTGTAAACGTCATACATTAGGGGATACTGATTTGTTTACTTATTTTAAAGCATACAAATCAAGTGGTAACGAAACCTTTGGACATTTATTTTCACCTCCTGATAATTTCCTAAATTATATTAAAACTCTCGAAGTTAATTTTTGTACCCTCTTTCCAAAGTTTGCTTTAGAAGAAAATGTTGGTGTGAAATTAAAAAATAAGCTGCAAAACATTTCATATCAACATACATGCCCTAGTTTTAATCATGCCTATTTATTATCCCTTTATGTAAGATTTAGAATCTATTCTTCTTTAAAATTTTTAAATCGTGATATTGTTTCTAATAAAACTAATAAAAATTATAAACTTCGAAATTTACATTTATAAGTGCTGCCAGGGGTCATTATTTTTAAAAATTAGGCTAAGTTGATAATGTATAGTGTGCATGTGCATAATATGTACGTAAGTAGTTTATAATATCTTTTGTATTTATAGGTATTATATTTTATATGTGCTATTGTTTTTGAATTTTTTTTATAGATTTTAGTAATAAACATTTTTGATAAATAACCTTTTTTACTACCAGTGATACGAAGGTCAACCAATTTTGAAAATAATAATTGTTATGGATCTATATAAAAAAACAAATTAATTGCCAAGCTATGAGTTTGGACGCAAGTCGATTGAAATATTGTAATATTTCAACCACCCAAGTAGAATAGTTCACTTGAACCTAAATCGTAGTTGTTTCTAATTAATATAGGTAAGTATAAAATAATAAAGAGGAAATATTGTGAAATTTCCATGTACAATAAAAAAATGTATTTTTCTCTTTAGTAAAATATTAATATTTATATTTTTTTCGTCAGTAAAATACCTACTTAAAATCACTTCTGGAGATTCAAATTTAACTAGATCTAATCCCAGAAAAAAACTTTACTATTCTAAAAATTAATTTTGCTATATAAAACACAAAATTTTCTATAGCCCGGACCTGATCGTGCCAACGCAATGGGCAAGTTCTACTCTGTCCAAAATACGGTGGGCGTGGCCAATGCGCAGATGTCAACGGCGGAGAGTTCATTTCCTATGCGCGAGAGGGGAAATTGGAACCGCGACATCAAAGGCGCCGAAAGCAAGTGCCACTTCTGATTCGTCCTTTTCTGGGGTACCACTCTCCCCTACTTATACTACTCTGTATTTCTGCATTGATTTTCCCGACTACACCTCTGACTTCTATTCCCCCATAATGGCTCAAGGTCATTGAATTTGCGGATGATTTGTCAAGAGTAAGATATACTGCTGGTTGTTTTATGTGCTCTGATAAAAGCTTGTAAAAAGTAAGTAAAAGGGCGCTCCACAGTATTTCTATTTGTTCTCTGGCGCCAGGCGCAATCTCCTATAAACATAAACTAAAACCCCATTCTGTTTTTCCCAGAAGAAGATTTTCGGAGTTATGTAATTAACTGTCAACCCAGAATCGCAGAATCGCCAGAATCCTAACCTCACCGCCACTGAAACGTCAAAGAACGGCGACAAACAACTTTTTTTGTCCTGTCATTCCTTACAACGCTATAGATCAGATCTTTTCAAATAAGAAAAAGGGAATTCGTAAGTGCAAACCATGTCATCGGAACGCTACAGTTTCTCGTTAACAACTTTCAGGTAGCTAAATAAATACAGTAATTAAAATAAAATGTTATAACCTCGTTTTTGTAGCCCTTCCGGCAAGCTTGTCCAAATCGAGTATGCCTTAGCCGCCGTCGCCGCTGGGGCCCCTTCTGTAGGAATTAAAGGTAACGCCACAGTCTTAAAATGTGAATATATTCATACAAATTTCCTTAGCTTCAAATGGTGTGGTTATCGCCACGGAGAACAAGCACAAATCGATCCTCTATGATGAGCATAGTGTTCACAAGGTGGAGATGATCACCAAACACATCGGCATGATCTACTCGGGCATGGGCCCCGATTACCGGCTGCTGGTGAAGCAAGCGCGCAAAATGGCGCAGCAATATTACCTCATCTACCACGAGTCAATCCCAACAGTACAACTAGTTCAGCGTGTCGCAGCAGTGATGCAGGAATATACACAGTCGGGTGGTGTGAGGCCTTTCGGTGTCTCCTTGCTGATTTGCGGTTGGGACAACAACAGGCCTTACTTGTTCCAGTGTGATCCTTCGGGAGCTTATTTCGCCTGGAAGGCAACAGCGATGGGCAAGAATTATATCAACGGGAAGACTTTCTTGGAAAAAAGGTTGGTATACAGTGACAAAATGGTATTTTCAACTAATAGCATTAAGAATACTGTATCTACACATTTATGCAATTCAGTTGCTATTAGAATATTAGATAAAGCATACTTCACTTAAGTTTGAAGTTAGATGTGAAGTACACATTATAACATTCACTTGCGCAGGCGAGTAGTTGAACAGAAAATTACAGGGAAGGACTTCCGATCGAGGCAATTTTCGTTCTTAGTTCGTAGAGAACTTTAGCAAGCAAATTAGGGTCAATTCGCCAGTGGTCGGACAGTTAAGGCACATCTAAATTTAAATTTAAACTTTTTCCAAAATATAATTTTAAACTTTTTCCAAAATATAATTTTATTATTTTTCTTTGCGATAAATATAACTGTTATATTTTATAACCCAAAGGTTTTTTTTTATTAAATTTATTAGAGAAAAAAGGCTATTTTGCTGATGGTCAGACAGTATTTGCCACTGGTCGGCCAAGTAGTTGTCGGCCAAGTAGTTGTAAGTAATCGGACATCTCCTGATTGGTCAATTCATAATTTTGCACAGGTCCTTACTTTGGAATATTGTTTGGGTTTGGTATGATACTCGGTAGGATAATTTTTCAGATTTATTATATTATTATCACAGACCTATACTATATAGGTCTGTGTTATTATATACATAATATAATATGTATTATTAGATCATAATTAATTTGATTTTTATTTTCCTCAATCCTTCTCTGTATTTAGATTTTGCTGTCCGTCCACTGACTACCACTTCACACTTTTGGTTCACTACATGAAATAAAAAAGGACGGTCAATGCTTTTGTCAATAAGTCAAAAAAAGACAGAGATATATGGACCGATCATTTCCAGTAGTCGGACACACGTCCGACTATTGGTTTATAACAGAATAATTTACCAGTTTGCCGGCCATTCAATTTTAACTTCCAAGTGGGCAGAACACATATTTTTGTGATTTATAATGCAAATTTAGATTATTTCTAATATAATATAAAGCTGTATCCTACTCCTTAAATTTACTAAATAAAATTTATCTTAACTTAATAAAACTGTTCCACACTTATTATTGTTCACCTAAACATTTAAAGAGAGCACATACAGGTTAACTTTGGCACGCTTTTATCGCTTCCAGGATGACAACTGCAGAAATGAAAAATATCTAAAGTCTATCCAAGATACAGCGGCAGTGGATCAAAACATTGGCCACCACGTGACCTATTCTCTTATTGGTCTGGCCGTCATAAAATGTCAAGTGTTTACGCGGCGAGCAGAATGCAGGGCCGGCTCTTCCCTCAGTCGAGTTTCCTGCATATTTTAGATCGGATCGCGAGCAGTATATTCTGTAAATTTATTTTGCTACTTAATTTAAGGAAATTTATAAAGATCCACGAAAGGCAGAAACACACATTTTAGAACTTCTAAAAGAATTAGTTGAGAATTACATGCCACTTGGAATCTCATATTAGTCCGACCCTGGTAATCGATCGCAAGGCAGTCATGTGACTTTGTTTATATCTACTGCCGCTGTATATTGGATAGACTATAATATAATAACCAGGTTGCAAGAACTTCGTTTTAACTTTAGAAGGCCAAATTCGTTTCGCATTTTCTAGTTATTATTCAATATGCAAGTTTTGTCTGACTATTGGCTGTGTCCGGCTTACTGGCAAACCTACCCTACTGTTAATATTTTACACAAAGCATATTTTGTCGGGTGGTAAAAGGAAGCAGTAAAATTTACGCCTATGGTAACAACATAAATTTTTGGCCTATTTACTATGGTTGTGCCTTGTTTGGTAGGTTTTTGTTGATGCAAAAATTAGCAAATCTGAGATAACCCCACTTTTATTTTAACCAGTAATTTAAAACCGTTTTTAACCAAAGGTAATTACTCTTGGTGGTTAATTAACCAGACACAACCCTACACCTTAATCTGTGTAAACAGAAATAAAAGATTGTTCTTTTTGGAAACTGCAATTACCGAAATTATTCTTCCACTTTACCTACTGTTTATGATAGTATTGTTCTTTTTAATTTGTGTTAATAGATACAGTGAAGATTTGGAACTAGACGACGCAGTTCACACGGCCATCTTGACCTTAAAAGAGAGCTTTGAAGGACAGATGACAGCGGACAACATCGAAGTAGGAATTTGTGATGACGCCGGCTTTAGACGGTTGGATCCTTCTCATGTCAAGGACTACTTAGCAAATATCCCGTAAATCTATATATCGAAAAGATTTCAAATTTACTTACTGTATAATTAAGCTTCTGTTTTGTCATGGAATTTATTGGTTATAATAATAGGTAATTCAAGTAAAAATAAAATGTATTTTATAGAACAATAATTTTGTATTTTGAATTATTAATCCCCAAAAAATATAGTAACCCTATAACAATAATAATAACAAACAATATAATCTGTTATTATATACCACATCCTGTTTTATGCCCTGCATCGTATTGACTACACATAATGGATAGACAAGGCACATGGGCAATCCATGTAAGGGAATCCAATCGATATTGATTTCTCATAGAGTGAAGTTTTCTACCCTGTTCCCTAGTAGAGGACAAGTTGAACTGTTTCTGTGTTTACTCATTTTTCAACAGATGGAGACACCATGATAACGATGACGTTTAGGAAGAAAAATCTATATCAAGCAATACAATATTTTTAATCATCGTTTTAACCAGAATAAGTAATTTAACTATATTTACAAAATAGTGTGCAAACAAGGATTATAACTAGGGGAGCGCACGGACCCGCTGTAAAGATGCTTTGCACACGAGTTGTATACAAAATTTTTTCTACACAACCGTTATTTAAACACTTATATAAAAAAGCAAGCTGAAATCTTTCTAAACTGGGTGACCACGACTAAAAATAGTATATTATACACTTAGGTTGAGAAGTGAGCCATTATATACCGAGCTACGCGCCTCAGGATATAATATGCGAGGTAAATAATGGCCTTCTGGCCTTCTCAACAATCTCAACCGAAGTGTATATAGAAATTTTTTTACTACTAACTAACATTGAAATATTGCCATATTTTAGTTTATTTTAGCCCAGAAAAGTCGTCCTTTTCTGGGGTGGTACTCAGTGAGACGCTGTACACAGTGAGACAGCCTCATTTATTTTTAAATTTTGCACGATTGTTTAGTTTTCTCTCTTTGTATCGCTTGCTGTAGTGTTAAAACACGTGCCAGTGAAACCGTTATACTAAGTTGAAAGTATTGTGTGATTTTGGCGGAAAAAATAGATTTGGCAAGGCAAGGAGTAACAAAATGTACGCAATTGTTAAGCGTGTATCAGTTTCATCTGTAGATATTGAATGATTATTAGTAGTTGCAACGATTCCTTATCACCTTACTTTCTAACCTCAAATTTGTGTGGCCTGCAAAAAATTTTTAAACCAATAAAATTCTATCTCCCATGAATTTTGGGGAATGGTACACACTGAGACAAAGCCAATAGGTACACACTGAGACACTTATCTCAGTGTATACCAAAGGTTGATTTTTGAAATTTTAAATTGTAATCACAGAGTTAAGGAGTTATAATCCAAAAATCTCAAAAATGCGTTCCCTTCTCTTATCTTGTACGCAAATGTTTAGGTAAGAAATGCCAATAAGCACATTTCTTAAATCAAGATCCTATGTGTTTTCTTTTAGAAGTATTTATAAGTTTGGTGTTGGATTAGAATTTTTTTTCCTGCCTATCTATAGCACCAAAGAGTATTAGCTTCTGTTTTCCTACGATCTCTCACTGTTGACATTATGTCTCAATGTGTCCCATCGAGTGGTGCACAGTGAGACATTTTCAGAAAAAAATAGTTAATTTTTTGTTACTTACATAAGAGATATATTTTAATTTTTATTATGTTAACAGATATGCGCAATGTAAGTTCAAAAGACAGTACTAAAATAAAACCTGTTGTTCTGTAAATCGGTGTGTTATGTATAAAAAAGTATTTTTTGTCTCACTGGGTACCACCCTCCCCTAAAGTATATAGTGTGTGGTAAGTGGTAAGCACAAGCAGCTTTGACTCCTTTATGGGATTCTTTATTTAAAGATATTAGCGCTTATATGCTCTGCTAGCGCTAGCACAAAGCACAATTTACAAAAAAGCACACTCCACGGCACTGTAATATCTCTCACACAGCCAAAAAAAGAACTGCCCAATCGCCCTGACACTGCATCCATTTGACAGAATCTATTCCTACATGGCGGCTTGAAAAGTAGAAAAAGATAAAGTTAGTGTCATCACACTAAATTCAATATGGCCGCCGCTCTAAGATGGCGGATTACATTTTCTTTTCAACCCCCTTAATATGGGTATCAAATGATGCTTGAAGAGTAGAAAAAATAAAGTTAGTGACATCACACTAAATTCAATATGGCCGCTGCTCCAAGATGGCGGATTACCTATTTGATACACGCAATATGGGAATCAAATAGGTACTAAAAAGCACAAAATAAAATTGAAAATAAAAAACCTTTTTAAAAACAAGCTTTTATTTAAGCCATGTTCTAAAACTAATAAAATAAGTTTAGGTTTTCGTTAAGATAATTCATTTTCAAATTGCGACAAGTTTTTGCAAATTGAAAAGCTTTGCCGCGCGAAATGTTGATGAAAGTAGGTAGATTTATTGGACAGTGATTGGTGATAAGCAAGTACCGTCATCCGAGGTGAAGTGGATCAAAAATATGACAAATTTTGAAAGAACTTCTAAACCGTTTGTGCGATTCAACTAAAACTTGAAATTTAGACTCCTACATATCTCTTCCATCAAATGTCGCTTTTTTCGGTTCTTGTGCTAAATCGTTACATGATTTATTTTTAGTAAAAGCATGATCCACTTCACCTCAATATATGAGGTGAAGTGGATCACCCATTTAAAATCGCCCGAAATTCATTTTAACCGAACTCAGGGGTGTAGTGGATCATTCAAAATTAAAAAATATATTTTTTAAACATTTTATTAAACGTCAGTATTAAAGGTGGTACCTATATAAAAACAGGAAACATGTATTTCTTATAATATCAAGCTATTACAGCCATTATTTGATTGTTGCAATCGCAAACATCAGTAAATAAAAACTTAAAAACCATACAGGTAGAATAACAAAATAAAAAATAAAATCTTTGGAAAGATGTGCCTAATACAGCCAACATTTTGATAGTTAGGTACCACTTTTTAAATAAAACACATATGGCGACCTCTCCGCTCGATTATATTATATAGTTAAAGGTTGTAGGTATAGGGAATTCCAAATTCTTCAGACGCTTGTCCCATTGACATTTTTTTCGCCTTCACAGCTGCTACAGCCCTCTCCATATAATAAGCATAAGCTCCTAATTTCTTAGTATATGTGCGAGGAATCTGAAAGAAATAGTAAAGATAACCTAACATAACCTATAATGTCCTATAACCTTAATATGTGCAAATCAATCTATAAAAGGATTGATCCATTTTCCCCCAAGATTTGTCGTCGATACGTAAAATTTTATTTTTAAATAAACAAATGGACAAATGTTTATTTTTTTATGTGAAGCCTATTCTTAAAACATCATTACATCTATCTAGACAGCTGGCAAAGTGTCTGCTTTAAATCCTAAGGCTGTGCACACAAACGAATATACTTATTTGACAAAAGCACATTTATGGCGTTATTATATTTTATTTTATTTCTAAGTACTCACTTTGTATACAACTGCACACTGGCACTCACTACACGCAGCGACTCGTTCGCAATGGGAATCATAAGTCGAAAACACCTGTTTGACAATTGGTTTGGGTGATGCGCGCGCATTACTGATAAAAAACCTGTTTGATCAACTTCACCACGACTGATCCACTTCACCTCGGATGACGGTACCTATTTGCCAAAGTATGCATTTTTTATTTACAATTCGCGCGACAAGCTTTTCAATTTGCAAAAACTTGTCGCAATTTCGAATTGAATTATCTTAACGAAAACCTAAACTTATTTTATTCTTTTTAGTACATGGCTTAAATAAAAACTAACCTCTTCTAGTAGCTGTAGAAGACGCCGAAGTCTTCTACATCTCACCGCTACTAACTATATATCAATTGGACTAAATAACACCTAGCCGATGGAACCCATATCTCCGGTAGCTTAGTTGGTTAAAGTGCCTACGGCCACAGTAGGAGTCCCGGGTTCAAGTCCCGGCTGGAGTGCATTTTTTTCAATTGATATCCTTACCTGATATGCCACTAAACATCATTTATTATTTATAATTATTACAGGTACTAAAAATCTTTCTGTGTTTCATATTCTGGCTTTGACATTGTAGGTTAGAATTTCCACGTTCGATACTTGCATTAAGTCGCTATATGTCGAATATTGTGGGTGGAAGAACAAATAGGAAGTTTACATAACCAACAATAATGAATGGTTTCCCTACACCCTCTAACCCCTTCTAGTAGCTGTAGAAGACGCCGAAGTCTTCTACATCTCACCGCTACTAACTATATATCAATTGGAATAAATAACACCTAGCCGATGGAACCCATATCTCCGGTAGCTTAGTTGGTTAAAGTGCCTACGGCCACAGTAGGAGTCCCGGGTTCAAGTCCCGGCTGGAGTGCATTTTTTCAATTGATATCCTTACCTGATATGCCACTAAACATCATTTATTATTTAAAACTTGTTTTTAAAAAGGTTTTTTTATTTTCATTTTTATTACTATTTATTAATCGCAAATCATTGATACCTATGCAATAATTTACCCTTTATATTTTCATATAAAGAAAATAAGCAACCTAATTCTTTTTATGAGTACCTAATTAGGTACCTACTCCAAATACTTCATATAGAAAATAACACGCATCGATTTTTTTAGCAACAAATTAGTAGATGTAACAAACCAGGGACTCTTTAAGGGTCCCTGTAACAAACCAATTACATTTTTATGAATGTAGTTGGTGAAATTTTTATAATAAAAATTAAATATGTTATAGCATTGAGTAAAGGAATGGTTATAGTAATTGAAGAATGTCGTCGATTTGCAAATAAAATTTGATTTTTTTATGACAAATCTATGAAGAAATGCAAGAAATAAGTTTTAACAAGGTTTCCGAAGCTGGGGGCTCCTCGGGTGTGGTGACAGGAATTAGCCCATTCTTGTATCTTTTCCATTCCCATATTGCTCTGCATTTTGTTCATTCCCATACCAAAGTCTAGAAATAGTATAATTAGTATATCTCTGGACGCTGCCCATACTATACTGCTGATCCTGGTGATAGGTAGTAGAAGGGGGCCCGGAAACCAAGGCTACGCGTTTTATTATACCTGAGGTTACAGGCCGTAGTAAGCAGTTTTTTCAAAGCAAAGCGTAGGTAGTAAAAGATTTTTTAATATACGAAGAACGCGTGCTGGTGTAGATGTCTAACGATTCGTGACACGGGGAAATGAGTTTATTTACAACCATGTATGTAATGTTGACTTTTCTGACTTTTTAGAAGTTTGAAAGTGTCAATTTTTTTACTTTTACTTCCTGCCCTCCCGCCCGGGTGGAAAGTTTACTTTCCACCCAGGAGGGCGGGAAGTAAACGGAGATAAAATTTTGAAATTACAAAATATTGATGGTTGTAAATAAAATAGTATACAAACCTCGGTGACGTGTTTCATTACTGTCTCGAGATAAAGTTAACCTCGGCGCTTCGCACCTCGGTTAACTATTTAATCTCTCGACTGTAATGAAACACTTCCCACCTCGGTGTGTAATATACTATTTTTGGCCAAAACGCATGTTGGAGTAAACTTTGCGGTGCTCATACGCTAAAACTATTCATTGTAAAAAAAGGGTTATTACGTAAATTATAGCAAATTTTCTGTAGATTAAGTTATTATACATATAACTGTCTTTATTTTAAAATGAGTCGGAAAGGATATGTTGCCAAAAAACTGTTTTTAATTTTCAAAAATCTCGGAAAACTTTCCCGGTAACCTCTTTTTTGAGCACTAACATGTTTGGAAATTATTAATTTGCGGTGGATTGAAATGGCATTAAATATATACCCCTAAAAATTATTTTTTCAATGATCTCTTGTCGTTTTCGAAATATTTGCCTGTTTTCATGATGGTTGGCATGGAATGTGGATAAGAAATCATCTCACAAATCCGTGGCTTATTTATCATAGCTATATGGTTATGGTGTGCAATTATTATAGTGTGTTAAAAAGCAAAGATGTGATATGCTTATTTTTAATTAGCTGGTTATAGTAAGAGACATTATTATCCCTTTAGTCTAACACTTTCGAAAAATATTTATTTACTGTATACAGTTAAATGCTATTAAAATAGGTTTGTTCCTTAATATATATATTATTTTTCCAGGGTTTATATACACCAGACAACACTTCTTGACTGACTAGATCCATACATTATGATAGGAATTTTCAAAAATTCGAAAATAAGGTAAACGAGCGGAGCGAGAGCATCATTTTATCACTGAAGAATAAAAAAGAATAAAAAAAAAACAGGTAAAGTAAAAAATCTTTATTTTGTACTCCTCAGTATTACAGAATCTCAGTGCTACGGATCTTCATAAAATGGTATATCAGTAGGAGAATAGATTTGTCCTTTAGATTTCACCATCATAATAGTTTTTTTCAACGAATAATTACCCAGCCAATGTTCCCAAATTAGTCCTCTAAAATAGTCATTCTCGTTGGGTTTCTTGTAATAAACACCATTCAGATTCGATTCAAAACATCTGAAATAACAATAATACAAAATACATTAAAAAACTAAATACGTAGACTATTGTTTATTTTTCTTACTTATTGAACCACCATCCACCTCCATAAGATAAAGCACACGGGCAGCATTCTGGTGCATCGTCATTTTTTCTATCATACGTACTAAACAAGCTTCCATTATGACTCGAAAACGAATCAGAAGCATTGCCATTGTATCCCGAAACAATTATTTTGTAGTTATCGGCTTCCGAAAAAACTTTGAACCTACTGTACTCGGCCCAGGCTGCATTACCATTAAAATCTTCAAGTTCTATTCTTAAAAGCAAATGGTATTTACTAGTAAATTTATGCAAAAAATTGTTCCCTATCCAAAAATCTTTCCTCATGTCTCCAAAACCATATTTGTATGAGTCCCATGAAACATTAAAGTTTTCTTGTATAGTGTAATTGTTCCTTCTTTGAATAACAGTCCAAAGGCCGTCGCTGCGAATTTCGCAATATCTCTTATTGAAGAATTGCTGTGTATCTTCGTCATCAACAATACCTTCAAAGATATATACACCAGTTTCTGTATCTAATTCTAGATCTTCGCAGGAAGTTATATTTGGTAATTTAATAGATTTGTAACATTCTGACACAATCGTAGAGTTTTCTTCTGTTTGTTCTGTGGTTACTTCAAGGCTTATATCATTATTAGAGACATCATTTATAGTATCATTAATATAAGCTTCGGTAGAGTCGACAAGATATGTTGTGGTTGCGTATTCGTTTGTAACCAATTCAATGTTATTACTTTGCTTACTTCTGCAACAACTTTCGCCAAGTTGCTCAAACATGGTTCCTATGTGAGCCCTTTGCTCGTTAAAGTAACTTTCAAGAATTAGGTTCATATTTTTTGTGTGTTCAATAGAATAGTTATATAAATGTTCATACAATGGCCGAAAATCCGTAGAGCAACTTAGTGGCGCCTTGAGGTGAGCTAACACTTTCTCCACGTGAATGTTCTCTCGGTCTAAAATAATCATCGATGTATTTTCTATTCTTATAACTCTGTTTAGAACCTCTTCAAGATCTTTGTCGTTTTGTTTTTTGATCCGCAAAGCTCGTTTTCCCATCCTTGGACGAGACTTAATGTTTGCAGAGGCAGTTGTAACTTCTTCCCCACTTCCTTCAGCTTTAATATCAAAATATTCTTCCTCGGATGATTCTTCATAGCTGTCATTAATACTCAAGCTGTCGTACATAACATCAACTTTTGAAGATATATCGTTTAAGAGATCTTCTACATATTTTGGGGTATTGCACTTAATAGTTAACTTTGACTTTTCGTCCTTGTTGACAAGTTTGCTTTTTAAGATGATGTTTTGGTTTGAAAGCAATAGTCTATCAAGCTTCTTTTCAACCATTTTGATAGAACTCAGTATGCCTCTAGTTGCGAATTCGCCGAATAGAGAGTCGTGGGTATATTTTCCAGCCTTATTTTCCACGTTCACATCGATATTTGAAATGGAATCTTCAATTTTCATAAGTTGCTTTAAAGCATTATCCAGTTTGTATTCCATCGAGATAATACTGTTTAGTTTATCACCCAAGCCAAGGATTTCTTCCTGGCCTCTGCAAAGAAGATAAATTTTGTTAAAAATATAAAAAATTGTTTAATAAATATTCGCTTACTTGCTCAAAATATCCATTTTTCTGTCTAATGTGGCCAGTTGTTCATTCCAAGCCGAGACATGTAGTTGGAAGGTATCCCAAACGTGCGCCCTTTCTTGGAGGTTATGGATATTGCTGTCTATACTCGCCAATGTTGATGCCGTGTTGGTTATTCTTGGTTCCAAAGAGGTGAGGAAAAGTGTGTTCCATCTTTCCCATTGCTCTAAATTTTTAAAATAGTTTTAAAAAACAGACCTTCGGCTATTTTAACAGAAAGGTTAGTTAGAGCTACAACATTATTCGGAAACTAACAGAAAGTCAAGTAGGTACTTATTGTCCATCACATCAATATATTGAATATTTGCTTGGCCCACAGCAAAGTTGTTGTATTTGAAGACCCAGTGCATGGGTGTTCACGTAGGGGTATAAAAGGAACATCGCAAAAAGTACACTGGCGGTAAAATACCTACACTAAAATCGAGCCACTCCTACGCCTGGCGTAAACAATTCGTCAGGGCCGCACTGACGCACGACCTTTATTTAATTTTAGTTTAACAATTGCTTACATCAAAATATTTCGGAAAAATATTATTGGCGTAATTAAAATGGTTCAAAACATCGATAAAATTATTTGTGGCAGTGTCTAAATAGCAGAAAAAAACAAGATAAAACCGCATAACTACACTTTTGCAATCGAGTACGTTGCCCAGTCGGGTGAAATTTTAAAGCCTACCGACCAATCGCGGAACGTCATTTAACACGTGGTTTTATTTTCGCCAGGCGTAAGGATTGTTCGATTTTAGTATAGTGGAAACCAGTGACTATAGAAACTATAGTCACTGGTAAAACATTGTTTAGTCAAGCTATGGCCTATGGCTACAATTCATACAATACAATCATTAATAGACTCTTCATCGCAGATTCTGTACCATCCGTAAACTCACAATATTGTCTTGCTTTAGATTACTATGTCTCATTATTCTACGTCTAGTTGTATAATAATTATGAGCTGATAATTTTTGTTTATGTATAAACTGCTTTTTAAGTAGGCGACCCAAAGTAAACTATACCAATGTACGATCTTTATTAGACTGAGTGACTTCATCTGTGCGGTTTTAAACATATTATTTATTTCAATGTAAATTTGTAAAGATGTACCACCAACTGACAAAATAGTGGTCTGAATGGGGTTTAAAAATAGTAAAAATAAAATCATATTATTAAGAATAATTTAATGATTAACCCTTCCAGTGTGAAAGATACAAACACGCTATTTCTTACATTTTAATTGGGTTTTACTATAAACAAATAAAATATTATAAACCAACGCACACTTGCACGTTTACATAGTTAACTTAAAAACTAATTTTCCCATGTAAACTTTGTTAGGGTATTAGAATAAAGTAAACTCATTTCGAAATACAACAGTCTTCACGAGAAAACTCGGACCCCCTATTATTTCTTTAACTTTTGTTGACAGAGAAAAAAGTTTTATATAAAACTCGCAACGGGCTTTAGAAGGGTCGCCTTGTGGTGGCAGAGAGAGCAAAGTAAAAATAGGCCAGCATCGAGACCAGCATTTATATTTTTTTCTAAGTCTAAAGAAATTATATATGCGTCTTTGTCTTTAATCTAGAAATGTACCATGAATACTATTGTGCACGGGTTGCTACATCAATATATTGTCCTTTGTCCTATACATACAAATTTATTGAAGTAGTAGGAGGCCATGGAAAACAAACGCAACTATATATACACGGGCGCTCTGGTGAATGCGACAGTTCAGCTTTGTTGATTTATGTCTATTTCCTTATATTTATAAAGTAAAATAAAACTAAATTAATTAGTTACTTATAACAAAAGTGGGCACTGGGCAATTCCAACGTCAATGAGATAGAAAATTGACACTATCGCATATTATGGAAGTTGCAAATGTGATGGCAGAAAATTTAGTTCCAGCACAGACCGGTACGTCTAAAGCATGTCTAAAGATTTTTGTATAATTCATTTATTACAAAATATAAAACTTTTTCCTCTATATCAAGAGAAATAATAAGGAGGTCAGAATTTACGCGTGTCAAAGTAAAATTTGAAAAAAATGTTTATGGATAGGCAGAGTTGGGACAATAAGGTCATTAGTGTCATTATTCGCCGATTTTGGGCATTATAGAGATAACTAGATTATTTTCTATCTTTTGCCACGGCAGAAATTTTAGATTTTCATAGAAACTATATGTCAATATAGAGGTTTTTTTTTGTATTTAGGTTATGATTTATGTCAAATTAAAGAAAAGTGATGGGAACTCATGGGTGGAGTGTATTTTTTTAATAGGAAACTGAAAGAGTTTATGTCTGGTTGCCCTTGATAAGAAAACTTATTAGGCGTAAATATGAATAATTTTATCGAATAGTTTAAGTTTTGAGTCCTCGAAAATAGCAACATGAAAATATGACACTAATAGAATGACACTGTCATTTCAACTTTAAAACAATTCAAAAGAAGAATTAAAATATTGCTTATTACTTTTCAAGCATTAGTTCCAGCTGCCCGATTATTATAGAAATAACCAAATACCTGGTATGGCGAAAATAGTATGGTTTAGCGCGCATGCTAGCAAGAAGTGTAAAAGCTCTGGGAATAATTTAAAATGACTCCAATATCACAAATGTTCTGCAGAATTATTATTACACTAGAAAAAAGGGCAAAGAAGACGTTCTATAAAATAAAAGTAGGTATCCTGATGCATAATAAGACGTATTTTATATCATATTTTAGATTAAAAATTAACTCCAAATCCTGCTAGTGCACAACCACAACCGCCAATAAACTATGTATTTTGGATTGTAGGTATCCAAAAAGTACTAGTAATTTATGCAGACCAAGCAATCTTCAATAGTTGATAAAATTATTGGAACTGGACAGAAACTAGAACAGACGTTATTAACTCCAAATCCTGCTAGTGCATAACCACAACCGCCAATAAACTATGTATTTTGGATTGTAGGTATCCAAAAAGTACTAGTAATTTATGCAGACCAAGCAATCTTCAATAGTTGATAAAATTATTGGAACTGGACAGAAACTAGAACAGACGTTATTAACTCCAAATCCTGCTAGTGCACAACCACAACCGCTAATAAACTATGTATTTTGGATTGTAGGTATCCAACAAGTACTAGTAATTTATGCAGACCAAGCAATCTTCAATAGTTGATAAAATTATTGGAACTGGACAGAAACTAGAACAGACGTTATTAACTCCAAATCCTGCTAGTGCATAACCACAACCGCCAATAAACTATGTATTTTGGATTGTAGGTATCCAAAAAGTACTAGTAATTTATGCACACCAAGCAATCTTCAATAGTTGATAAAATTATTGGAACTGGACAGAAACTAGAACAGACGTTATTAACTCCAAATCCTGCTAGTGCACAACCACAACCGCCAATAAACTATGTATTTTGGATTGTAGGTATCCAAAAAGTACTAGTAATTTATGCACACCAAGCAATCTTCAATAGTTGATAAAATTATTGGAACTGGACAGAAACTAGAACAGACGTTATTAACTCCAAATCCTGCTAGTGCACAACCACAACCGCCAATAAACTATGTATTTTGGATTGTAGGTATCCAAAAAGTACTAGTAATTTATGCAGACCAAGCAATCTTCAATAGTTGATAAAATTATTGGAACTGGACAGAAACTAGAACAGACGTTATTAACTCCAAATATTGCTAGTGCACAACCACAACCGCCAATAAACTATGTATTTTGGATTGTAGGTATCCAAAAAGTACTAGTAATTTATGCACACCAAGCAATCTTCAATAGTTGATAAAATTATTGGAACTGGACAGAAACTAGAACAGACGTTATTAACTCCAAATCCTGCTAGTGCACAACCACAACCGCCAACAAACTATGTATTTTGGATTGTAGGTATCCAAAAAGTACTAGTAATTTATGCAGACCAAGCAATCTTCAATAGTTGATAAAATTATTGGAACTGGACAGAAACTAGAACAGACGTTATTAACTCCAAATCCTGCTAGTGCACAACCACAACCGCCAATAAACTATGTATTTTGGATTGTAGGTATCCAAAAAGTACTAGTAATTTATGCAGAAAGCAATCTTCAATAGTTGATAAAATTATTGGAACTGGACAGAAACTAGAACAGACGTTATTAACTCCAAATCTTGCTAGTGCACAACCACAACCACCAATAAACTATGTATTTTGGATTGTAGGTATCCAAAAAGTACTAGTAATTTATGCACACCAAGCAATCTTCAATAGTTGATAAAATTATTGGAACTGGACAGAAACTAGAACAGACGTTATTAACTCCAAATCCTGCTAGTGCACAACCACAACCGGCAATAAACTATGTATTTTGGATTGTAGGTATCCAAAAAGTACTAGTAATTTATGCAGACCAAGCAATCTTCAATAGTTGATAAAATTATTGGAACTGGACAGAAACTAGAACAGACGTTATTAACTCCAAATCTTGCTAGTGCACAACCACAACCGCCAATAAACTATGTATTTTGGATTGTAGGTATCCAAAAAGTACTAGTAATTTATGCACACCAAGCAATCTTCAATAGTTGATAAAATTATTGGAACTGGACAGAAACTAGAACAGACGTTATTAACTCCAAATCCTGCTAGTGCACAACCACAACCGCCAACAAACTATGTATTTTGGATTGTAGGTATCCAAAAAGTACTAGTAATTTATGCAGACCAAGCAATCTTCAATAGTTGATAAAATTATTGGAACTGGACAGAAACTAGAACAGACGTCGTTACTTGTACATTAGAATTTATTAGAAACATTGTTGGGTTGTGTTCTCGATTTTATTTTATATAAATTTGCTACATTAATTTTAACAAATTTGCATTTTTGTCTTCAATTTTGTTACTAATTATTTCTTGGCAAAACTTATAGTTTAATTATTGTGATCTTCATTACACTTTTCACTTTTTGATAATTAAACTGTGGATTTTGATAACAAATACGATTTAGAAACAGTAATAATAACAATTAAATTAATAGGAGTAGCTTGACAAATAACCTCTATTTGTTCTCATCGATGGCACGCGTGTATTACGGACCAACTTTAATACATTCAGGGTGGCCCATTAGTGTGTGGACGGAAAACCGTAGACACATCGCTGGCCCTTCCTTCAAAGTCAAGGCCCGCAGAAAAGAGTAGGACACCCAAGGCCACAACTTGAAGGTGTTTTGAAATTGTGGCCTTGGGTGCCCTACATTGTGCTGAGGGTTTGGATTTTGAAGGGGCCGGTGCATCGATGTGCCCACCGTTTTCCGTCCACATAGGGTAGAGGGTAGAGATGAGATTCCTGTGGTCGGACGTTTGTTACGCTCATGGAATCTGTCCCAAATTATTTTTCAACCACCAAATTGGAGTGACTTTTGAAAAATTATTTTTTCTGTTAAAAAGTGACATTATTGTCCTAACTCTCCCAATCCAGGAACTCTAAAAAACAAAGCTACGCGAAGATTGTCAGAACCAGAACCGTTGTTGAAATTTCCGCGACGCACACCACATATTCATGGGCGCCCATGGGGGGGGGGGGGGCAAGGGGGGGCACGTGCCCCCCACTGGAGATTCTCAAAATCCCTTCGCGTTATATTTTATATTATTATAGTTGAGGAAAAGATTATTTTCATATCCTTCCAGGTATACAGGGTGTCCCGAAATTAGCCTGCCATAATTTACCGCGTTCTACGACCTAAAAAAATGAAAAAAGTTCCTATAAACATGGCCTTAAAAATTCCCCCTATTGGGGCTATAGCCCCGAAAAGGGGCAGTTTCACAAACGGTTTTTTCCAAATTTTTCCAGAACGAACAAAGATAACATTCTGAAATTTGGTAAGTGATGTACCTGTGAGATTTGACATTTGCCGGGGTAGCGATAGTTAGACATTCTTAATCATAGGCGTCCTAAATAGGGGGTTAAGGGGTTAAAAATACCCTAAATATTTTGTGTGTGCTTTTTCCCCAAATTTATTGCGAAATTATAAAATTTCAGGGTATTCTACGAAAAAATAGTGCCTCTTGTTGAACTTTGATAGCGTGCACCGTTTTCGAGTAAAATCGTATTGAAATAAATTTTTTTGCAGAGGGACATGAAAATGCGTATTAGAAATTAGCCTGCCATATTTTACCAGCGTGTTCTGCGACCCCCAAAAATTAAAAAGTTTCTATAAACATGGCCTCAAAAGTGGCATACCTGGGAGAATAAACCATGAAATGCCTTTTTTTGTATCAAAAAACGTGGTGGTAGATTATGGCACGCTAATTTCTAATAGGCATTTTCATGGCACACACAATTTTCAAAACGAGTTTACTCGAAAACAATGCATGCTATCGAAGTTCAACAAGAGCACCTTTTCTTCATAGAATACCTTCAACTTTCATAATTTTGCAAGAAATCTGGAAAAAAGATTACAAAAAAATTTTGGGGTAATTTTAACTCCTGACCCCCCCTTTGCGACGCCTATGATTAAGAATGTCTTAACTATCGCTACCTCGGTAAATGTCAAATCTCACAGGAACATCACATACCAAATTTCAGAATTTTATCTTTGTTCGTTCTGGAAATATTTTTTATAGAAACCCGTTTGTGAAACTGCCCCTTTCGGGGGCTATAGCCCCATTAAGGGGCATTTTTGAGGCCATGTTTGTAGGAACTTTTTTCATTTTTTTAGGTCGTAGAACATGCTGGTAAAATTATGGCAGGCTAATTTCTGGACACCCTGTATAAAACAAACCCCTGAAATATTTTATACAAAATTTAACCACAATCACATAAACCAATTATCGATTCAGAGCTAGGTAGTTCTAAAAAGAACAAGGTTAGATGAGATAATTTTGCCCCTCCCCCTAAAATATTTTCAATGGGCGCCCTTGCACATATTTTGCATAAAATTTCATACAGGGTGAGTCACATCTAAAGGCAGAGCCCAAGGCACAAGGTAGAACTCACTAAAATAAGCATATATGCTTAATAAACATTAGCTCAAAAACGCTTGGTTCTCCATATACAGCGTGTTGAAATTTTTCCAAAAATAAAATATTTTTTTCATTTCTTCGAGCCCATTTAGGAATTCCAACCAAATTTGGTACACATTATGCATTGGAGGGTTTCCATTTTGTGCAATAATTTGACCCAGTTCAGATGACCAGCGGCGTAGATACACATAGTTACTGTAAGTAATTGTAAAAAAAATGAGTATGGTTCTGTGAAAAACCAAAATTTTTTTCTTTTTGGATAGCTCATTCAATTTGGAACAAAAAGCGCCTCTTGGTATTTTTTATATCTGGTACAGTTTCTTCGTAATTTCGTATTTTTTAAACTAGTGCCAAGGCGATTATGCTGGCATTTAAAATAAAATTATTTGTATCTACGCCGCTGATCATCTGAACAGGGCCAAATTATTGCAAAAAATGACAACCCATAATATGTATCAAATTTGATTGAAATTCCTAAACGGGCTCGAGAGAAATTAAAAAATATAAGATATGTTATTTTTGGAAAAGCTTCAACACGCTGTATATGGAGAACCAAGCGTTTTTGAGCTAATGTTTATTAAGCATATGTGCTTATTTTAGCGAATTCTACCTTGTTCTTTCGGCTCTGCCTTTAGATGTGACTCACCCTGTATAAAAACTAATAGGTACCTAAATTAAAATATACTATAGGTACCTCAACTTGGTCCTAAGAATAATTATTGTGATACATTACAATTTCTGCTGGTTAATAGTTTGTTTTCGATCCAAAATTGAAGTTTGAAAGTTTGTGTGCCAGATTTTTTTGCGGACAGTTTAAACACTATGCTTATTCCGCCTATCTACGACCACTTTAATCTAAAGTTTTTAAGATGTTCAGTTGAAATTTGGCACGGATTTCTTTCACACATTTCACGTAAAGGAAAATACACAATGGGCAAAATTGTTTAGTCAATGACTTCAATCCATAGTGATACTTAGGTACCGTCATTCGGGGTTACTTGGAACAGGGGGGTAATTTGGAACAATTTGTAGTCGCTAAGCGAGATATGTGGCGCCATCTAGTGGTTGGTAGTGGAAGTTTGCCAAACTAGGGATCGTGTTCCTAGATGTCCTGTGTATCATCTTAGGTGGTAAATTGTCGCCTGGTAACGCTCGTGAGTGCGTAAGAAGAATCCAAAAAAAAGGTAAGAAATACAGTTTTTTTAACTCTGCCTACTTTTAGTTGGTGTGGTATTCAGATATAAAAAAAATGCGCTTGTTATATTTTTTATAGTGACAATATGCATTTAAGAAACCATATCTAACCTCAAAATAAATTTTGCAGTTGGCAGCTAATATGCAGGGCCGCATTTATTTATTTCTGTATTTTCAAGGGTAACTTGGAACATCATCAAATATGCCCAGAACTCGGGAAAGACAGCCGGGGAGGCGCACATATGCAAATTATACAAAAGATTCTCTACAAGAAGCTTTGAACAAAATTAAGTCGGGCAGGTTAACATACCGGCAAGCATCAGACAGATATGGTATACCCAATGACGTCAGAACCTATTTGACGTCATCGGGTATACCACTCGGAACTTTAAGTCGCAAAATAAACAACCAACACATGAAGAAACCAGGTCACCCAACCCTTCTTTCCGAAGCTGAAGAAAATGATATTATAGCTGCCATTCTTGCTGCCTCTGATTGGGGTTACCCCTTTGAACCTGAAGATATTAAATTAATCGTAAAATCATATTTGAACCGAAGTGGGAAACAGATTCTTCAATTTAATAACAATAAGCCAGGCGATGACTGGATGGTCTTGTTTATGAAAAGGCATAAAAATAAAATTAAAAGAAGGCTGTGTGACAATATAAAAAGGTCAAGGGCTGCGGTATCTCGAGAGACAATAGAATTATTTTTTGATAACATCCAAACTGAGCTTAATGAAGTTCCACCAAGTAATTTGATAAATTATGACGAGACTTGCTTCGTAGATGATCCAGGAAAAACAAGAGTATTAATACGAAGGTCATCAAAGCACCCTGATAGAATTATAGACTCTTCAAAAACGGCAACATCGGTAATGTTTGCAGTAGCCGCAGACGGAACCATGCTTCCCCCGTATGTGGTTTATAAGTCTGAAAATATTTGGTCGACATGGATGCAAGGTGGTCCCGATGGTTGCTTTTATAACCGCACCTTATCTGGTTAGTTCGACCAAGCTGTGTTCGAGGATTGGTTTCTGAAGGTGATTGTTCCCTATTATAGAAGACGCGATGGCAATAAAGCTATAATTGGGGACAATTTGGCAAGCCACCTTTCAGTAAAAGTTATACAGACATGCCAAAAAATGGGAATCAAATACATGTTCCTTCCTCCCAACAGTACACATATGTTGCAACCATTGGACGTAAGTTGCTTTCGTCCTATGAAAGGAGCATGGCGGAAAGTTCTGAAAGCTTGGAGGAAAAGAAACAAGGGACCTCTTCGTAAAGATATTTTCCCTAAGCTTTTAAAGGGGACTTTAGAGAAAATATCGAGTACAAATCCCAATAACATCATGTCCGGATTTTCAGCATGTGGTTTGCATCCAATTAATCGAAACAAAATTTTGAGTAAATTCCCGCCAGAAGAGCAACTTAATGCTACAACAGAAATTGCGAACACAGTAGCAGCCTATCTTAAAGAAGCTAGATTTAGTAATCCAGAAAAAACAAAATGTGGACGAAAAAAGAAACTTAACATTCCACCAGGACAGGGTGTTACAGTGGAAGCGATTGCTTCCGGAAGTCGTTCCCCGATAGTTTCCCAGAATGAAGACGAAGACAATTGTGAAGATAATACTGAACAAGAACAAATAGAAGAAGAAATTAGTAGAAGTTCAAGAGAGCAATCCTATTTACAAGAAGAGACTGAAAATGTATTAGAGACTGATGTAGATCCCAAGAATTTTAATATATGTGATATAAATGAAAACGATTTTCTCCTAGTAAAATTTTTAACTGTTAAAAATAAGGAACAATATTTTATAGGTAAAGTTAGGAGGATCGAAAATGAAAATATTATTTGTAGCTTTTTGCGAAAATCTGCCAAAACTGAGAACACATATATTTTTCCTAATGTTGAAGATATTTCCGAAATAAATGTTGAACAAATTGTTAGGGAAATGCTTATAAAGACGTCAAGAAGACAAAGATATATTTTTTATTAACTTTTAATTTGTCGCTGACAAAGTAGATTTTCATTTTAGTTCTTACAGAATCTGTGGAATTGTTTTGTTTTTGTTTTTGAATTGAAAATGTTTATTTTTTATATTTTAAAAACCTTGTTTATTTGTTTAAATGAATAAATATATTTTTAAGTAGCTAATTTACTCCTTTAGAACCCCCTATAATCAAGAAAATCAACCTAGCGCATTCAGTTTTTTTTTAAATGTTCATATTGTTCCATGATCCACATATACTGGTACAACAATGAACTTACATGGGTTTTAGTAGGTTGTTCCAAGTTACCCCAAACATGGGGTAACTTGGAACAGCCATATTTTATTTTTTTTTAACTAGAAATATGTTTTTAAGAAAAAACTACTTAGGCATAATCAATTCTCGTTATTTCGCTTGATACAGTATTTTTTTCAATATTTTATCTTAATCAGTTAGGAAGTTACAATCAAAAGAAGTTGAAAATCGTTCCAAGTAACCCCGAATGACGGTATCTATGTTTCTATCTCACCTGAAAGAATGTTGAGTGTGTTCCTCACAGCCTTGACTTCCGCCTGCACGGTCTCCCCACCACCGACGACCAAGCTCGGTGGCACGCAAAGTGCAACACCCAAATTAACAACAACAAAAGCCAATGCGCCACTCATCGCGCACGCACTTCTTAAACACTGTCGGGACGCCAGAGTCGACACTCACACAGCGTCCAAGGGCGGGCCAGACGCGCGGAAAAAAGATGCTCTCATTTCCAGATGGCGGCCATTATTTATTGGGTAGTAATTAGTCATGTTAACGCGATGAATTCGTAAACAGGCGGCGAATTTCTTTGGAGCCCCCCACCGCGCGTTCCATTTTCGAGTGGTTTATGTTGTCGAAATATTAGCTGGATCGGAAATGGTATTTTCAGTGGACAGTTTGATTAGGTGCGACACTCAAAACACAATGTGTGGATTGAATTTGAAGCATAATGAAAATTCAGAAAAAAAAAGCACCAAACCATCGAGTAAAAGAATATATATTTTATTAAATATAATATTCTTTTACTGAATGACCAAATGAAGAGTGCTCGAATTTCGAGTCTATACTGTGTATCCCCGGATTGTTTGAACGACTCTTCTAAAACACAAAAAATTCAAGTTGAATTTTGATCTTTTGGGGTTCTGCTCTTCACACCATTAAACTGCCCTTTTTGGAGCTTTTATGACAAAATGTTATTAAGGAAACTTGTTTAGACTGAAAAACTGAGATTTGCAAAATTTCGGAAATCGGCACTATAATAAACACTTAGAAAGAAATTTTAATTAAATGCTATGCATGTGCGACAAATATGGAGATAATTGGCCTTACTTTTGTCATTTAAAATGAAATAATTTATGATAATATCATAATTTATGTAAATAAGTTATCATAATATCATAAATTATTATTATGAAAACCTATGATTGGTTTGGATATACAAAAATTTCAACCTTGTTTGAATTTGAAAGAAATTGACTAAACTGACTAAAAGTTATAATAATCAGTGGTCATAGAAAAAATAACACTGGTCACTATACAAATAGGTAACAACTGTCTTTATTATTTAAAATTTAACATTAACATGCCCCTCTAAAAAAAACTCGTTTGTTAACAAAAAATAAAAACAGCTTATCCGTTCTGCCAAACAATTTTTTCAATCCACTCTATATAATTTGAGACCCTGGTGTACACCCCTGGAAGGTTCACTGCTATACCGCAAGCTTTTCCAAACGATGTCACACCTATGATGTCGTACATACATTTTGCATCTTCTCCTTTGTGGTATATTTGTAAGGGACCTCCCGAATCTCCCTAGAAAGATAATAAATTATGTGTATATGGGTAGTTTAAGTCCAGTGGCGTCCCTTAACCAATATTTTTGAGAAAAAGAAAATGTGCGCCACTGACTTTTTTAAAACATTTATATTTTTTCCGCATTATGCAACTAAAAATACAACTTTTTGGTCTCTCGAATCTTGCTCTTATCTTGCTTCGTTTTCGAGAAAGCAGCAATGCAACAACAAAGCGATGACATGCAATAAAATGTTTTTTTTCTCTCGAAATCGAAGCCAGATACGAAAAAAAAAATCAAGAGACCAAAAAGTTGTATTCTTAGTTACTTAATGCGAAAAAAATATAAAAGTATTAAAAAAGTCAGTGGCGCACTTTTTTTTTTCAAAAATATTGGTCACGGTGCCCCCGGGACGCCACTGGACTTAATAATTTGAATCTACTTAGGGCTCAATTAACCCCTCTACCGTAAATAACACTGCCAGATTTAAACAAAATCGGCTAAAGGATTATTAAGATGTTGAAAAAAGATTTTTTTAAAAAAGTTTGACACATTGTATCTTGAAAACGAAGGGATACCGGACCTTTTCGTCTTAAAATCACTCAAAGAATCACCCCTTGAAGTTTGGCTACGTACTTAAATAACACTCTGTATATGCCGAGGTAAAAATTGGATTTTAAACAAAGTTATGTATTTTGCTTAATTCCCAAGGGTACAATATAAGTTTATCAATTAATTGTTTTACCTCGCTTGCAATTGGGCTGTAATCCGGCCCTGGCTGTAAGTATCGAATACAGTGGGTTTTATTGGGGGTACTATTATTATTGCAATTATTAGGGTCAGACGATATAAAGATAGAAGCACTATAATTCTGCAATTTAAATTAACTTTTGATGTCATGCACCAAAGTGGCATAGGCGCTTGATAAGTACCTACTTCATAATTGGAAATTTAAAATTTGAATTGCCATATTATGATGGATTCCTAAACTGAAAGACATAAACGTGCCTTATAATATTTTGTCTGTATTGTTGATACTTATTTCAAGAAAAAATAGGATTTCTGCCTCGATTAGTTTGTCGAAACAACTCAAAGGTGCGCGCCACTGTAAAAACGTAAACGGCATCCCGCCATATGCAGAAACAATCACGATAGCGCGTAATCCCAAACATACTCCTCCTTAGAATTTGAAACATTTTTGTTTGGAGCCGAACTTTCTGTAGTTCAATCCCAAAAAGATAGAGGATAACGTTCCAGTTTTTTTCTCATTTTGTTTATTTTTTCAAACTGCCTGAGTAACAGCCAGTCGCATGTTAGTTTAAATTAATTTTTCTAAATCAAAATGTGAAAACACTACATGTTTTTGGAAAATTTGGCGCCCTCTAGGGAATGATCTACAGAAGGTTCGGCCCGGAACAAAAAATGTTGCAAATTCCAAACCCTACAATTTTTATTCTCATACAAATCGATTCCGATTGATTTTTTTTTTCAAGATGGCGGTGAAACGATAAGGGTTGTGGATACGCCAAAATCCCGGAATTCTTTCGATCTACCCCTTGTTCTTGGCCAGACTGACTGTACTATAACTTAATAATTAACAAAACTTTCTATTATCTTACTTGGCAAGCATCTCTCAAGTATTTACTAGATCCGGCACATATCATCTTGTCATCATCAATGCCATTTAAAAGTTTCTGGGTGCCCACTTGATTTTTGTACGTCTTCTCGCATTGGGTTTTGTTGAAGAACTCCAAAACAACTTTGAGCAAATCCTGACTACCCTCGCCGGCGTATTGAGTGTTTCCCCAACCGCAAGCTATTGATTTCCTTTCCACCATATTTTTCTCGGTGTAGAGACACGCTGGTCGTACCCAAGGACCTAATTTTGCTTTTCTGAAAAATAACTTTTTCATTACCCTATTTTTTTTTTAATTTATTTAGGGGCTTTAGATATTTGCTGTTGAGCATTAATTTGAATTAGTTACTTACCCGTCTAATTGTAGAAGGGCGATGTCATGATAATGCGCAAAACTTTTGTAATCTGGATGTTTGAATGTCTCTTTCACTGCAAATTCTTGCATGTGGCCCATGTCTGTCAAGTTTGTAAGGCCGATGCGCACTGCTGTTACATCACCACTGAAATAAATAATAAATAGAAATTTGGAAAAATTGGGAAAAATAATTATGTTCTTACAATTCGCGATTGTTGACACAGTGCCCTGCTGTCAATATAAAATCTTCACTTATTAGGGATCCACCACATGCCCATTTTCTGGAATCAGCAGTGTCATATCCAAGCAATGCCTAGATTAAGTAGTTCAACTAATTAATTAGGTATTAGCAGGGACTCTTTAAAGTAAGGGGACCCAGCATTATACTTTCTAATGTGAGGCCTATTCTTTCCTCATTCTCAGTGATGCCAAGTATGCCATTTTATTGGAGAATCTATGAATATAATAGGTACTTTGATTGTTAGTAAAAATTAATAATGGTTTCCATGATTTCTAAAAATTAGACTTGACAATTTTGTATATACCAACTGCCAAATATAGGTAATGAAAGAAATTTATTTCATAGTTGTTGAAATTGCTTTCCAGCAATTATTTCCACGAATTTAAGTAATAAGTATGGTATAAGTCATTTTGCTTATTTAAGAATTTGTCGCTATTGCACCTTGTTACCAGGTTCCTCAATCCATTTGTCATATGTATACTTGAACTTTCTTCCCTTGTTGAATGTATCTACCCAAAGAACTTTCACAGATTTCGGGATGGACTAATAAGATTAGGTCTAGTAGTTCTAATGATGTAGTTTTTCTCGGACTTCATTATAAAATTTTTGTAATTTTATTTCTCTCCCAAGGTACCTCACAAACTTAAAATAAACTTGTAGTCGTAGATAAAAACTCTTTAAAAAAGACCTGACTGAAGCTAGCTGCTTAATACTTTACAACTTTCGAAATATGATTTGTTTTGAACTACCTACTTATACGTAATGCCCACGTAATGGGAAATGTAGGATTACTAAAGGTGATACAGGAAAAATCTGGTTGCAATAATTATTGGGACTACTACAGGCGGCCGCCTTACCTTTGACACATCTGAGTATTTGGAAGTTAGAAAAGTTAAAAATTGTGAATTATGATGGGAAATATTTTGCCTCCTTTAGAATCTATGGCACTAGCATGTCACATAAAACCTGATGGCAGTTGGACATTGACATATAACATAACCTTGTGGTCTCCTTATTGAAGTCAACAGAAAACAAACTTCCCCTCAAGGCTTCACTTTTCATATAATGTGTTAGCCTATGTGACATGCTGGGTCCCCTTATTTTAGAGAGTCCCTGGGTATTAGGTACTCAAAATTAAAATTTTGAAATATCTTGACGATATTTACCATATGAGGAAATTCTTTTTTAGCCGCTAACGTCCCCCCAACAATAAGCTCTGTATTGTCTAAAGCACAATCGTATTTCTTCACTTCATTATTATCGCTTATCAAAAATGTTGGGTTTTGGTATATATCCCATACATATTGCGAGTATTCTTTGCATTCTACAAAGATATTTATGAAAACTTGTAAAATGAAAGAAAGCTCTCTATTTTACTTTCTTTTGTAATTTTTCCCGCGGCATCTTTGCGTGGAACTTCTGGTTCTTTAACTGAGACAATTTGATTATCCGAATCGGTACAACAAACTATAGCTCTAATATCTTTAAAATTGCAAATAATTGGCGGTGTTCCTTTAGACAGTGCTTCCTTAAATGTAGGACAGTCTTCAGCAAATTTACAAACACCACTTTTTCCATCGGAATTCGAACATGTATCACCTTAAATAATGATTTTTCTTTGTTGTGAAGACAGAGTATAGGTACAGGTTATGTGAACAGTAGTTATAAAATGTATTGTTAATGCGCTTACCTTCTTCTTTATCAAAAGCACAAACAACACGTTTCAAACTAACAAGCACCACGCACAGTTTGAATATTTTCTTGAATATTAACATCGCGAATTTCATTTACGTAGGTATGTGGACATGTTTATCCTGCTTTTATTCTCTGCATATCGTGTTTTGTTTATGACCCTGAGTTGCCTTGTAGTATAAATAAATTAATAATGCATATCTGGTGGAAAGAAGCTTGGCGGTAGCGTCATTCGGTGTTAAAAAATTTGCAAGATTGTAGAATAGTTTTACGGCATCAAGTGCGGGGAAATCCAAAATCATTTTGATATACAGTGTGTCCCAGGATAAGTGAAACGAGAGGTATAATAAAGACCAAAAATTTTCGAGTTCGAATTGGCCATTTAGGGTTCAGGCCTGCTTGCCTAGAAAATAATTTTCACCAAATTTTTAATTTTGAAAAATAAAGTGGGCCCTGGCAGGAACGATTTATTTACTTTCTGTGTAGGTTAAGTGCCCTTTCTCGACAAGATATCGAACAATTTTATTAGAAAAAGTTGCTGCGAGAATTGAAAACTAGGTCCCTACGCCAATTTTCAAAATAATTGGCCTACTTTGATTTTCGTGCATTTTATTTCCTATACAGTGTGGATACAAATTGTGGAATATTGCTTATTAGTTCTTAAAATATTCCTCATATCAAAAACATGTTTTAATAAAAATGTTAGGGGTAATTATTTCCCGTTTAGTAATACATAATTAACATAATAATAATAATAATAATTTCCCCTAACACATTATTAAAACATGTTTTTGATATGAGGAATATTTTAAGAAATATAAGATAAGGAATATTCCACAATTTGTATCCACACTGTATAGGTAGGGAAGGGAACTATCCTTGTCGTTTAAAATATCGAAAAATTTCACTAGAAAAAGTTGCTTAGAATTGAAAACTATGACCCTGTGTCAATTTTCAAAATAATTGGCCTACTTTGATTTTTGTCCACATTATTTCCTATAAATATAAATAAAAGTAGGCAAATTATTTTGAAAATTGTCACAGGGTCATAGCTTTCAATTCTAAGCAACTTTTTCTAATGAAATTTTTCGATATCTTGACGAGAAAGGGCACTTTTAACCTACACATAAAATAAATAAATCGTTCCTGTCAGGGCCTACTTTATTTTTCAAAATTAAAAATATGGTGAAAATTATTTTCTAGGCAAGCAGACCTGGATCCCAAATGGCCAAATTCGAACTCGAAAATTTTTGGTCTTTTATACCTCTCGTTTCACTTATCCTGGACACACTGTATGTATACGCAAATAACAAATTATTGAGTTCTCAAATTTCTAAAAATCCGTTTATATGAATGGGAAATTTCAAAACTGAAGATAACAGGCTCACGTCCTGGGTAACAAAAAAGAACGAATAAAGTACTGAGAATCTCAAAAAAATAAGAAGAAAAAATTGCCAAACATAGTTCTGAAAATGCTTAATAAAAAGGATAGAAACCTTTTATTTTGTTAGTCTTGCAAAAATTGAAATATTTGCATAGAATTTGATGCCATGGGGTTTTTTGGAGCTTTTTGGTGAAATTAACTTTTCTCTTTGATATACTTACAGGGAGTTGCACAAATAAGTTCAAGTTAAATCGTTTTTTACCTATATATGTTAATTATGTGTCGTCTTTTGACCAAAATGTATTTTTTTTTAGAAAGTGAACTAAATTTCATAAAAATGGGCCTCTGAAAAAACCCTAACACCTAACACCAAATTCCATGCAAAATATCTCAATTTTTGCAGGAGTTATTTGAAGAAGACACAAAAAGTAAAATTTAAACTTAAACATTAATTGAATAAAAAGTTTTGAGTTTAGGAATATCGTGCAAATAAGGCTCTATAGGCTCTACTTCGGAGCTCTCTTAAGAGTTGCGTAAAATTAGATCAAACCACTTGAATCAGCTCCATTTGCTATGGAAATGATCCAAAAATTATTGAAATCAGTAAATCAATAAAAAAGTGAAACAAATAAATATGATTTAACCCCCTTCCCCTTTAGGGTGCCACAGATTGACAGGTGGTCCCTCGAGGAAGAACTTTAACATCCTCTATCAATTTTGTTATTGGTCCCCATATAGTATGCCCAGTCCCGAGTCTGAGATTTTCTATTAATAATTAATCTACTTGTTTCTATATTTACTGTCCTTTATTTTAAATTTGGAGTCAGTAGATACCTTCGTTAGATTAAATTTGTGTCAAAGCATTAAAACAGGGCGTCCATATTACAAGTTTTGAGAAATATAATAGAACTTTTATATCTTTATGCAATTTTCAGTTTTTCTGCTTGACTTCTAAGTATCTAGTATTTGAAATCATACTAAATTGATCATTGTGTATTTTGAAGGCTAGCATGTATTGTATCTGTAGTCTGCTTGTTCTTTAGCGTATTGGTGGCGATGTTCATATAGCATCGCTGAACTATTTGGACTCCATCTTTTTCTGCCTTTGATCGACCTTGGTTCGAATCGAGGTCGAGGCAGATACCTGCATATGTCTTCGTCTTCATAGAAAAACACCACTGATATCCAAGAGCGCTGGGCAAATAATTGTGGATTCACGGTATTGCTCCTTATCTGTGTGATATTATAATATTTCTATCAGGAAATGGCGCCCCTAGCCACAAAATGGCAACGAAGACAAAATAATAGTAATTGCCCCCCCTCCCCCGCACAGACATTCAGTTGCTTCTGGGGTACTTCTAGTTTGGAGTATTGTGAGGGTGAGAATTATTATTATTATATTATCCGCTCTTTTAATACTCAGGTTTAGAAATTTCTCTTGATCTCGAAGGATGTCTGATAATATAGATTATTTTTTCTGCTTTTATTTGGAGTTTTTCAAAGGATTATATATGTAGAAAGGTTGTACTTAGTTGAATAAAACAAATAACTTTTAATACAGATTTATTTCCCATCTTTTGGACCCTATACAATTTTTAATAGCTAAGTACGTTGTCAGGTAATACAATCTTTGTATGGAATGCTTCTTTCTGAAAATTTAATAAGGGGCAAGATGGTGGGGTGGGTAAGTTATACAATTATCTGACTAGTATCAACAAAAACCTGTACCCTAATCACTCAGGGTCAGTACCCAATGTGTTGCTCTGGTTGTACTTATTTGCTAGACCAATAAATCTTCATCAACACATTCTTTTACATTAAACTAAGTTACGACGCCTACTTACTTGGTTTCAATATTACAATAAAGATATGCATTCCCTGGTCGATTTGACAGGTCTACTAAGGCTAGTTACGAGGACACTTATTTGGGACAGAGCTAACTCACGTTTATCGCCATAAATGACAGGTTATGTTGCAACGTCGAACTTCGGAGACATTTATACTGATGTTAGAAAAAAAAACATAGGAATATACTAATGACAAAAAACGTGAACATTAGCTTTTTAAACGCATCCTCTCCAACTGCTGGCTGGGTACAAATATATGCTACACAGCTGCGGTTTACTTACATATCTATATAAACCCATCGGCGCTTATGCACAGTAATTTTTTTATTTTTTTTTTGTAGATCGATATATATTCAGCTTCTGCTGTAAATTCTCCCTTAACAATATTTTCTTGTAAAATCATATTCATATCTTAAATATTATCAAATCTTTTGTATGTATGTTTTTTTGTTACATCATTAATTGCTAAAAATTTAAGGATGTCGCACTTGACAACGGGCACAGATCATGATATGTTTAGAAAGTGGTGTTTATATATATTTATTTATATATAAACCTATTACCTAAAGCAGAGAAGGCGATTGTGGCTAGTTTATAAATACGTTGATAAATTTATCACATCTTTATGTCTCCTTTCAAACCTGAACAGAACTGATACAATTTAAGTTTTAGCTTCAGAAATTTAAATGCCTTGTGAGTCGCTACATAATTTCCCAACATTTCATTGCAAGGCGTACCTTCAAAAATGTTTTTTTTGTTAATACATATTTCAAATTAGAAAATGATAGGAATATAACCATATTACTTTCTACATATAATGCGAATTTCATTCTGTTCAGATTTGACGCGAGACCCAATAAAAATATAAGTCCACATTTTCCTAGAGAACATATAATTTTCCACACATAACATTTCTCCAAAGTTAAAACATAGTTACAAGACGACATTAATAAGGTCGGATTGCATATTATATAACAGGAATTTATAATTTATCAATTAATTAAGCTGATATGTTTTCAGTAGTCCCCGAATATAAGCTGGGCTTGATCCAGCATGATCACTGTGATCTCATATGTGCACCCACCCTACCCTCAGCGTGTGGGCCGCCACGTCTGTGCGGGGCCCCCACAAGAGCACGCCTCGAAGGCATGCATTGGACGGAAATTTTACGCAGAACAACCAGCACATCGCTCTTACATCGTAGCTTTCCTTATGAGGATGATTTGAGACAAGTTTCCAAGGCGCGATACAGTGATGAGCGAAGGAATCGAATTTGAAATATGAGGTGTCTACACTATTGGATCTGCACTTTTCTGTATACAGACATAAATGCATGTTTCTCTAAAACATTGCAATGGCAAGTAGTGTATATTAAATAGATCTCATGGAGCTGATTTGTTATACAATGTGCAAGCGAGACCAGGTTATTGGTTGATCAGAATATCCGATCACTGAAACAAATAATGTGTCTATTACCGCAAATTTGTGGAATCAAAGTACAAATAAAATGTCAGAAATTTTTGGAAGAAAAAATTAATTATCCCCATATTACTAAAAATGTGAAGTGTTTCTTGGTATTGTTCCATTACTCATAACCATTGTTTATTCCATAAACTCATGAAGTTCTTAGATTTCGAGCATTTATGAGCAGGAACTACTAATTTACAAGTTACAATGTAATAGCGGCGGCTGGGTTGCTTTCTATCTGCATTATGGCTCCCGTGTTGCGAAATTGTCGAAGATTCCTAACAAGTGAACTAATTGACTGTTCCCGAATATCTAAATAAAGGTTTAGTGGCTGCCAAGTGCAATTTCAAAACCCGGGAGCCTCATTATTTTGAGATATTAATCCCAAACCTAAATGTACACCTATATGATAGTAATAGATATATCACATTAACGTCACACAAAAAGCACTACAACACTATGGTTCCATTTTATAATAAACTACATAATAGAGAATTAATATTGGACAGATTATACTTTTTGCAGTACCTGCACATGTTTTTGCATGTGCAATTTTATATTGCTGATATCAGATTGTTAATGTTCTTTCCATACACAGGCACTGATAAAAGTATGCAATTGGTAATATGTTTAGATGTAATCTCTGTAGACTGATCAGTAGTTAGTGTGGTTGTAAAAAATTACAAAATTATACAAAAATAATACATTAACACTATAAAATCAATATTATAAAAATTACAACTTGCCTTAAATAAATATATTAATATATTAAACTATTCCCTAAATTAAACTTTGGTTAAAATCTGGTATGTACCCATATTAATCCTTAATGCCAATGTCACAATTGCTCATAATTTAAGAAGGTTTCTTTGTTAATTGACAAAAAACTTATCAAAATGATTGTGCTATGACATCACTCTCACAGATCCATTGTTTGTTATTGTGCAAGATAATATAGGTACATAAATTGTAACATTATTTGATAAGGTACAATAAAACATTACATTAACCAATGCTAAACTTAGACTATCCAAATTTCTCTATGCCTGTAACTTCATGCATTTTTATAGTACAATATAACAAATGCTCAATTATTCACTAGTAAAAGACCTATGACTTAAGCAAAAGCTCATCTATATTTTAATATTATCAAAAATTAATGTTGGAAAATAAGGTGATCTTTTCTTAGTTAGTAGGTATTTAAAAGAGCAGAGTCTAAATTAGTTTCCCGAGAGAGGGAGTAAGAAAACACATGTTGGATGTAGCAAATAGTAATGTTAATTTCATGATATGTTTCAGATTTTGTCTCATAATAGTTTACATGTGTTTGTCAATATAATTATGGACCAGCACAGTACGTAGCTATAGCTACTAGAAGAATAATACGGACCTCTTAGCTTGATCTGGTCCTTTTATAGGTATTACTGGTTTATTGCTATTATTTAAAGAAAATATAGGTATTAAATCATTATACTTTCCCCATTAAATAGTCCTATGTATCCTACACTTGTAAAGAACAAAACTATTAAGGACATACCGAAGGAGCACTGCCACCGGTACTCCTAGGGTCATTAAGAATTTAATATAATCTAAAACTTAACTTTTAGGGCACCTTTGGTTTAGCTTACATTTCATTAAGAAAAATGAATAGTATTAAAGCAATCTGATCAAAACGTTACAGTTTGATGCAGCTTACCTATACTTATCACGTTATATACTGTTCCGCAACATTTCTACATAGTACAACTACAACAGTTAACAGAGATAGGTTAAGATTTTTTTTTTCAGAGTTAAGATGTATACCATTTCCGGACTGCTTGCCTTAGCAGTGGCCCGCCATCACCAGGTGTCTCTGTCAAGTACTGAGCGGCATGTACGTGTTAAGATTGTCCATTTTCTTCTCCTTTTGTTCCCTACAAGAAATACGAGCTGAGATTAGTTCATCGGCATATTGAAAACAGACAACAGAAAAAATAGAAGTGTGGGACAGGGGGTCGGTACGACGAGCAATACCTTTCACCGATTCCCTCTTCTTCTGCATTTTCTGGTCGGCTTTTGAGAGAAAGTATCGGCAAAACACTAAGGTGCTTGTGAAATACTGAAATCATTCTCTAATGCACAAATACAAAATCAAGGGCGGGTGGTTAGAAGAAATGTGAAATGTTATCAAACATTACAAGAAAGGGTTAGTTTATGTACATTTTAGGCTTAATTACTTAAGAGGGAAGTTGTGCTAGACTATATGTAATAAAAATCAGTAAAAACTCTTTGCCCATAAGCTATTTGTATTGAGATAGGTATAGCATATTAATTTTCCCCTAGATCACGTTAGATCATTTTTAGCAATTATAATTAAGTTGGGAATCAGGAACCTTTCGCTCTTAGAAAATACTTCTTTTGCTTAACTCCACACACCAAAACTTTGTTTTTTGCACTCGACGCGCGTTTCGCTAACCATGTTAGCATCATTAGGATTAGGAGATGATTAAGTTTGGACCATGTTAGCATCATTAGGAGATGATTAAGTCCAGAGATGATTAAGTCCAGACTTAATGATGATTCTAACATGGTTAGCGAAACGCGCTTCGAGTGCAAAAAAAAACAAAGTTTTGGTGTGTGGAGTTAAGCAAAACAAGTACCTATAGCAATTATAATAATTCGAAGAGATATAGGTACCTAAATTTTCAATAATAAGTTTTATAGGAAAAAGAACATATAATACGTATATACTATATATTAGCTGTCTGAGATACTTTTGAGATTTTGATGAATTTTTGTATGCAAAAATCTTGTATCTTGGCTTCTAAGGCAACAGTATACAGGGTGTTCACTTTCAAAATGCCCACCCACCATTGGTATTTTTGAAACGGTAAGAGCTGCAAGGTTGGTTAAATTAGACAAAAGTTGCGCATTTTGATGTGTTTCAAGAATCTGTATAGAAATTTGACATAGCTCACGTGGTTACTAAAATAACCTGAAAAAACTTAAAACTTCCACTTTTTATTTTGTCCGTAACTTTTTTAATATCAAACGGAATTGAATGAAATTTGTTGGAATTACGTAATCAGGTACGGGCTTTCGAATGCACTATTCAGAAAAATTCTCTGCCTACTGGATCTTTAGGTGTTCATAACCAAATTTCGATTTTCTTATGGCGGCCATATTGGATTTTACCACCATTGGATAGAGCAAAAAAATACGAATACAACCATGTATCACAACACCTAATTAAACCCACTTTAATGTCAAATTTCTAATATTTTAAATATTTTGAAGCCAGGCAGTAGGCCATGATTCCGAAAACAATATCAATAATTGTCACCTAATAAACTGAAACGTCAGTTAGTTCCCATAACCTTTGTTAACTACTTAAAATTGTGTGTTAACTGTCTTAAGTGACTAAAGCTTATTGAATCTTGCCCCAACAATATCCAATAAATGAAAGATATTGGATATGTACAATGTTTATATTCGAAACTACCGTAATTCTAGCCAGTATCAAGAATTATACCCCGAACGAAGGCAGCCTAACAGAACTATTTTTCGATGGTTGTGTAGGCGTATGGAAGCGGATGCGACGTTACAAAACAAAAGAAGAAATGATTTTGTAAGAGCTAGAGGAGCTGTAAGTGAAATCAATGTTTTGGCTCAAATTCATTTAAATCCAGAGACATCGCAAAGGAAAATTGCTAGGGAATGTGGTTTGTCGTTAGGGACAGTTAACAAGATTTTAAAAAAGCACAGATACCATGACTTTAAAATTCAACCCGTACAAAAGTTACTTATTTATTGCCGGGGGATTAAGGCCTGCCGGTTAGATACTGAACCCTGGCGCCATCTATCTATTTATTAGTATTTAGTTTCTTGTTCCTATTAAAATAACGTTAAATAAATAAACTTTTGACATCAAATTTGACGTTTCTGTTTATTAGGGGACAGTTATTGATATTGTTTTCGGAATTATGGCCTACTGCCTGGCTTCAAAATATTTAAAATATTAGAAATTTGACATTTAAGTGGGTTTAATTAGGTGTTGTGATATATGGTTGTATTCGTAATTTTTTGCTCTATCCAATGGTGGTAAAATCCAATATGGCCGCCATAAGAAAATCGAAATTTGGTTATGAACACCTAAAGATCCAGTAGGCAGAGAATTTTTCTGAATAGTGCATTCGAAAGCCCGTACCTATAATTACGTAATTCCACCAAATTTCATTCAATTCCGTTTGATATTAAAAAAGTTACGGACAAAATAAAAAGTGGAAGTTTTCAGTTTTTTCAGGTTATTTTAGTAACCACGTGACACGTGAGCTATGTCAAATTTCTTTACAGATTCTTGAAACACATCAAAATGCGCAACTTTTGTCTAATTTAACCAACCTTGTAGTTCTTACCGTTTCAAAAATACCAATGGTGGGCATTTTGAAAGTGAACACCCTGTATAGTCTCCGTCGACACTTTTCACACCATGTTGGTAGGTTGTAGTAAAATGGCACAATATGGTATAATATTTCACTTGATTTCAAGGAGTCATCGCAGTTAGGTTTCAATTAATTAACTTTCATAAGAAATTTCATATGAGATTCCTTAAAAATGAGAACTAAAAATGTCACAGAGCATAATCTAGAATATCATACTCTGATATTTGTGAAATATGGTTCAAGGCCAATATTATTTTGGCGTTCAGCGAAATACGTTCTAAGTGGACTGTGGTACCTACATGTAAAAGATATAAGCACAGACATATATGAAGCTATATAGGTCTGTGATATAAGTAATAGGAAAAGGCGAATATGGGAAAATTATTAGAAAGTTAAGGCTCAATGTACAGCACGTGCGTGGTGATTCAATATTTTGACCCATAAAATGGATTTTTTCGATCTGTAGAGAGCAACACGCATAATTTTAAACTTTTGGTCAATACAAATTTTAATCTAAGTAATTACTCACATTTTGAGACAAAAATTATTTAAAAAGATTGATCACAATGGCCGTTATTAGCATTTACGCAATAAGCCTAATAACTGCCATTGTGATAAATAATTTTTGTCTCAAAATGTGAGTAGTTACTTAGATTAAAATTTGTATTGACCAAAAGTTTAAAATTATGCGTGTTGCTCGCTACAGATCGAAAAAAGCCATTTTATGGGTCAAAATGTTGAATCTCCACGCACGTGGTGTACATTCAGTCTTAACATTTTTGGATATTTATACCGAACTATTCAACAAGATTCGATAAGATAATATTGAACTTTGAAACCATCCTCAGCTAGAGACAATTTGTTATTTTCGAAGTGTCTCATGATATGTATTATCCTACCAATCCAAATAAGAGACAACAATGTAAAGGGTGTTAAAGAGCACTTCTCGGCCAATGTATGTAAGAACGTAAGTTTTAACTTTCTAATTTCTAGCAGTACAATAACTAAAAAATAGAAAATAATTAATTGAATTAACGTATCCATTTGGGAGAATGAAGTTCGAGGGTTTATTTCAAAGAAGCCTTATTACATTCCAAAAAACTTTATTTTTGTAAAAAAACAGTTTTTTAACGTGTTTGACAACTGTCGTTAGTGTAACAAAAGGTAATTTGGGACGTAAGAAGGCTTCTTTGAAAAAACCATTGAAAGAAAATAATTATTTTTCGATGATAAGCTGATCAGAATAATTTTCAACATCTGTCATCTGTAAAAAGAAAATCATTGGGCGCGAATAAAATATTACTTTTTATATGTCTAATCATTTCACAATCACAAAGTTGTTTAAATTTATCTCTTACTTTTCAGACTAAAATCATTTTAATTTCATTGTATGTACTTCCAAATAGAGGTTTAAAATTTCCGGAAAAATTGATCGTTGGAAAAAAAAACCGGTTCTTTCCCCGGAAAATTTAGAAAAAAACGGAAAAAACATTATTTTAAATAATACATATACCTACTTAAAATAATTAAAAATAAATATTTAAGGAAATAATTTATATAGCATTGTATAATAAAAAGTTAAAAATAATTATTGTTTTTAGTTTTTTACTGTTGATAAAGTGTTTTGTTTATTTATTTTGTAAATAAAGCATTACTATCAAAATGCGTTATTTTTATACCTACCCCTTGAGGTTTTTTCGAGCAAAATATGTAGATATACAAAAAAATATAATTTGAGTGTTTCTTCCACTTTCTTTGTTTATTTTATAAATTCGAATTTTATCTGAAATTTTCTGTTTTCCAATTTTTCCATTGTTTGGGCTTCCTGTTTTTTCCGTGATGTTAAACCTCTACATCCAAAATAAAATATATATTATTTTTTCAATTTACAAAAAATAAATATAAAACCTGTCCTAAATTTTGAGTTTTCTGTCTGTCCTAAGTTTTGAGTCTTGTAATAATCAGCTAACTCATTTTGACTTGGGTAGTTGTGCGTTAGCATTTGGTATTTTTAGCCAGGACTATGTTATTTAGTTCTCGGCGCATACAAAAAAAATTGACATTGGGTGGAAGAATACTTCATCATTTTTTTGGTGGAGCGGGCAATCAGCCAATCTTAGGGTGTCCGATATTGGGTCAGAATGACGTCAAGTAGCTTATCGTATTCTACTCGCCAAACCCTTTCATTTGATACCTACCCACGTCAAGGTCGGTGTGAAGAAAGAGGTAAGCCGCGATATTGGATTTAGAACGATATTAGATACACTAATGTATTGCCGTCAGAACCAAAGCTCTATTGTATAATGAGGACGGGGCCAAATTTCAATCACTAAATTTAACCCATACAGATGAATTTCGAACTTATTAGCATTAGCATTATCATTATCGCGAAAAGTCAGCACCTAAGTTCATGTTTCTATCTGATTATTTTTAAAGTCCCCTGGAAAATTTGATATACCCGAACTATAAAAATGTTTCTTGGTGAACCAGGTGCCATATTAATTCCAGTAGCACCGTATGATAACCATAGAAGGGTCACTTGGCGCAGACACATTGAACTCAAAGGCTTGCCCCTCCGTTCCCGGCTCCTTCACCATTATCTCCGGCCGACTGCGGACTCTATACATGAACTTCGTCTTGCAAGTGAACCTTCAATAGTTATCCGTATTCGGTGCCGGCAGCAGAACAGCTCTATAGATCATATATATAGGTAGAGTGCTGGACGATGTTTTTTATACATAGGATGCGCGGAAAATTTTTGACGAATTTAAAATCATAAAATAGTAAAAAATAGGAATAAATAGGCCCAGCGGACATGCGCATTTGCAATTTGAGGTAGTGTTTTGTGAAACTTGACACTCTTTGACAGCCATTTGACAGCGACAAACTAAGTATAACCTACCGTTGTTTGCATCATAATTTGTGGCATAATTTTTTCGATTTTCAGCTAATTATTAATAGTTTCTTCGCGTTTTAGTTGTTTGGGTGTTTTATCTAATTAAGTGATCATTTCGAATATGTTCTGCTCATTTTACACCAGAGTGTTTAAAAACGAAACGAGTCAAAACGCAGCTAATTGAAAATGCGGTACCAACTCTTCTATTAAAACCACCTAAATCCTAAACCATCATTAAGTATATTAACATGATTGTGGTGTAAGAAACTATTAGTAGCTTATTTGTTTTAGTGTTAAAGTGATAAAGGTAGATGAAAACAAGTCAAGTTCTAGCATCAGCAAATTCTAGTAGTTTGGACGAAACCAGTTTTACAAGTATAAACGAACCTAGTTGTAGTTATCGACGTCTTGACCAGTCCACGTTGAGGTGAGCTTAATTTATTATCAATATACAAGTTTGTAGGGAGACAGTAATTCAGAAAAACAACCACCGTTTTGAATTGCGCGGTCTGAAGGTCTAATGCGCATGTTCCATAGGCCCATGCGCAGATCCACAATTTGCCATAAAAAGGCACTTATTCAGCACTCTACCTTATACAGGGTGTTCACTTTCAAAATGCCCACCATTGGTATTTTTGAAACGGTAAGAGCTACAAGGTAGGTTAAATTAGACAAAAGTTGCGAATTTTGATGTGTTTCAAGAATCTGTAAAGAAATTTGATATAGCTCACGTGGTTACTAAAATAACCTGAAATAACCGAAAACTTCCACTATTTTATTTTGTCCGTAACTTTTTTAATACAAACGGAATTTAATGAAATTTGGTGGAATTACGTAATTGGGTACGGGCTTTCGAAAGCACTATTCAGAAAAATTCTCTGCCTACTGGATCTTTAGGTGTTCATAACCAAATTTCGATTTTCTTATGGCGGCCATATTGGATTTTACCACCATTGGATAGAGCAAAAAATTACGAATACAACCATGTATCACAACAACTAATTAAACCCACTTAAATGTCAAATTTCTAATATTTTACATATTTTGAAGCCAGGCAGTAGGCCATGATTCCGAAAACAATATCAATAACTGTCACCTAATAAACTGAAACGTCAGTTAGTTCCCATAACCTTTGTTAACTACTTAAAATTGTGTGTTAACCGTCTTAAGTGACTAAAGCTTATTGAATCATGCCCCAACAATATCCAATAAATGAAAGATTGGATATGTACAATGTTTATATTCGAAACTACCGTAATTCTAGCCAGTATCAAGAATTATACCCCGAACGAAGGCAGCCTAACAGAACTATTTTCCGAAGGTTGTGTAGGCGTATGGAAGCGGATGCGACGTTACAAAACAAAATAAGAAATGATTTTGTAAGAGCTAGAGGAGCTGTAAGAGGCATCGCAAAGGAGAATTGGTAGGGGTAGGGAATGTGGTTTGTCGTTAGGGGCAGTTAACAAGATTTTAAAAAAGCACAGATACCATGACTTTAAAATTCAATCCGTACAAAAGTTACTTATTTATTGCCTGGGGAGTAAGGCCTGCCGGTTAGATACTGGCGCCATCTATATATTTATTAGTATTTAGTTTCTTGTTCCTATTAAAATAACGTTAAATAAATAAACTTTTGACATCAAATTTGACGTTTCTGTTTATTAGGTGACAGTTATTGATATTGTTTTCGGAATCATGGCCTACTGCCTGGCTTCAAAATATTAGAAATTTGACATTTAAGTGGGTTTAATTAGGTGTTGTGATACATGGTTGTATTCGTAATTTTTTGCTCTATCCAATGGTGGTAAAATCCAACATGGCCGCCACAAGAAAATCGAAATTTGGTTATGAACACCTAAAGATACAGTAGGCAGAGAATTTTTCTGAATAGTGCATTCGAAAGCCCGTGCCTAATTACGTAATTCCATCAAATTTCATTCAATTCCGTTTGATATTAAAAAAGTTACGGACAAAATAAAAAAGTGGAAGTTTTCAGTTTTTTCAGGTTATTTTAGTAACCACGTGAGCTATGTCAAATTTCTTTACAGATTCTTGAAACACATCAAAATGCGCAACTTTTGTCTAATTTAACCAACCTTGTAGCTCTTACCGTTTCAAAAATACCAATGGTGGGCATTTTGAAAGTGAATACCCTGTATATGATCTCTATGGAACGACTCTAGCAAAACGTCGCGCGCGCGCGCAGCCACGCTTCTTCTAACCATCCGCGCCGGCGCGCTGCGCGGACCGACCTCTGGCTCGCCGGCGGCGGTGGCGGCCGCCGCCGCCATCCTGCTCCTGGCGTACTCGATGCGGATGGGGCCCCGGTCGCTCGACAGCAGGAAGGAGGCCTGCAGGGCGGCCATGGCGCGGCCGGCGCGCCGCGCGCACCCGTACTCGACGAACGCCACCGGGCTGCCGCCCTTGTGGTGCATGCGCAGCCGGCAGAAGCCGGGGAAGCTGTGCGCAGAGATACCGGTGGGTGGGCGGCGGGGCGGTGGGCGTGTGGCCGGCGGTGATTGGTGGGGTGAGCGGGTGGGGGGCGGGGCGTGGCCGGGTGAGGGGGCGGGGCGGACCTCGCGAAAAGTCCTGGTCGCGACCAGTGTTGCCAGTTTATTACAATCGTTAACAGAGATCTATTTTCTTTGACGATAATTTATTACGCTGTTACTTTTTAACGAAATCTATTACTATTTATATTCACCTGCGGAAGAAATAATTTGGTAAAACGGAAAAATGATAAAAAATCTTTCGAGAAATATTTATTTGATGGAATTAACGGAAGAAGCAGAAAAGTTTAAACTAACGTTTATAATTTATATTTATTGTTTATCTATAACCTTCTCAATGTATTTTTCAAAACCTTTTTATCTGTAAAAAGAGTCATTTTTCTCGTTTTAAAAAGTTTATATTACCGTCTTTTCTCTTCTCCCTTAAACGTCGAAAAGTAGCCAAACTCTTTCTTTACCTTCAATAATCTGACCCTCTGCGAGAGTGTCTTTTCAGATAAAACAGTTTTCATACTCCATGTGACGATAAAATTATCTATACTCTAAAAAATCTATACAATAAACAAACTATAAATGTTAGGTTGAACTGTTTCTTCTTCTTCCGTTAATTCCATCAAATAAATATTTCTCGTAAGATTTTTTTTATTTTTCCGTTTTACCAAATTATTTTTTCCGCAGGTAAATATAAATAGTAATAGATTTCGTTAAAAAGTAACAGCGTAATAAATTATCGTCAAAGGAAATAGATCTCTGTTACAATTATTGTAACACTGGCAACACTGGACGCGATGCACGTCAGATCATACAGGTTAAGAAGTATACGAGCGATTATTTCGGTAATTTTTAGGATAAATTGGTGGTTCGAAACCTAAACTGGTGTCGCTTTTTTAAAAATCAATATGGCGATTTCCTTGCATTTTTTTTTCATTAGACTGTTAAAGTGGATAAAAAAATCTGCACCGTATACTTGAATATCACTTCCGTTTAGTCGTAAGACGTTACGAGCGTTTATCTCGGTTATTTTTAAGATAAATTGATGGTTGAAGCAGGAGGCTTAGGTGTTTTTTTTCTAAAAAATTGAATGCCGCCAAGAAAAATGAAGTTGAAACAAAAAAGTTATCGCCAGTTATAACCGATTTTTTTTTTGAAAAATTAAGATGGCGATTTTGTTGCATTTTTCATTAGTCTAGTACCTACATTGAATAAAAAGATCTGCACCGCACGCTTGAATATTACTTCTGCTTTAGCGGAAGTGGCGTTTTTTGTCCCACCCATGACTACAAAAAATAATAGCGTCACGTCACGTGATATTCACGCGTGCGGTGAAAATTTCTTTATTTAATTTACTATTCCAATGAAAATCGCTATCTTGGCATTTAATTCATTGGAAAAAACTACATAAGTCTGGTGTTTGAACCATAAATTTATCTTAAAAATTACCGAGATCGGGTTCAGTTCCGGCTAAACCAGAAGTGAAAAATATACAACAAAATCGCCATATTATTGCTTTAAAAAAAAAAACGATTATCTTGCGATAAATTTTTTATTTGAAATTGTTTTATTCTCAGCAGCATTCCATTTTTTTGAAAAAAAAAACTACACAAGTTTAGTTTTCAGCCACCAATTTGTCTTTCAAATTACCGTGATTATCGCTCGTAACGTCTTAACTGGGACACCCTGTATTTCTATTTCATTCAAATTGCGGTCCAGGATTTTTTGCGAGATCTGTTGGCGAGGGCCTGGGCAGTTCAGAACAGTGTTGCCAACTCGGATGTATAGCGAAATTCAGATCTCATGAACAAATAATTGAAATTCGACGTGAAATAAACTATGGTAAAAAGGCCTAATTAACACAATTCAGAAAAAAGTGAAAAAAATTATTCAAGTTTTTATAATATTTTTATAATAGTTATCTACATAAATTTAAAATTGTTTTCAAAAAGTTAAGTTAAAATATGTATTATTTGTTCTTTATCAGTGATCTAACTCCAAAATTTGCATGTCTAAATATATCCACGAAATTATAACGAATACAATCCCTTAACTATTTGAATTTTCGACCTAGAAAAAAAATGATAAATATGAAAGTTGTAGGAAATTTCCTTTCGATCTCAATGCACAATTATCTTTATCATCTTTAACTTCTTGAAAGTGTTAAATTTCAACTCATTTTTTCAACTTTGTGCACTTGACATTCGGAACTTGGTGCAGACAATTCATTAGGTAGGTATAGTTTCATTAGGCTTTTGGTAAGTTTTATTTACCTACTTTCACTTTGGGTAGCAATTGAATGCAGCTTTATGCTTTATTGCAATAAGGGATCTCCAATAAAAAAATTGTACAAAAGCGCAGAAGATCGACACTTTATTCTTCAATATTCAATAGTATAACTTGTATCAACTATTTCTTTCTTTAAAAATATGAACGTACCAGATACCCAACAATAATGATTCCGAAATCAGCCTACTTATTTAAAAAAATATTCGTCCCAGTTAACTTAATTTGATTATATTGTTTCCCCAAATTTTGAATAAACAAATTTTTAACGGACGGGACCAATTTTCAGAGAAAGTAAACACAATTTTCTCTTTTTCTACATTATTTTTGCAGGCCAACCAGGAATTCTGTGTTATTTTCCCAGTCCCAGTTATATCAAATGTCTGTTCATTGCCTGTTTTTAATAATAGCGAGGATTCGAACTGGCTTTTAAACAAATATTTTTTAAAATTTTATTTTAATATATTTACCTCAGAGACTAACTCAAGATCATGATCATTTAACGCTATGGGTTGTTAAAGTTTATTTTTTGTAAACGTTTTTCCCATCGATAATGTTTTCGTACCAGAACGTATCTAGGTACTTATTTATTTTCGGGTTAAGTAAGGAAAAACCTATTTTGTTTTTCAAAATCAAGATATCTATTCACCATCTCAAAAGTACCATAAAAAATATCAAAAAAGTAATAGAAGCACGAATCGATACATTAATGAAATTATCTTTTAACTATAATAACTTTTGGAAATTTATTAAACAATGCGAATATAAAATCTGAATCGATTTTAAATGGGTGAGAGCCACTTACCCCCTACGCGCCTCACTGGTCAACGGAATGGAGCAAGATAATTTGTTCTTGAGTTTCGTGCCCTCATAACCCATACCATGGAAGCCGCTGCCTCTTGCAGTTTCTAAGATATGAAAGAAAAACCTTTTCAAAAAAGTAAACTTAACACCCTGTATAAATCTGATACTTGATTATGCAAATCAAATCGAGGCACGGAAAATATAATATAGTATCTTGGTTAAGAGGTTAAATTCAGAAGTTGATATTGCACGGGTAGGCTTCTATATTTTGACCACCACCTACAGCTTTTAATTTTGATAATACGAACAAAGTCAAGCGACTAAAATATTAATATCTAATATATGTATGCATTTTTCAAGTCTACTCGTCTCTGAGGATTGTTTACGAAACATTTGAGATGTAAAGGAAAAACATTTCAAGGACACCATATACCAACAATTTTGGTCTATTTTTAGTACTTCCAAATTCCAAATATAAGGGGTGTAGGTAGTGTTCACATAAGATTCTCTTCCTTGAACTTTTTTATTTTTCGACTTGTTTCGCCATTTTATTCTAAGTTAAGGCACGAAAAAATGTAATCAATGTAGGTACAATTTTCCGTAATACCTAAAAGCATTACAATTTAAATGGATATTGCCTGGTTGATGAAAAATAACCGAGTAACTCTACGGCTAATATTGACCTAATTCTTCCTTTTTACTGTCTAAAATAATCAATCACCAGCATTTCCCCATAAAATACATTTGAGTCACGAAATATGAAATACCATTAAAAACCAATTTCTCTGTAAACAAATTATGGCCTGTGTCACTGTTTAGAGTGAATTTGAAAATCGATGCTAAATATTATAATTGCGTTCCTCTTTTACGACATTGTCCTAATTACAAATAAGTGACACATCTAAAACCGTTTCTAAAAACTCCCAGAAAAAGTAGATCAACATACTTCCACATGATGTATGAATTTTCATTAAATTTGGGAAAGTTAGCTATTACTGATGACAGTGTTGGCATTGTAGATTGTAATCAACCAGCATCTACAATACGAAATTAAAAATTTCCTTGTACAGCTGCTTAGTACTCGTAGATATTAAGTCAACTAAAGTTTAGTCTGTGTGCCTATAGATGTCACACTCCCACCAACTTTTATAACATTATAGTAAGAAAGAAATTTGAGACATCGAGTTTTTCTGCTAATATACCTGTATGCTTAATAGGTATTGACTGATCTCACGTGTGAAACATACAGTGAGTTGGCAACATCGTAATCTAACTACTAGAGTGAATTTACAGTGCTGTGGAATCACAGTGCATGAATATGGACAAAGCGGCGGGCCCTCACCTCTTTATGGGACAACAAAAAGTAACACGTGACTCATGCGGCACCATACATGACAAAATTACTGGTGATCGAGGTGCTCGCGACATTCAAGTCAACAGTTCTGGGTGGTTAACCATAACTACTGTTAGAGTAAGGATAGAGAACAGGGCTAGTATTACGTGGGTTTGTTTATTACGATTATTGTTGGTGTCCAGTGCGAAGGCAGCATTGCACTGAATCTCGAAGATAACTACTACATACAGTGGTCAAACTTTCTTATCAGTTACCTAACCTCGTGATAACTAAAACAAATTCGAGAAACATAATAAATGATAATCATGTTTTTATTCTTTAATAAAAAAAATTAGATAATATTTTCTCTACATAGAATGACCCTCTATGCTCGATTTTGCAACACTTGTAATTTATCATTTGCTGTATAAAATACCATGGAACAATACAAAAAAAACTGGGGGTTCTTGTGCCCCCCTGTGTGCTGCTATTGTCGCCTCCGTCGCACCAGACACCGTCATTGAGTAAAAGAATATATATTTTAATAAGGTAAGATAAACAACCCAAATGGAGCTACGTGCACAGGTCTTGTCACCTGCGAATTCGCCAAAAATACAAAATGCTCGATAAGAGTCCGAAGTCCGAGTGTTGCGCCATCTGATTAAACAGTAGCAGAATTCACTGTATTTATTTCTCCCAATTTTTGGTGTAAGCCTCGGTATAAGCCCAACGTTGCTGTTGCCGGCCACATAAGATCTAACTAAGCATTATAAAATTAGTGACTACACTTACATCACAAGAAGTAGTTTCTTTATTAAGACTAACTGGATACGCAATTTTACTCTCCGCCCCTTAGCCCAAAACCGTTCTATAGTTCTTGCGCCGAATGTCAGACGACGACACCTAGCTTTGGCGAGAAAATCTGACCTTATTAAGATACATATTCTTTTACTCGATGACACCGTGCACCATTCTCACAGTGTGCGCCTGTCGTCGCCACACATTCCGCCGGCTTACCTGGCGAAGATCTCCTTCAGCTCGTGCTCGGAGACGAACTGGCCCAGGTTGGCGACGAACAGCGTGCTGCACGGCGGGTTGCTCATCCCCGGCTGCGAGGAGGCGCTGCCGGCGGGCGACGCCAGCGCAGGACTCGGCAGGAAGTGCGGCGGCAGCGACGCGTGGTGGTGGTGGGCGTGCACCGACGTCAGGGCGGTCGGGTGCGGCAGCGACATCTGCGCCTGCGCGGTCAACAGAAATCCACATGAGCCGCGTTTGTAAGTGTTCGGAGCGCGGTCGCTACCGATTTAAAATTACGAAGCCATGATCCGATAAAACTGGCAACAATGCTTGCGTGATATCGCTGTGCGAATATTACGACGAGACAGTGTGTTCGCGAAGAAATTATCCGGAGTGACGGTGAGTCAAGGTTAGTTTAAAAAAAGGACCTATAGACGGGAAGTTTTTTTGATAAACGCCCAGAACTAATCACAGTCTAAGCGCTCCATTAAAGAGGCAGTGGCACCTGAAAACTGTCTCCGCAACGACTAAGTCGTAAAAGATTCTTAAATAGGGTCGTGGGGCGAGGAAAATCGCGATGGGAAACGAAAGGAAGGTCCGCCTAAGACATTTTACCACTTTTTAGGATTTTCAAAGAGGAGATTTCGAAAGATATTAAGCTTTTTTCACACGAGAAATCATTTTTATGTGTAGTCAAAGATTCTAAGGAACTTTTAAATGAGTCAAGTGTTCGAACCGTTTAAGTTTTATATAACAAATGTTTGGTCACGTAATTATTGTATTGTAAAAAGAAATAATTGTTTTCCCTTAATCTTATCAAAAATAAAAATCTTAAAGTTTCTTATTAAACCTTGTAAGTATTCATTTGTTTTGTCTTATTTGAACTCCATATTCTGAACTCGGTCTCTGTTTCATAAAAACGTATAATTACCTGGCGACCAACTCTAAAAGGCTATTTTGTTGTAGTTTATATAATTACACTCACCCAAACTTATATGGAATCACTTGCCATTTTCGCTGAAGAATTTTTTTAGTAAAAAATTAGTTGCTGGGAATGAAAATACAGTTTCTTTAGCCCATTTATATCAGAAAAATAATTGAAAAACCATGAACCTAATTTTAATACAGTAAGAATTAAATAAATTAAATAATGCGTGATTCCATTTAAGTTTGGGTGAGTGTACATATAACAATAATAGATTAGGTATGTAAAAATATGTGTATATGTATTTGAGTTTTAACTAAGTAGACTCTCTATCAAAAGAAATTTTAATGAAGCATTTTTTCTCTGCTATTGATTTTAGCAAAACTCTGCAATAGTGTAATCTAAAACATATAATCTTCATCCTATTTATATGGAGAATTTTAATTGCATGGGAATTGCCAGTAATAAACGAGTCAATGAATAGACTGGTGCAGCTATTCATCTGTCTTCCTTTGAAAAATCGTAGTTCCATGAGTTTGTACGGCTAAATGAAAATGCCCCGATATTGAGCTGTCAATGCAATTGAACATTTGAACCTAGTCGGAAGCTAATGACATCAATGTCACGCTTGTTTCACCTACTCGACTAAAACCCTCCAAAGGTCAGATTTATCATATTTTAAAACCAAAATTTCAAATCAAAATTTAATTTGGAACAAAAGCTCTTGGCTTTTTTGGTATCTATTACGGTTTCATGTTTAATTTCATTTTCTTTATTAATTGTTCATTCGCAAAGAAAAATTTTAAATCAGTTATGTTGAATAGGCTCCCACAACGCTCTAGCTCTATACTCTATTCAAACTAAAAGCAAGTGGCACGTAAACATTTACACGATGGAAGCACGTGAACAATTCTGAGGGCTAATACGAGGCAGGGCCGCATTGATGATTGATTGATCCTATATTTTAATCTTTTATTATTTGTGAACAAATTAACGAGAAAACCGCACTTGCACATCAAAGCAGGGGATGTAGGTATAGGTAATTTATTAATATACAAAGTTCGTGGAGCCTGCCCTGCCGAAGCTGCCAGCCGCAAGCTGACGGGGCCTCTAAGCGGATTTGAGTACGGCCTCCTGCTCTAACCGCTAATCCTCGAAATCATCTTATACAATATAATGTTTGGTAAAGTCGGGATGTTCAGCTGGGAGGTTTCGTGTGTGATACTCTTGATACTGAATGCATATATGCATTCAGAATAAATGGCCAATGACGCCAATTAGAGTATTTTATGCTGTTTCAAGTGACTTTAGAAATACTATAATATATTTAGAGATATTGGCAAATATCTTAGAACAAAACATCAACATTTCAAAAATAAAGCTGAATAAAATCTCGTCCACCAAGATCTAATTTAGATGCAAATTACATAAAGCACAGAATAGCCACCGAAGTGACTAGTGGAAATACGTGCTCAGATTAGCACAAAATAAAATATCTAATGCCATGAAGAATGGACATCACCACAGAGTAAAAGTAACCCAGTAAAAGAATCTATTAAAATATATATTCTTTTACTCAATGCCCAGGTAAACTATCTTTTAAAACTTTTTGTTGACTAATTAAAAGCACAAAGAACAATAATTAATTTTATTTGCTTAAAGTTTCACCAACATCTTACTAAGGAAATTTCTGGTTAAAATACCCCTAAAGCGTCATACTCCTACTTTGCCTGCAGGTAAATAAGTTTTCCAAAGAGGATAATTGCAAGCCTGTATTTATTTATTTTTGTGTGGCGTTGCTCTTTGAACTTTGAGACAATCTAAATCCCCTTTAACACAACTTTATTTTTACACTTAGATTTTGAAGAAATAAAAAAGGTATTTATATTGGTATATTGGTATATTTCTTCAATAATTCGATTAAAAATATGAAACATAAAATAGGTAGTACAAATTGTAGCGAAAAATAGGATCAAAATACGCAATTATCGAATGGAAAGAACATAATTGAATAACTGAAAGCTAATCTCCGAAGTATAGTTGTTCTAGTAACTTGTCTCCAACAGTCAGTTAAACTTTTTAACAATTAAGAGCTGCATAAAACTGTTTTAAATGTTTGCTTCGTTTGAAACTTAATCCAACAAGCTAACTCCGTTCCTCATAATTACAACGATGAAATGGGTAAATAAATACAAAATAAGACGGCGGAATGACTTTAAGTTAAAAGCATTTTTTATAATAAGGCGGACTAGCTTCTAGGAATGTTTTAGTAAATTTGCCACAAGAAAATTTGATTTAAAAATATTCAATGTAAAATAATATGGAATCAATCAATCATGTAGAATCTGTTTACTATATAAAATCGTTTTATTGTTGACGTTTAATTTCATAGAAATCCATAAATATTATTTCGTAATACCATTAACTGTTATGGATTGATTTGTTGATAAATATTGTTAAAAACAATAATTATTGAGTTTGTAAGGCAAAAATTATAGACACATTACTTCGAAATTTGTTGAAGTGAAAATAACCGTTATGCTCGGCCGAGTAAATATTTTTTAAAAATTTGGTGAATTCGCTGGGATATTCCTTCTTTCCAACATTGACTCTTCAACAAAGGCAGAGAACATGTTCTCTGACAAAGGCATATCAGCAACAAATATATTTTTTAGGCAAAAAATTAAGAATAAAAAATTCGTCGGTGCTCCGTTTTTCAAATGAGAAAATGGGTTGGTTTTTGAAAAATTTTTGTTTCTATTTTTTTATATTCGAACGGTAGCCAAATTTTGTATCCAATATGGATCACTAATCTCATATTATCAAGACTGTAAATTCACCAGTGGCTTTATGTGAAGGAACAAGCGGTGCAATGTGCAATCCATTGAATTTTAATTGAGTTTTTCGCCACCAAACTGGTTAAAAGACAACTTTTTCAAGTTGCCTGGAAAATTAATAAATTCTTAACAGTAAATGAACTAAACTTTGAACTTGTAACTCAAAAAATATCTTCAACAAATTTGTTTTCTGAGCTTTCTAAGAATAAATCTTCCTCCTTTCTCAAAGATCATGTCACGTCAAAGTGAAATAACAGATTAATAAATTTCAGTTTAAAATGTCATGGCAACAGAAACAATGGCCTAGCCACCTGTCTGATATTGTACCCTGTGTTCTATCTGATTATTTATACTAACTTCTCTTTGAATAAGTGGCAATAATATTTTACTGAATTCCACTGAACATTCAGTCTGTATTTCCTAGAATAAATGCTGATTCTTTGTCTATTTCCTACTTGTCTTCTTCTTTGAGAACTGGTTTGGACCTATCCCACAAAATCCTATGACTGTTATTAAAAGAGTGTTCACATATTTGCGACTTCGAAATTTGATTTTGCCTGACATAATTTTTATGTTCTTTTAAACGAACGTTAAATGGCCTACAAGTCTACCCAACATAGAACTTTCCACATTCGCAAGGAATTTTATAAAAAATGCAATTTTTTGAACTTTGTACTCTTTTAATAACAATGATAGGATTTTGTGGGATAGGTCCAAACCAATTCTCAAAGAAGTAAAAAAAAAATTAAAGAATCAGCATTTATTCTAAGAAATACAGACAACTGTGTTGCTGAATGTCCAGTGTAATTCAGTAAAATATTACTGCCACTTATTCAAAGAGAAATTAGTATAAATAATTAGATAGAGCACAAGCACAGGGTACAATATCAGACAGGTGGCTAGGCTATTGTTTCTGTTGTCATGACATTTTAACCTGAAATTTATTAATCTGTTATTTCTCTTTGATGTGACATGATCTTTGAGAAAGGAGGAAGATTTATCCTCCGAAAGCTCAAGAAACAAATTTGTTGAAGATATTTTTTGAGTTACAAGCATAAGAAGAATTTATGAATTTTCCAGGCAACTTGAAAAAGTTGTCTTTTAACCAGTTTGGTGGCGAAAAACCCAATTAAAATTCAATTCAATCTGTTTACGCCACAAATAAATTTTAGAAAATATTTAAGCGGTGCAATGATTTGTTCAATATATTGTAAATACATTGTATTGTATTGCATGATTTTAGTCTTGTTTCAATTATTAGGCATTAGACTCCTAAAATGCACACGCTCATTGCCTTGGGGATTTGGGGTCAATATGGGGATTGAGGTTAGTTTTTTATTATTCATAATAAACAATTCTGCTGTGTATCTATGGATGTTTGATCGGTGATTATAACTGTAGTTTAGTTTAGAACTTTATTTTTAACTAGAAAATAATGAAAATATAACAGCCAGTGCGCATTTGTACGACCCTGAGGGCCCTGAGGCAAGATGTAAAAACTTTTTTCTCTATCTGTACAAGATTTGGTTGAATTCGGGCGTTGCCCTTTGAACTACTAAAACAGAGATCAAAACCCTTCTGAGAATCATTAAAGTAGGTACGCGCAACGAAAGAGTGCGTCTGCGGTGAGGAAAGTAAGAGATCCGCCCGGGGACAGCACTAGCGCCGAAGGAAGCATGGGCGTGCGGAAAGATTACTTTTTGTCGAAGTAAATAAATAATCATATAATCATTCCTCCTCTCAACGTCGCCAGCGAATAGGGAAGCGCGCTGCATAGCGTTGTTACCGCCAGCCAATAGCAACAAAGCGTATACCCCGCGCTTCCCCACATCCCCGCGGACGCAGTCTTTCGGTGCGACTACCATACAATCACGTTTCCCCGTTTACTACTTTCACAACGACAAACGGGGCTTTCCTACTCACATGATGGGCGGGCGGCTGCTGGGGCTGGGCGTCCATGGCCTTGTCGGCGGCGGCGGCGTTGGCGCTGTTGACCGCCGCGCCATTGCTACCGCTGGGTAGTCAAAGGTAGGAGCGGACCGGCACCTGCGGGTGCAGCGCCGGGTGCACGAGCGCCGCGTGCTGCAGGGCGGCGGCGCCGGGCAGTTCGGCGGCGGCGGCGGCCGCCGCCGCCGCCGCCGCGCTGTACGCCAGCGGGTGGGCGGGCCACAGCTCCGGCCCCGCCGCGCCGGGGAAGAAGGGCGCGCCCAGGTCTGCAACGTACACTGATTAGTGCGTGGGAGGGAGGAACAGCGGCTGGGCGGGGGCGGTGGCCAATGCGGGGGGCGGGGCAAGGTGGGGGAGGGCGCGGCCAACGCGAGGCGGGAGTGGCTTGGCGGGGCGTAGTGACTTGGAAAGCGCACTAATAAGTTACTCCTAACTTTTTGACAATTGGGGTAGATTAATATGTTTATAACCGCCAGCCAAAAAACTCATTAGTAAAGAAGGTATAGTTTGGCAATACAAAACTCACGTTCAAAATAACCTACATTACTTATTATACATGAGATGAGATGCGATGTGATGTGTGACGAATGATTGTCATCAGTACATCTATAAGGAATTTTGTCCTTCAAGAGACATCTCTAGTTGGTATCCCCCGTGACATAAAAACTATAGGTAGGTACAAATTTTTAATTTTTTTCATTCAATGAAAATCAAAATTACAATTATTTTCTAAAAATTTTCAAAACGGTCGAATAGAGGTTTTATGTTGACACCAGTTGACACCAATCTGCAGTGGGTCCCCGGATTGGTGTTAGAAGGAGGGAAATAATTGTAGATTGTAGAGTAAAGTACCGACCCCTAAAGTTGGACGTTAAAAATATTCGTTCTTCAACACTGACATTAACAATCTTTCATTTTTTTTCCATCAAGAAAAATTAATATTAAACAAATCCTCCCCTCCCCCCAGAACATTAATTCAGGGACACACTGTATAAGATCTATCAAGCAGCTGGTTCAAAGTATCAAGTGTGATATACACCTACCCTTCTTCTCTTATAAGCGTACCTAAGTGTAAGAAAAAACATAGAAACTGCTCTCTGAAAAGGAAATTTCTCTGAGCATGGTTTTCCTGTTTATTTACGAAGAAATTAATTATTACAAACGTTTTTTATCCTTACAAACTATATCGGACACATTCTCTATAAACAAAATTCTGGGACAACCTGTATATGGAATCTATGTCTATTTATTTTAAAGAGTAGTTAAATGTAAACCTCGACCAAGACCACAGCCAAGACTATATTAAAGACCTAAGCATGATGTTATAATTGCATTGTTGTTTGCGATATGGACATTTGGCATATTTTAAAAATTTTTATTCTTATTCCGATTTACGTTTTTTGTACGGAAACGAGTTGTCTTTGTTGCCAGTATCTCGCAGTTTTGTTATACTAACAGAGTTGTTATAGGTAGATTTGTTTGTAATAACATGAAATTACCATGAACATGAAAAAATCATGTGCACAGAATCATTGCGGAAGAATAAATATTATTTTGGTATTACGGGATGATCTGTTCAACCAGTTGAAGAAGCGAGAATGCTAAATAATATATTTTGGAAGAGTATTTTGTAACGTACGCAAGTATGGAAACACAAAAGTTTGTTTAATGTTTCAAAGCAAGCCAATAGTCTACTATACAGGGTGTAACTAAACTGATGGTCAAAAATGAAACCACGTATTCTTGAAGTCAAAATAAGGGCACTTCTTCATATATTTTTTTCTCCTACGGGCCATAGTTTTTTTATACAGAGCGTAGAAATTTAGAGAAAAATACACATATTTCTTAGTACCTCTAGAAGTATACGAGATATTTTCTTCAAACTTGGCGTGTCACATGAGCGGATGAGTTGTCAAATTTAAGGTTAATATGAAGCTTGTGAGGGCCCCACTTGCGGAGATACAGGGTGGTATTAAAATTAATTAGTTCAGAAAAATATGAATACCCTGTATAATCGCATTTTTTAAATTTGTTTTGAATGGTAAATTCAATGGTTAACAAAAAGTATCTCTTCGTATTTTTTCATATTCTCAGCCGTTTTTTAATTATTTTCAAAGAACGGCAATGCTGCAATAAAAAAGTCATTTTAAGAATAAAATCTAACAATCTGTGGATGTCAATTAAACTTGGCATTATTTGAATCATTTGGCTGCCAACTTTGCACCTTAGTATCAATATTTTGAAAAATTATATTTTCATTTGAAGAATTGACTCATATGCACTTTTGCTATGGACTTGCGAATAGCAATAATAAACATGCGGAAACGCATAGTTGCGTGTATTGAAAGAGACGGCGGTCATTTCGAACATTTAATAATTTAATTTTCTAATAGCAATACGTTTCTTTTATTATTGTTTTTGCTTTTGTATTTTGTTAAATAAAGTTTAATTGACATCCACAGAATGCTAGATTTATTCTTAAAGTGACTATTGTTCATTGCAGCGTTGCCGTTCTTTAAAAATAATTAAGAAACGGCTGCGAATATGAAAAAATAGAGATACTTTTTGTTAACCATTCTATTCACCACTAAAAACAAATTTAAAAAATGCGACTATACAGGGTATTCTTATTTTTCTGAACTAATTAATTTTACTAACACCCTATATTTCCGCAACTGGGAGCCTCGGAAGCTTCATGTCAACCTTAAATTTGACGGCTCATCTGCTCATGTGACACGCCAAGTTTGAAGAAAATGTCTCGTATACTTCTAGAAATACTAAGAAATATGTGTATTTTTCTCCAAACTTCTACGCTCTGTATAAAAAAAACTATGGCCCGTAGGAGAAAAAAATATATGAAGAAGTGCCCTTATTTTGACTCCAAGAATACGTGGTTTCATTTTTGACCATCATTTTAGTTACACCCTGTATAAAGAAGAAAATGAAAATTCTCTGCTTGTTTACATTACAACTTACAAAAGGTACCAAAATGTTCACGTGCTTCCTTTTTAGACTCACTTTTCTTAAGGAAATGTATGGAAATATGGCGGGTAAACTTGTCAAATTAAAGGGACATTAGCAAACAAGCATTTCATTTTATTTTGGCTATTAAATTCGTCGCAACAAATACACATTTAGATACGTCTTTTTATTTTATAAAAGATTATGCAACAATAGTGTTTTTAACATTTCGTAATGTGGCGCCAGTAGCGATCGCTTGAAACAGCGCTATGCACAGGTCTTTAATATAAAAAATGTTGGTCCAGTCACAGACATATAGCTTCGCTAATATAATATGTCTGTGGTCCAGTGTAAACAAAGTGCCTAATTTATCTTTCACTTTATTTTTGGTTGTCTTATGTGATCATGCTGTGGCCATCGACTCTTTAACGTAAACGGACTTCAGATTCTATTAGGCATGCATAATTCTTTCGGACCGACATTAAAAATTTAAAATAATGCGCATAGGTAGTTCCGCACAGATAACGCCCGGGTGCGCAAGAGGAAGTCCGTCGCCCCGTTTCACGGGCTGTGTATTTCGTGAAATAATAGTCCGGATACATTATTATAGTTTACATTTTTTTACTGCCACAAATCGCCGGATGCGGCTTTCTCTGTTTGCATTAAAAAATAATTCGAGTTCCATCATGGTTCCACATACATCGGGCGTGTGCCCGTGACAAGACAAGCAACAAGCACCATCGTGTTATTATGTTTCGTGTTTTATTGTTTGTTTGGTTATCTACGACGGGCAGGCAGGAGGTCGTTACAGCGTGAATTAGCAGCACACCGGTATCGGATAATTGAAAAAAATTATTTCCATGTGATTTTGCGAATTTTTGTTCGGAGTAACTCATACATTTTCATATTTTTTCCACGAAAAATGTATATTCTTATGTGATTTTTTCCTAAATTTTCCAAATCTGCATTCAGAAAAATAAATAAAAAAGTTACAGTTACAATATAAAGAAATAAAAGAGGGGGTAGTCTTAGTCTTAGATGGATCAGCCCGTGCATTTAGTATGTTCCGTATTAAAATGTTAAAAAATATAAACATAGAAAACGCAGTCATACCTACCAAATTTCTTCTTAACTTAAATTGAAAACTAGAAATTACAGGGGGGTTGGAACTTTTCATGCAGTACCCACTAACACACCAGAAATCTCTAATTCGATGCTTCTGGCATAACAAATTGTCAGAAACCTGTAACCTCTCCATTTCTCACCTTAGTAATTATATTCCAGACACATATTAGCATATCCGAGCTAGGTAGAGCAACTTTACAGTTCCGATACACTTCCATAACTATGTAGCATATTTTACATGGAATGTTAAACTACTTAGTGAGTTCTGGATGATACCAGGCGCTTGCTAAAATGGGCGATGTGAGTGCAACTGGATAAACGAGTTAAGCGGTATTAGGTATGTAAAATGACTGAGGACTGAGAGTGTGTTCAGTGAATAAAATAACGCCCTGTCTCGGAAATGCAAACAAGCTTATATAGTGGGGCTCAAATCTAACAATTAACATCTAATTCTAGGGGTTCTATAAAGGCATTTTTACAGATATTTTACTTTATTGTTTTTATACCAACTGTTCGCCAAAATTTGAAGGCCAACTGTAACTTTCTAAACTGTAAAATAAATTACGACTACCCCAACAACAACAAATTTGCAAAAAAATGTTTACATAGACTAGCAGAGATAAATTTCCAATGGGACCCCCCAACATTTGCATATTAATTGGTATCTATTATTAATGAAAACATGCAACTTCGTTCTCCCAAAAATACCTGATCGTAACTAGTTACTAGTTTCAATTATGGATATATGCATACGTATACAATCGAAAAAACAAAAACGAAACGATCAATAATTGTGTGTACACGCGATGTACCAAATTGTGGAGGTTTCTCCTTCTCCACGGTATGTAACGCCCGGCGCGCGCATAACCTCACTGTTGTGAAGCAGTGAATTAGTAGTATTCTATATATCTAGTACCAAAAGTGAATAGATTTTGTGCTGAGTAAATATTTGTTTTCTATCAGGCCTGGTTGTACAGTTGCGACGTATGAAATAATTACAATAGGTGTAACAAAAGGAAGTTGTAGCCTGCTGCAGGATTACGGTACGACGTTAAAAGTGTTAAAAAGAAACGGACGTTCAATATTCAATATTTTCACGTTTCCAAAAAAGCTGAAGAATTTATGAAGTGGGTTATTGCACTGCATACAAACGAGATTATGCTTCACACTGGTAACGTCACCTGACTATGCGGAATAGCATACCGTGTCTCGTTGTACTTTATATTCAGATATTATGGTTTGGGAGATATAGAAACAACAAAGTTATGGCATATTTAAGAAACTTTATAGAAAACCAAAAACACCCTATATCAAAGTGATGAATTTTAACCACTCTGTACATCTGTGGATGATGGTGATGTTGTCAGTGAGTATATTCTTAACTAGATGTTTTATTGACCCTAACAAAACAAACTGTATTGTGTTCAAAAAGAATTGATAGCACATACAAAGTTTACATAATTATTCTGTAAACTTTGCACAGAGGAGGTTCCAGGGCCATAAAATGATCGTAAACCATAGACGGCGTTATTCTCTTTTATTTTCAATGTGTAAAATAGAAAAATTATCTTTAAAAATATGGTTGTTGCCTATCAAATGTACGAAGGCGTCCTGGGGACACGTACTCTTTTTTTCCTAAAAATTTACACTTTTTTATGTAAATTTTACAGATTATTCTGTAAAACAGATTATTCTGTAAAATTTACACTTTTGAATCTGTAAATTTTACACTTTTCTTCTGTAAAATTTACACTTTTTTTCTGTAAAATTTACACTTTTTTTCTGTAAAATTTACAGAAAAGAGCGTAAATTTTACAGAATAATCTGTAAATTTTACAGAAAAAAGTGTAATGTTTACAGAATAATCTGTAAAATTTACAGAAAAAAGTGTAAATTTTACAGAAAAAAGTGTAAAATTTACAGATTTAAAAGTGTAAATTTTACAGAATAATCTGTAAATTTTACAAAAAAAGTGTAAATTTTACAGAATAATCTGTAAAATTTACAGAATAATCTGTAAAATTTACAGAATAATCTGTATAATTTACAGAAAAAAAGTGTAAATTTTTAGGAAAAAAAAAGAGTACGTGGCCCCAGGACGCCTTCGTACAAATGAGTAGCGCATGCTGAACTTTGTTTTTCATTGTCAAAATCTCTTTCAGACAACAACCATATTTTCATGGACAATTTTCCTATTTACACATTGAAAATAAAAGTAAGAAGTTATCTTTATTAGATTACAATATTAATGCCCTTTTTGAGGCAATTATGTATAATATTTAGGATGTAGGTACATATAATTATCTTAATTCCTTGCAATTTTAATACAGGCAATTATTAAAACACTAATGGACAAGTATACTTAGGAATGAAAAATAATTTTTTGCTTTGGAATTTGTAAAACATGTCTAGATAATCACGAAACCCAACCAACAGATTTTTTTTCCATTAGTTTGCTCAAAAATTGAAAAAAACGGTCGCAAAAGTAGGGAATGTGACGTCACGATCCCTAATTTCAATAAGTACCTGCTATTTTCTTAGTACTTATTTCGTCTTTTTTTATATAACCAAGCATTCCCAGGCAAATTATTAGATTCAGTTTGTATGCGCCTGATGAGAAATAATAAAATTTCGTAGCATTTCAATGAAATATTTGGATTTTACTGATCCCATTCTGAACTTATTAGATGCCCCCTATAAAATATGACAGATGACATATTACTCAATTCTTTAAAGAAAATTGTCGGCAACGCCGCACTTTGCATAACCTCACTTTCGCCCGCGGAACGCGGAAACCAAGGTTAATAACCTTAGTGAAAAAATAAATTCTATTCTCAGTTTTAAAAGAATCTTGCTGTGAATTCTTTATTTTTTCGGTTTATAATGAAGACAAGATTTGTTAAAGCTTGTCTTGATAACTTGCCTTGCATAGATTTTGATATGGTATGGTGTGTCAATTTTATCAATAAAAACGGGGAGCAAAACATGGAGAAATGAAGAGGTATGTTTGTTATTTGATTTGTATATTGTTTTAATATTGCTTAATGATGATGATATAGCTTAAATTCTGGTTTTAGGTAGACTAGAGAATAAATATTATGGTAACAATGTTATTGGAGACACGCAGAGGAAAGAACATAATAATGAAGGCATAATGCCCGGTTAAGGCAAAAATTACCCCCGAGCACAAAATTAATAAGAAACATGTTAATGATACTGTGGTTAAAAATGAAGAAATTCAACTGAATAGTTGTGGAAGTAGGTATATTATGTTGTAATTACCCAACATAAGCAGATTAGTCCTAAATTGTGCACATACTACGATGTACGAGGATCATACATCGTGGCACATACGTAGATACAGCAATTACAGCTTTTTGTGCTTCTAGTTTAGTTGCTAGTACAGTAAAGAAATACTTATTGTGTATATACCATATACCTATAGCACAGACATATACAGCTTCGCTATATAGGTCTGTGCCTATAGTTAAGATATGGGGGAGGGGGCGTGGGGGTCTCGCACACCCCAATGTTGAAATCGATTATCAAAACAAGAAATCATGCGTTTGTAAAAACGATCATTGATATCTACATGTGAAAACCATGATTCAGAACTAATTTAAATAATCTAAAGACAATGCAAGTTCGACAGCAGAGATTCATTCGATATCAAGTGCTTGACCGTCAATGACTACTTTTTGCGGGTATTTTTTTCTTGTATGATCTAATGAAGTATTTAAGTAATTAAGTCCATAGTAGTACACTTTGTCGCATCCATTTTGATGCGGAAATTTGTACTTTTCTGCACTAGTGACATTAACTTTGCCAACTAATAATAGAACTAAGTACGCTTTTAAAATTTTTGCAGGTAGGTACATATTAATGGAAAACTTATTTTAGATGAATGTAAGCAAGGTATTGCTTTTCTTTGCTAACTTCCTGGAAATAGCGAAGAATCATGGACAACATCAGTAGATTGTTATATTGGAAAAAGTCAACACAAGTGCAATAAAAAAAATATGAAAGTCTACCTTACAGGATTTAGTTGACAAAGACATACCGACATACTTGGAGTAGTATGAAGGAAGATTTTTTGCAAAAATCGAAACGTATTACAAGGAGGGACTGTCTGACATGTTAAAAAACGAAAAATGCCCTGAACCTCAAAAACGAATCGAGATTTTGAGATTCAACTGCTTTCCACTGCCCTCAAAAATCGAGCACAGTACACCCACCTACTCTTTGTCTATCTCTTCGCAGAATAGAAGAAACCCCCCCAAAAAACATCCAGTTTGTTACACTCTGTGCATGCGACATGAAAGCTGTATTATTTGATTTTGGAATATTTTCACTAAATTTAATAGATAACTTATTTGGGGTTTTGCCATAGAATGCAAACTAATGTTTTTTTTGAAAATTAAACAAATCTTAATTTTTGGCCGGCTGCTGCATTATATTTTTTTATTTTTAACTTTCATTAACCACACACAAATCACAAAATATGCTTATGAAAATTTATTTTCCAGAAAAAATACATGAAAGATTCTAAAGAATTATGTCATTTTTTATGAGGATGCTTCGGCAATCACAATATAATTTACCTAAATGGGTCTAAAATAGTTCAAGCTATGACAATAAAGTTTTTCGACTGAAAACTTGGCTTTATTCTGTTTTACATCACAGAAAATATACGCTACGCGTAGCGTATATTTTCTGTGTTTTACATGTTATATTTCTAACATCACCAAGAACTGGCACCTTCTCCAATATTCTAGCGTTACATTTTTGAACCGATGCAGGTCTAACTACTAACTTAATTCTGTAAGTAAGGGCTCATGAAATTAAAGTAATAAATTTTTTATATTCGGACCAGGTAAGTGCTTGACGTCTATTGGGTTGACTTTTTAGTTTAGTTTAGTTTATAACCAATCAATGCTGTTGATTAACACTAGCACAGAATAAATAGCTTCAGAACAGAAGCGTCCATAAAGACATGTGTCAAAAATAAGCGAGCCTCCATTTCAATTTACAAGAAAGTAACAACCAATAACTTGTACATAAATTTGGTCCTAATACAATCTCTTTGCAATGTGGATTAATGTAAAATAAAACAAAATGCACAATGTTTATCCCTTAAGAAGATATTTCGCGTCAAAGCGAGCATCCTTTAGACACGTCCTTATGGACGCTTCTGCTGTGAAGCTATTTATTCTGTGACACTAGGTATTGAGGCTAAAATATCATCAGTTTCTTCAAACAACTAGCAGTCGGTGGAATATACTTGATAACAAGTAAAAAATCGTTTGGCAGAGCCACTAATCTAAAATCGTCAGCTAAAATGTTACACCTGGTTGGTTCTTTATTGTCTTTAATATATCAGCAAGTCTAGATATCTAATTTATGCAAGTTCAGTTAGGTACTTACGAATTGTGTCGTTTTATAGATAAAATCGACTTGTTTCCAATAAAAAAAAGTTTGGAAACCAACCAGCATAACGTCCGAATCATCAATACCAATACCTAGTGTTCCCAGCATTTTCCTCAGCAAAATAGAATGGTTCATTTCCGTCATGGATTATTAGAATAAATGGTGAAAATAGTTCAAATCATAAAAAATAAAAGCTTGTAAAACGCGGGGCCGCGGGATCCGATATTCCGATTTGTGACGCCACAAAATAGGTTATGTTTATGTTCTCGCAGGCTGACAGCTTGGCATTGAGGTGCGGCGTTGCCAAACCTGGTGCCATGGCGGTAAATTTAGGGAAAAATAAAATCTAACAGGTAGTTACGTATATTGAACTTTAAAAATTAATTGCGGCAAAACGGGGGCGAAAAAAAAATTAAAAAAATACAGCAAGTATATCTCACCCAATACTATCCGATGAGCAAATAAAAAAAGTGGTGTATTAGTCCATTATGTGCCTTTTATTACTTTTATATTAATTTATGAGACTTAAAATTGTAGGTAGTTACACCTATTTGCCCAAAATCATGATAAATGGAATAAACATAAAGGTGTCGTTTGGCAGTAGAGTAAGTATGTCTTCGAGTTGTTTTATACCAAGACCCTCGAACTAGGTTTGCAAAAGCCATTTTTCTGCAAAAGAAAGAAACTATAGTTTTAAATGTTCACGATGCACTGGTACATCAGCAGCCCTCTAGCACTGTTCGCAGCATGGTTGTAGAATGTTCTAAGATGACTGGAGTTGGAGAGGCAACCATTTATAGATTAGACCATAGACCACAGGTGAACTTATTGAAGCTAAGAAAAAACAGGGAAGAAGCCAACGCAAATCGACAGCGATGCTAAGTATGCCATATTAAGAAGGATAATTCACAAGTTTTATTTCAAAAAAGAGCTACCAACATTAAATAAAATCTTACAAGCTGTGAATGAAGACAACGACTGGCCCGAAGTGAGAAGAACCAAATTATGGACATTCCTTAAGGACATTTTTCGCTGGGAGAAACAAAACCGAAAGTCTATTCTCATAGACAAACCCGAAATCATTTGTTGGAGAAGAGAATACCTACGGGCGATAAGAGGGAAGAAACATTTTTTACTTGGATGAAACTTGGTTGAACGAGGGACATACTGACATACTGTTTCAAAAGTATGGAAAGACAAAAATATTTAAAGTTCTCGTCAAGCTTTTATGGAAGGGTGGTCAAGAGGTATAAACCCTCCCTCTGGAAAAGGCCGTAGGTTAATAATAACACACGTTAAAAGCGAAGATGGATTTCTAGATGGCGGTTTATTAGACTTTCAATCCAATTCTACCAGAGATTATCACTAGGAAATGACGGCCGATGTATTTGAAGAATATTTTCAGCAAATGATAGAGCATACCAAATAATTCCATACTTGTAATTGATAATGCGAGTTATCATTCTAGACTAGTGGAGAAGCTTCCAACGAGTTCTTGGAAAAAAGCGAATATTATAGAATGGCTAAACGAGAAGGGACTGCAATTTGAAGAAGGATTGGTCAAAAAAAAACTTTTAAAAATAGCCAGGCAACATAGTATGCAAAAGAACGTGGCATAATAATTGTGCAACGCCTGCCGCTATACCATTGTCAGTTTAACCCCATAGAGCTTATATGGGCCCAAATGAAAGGACATGTTGCAAGACAACACTACTTATAAGCTTAAGGATGTACGGCAGCTGATGATCAATTCACTGGACATTATTACTGCAGAAAGTTGGCGAAATGCGATACAACATGTTATTGCGGGAGAAAATAAAATGTGGAATCTTGATGAATTGATTGACGACACTCTGGAAATTGGGCTTCTTATTATTGCCTTAGAACATGACGGCTCTTCGGAATTTTCCGAAGACGATCCTTTATATTGTGAATTGTAATATTATTTTAATAAATAAAATTCTCCATGTGAAATTGTATTGCCAACATTATCATAAAAATATCAAATAGTTTGTTTTATTAGTGTCTCAAAGTTTAATATTTTTGAAAAATGGGTCGGTTGGTTTTAGGAACAGTTAAAAACGATAATAAATGAATAAACTTTTTATTTTCCTTACCTGACTCTTAACCCAAACAAACCATTTGGAAGTGACTATACCAGTGCCCTGATTTTACTTGCAGCAAATTAAATACCCGACCCTCCGCCTATGGGCTTACAATTTCCTTTATTATCATTTTATTTCCTATCCTGATTTGGAGATTACAAGGTGCGCCCAAGGAAGAACGCAGATAAATACATTGAACAAATGGCAAAGCTTTTTGTCGGATCCTGGTAATGAGGGCAGCCTGCTATCAATTCTGTTTGAACAGAGTATATCTACTGTTTACACATTAAAACAGGTTGTAGGTACAAGAAAATCAAATTGAAATAAAATACATTTTCTGAAATTCTTCGAAACTCCTAATAAGATCCTGCCGAAATTGAATTTATTATTATTAATAAAATTGCAAATCAGGCGAGCGCGTCTCGAGCAAAAAATGATGTACCCTCCGACCCCTATCTCTTACGTCTACGTCTTCTGCCGTCGCGTCGGTCCGTCCTACGCCTGCCGCCTGGAATATTGATGAATGAATCTTTGATAATGTCATGTAAACCCCTCTAGCTACCCGAACCTTGACTAATTTATCAGGCGAATTCCGTGTTAATTTGACAGCGCCGCGTATGGCAATTTATTATTGACATTAAGACACCTACAGCAATTAATGTTTGACGGTGAAGCGCCTCCAGGCAAATTGCTTAGGGCTGGGGGAGCAAGATATGATATACTGAAATGCAATTAGATCTGTTTGGAACAAGTTCGATATCTCCGGTAGTGCAGGTGTAAATTTTACGTTTGAGAAAAATAGGAAATATGGGCATTGGATTATTTTAGTACTATATAGTTCATTACCGATTAAATTTAAAGTCGGAGAGGATTTAAAATACCAAATCCCATCATTACTTTTCTAGCAATTAGTTCTATAGGGTATGATGGGTATATCCCAGAATTAGGGTAAAAAAATCTAAGCGAGAAAAGTAAGCGTAAAAAAACAAGTTCCGATAAGCATATCTCCTAAAATTCTTTGCTATAGAGCTACAGTCCTTTGAAACTGAACTAAATAATGCACAATTTAAATCATCACTTTTTAATTGCTACGTTGGGGAAAAATTGTAGATTTGTCTCTAAATTTTGTACTGCATTCGATTTGGAAGTTCAAAATCAGTGTAGATAAAAACAGTTGGGCATCGGGTTTTTCAGTTATTGTAATTACAATGTTTGAATAACTAAATAATTGCCGCAAAAAAAACACTTTTTTCAAAAATATAATATTAAATACAATATTCATAAAAAATGCTCCTTGTAAGTACCAACAATATTTTAATCTGTTCTGCTACGAAACCGGTAGCAAGATTTAATAGGGTAGTGTTATTTAACCCTGTAGATAATTTTAAAAAATTAAGAGTTGTAAATATAAGGTTTATAAATAATAATTATTGTTATTATTCAAATTTGATGTTATAAATTATTTTTAAATTACTTTTTCAGTTGTATATACAGTGTGTCTGGGGATGAAGTCTCCAAGAGGACAAATGGACCAAAAATTTCATTTCTCGACAAAAAGTCATTATTGATAAAAGATTCGGCTTATCAAAAAAAAATTTTTTTTATACAGATTGCCCAGAAATACAAAAACATGACATACCATCACGAATAAACTACCTTTATTTTTAAAAATATCAAAAACTTTTACTTAGAAAAGTTGTTTAGAATTAAAAGATGTGTCCGATTGTCACTTTTCAAACAAATCAGCCAACTTCGATTTTTTTGATTGCCAAGTGTGAAACTCCTTTGTTTTTAAAAATATGAAAACATTTATTTAGGAAAGTTGTTTAGAATTGTCTGATTGTAACTTGTCAAGCAAATCGGCCGACCTTGATTCAAATACGTAAAAAATTAAAAAAAAAAATCATAGTCGGCCGATTTGCTTGAAAAGTTACAATCGGACATGCACGTGTTTTAATCCTAAACAACTTTTCTAAGTAAAAGTTTTTGATATATTTAAAAATAAAGGTAGTTTATTCTTGATGGTATTTAATGTCTTTGGAATTTTTGGGCACCCTGTACAAAAAAAAATCAAAAAAAATTTCCGTACACTATATTTTTTCGAGAAGCAGAAACTTTTATCAAGAATGACTTTTTGTCAAAAAATGAAATTTTTATAACTCTATTACTTCGTTGCTTGTGAGGATAAGATATTAAAATTATATATATTTTTTTTGTAAAAAGTCACCTAGAAATCTAAAAAAAGTTTGCGTTTTTGTTTAGAAGCAACATTTTTTCAAATATTTAATCGTTTCCTAAGAACTCAAAAACGAAATGCATAATTGTATTTTTCTGAATAGATTTTGGAGATGTATAATATCGAACTTTACAACCTTTGTCTAGGGGAATTTTTTAATATCTCTAAAAGCTTGTCTAGATACAGGGTGTCCCAAAAAAGAAGTTATCCCTTTAATCATAGATTCTTAGGGCAAAAATATGACAATTTAATCAGTACTCACCTAAATTCATAAAACCTAACAAATCGTTACACTTTCGCCATTTAGCTTTTAGGGGAGTATTGTAGGTTTAACCGGTCATGTTATTACTTATTCCAAGAATCAATGACTAAGGGAATGACCTCATTTTTGGGACGCCTTGTATAATCAACCACCCTGTACTAACCACCCTTAAATTTTCTTACCCTTATTATTCTGGGTATACTGGTGAAGATATTGCATAATAGGGTTATACAACATACTGTGTGTGGTGTCTGCAACATAACAAGACATGAGAATTAATGTGATTTATTATATACGGTGTTTATGTACAGTTTGGGTCGCCCTGTATATTAGTAACATTCCGTTATTTATACAAATGCTACGAGGTACAACCTCCGACCAAATGTGACTGAACTCCAATTTAAGAAATATTTGTAAATAATATTAAAATAACTATCAACTGTTCACAAAGAAATTTTTCATTTGTTCAGCTTCGAAAGTCTAAAAATTGTGTTGATTCGGTGTTGGTTGCCTTTATAAGATAAATAACACAATCCCTGATAACTTATGATGTTTTGTAGCAAACAAAACAAAAATCTCGATTTATTTTAAGAGTAGGATGTTTTTTTTTATTATTTTTAACATTGTCCAGTAATATTTGGGGAGTTCTGGAACACAGACACTAAGAGGCCACCAGCGAGAGATTCTTTGGAGAATTATTCGAGTAGGTAGCTTTCATTTGTAAATGAGCCCTCTTCAGGGACGGCTCGAGACAAATGTTAACTACGTTTCGAGGATAGTGGATTCGGCAATTCTGGGCTACACAAATGCAAATACCGAGTTTAGATCCCCAACTGGGCCCTTAGGGTGGGAATTTTGTTACTTATTAGCGGATCTGCTCAGCAGTGAGAAATTTAACAGCAACTATAGGCAGCCGTTAGTGTTAATTGCAGAGCCTTTATAAAACTGGTACTTTTCAAAGGCCATTAAATTGTCTTTACTTTATATATTTTTTTAGAAGGTGTACATTATACAGGGTGAGTCACATCTAAAGGCAGAGCCGAAAACACAAGGTAGAATTCGCTAAAATAAGCACATATGCTTAATAAACATTAGCTCAAAAACGCTTGGTTCTCCATATACAGAGTGTTGAAACTTTTCCAAATATTTTTAATTTTTTTCTAGCTCGTTTAGGAATTATTTTATACATATTATGGGTTGTCATTTTGTGCAATAATTTGGCCCTGTTCAGATGAGCAGCGGCGTAGATACAAATAATTTTATTTTAAATGCCAGCATAATCACCTTGACACTAGTTCAAAAAATCCGAAATTACGAAGAAACTGTACCAGAAATAAAAAAAATACCAAGAGGCACTTTTTGTTCCAAATTAAATGGGCTATTCAAAAAAGGCAAAATTTTTGGTTTTGCACAGGGCCGTACTACTTTTTTTCTACAATTATTTACAGTAACTATTTGTACCTACGCCGCTGGTGATCGGAAAGGGGGTAAAATTATTCCACAAAATGGCAACCGTCCAATGTATAATGTGTACCAAATTTGGTTGGAATTCCTAAATGGGATCGAAAGAAATTTAAAAAATATGTTATTTTTGGAAAATTTTCAACACGCTGTATATGGAGAACCAAGCTTTTTTGGGCTAATGTTTATTAAGCATATGTGCTTATTTTAGCGAGTTCTACCTTGTGTTTTCGGCTCTGCCTTTAGATGTGACTCACCCTGTATATATAGGGTGTTTCATCTTAAGTGCGAACACCCCCGTAAAATTTGTATTCTCCATCCGATTTTAGCCGCGTTTTTTTCTAAAAATAGGCCACAAAAAACTCTACGTTGGTGCAAAATTTCAGGTCTTAATGTCGATTTGCAAGGCCTACTACAATTTTTTTTTCTACTAAAAATGACGAAAACCATTTAGCGATTTTTTTATTTAAAATCTGACACCACAGCGTTAATCGGAACAACCTAAAACCCCCGTATACCAAATTTGAACATTTGGGTGTCAAAATTGAGCAAAATAGGAATTTTAAAGGCATCTGGAGAGTCAAGTGTGCCATGGAATCCCGTCAAAACAGATGAATGATCAACAGGACTACTCAAACTGTTGGTGTGCAAAGATTCAATACAAAAATGTACAGGGTCTTTTTCTCTAGGCGATGTCAAAATGCTAAATTTTTATTAAATTTTATATTGGCCAGGAGGAGTGCTCTGGAATCATTGAATAAATATTAATAAATACAAAAGCTATTTATTTCTTTATATCATCCTACCAACAAATAAAAACAATTCAAATTGTTGGACCTTTATCAATAAAGTCACTGTCTAAGATGATACATTTTCTGTGCGTTTCCTGTTGTGGCACACCAGCCATCTTAACTCATATGGACTTACTGACTGGCAGGCTTCTGTATTTTTTAGACTTAGTTCGTTTGTAATGTCTGGGGTGGTTTTGATATACTCGATTTTTGACCTGTATAAAGTTTAAAAAATTCAGCATTTCGAGTTGCTACAGAGAAAAACACCTTTTATATTTTTTATTGGATCTTTGCACATCGACACTGTGAGTGGTTCTGTTCATCATCCAACTGTAATTCCATGGCACACTTGACTCGCCAGATGAGTTTAAAATTCCTATTTTGCTCAATTTTGACACCCTGCAGAATGGAACTCCCTGTATATTTTTTGTTCAAATTTGGTATACCGGGGTTTTAGGTTGTTCTGTATAATGCTGTAGTGTCAGATTTTAAATAAAAAACTCGCTAAATGGTTTTCGTCATTTTTTACTATAAAAAAAAATTGTAGTAACCTTGAAAATCGACATTAAGACCTGAAATTTTGCACCAACGTAGAGTTTTTATGGCCTATTTTTAGAAAAAAACGCGGCTAAAATCGGATGGAGAATACAAATTTTACGGGCGTATTCGCACTTAAGATGAAACACCCTGTATATACATACCAGTTTCCTTAGACACCACGGCATTTTTTTAAATTTTTTGTGGACTGGAATTTACCCGAAAATGAATAATTTAAAATTCAAAAATTTCCGTCACTATCTGGTAAAACGTACGGCAACACTGTTCGTAGACCAATGACGAAGGATTGTATTTGCTGGAGCATCCGCCACTAGAGGCTAACTTTATCGCATTCTAATTTAAAAAAGTGGAAACTTTAGTTTAATGAGGATTATCTTATTATTTAATAGGCTTTTTTGAGATATTTAAAGTATTATATTATTATATACACTAAAGTATACAATAACATACTTTAATTGCTTCCTAAAAGCCCAAATTAGGTATATATAATACTTGGGGACTGCCTCCTGAGCTTCCAACCAAAGGATCACACTCGAACTCCTAGTACGAATTGCGTTATAGGGTGGTTTCCTAAACAATATGGGTGGTTTCCTAAACATTTTTTAGAACAAAATGACCATAATAAAAGTTGCAAGGGATCAAAGTATAACCAACTTTTCTTCCCAATTGTTTTTTGTATCTCTAATACATAACCAGTTACAGAGCATTACTTATATGAAAAAAATTCTTCGCGCAGCAGGGGTGGTCTTGTAAACATTTTTTTACATAAAAATGACCCGAATAAAAGTTTTTGAAGATTCTGGTCCACTTTTTCTTAAAAAAAAATTGTGTCTCTAATACTTAATGATCTACAGGGCATTATATGATAAAATTAATTTAAAATATCTTGTGACCTTTTGGTTGAACACTCAGGACGCAGTCCCCAAGCAACCCTGAAAAAATTATCCTGTTTGGAATTTTTTTGCGACCCCTATCAATCCATTGACCGCAGATTCTTTTGGGAGTATATTACGACTAATAGTCTTCAAAATAATCATTGTTCAATTTCAGAGGCAGAATGCAGCGATGACAAAATAGAAAAAAATATAAATCCATCGTTATGAAACCTATTAAAATTGACGCAATTTTCGCCTTGCTATATATTTTATTAATGGTTTCAAGGTCGTTGCTGCCTAAGTGTTGCCAGACAATACTTTTTGTTCCCAGCAACCAAACTAACAGGTCACCTCAAACATTTTTTGACTAACACTCTCGGGCGTGCTGGCGAGTATGTAAAGTATACTTACGGCAAAGTCTAGAGAATACTATAAGTCGGCGCACTCGGCCTTGTGTAAACAAACGTTTCCCCCTGCCGTCTCCCGCTCCCTCGGCCTGCCGTCATCGGAGTACGGCGATCGATATCTTATTTGATAAGAAAATAAGCTTATAGACCGGGAGATAGTGACAGATTTTTGGACGTGATTTTACTCAGTATGCCTTGCAAAGGGCATTATGTGGCACATATTCTCACAATAATAAGGTATGAATCAGAGTCATCCTGGGTTCTTCATGTGAAAAACTGAGTTTTCAATTATTCGAAAAATATGCGTTTTGATATGATTTTATACAGGCTGCCATGTGTTTTATAATGAAGTTCAAATAGAAAATTCCTCGGAAAACCATAGGCATACCGTTAGGGTGGGTCCAAAGGGCTATTATTGCCACGTGATCTTGTATTTTAATAATTAGTTTTTCCACGTTTCTGAACAGGCTGCCAAGGAAAAGTATGCAAGTGCTTGTTATGAAAATGCTGAAGAAAAGATGGCATACCGTTTGCGCATATCCAAGTACACTTAACATCGAATAAATCGTTTAAACTATTAAATAACATTCAATTTAAACAGTACTTGGACAAGCGTAAAAGGTATGCCATCCTTTTTTCAGCATTTTCATAACAAGCACTTGCATACTTGGCAGCCTGTTCAGGAACGTGGAAAAACTAATTATTATTAAAATACAAGTTCATGTGAACTTCATTATAAAACAAAGAAGTGAGCTGACTTATAGTATTCTCTAGACTTTGCTTACGGAGTAGAGAACAGGAAAACTTTTTTTATATGTTTTAAAGATATTTGGTTGAAATTGGGCAAGGATTTTTTTTATAGAAAAAACATTTTTTTTTGTGAAATTTTAGTCAAAAATTCGACGAAGAAACGGAACAAAATTGAGTTGATGTAGCCTTTAACCCTTTAATTTTTTTCTGCGTATGCCTACGATTTATACGAATCTTTTTTTAGAATCAGGGTTAATTTCGTGTAAAATCATTATTTGGACTTAGATTTATTCGACCACTTACTGGGATTTGTTTTGTTAATTACCTACAAGCTTGGATTTGTAAAAAATCGTGTTTTTTTTAATATCAAGGTCAAATTGGTATGAGTCTCCTATAAACAGAATCTGAAATGAGACCTTAAAAAATTGGAGGTTTTGGAAACATTGTTCTTCCCAACTTCTTATATACTAAGTACAAGTACCTACGCGCTCGCCCTACGCCCATGAGTTTAAACGTAAATGGTTAGCTATTATAAGTTGAAATATCTTGTAAAACAAATCCTACATCGGTCCAAAAATTAAAGAAAATAAATGCTGGATTTATAATAGTATATTATACACTTAGGTTGAGAAGTGAGCCATAATATACCGAGCGTTTTATATATATAATATATAAATATCGCATATATAATATGCGAGGTAAATAATGGCCTTCTCAACCGAAGTGTATATAGAATTTTTTTTACCACTAACATTGAAATATTGCCATATTTTAGTTTATTTTAGTCATTTCTCGCTTTTTTCAAATACTTCGAAATATCAAGTAGCCTGGGAGTTCAGTTGTTAAGCTGATAAAATGACACTAATCTTTAAATGTCATTATTTACCTAGGTATTTTTTTATTATCATTATTTACCTAGGGTGAGAAATATTACTTCTCATTAGAGGAATGAGGTAAATAATGGTGATCTCTTAGGTTAGTAGTAAAAAAATGATTTATTTGAATGATAGACGTACCTACTCAGAAAAAGTCGAGGGTTAAAGTTTAAAACATTCCCATTTTATTACGTTTGTTTCTTAAATATTTTGACTAAAATTACCCAAGTCCGTTTTTATAACAAACAAATCCGTGCCAAATTCCAACTTAATATCTTTAAAACACAAAAGCTATAAAAAAACTCTTGTTTTTAAATTGACTTTTAAGATCCTGTACTTTAAAGTAGATGCATCTAAACTAAAAATTGAATAAGAAAAGTTACATTATCTGCCCGCAAGTATCAAACTGAATTCGTTCAAAACGGTAGAAACATAAGCCAACATTTTTGCATTTGTACCAGGTTGCGCAAAAGCCTGCACCAAAATTACCGTTTCCGAATCACAGAAACTCGCCACTACCACAACTACAAATCTCCTCTCTACTGGGGCCTCACTGGGTCGTGCCGACGAAGCAAACGCAGGGAGGGGGCGAATCGCTACGGTGGGTGCGTCGGCGCGCCGCGTGGGAGTGGCGGTCGGCCCCACCCCCTCCGGGCGCGCCGCTAGTGCGAGTGGTCGGGGGCGGTGCCTGGCTCGTCGAGGGGGCGTGGCTCCGGCGCGCCACGCCCCCCCCCGCTCGCCCGGGGGGGCGTGTACTTACGTCCTGTGAGGGGGTGCATCAGAGTTGGGTGCGTGTTGGCGGCGTTAGCGGCTTGCTGTTTGGGCTTGCTAACCTTCGTGTTGCTTTTAGCGAACTCCAGGCGGATCGTCTGCGGCATGTCGGGATCGAACCGTACGCCCTGCTGCAAAATTGCCCACAAAACGTGTGACTTTCGGGGTGGAGAAAAGTGGGCGGGGGGGGAGGGTGGTGCAGGGGGGCGGGGGGAGCGTGGTGGTGGCTCCCACCCGGTGGTTCGAAGGGAAGATCAGCGAAGCCGGGGGGTTTGGTGTGTTAAAAACATTTCAACGAGTTGTTGTAACCGAACTGTGTACATACAATCCTTGGTTGATGTAAAATATAAGGTGATAGAAACGTGAACAAGCAAATGGGTTTGATTGTGAAGTGTGTAGGATCGACGTCATTGGTTAAAATTAATTGGGAGGTATCTTCCGTCTTGGCTTATTTGTAGTTTCCTCTAACTTTGTAGTTATCCATTACAACAGTATCAAAAATGAGAAGTTTTATAATGTAAGCTGATTTTTATAGCAATTATCGTTTTTTATGTTTTCATTCTCATGGTAAACTTTTAATCCTTACAATTTAATTCGGCTCAATTATTAATCATTTGACAAAAATAATAGGTAGTTTATAGAACCTTGTAAAACAACTAAAATAACTCCAAACTTTCTAAAGTTTTAAGTAACAAAACTAGAAATAATGTTGTAATTTTATTTTTTTTTTGCAATTTACCGCTTTAATACTAAATTTTAAATTTATTATTAAAGCGGTAAAAAAACGAAATACAACATAAAAGCTGATAAGTTCCTTTATTAATATTATAATATTAACTTTGGCGTTAACTTTCGCTTTAAAAAAAGTTTAAAAATGATCCCCACTCGAAAGAAGTCACATGGCTTTATAGTACCTTGCTTAAAACGGGTTTTTTTGATAAAATGTCATTTAGCATAAACTTTGCATCAAACATAATTAGAACTTTAAAGTTAGTAACGTGATAAAACTACTAACATAATATAGTAGCTTTATAAAGTAACAAGTATTTTAAATTTTCGTAGATATTAAAAAGTGAAAAAATGATTTTTTAGATACTTTAAATACGTATCAAGAAAATAAACAACTTTCCTTGTAATTTATTTTGAAATGGTAACAAATAAGTTCATTTTAGGCGAATGATTTTTGAAAAATGTAATTTTTGACAGGTAACGAAATTCACTTGACCCTCGTTCGAGTGGCTAATTTTTATCATTTTATAAACAAAAGTTAAAGCCAAAGTTTGATTTCCAAATAAATAATTAATACATATTTTCTCCATCTTAGGCTCACTTTTTGAAGGACAAGGACTTTTTTGCTCTATTTGACCTTGGCTGTTGCAATAAAAAAATAACCTATGATACTTAAATAGATCTGATTATTTTGATTACAAAATTATTATGTGACATAAAATGCCATTGTAGCTGTAATAATAAATGTGCCAACTTGATAACAACAATTATTGCAAAAACACTTGTAAATATGTTTTAAAGCACACCGTGTATTCACTGAGTGTATATACAACAGAAAAGCAACAAATAATCAAAATGTACTTTCCTGTTTCCGTTTTCGGTACAAATAAACTTGATTTGGTGTTGCCACAATGCCAGGAAACCGACTTGCCATACCTACCCTTTGTTTATTCAATGCATTTTAGGCTTGGTTTCCTATAGTGTGGTGGCATATTATTTTATATTCATCCAGTGGTAGGCTGTTATCAGATCCTAGCAGTGTGTTTGCGGCGGAAACGGCAACGTCCATACCGCAACCGCACGGTATGGTAATGTCGATGTTGTTCAGCTCAACCTGGCGGATCTCTGATCTTCCCCTTTAACCACATCCTGCTTAAATTTTTACAGGTCTGGGTCCCCTGCGTGTATTACGTCGAGTATTATAACCCTAGGGCGAGAATAACGTGCTGTGAGTAAAGTAGGTTAAGTGTATGCTAGATTATTAAACGTTCGTTATTTCCACTCAAGATCTAGATGGCTGTTAGTATACATATACAAATACCAAACCCAGTTACAAAAATACATGTTTAATTTGTATAAATATGGAACTCCAGGTTATTAGTTTTTCTTTGTCCTTATTTAGGTTGAAGCCTGTTAAACGCGGGTAAAAAATGTCTATACGAATACCTTGATTTTGAATTGACAATAAAAAATCGGTTCAAAAAAAGACTAGTTTCAAAAATACACAATTTAATATGGCTGCTCATATGGTAACTATGAACAGCATTTCAAAGCTGGTGAATTGTTATAGTGGATTTAAAGGGTATCCCCATAGACATATAAAACACAATATTCGGATTTGTTTAAAATTTGTTAGCACGCCAACACTACTGCCAACTACACCCACGGAAGTGTACAGTGTGTCGAAAAATTGACTTCTTAAACCCAAATATTATATTAAACATTTCACAGGTAAGTTTAGATTTCCCATAATGTCACTTGGCAGCCAAAATATATGATTGAATTTGTCCTCTCACCTCCCCGTCTATTGTTTTCTTATATGTCTATGGTCTTCTGGTCTTCGCCCACCTTTTGCACCCAGTATATTCTCCGCATACGTTTCATTTATTTAAAAGCAGGAGTTAGCGAATTCATTTTTATAAAATGCCGCAAGCGGTAAATATATGGAAAATTAGCATGAGCACGGCCACATTATTTCCTTTTTTATTAAAGCACGCAACGGTACAATTCCAACCACATTTCCTAAGCTCTCGAATCGTGCCCGCATATACATATTATACAGGGCGGTACAGGCAGAGTGAGTCAAATGTTTCTCCAACACAAATGATATTAGCTACTAGAAATTTTTAGAGATCCCATTTTTCTATAGGTATGTACCTATGCAGCGAAGTTAAAAATAGTACCTCTTAAAAAATGCCACCTTATAAACCTTAATATTGTATTAGTTTGAAAGTTTCCATCCGCCAAATTTCCAAATAGCAAAGAAATAGCTATCTATTTTAATAAATTTCAAAAAATCTCTAAATTAGTTTGTTTGCCAATATAAAAAATATAAAAAACTTGAAAGCACATTGTAAATTCCCAAATCTTTTTCCATTTCACTTGCATTCCCATACACAAGTAGGACTTAAAACACAGATGTAACTATACTCTGTCTATATTTTTTATCAATATTCATAATGTTTTTTATAAATATTGTGAAGTAACATCATAACGTTTGCAGCCATGCATGTATATAAAAATTTGCTTTTTTTGTAGCAACCAATTATAAATAACAAAAGAATGGAGGTTTCCATTGAAAAAAATTATTGATTCAGTCAGTCTCTTGAAAAGAAGATTATCATTTCATTCGTTGTAGATCGTTAGAAATCCCAGTATCATTGCACCTATTTGGAATTAAGATACCTTGCATTTCCCTATAAGCCTACCATTTTTTCGTTAATCCTATATGATGAATTTCAAGCGGTTGATTACATGGTTTTCATTTGCGTTTAATCATCATCAAAATAGACGGTTTAATCCACAATACTGAGGGATTCGTAAACCAATTTTCGTCTCATTTGTTAAATATGTTTTAACTTAAAAATAACACGTTGTTAATAAAAGGATCTACTTGTATTTCTGAAATACCTACCTCCTTTCAACTATGAAAATTAATTATCTCCTGTACTTTACAGAATAGAACGTATTGCTTCTGTTAGATGGAAAATCTCGCCCCATACCTTTGATGTCCTTTATAAATGCAAATATCATCGAGTCTTTCCAGCAAAGAAAGCACAAAATGGAATATTTCAATATCGTTACGTCAAAAATTATCTAATATTTTATCCGGAAATCCAGATACCTACATATATGCTACAATTTTCATAATTGAAATTTTTTGTTCCATATCAGGGAAAATTTTTTACTTCACATTTTAAGGAAGAAAACGCATGTATTTAAAATGAGGTTGCCATAACAAAAAATATGAAATGTCATAAGAATAAAAATTATTTTTAATCTTTCTAAAAAGTGTCACTGATGAGGTTCAGAACGAAAAGTTATAGGTTGCACGAAACTATACAGTATGTCCACGGTGGTGTCCAATAGGAAAAACTTCCAAGGCTTCTTTATTTTTCATTTTATCGAAAAAAGTTACTATCTAAAAAAATTTTTGCTTGTGGATTTCTAATTTGGAATAATTTAATTTTTTGTGGGTACATAATTTAAAATTTTAAATGATTACAAATAAATCAAAGTATTCCAAAAATTGGTAATATGGACTATCATTTAATTCTGAAAAAATTTTCCTAATTATTATTTAAAAAAAAATTAATTAAGAATTAATTATTAATTTAAAAAAAAAATTAATAAAGGCAGTTTACACTTTTACGTTTTTTTTTCAACACTCCGTACAAGAAATGTTAATTATTTCTTCGCCAGCCTTATTCTGAGAGCAAGCAGAACTTTTAGCGAGAGTAACTTTTTTCGATAAAGTGAAAAACAAAGAAGTTTTTCCAATTGGACAGTGGACACCCTAACCGTGAACATACTGTAGATGAATTCCTTGCTTGCCTCCAAATTTTTATCAACGTTGGTGCAGTAGTGTTCGAATGATGTTTTATTATATTTATTCCAATTATATTACGTTCTTTAAAAAATTAAACCAGCTTTGTGTGCAAATTGGTTTATTTAAACATGTAGTGAAGACAAATTAAGTTTCTCCATGGCAACCCAAAACCCAAAGTTTTCATTCTTCACTCTAACTGTGGAAATACGGTAAAAGGTGTACCGTTCTATCATCAGTGTGTGAATAATTATTATCCACGTTGCTTAGTTTAAACACAGAAAATCAGCTGCTGTTTTTCTGTGGTTTAAACCACTCAAAGCACAAGATCCACGCATGTAGGTATCTAGCCATCCCCACCTGGGAATGGACATTTGGCTTACGAAACGTTGGAGCCCGCCTTTCTTGAAGATGGGAGATAGTTCAGGTAGGAAAGTTATCTTCATTAAATACGGCACGCGCCTCCAACACATGTTCCACGCCATAATGATTTCCTGTGCGGAGGAACTCAGGTAGAAACTTCGAAATTATATATTTTTCAACGTGTGCAGCCCGATGCCTCGAGAAGGGCACAACCGGGCTTTCTAGTCGTGCAGTCGGCACAAAAGGCCATTGATAGCAATTTAAAAACCATACGGAAGATGATGACCCATCGGGCATTCCACTCCTCATTTTGACACATTTTAGTTGATTCGTTGATTGATTATTTGAACAAAATAATGTTGAAAAGTTGAAGCAGTCCTTAGGATGAATTGATTTTTTGTCTAAAAAGAACTGTGATACAAATTATTTGTCACAAAAATTAGAAAAAGTCAATATCTTGTTACGTACGGTGTTCATATTTTTTATCTCCGCAGTTAACTTTTTATTCTTTGACATACATTCTATTCAAACTAAATGCAAGTGGCGCGTAAACATTTACACGATGGAAGCACGTGCACAATTCTGAGGGCTAATACGAGGCAGGGCCGCATTAAGGACGATCTCTATGAATTTTATAATATAAAATATTAAAATAATATGCCCCAGTATTAAGAACTTTAAAAACAAACTTTTATGGCACACCTAGTCATTCACTTACCTGCAAATTTCTACTATTAATACAAATCGTAGCTCCAACAATTAATAAACAGCGAAAGAATTATATCGGAAAAAATAACGGTCCACTTGCAACTCAATACACCTCTGTAAGAAACATCGACTCGCTGCACTCGCCCGCCGGGCCAGACTTTATTGCCGGCTAGCCAATAGCACGCCGATCACGTGCGTATCACGCTGTAGCCATGCAACTTGTGTTTATGTTTCACTTGCGTTTAATTTGAATGGAGTATATAGAAAAAAATGATGACCAGAAAAGATGTAGGGCTACCACAGAGCCATTTCAATGCATTTTCAAAAAACAATTGAACATCGTGTAACAAAAATAGATATAGTTATGTTTTTTAAATATAATACCAGTGACTATAGAAAGAATATAGTCACTGATAATACCCTATATATTTTTCTATTTGTCAAATTACGCATTTTTTGAGATTCCAACAATGTATCGATAGATTATATATTTGGTCCAGCTGTTTGATATTCGATGTTGAAACTTTAAATTTTGCATTTTTGATGCCTATTGTTTCGAAACCGAAACCTTTGCGGGTATACTTAGAAGAAACTAAAAATGACGATGAGCATTCGCTGTTAAAATATGGTTGTATTGCCCCATATTCTAAATTCGATATACCTATAACTAAACTTGTCGATTTAGTAAACAATTCAAAACAGGCAACAAGAAGCGTTATGTGACAGTTAAGGACACATTGTTTTGTTTCATGGCCAACTGAGTATGTTACTAAAAGAATAAATTAAAATAATTAATATTTAAAAACTGCCCGAAGAATATACCAAGTATTATAATAATATATTGTTGAAATGCCTTTTTTGAGCGCTTCAATAAGATGAGGCTGTAATGTACGGGGTGCTTTATTAAAAAAGCACAAGTTTACTTTGCCACACTTAAGATTTTTCATATGATGGTTAAAAAGTGCATGCAACTGTTTTATTTAACATTGTTTTAGGTAAAAAAATTCAAAAGTTAAGGTTCAAAAAGAACTCTGACAAGCCTGTATGCTAGGTACATTTAAAGATTATGTCATCTAAAACAATTATTATTATTTGAAGTCGGTTCTAAAAGTAGGATATTCGCATCAATGAGTTCGAAAACAATGGGATATATGATATATTTATATTATACGGTTTTGGTTTGAGCCGCTAACAAGAATAAAAAGATTAATTCAGCTTTATTATGGGAAGCCCTAGAAACAAATGGATGGATAGAGGGTGTAGCGACCCCAGAGAAGTTTTAAGCTAATTGTGTCTTTTCGTAAATGTCTTGAATTGGCTTCAGCAAACGTGAACACTATACAATAAGGAATTAAAATTTAGGTACATTCCTTTGAGCTAGCACACCGAACAGTCTAAAAAATGCAAATAAATGAACGGCCCTCGAAGTTGACGTTCTTCACCTCAACAAATCCACAGCGCGTGACGACCATCTCGCGCCTGCAACGCGGCTTTTGACGGTCGGCGCAACTTATAACCAGCGTCCAGAGATATACTAATAAGTCCGCGCACTCGGCCTTGTGTAAACAAACGTTTCCCTCTTGCCCTCTCCCGCTCCCTAGGCCCGCCGTCATCGGAGTACGGCGATCGATATCTTATTTAATCAGAAAATAAGCTTACACAGTGTAGCTGAGAGCGGTTCGTTCGCATTCTACCGGGTGCGCGCAAAATATTACCGACCGACCGTGACTGTGTTGTAGCGTCGATGGAAATCAATCAACTGTTGTATAGTGATGCCTGCAGTGCGGATGGCTGTAAAACCAGTTCAAAAGACTATATTGCCCTTTTTTCATTTCCTAACGACTCTGAAAGGTAAAATTGAGTTTGAGGTACCTACCTACAAAAATTAAGACATTTTTATGTGACATTTGAATACTTAGGTATTAATTGAAGAATAATATATTAATATAGATATAATATTAAAATAGTGAAAATTTGGAAGAATGCCTTAGGGTTCATCGGAGAACATAAATTTGCGAATATTCCACCTGAAGGGGCATATAAACCTATAAGAATTTGCAAGGCACATTTTTATGATCAGTCATTCACTTCGTCCAGAAAACGTTTAGTAAAACCTGCTGTCCCCTCGGCTGTCCCATTAAAAAAGATTATTGCCAGAAGCTTATGGTAGGACCAGAGAAATGGAGTGGGGAGAACGCGCTTTGACCTACTGCGCATCCTATTTTCAGGCAAATTTAATAGCCGCCATATTGTCCTAACTTTGACGTTTGCAGTTTGTTCTCAGCGGTAGTTGTTGTATTTTCAGCAGAGGTTTTTGGAAAATGTCGTGTGCAGTACCAAGCTGTAAGAATTATAAGTCTAGGAGACCTCCGGGAGTATCATTTTTTTCGGTAAGTTTAGTAAAAACAATCGCCGAAAGTTTGGGCACCATGGACGCGTATCTGTATAATTTTAATGATTTTGCAGACTTCCTAAAGATGATAACATGTTGAATATGTGGTTAAAAATGCTTAACTTGGGGACTGATTGGACTTTGAGTCCAAATAAATTTGTTTGTTCAAAGCATTTTGCTGCTGATGCCTTTACTGCGCATCGTGGCGAACGAGGACGAAGACCTCTAATAAAGCAGTCTGCAGTGCCAAGTCTGTTAACAATGATACGCCCATGGATGAAGTTGGTTTAATAATATGGCCGCCACTTTTATTAGGCAGTTCGCGCAGCTTGTAGCGTATTCTCCCCACTCCATTTCTGTGGGTAGGACGCATGCTTGTGTAGGTATGTATGCGTAATATTTTGTTCTGTATTGTTTATGTCAATTTAAATATCAAAATATTTACTACAGGATGAAAAAGTAGATATGATTAGTTAAACTCTTTGTTGTTAAATATTTATTTGTTATTTATGTTTTTGTTTGCTCTATGTTCTGTTAGGCTTTATTAAAAATGAACGTAAAACGTAAAAAATTGCATTTTTATTCATGTTCCAACCAAAGTCTACAGATTATACCTACTAATTATGTAGATTCTGGTAATAGCTACCTTGTATTTTAATTTAACTGTACCTACCAAAAACTAATGGTATCTACCTATACTTACCTACACAAATAATGTTGTACCAAAGTCTACAAATAGGTATACTAATATCTGTATCTTGATGGCGATTTCGTTTCGTCGCCGTCGTAACATGGGGAGCGTGCGAGGTGACGCTGATTTACGACCAGTCGCAAAAAATTGTTTGCTTTTCAAAGAGAACAAAGGAGTGAGCCGACTTTACTATTTCTAGACTTTGTTATAACGACGGAATCGTATGTTCCTTTACATAATATAAACAAAGTAAGTAATTAATAAGTGTTAAAGATATTCAGTTCCAATGAATGCCCTATAAAATACTCTGTATTTCTCTAGGACTACCGATGCCTAATCCTGATATGTTTCGCCGCAATACGCAGCACCGCTAAACGGCAGCATGAATTATTCGGGCGCGTTTTAGAAAATTAAGACGTACATTATTAAGTGGGGGGCCGTGATGCTGAAATATTTAAAAAGCGCTCAGGGAACTCCGCTGAGACGAACAATTTATCAATACGGCCAAAAAGCGAACAGAACTAAAAGGAGAAACGGTGATAAAGGGGGCCAAATTTCGAACTCGATACGTCTCCTTTAACAGCTAATCCGCCAGGAAATATTTGCTCGTACTAGAGGATTTTTTTGACAATAATTTAAGAAAGTCCTAATGGAAGATCGAAGATGTACAGTTTCGTTTTTGGGAATCGGTGCCGTACTTATATTTTTTACAAGACAGCAATAATGTTCATTAACAACTATTGGTTATTGTTCCAAAGGATTATCACATGTTATGGATATAATTAAAGGGTTTGAATATTCAAGGACCGACAAAAAATCCATATTGCCTCAGGTTATAGTATAGGCGACAATGAATAATTCATCGAAAAAGTTAAATTAGAGATGAAACCCTAACAGATATTAAAAAAGCCAAGACTGATTTTTTGTTCAAAATTAATAATTAATATAGGACCGTATGTATCATCTTTCTTGTCGAATTAATATCTCTGAATTCAGTGCTACCGCCACTGGTTGCATGGAAATACATAATGTTGCTATCTACTTTCACTATCTCTATTTGTTTGGAAGTTATAAAAAAATATTGGATATTTTTTGCTGCAAAATTTTAACGCCCTGTATCTTGAAAATGAAGCGTTGTAGACCTAGAATGTGTCTACTTTTAAACCTATACAAATCTATAAAATTTTTATTTTTGGAGATAATCCTGTTTTTTTTTTTGTTTTAAAGGCCTTCCTCTTTTGACTACTACTTTCAAAGAGCAAATCCAGGGCCAGCTACGATTTTTTTATAGGTACCCCGATTTTCACGAAATCCATTTAACGTTCCTTTTTTAAATAAAATCTGACACCACAGGGGGTTAATCAGGACACCCAAAACTCCCAACTAACAAAATTTTCACAAAAAATATACAGGGAGTTCCATTCTGCAGGCTGTCAAAGTTGAGCAAAACAGGATCATTTTCAAAACAGTTGAATGGTCAACAGGACCACTCAAAGTGTTAGTGTTCAAAGATCCAATACAAAATATAGAGAGTGTTTTTCTCTGTGACATCTTAAATTAATGGATTTTTTGGAACTTTATAAGGGTCATAAATCAAGTATGTATATCAAAACCGTCCCAGACACTATAAACGAACTAAGTCTAAAAATTACGAAAGCCTGCCTGTCAGCAAATCCATAATATGAAACGCACAGAAAATGTATAATCTTAGACAGTGACTTTGTAGAGAAAGGTCCAATAATTTAAATTGTTTTTTATTTGCTGGTTGGCATTTTGGAAAGAAATAAATTACTTCTGTGTTTATTAATGTTTTTTTAATAATTCCAGATCACTCCTGACCCGTATAAAGTTTCATAAAAATTCAGCATTTAGAGATGGCCCAGAGAAAAATACCCTGTATATACAGAGTGTCTCACGTAATAGTGAAACAACCGTATAACTTCTTTAATTTTTAATCGACCAGAATGAAATTTTTACCAAAGGTAGATGGCATTGTTGTCTACTTATTTCCAAAAAATTAGTTGCCTACTCCAAAGTCAAAGCCACATGCGATGGCACAATCATGGCTAAAAATCTGAAACTCGTATTAGGGATTTTTCTTTTTTCAAAAAAGAAAACTAAAAATTGTTCAGAATGGATCCAGAACACTAGATCCAAAATTTTTTCAAAATCAAAAAATATTAATTAAATAAAAAAGATTAAGGTCCAAAAATAGCAATTTACTAATTTCCTGTGTTTAGACAAGTGTACCATGGAAGTTTTGAAGACAAGTTGTTTGCTGTCACGTCTATTGTCATTCATTGCCTTCAAGACTTCCATGGTATACTTTTTTATACTCCGGAAATTATTAAATTGCTATTTTTGAACTTTATTATTTTTTTATTTTCTTGATTTTGAGAAAATGTTGGGTTTAGGGTTCTGGATCGATTCTGAACAACTTCTTTAGTATTTTTTTTTATTTTGGGATTTTTAGCCTCGATTGTGGCATCGCAGGTGGCTTTGACCTTGGAGTAGAAAACTATTTTTTTGGAAATAAGTAGTCAACTATTCCATCTAACTTTGGTCGGTTAAAAATTAAAGAAGTTATAAGGTTGTTTCACTATTAAGTGAGACACTCTGTATTTTTCTTGAATCTTTGCAAACCAACACTTCGAGCCGTCCTGTTGGTCATTCAACTGTTTTGAGGGGATTCCATGGCACACTTGACTCTCCAGATGCCTTTAAAATTCCTATTTCGCTCATCTTTGGCACCTTGTAGAATGGAACTTCCTGTATATTTTTTCTTCAACATTGGTATATGCGAGTTTTGGGGTAACCTGATTAACGGTGTGGTGTCAGATTTTAAATACAAAAATCACTAAATGGTTTTCGTGAAAATTGGGGGTATAGCCGGCGATTATCTACAAAAATAAATATTATATGAATTTTCATATGTTTAAAAGTAGACACCCTGCAGTAGCGGTCATAAAGTATCCCGGGCCCCCCTGCGGTGATGCGTCTTGGTGCCCCCCCCCCCCCCAAACTTTCCTTTCTCTTCCTTTTCTATAACAACTACTATAATGGTTTTTTAAAGCAAAATTAAAAATAATAACAACTTGTAAATAAAAATATATATATTGCAACTGTAATATAATTTTTTCGGGTCGAAACAAACTATTTAATGCGCCTTTTGTTGCGATTAAAAAAGGACTCCACAATCCGGTCAGTATCCACCTGAAAATTAGTTTCCGATTCAATACTTAAAAGAGCCAGAGAACTTAAGCGGTCCTGACTCATAGTTGTACCACAGACCTATTATATAGCTTCGCTAATATAGGTCTGTGGTTGTACGTAAGTAAGCTGTTGTTACATACATATCTGTTTTTAACGAATAAATATTCTGTTAAGTCTCTAATAGTTTTGAGCTCTCTTAGTTCTTCCTTGTACAATGAGAGAAACTGACAAATTTCTGGAATAAAATTTGTTGAAATTTCTTTTTTAATTAATTGCTCGCAATGGTTGGCAACATTCAGCAAAATTTCAGGTTGCAGTACTTGAAATATTTCACATATTTTAAGTAAGCTCTCAAATCTGTTAGATACTTGATTAATTAAAATGTCCAAAGATGCATTAAAAACGGTCACTTCAAACTTCTTACTACTATTCTCCATCATCTCATCTGAAGCTAATTCATCGAGAAAAATTTCTTTTTTTACCTCTCGTATTTTTGAAGGTTGTTGTTATTCCCCATTCGTTTGCAATTCGTTCGGAATGTTCTAGTACACATTTATAGTTTGAGCGCAACTCTAGAAATTCTTTCCTTATTTTCTTCAATATACAGTGACCGGCAGAAAGTTGGACACAAATGGAAAACTTTTTTATCATTCATTTCTCAGAAAATTGTATACTTGTTAAAAGTTGGTGCATCATTTCAAACTCAAAACGCACATGTCAAAATTTAAATATCTCTTTTTGGATACGAGGTAGATTCAAAAATGTCAAAATCACTCAAGAGTAAATTACCCTTATTTTTTAAAATATGGTAAAAAGAAACTTACAAAAGTTCTTTGGAATCAAAGTTGGATGTCAGATTTAAAGTCACAGCCACCTAGTCAAAAAAAAAAGAAATTTAAACTTTTTTGTATTTTTTTCGACCACCCTGTGTATTACAAAAAAAAATACCTCAAGCGCAACTTATCATCGGATAACACATGAATTTGCTACTAAACTTTAATTTTGTTCGATTAGCAGCTACAAATTTTAATTAATCGAAATCAGAGTTTAAAAATATTAAATTTTGTGTCCAACTTTCTGCCGGTCACTGTATATGTCAGCAATCTCCCCGCATTTATTTATACAGTCCAGTAAGTGGACTATTTAAATTTTAAGAATTGTGGTAGAGGCTTTGGCCCCCTCGGGGCCCTTTGGCCCCTTCAGGGGTAGCTTCGCTACCCCTGCTACCCCGTTATGACCGCCACTGACACCCTGCATATTAATTTGAAGTTTTTCATGTGTATAATAAAACTAAAACAATGAAATACTCCTTTAAGAGGCCGTGGGCCCTTAACACCGCACTTTGAGCAAAACAAACGCAAACGCATCTCTGTATAGGTCGAGCATCTATCTAGGTAGCGGTTACGCGATCACCTCAACCGCCCCCAGCCGTCACATATGAAATTATCGCCCGATTAAAAAAACCGCTCCGTTTGCCACAACAGAATTATCTAGCCGACACTCCAAACATACGACGCAGTCGGCTGTACAGTTCGATGATTCGGACGAAGGGGGAACTGATAGCGATTAGCGGCACCTGCGGCCTGCGGGGCCGGTCCGACCCTGGCGACGCCAGGTAGGGGCGGGTGCGCCGCCGGTGGGTGCGGGCGCGTGCGGGTGCACGAGGGGGGAATGAACTCCGACGTAGAATATTGCTTGGATAGTAGTGTCGTGGATAAGAGAAGACCTACAGAAAAAAAACGCGCCGTAAAATGTGTGGATGGGCATGTTTCACACTTTTTTTTTATTTTTGATTATGAATCTTAATAGTAAATAAAACACGAAAATATTTTTTCCGATATTTTTTCGACCGGGAAATGCCCTAAAAATGTTTTTGAAATTCAAATTTCAAAGCTGATTGGCTACTGTTTTGCGACGTTGACACGATTTACGGCAATATCGATTTGTTTCTATTTGAGATTTGTGAAGACCGAAGAAGAAGAGAATTTACCTAACTTATATATTTTGTGGCAAAAGCCAAATAGACGTAACGCATGACCTCAATATCACGCGCGGCGTGGCGGTGCATGAGTGGGTAGGTCTTTCATGGTACTCCGCGCTTTTGCACCGTATGTCGCCCCATAGTGGCTAGATTGCTCGAAAAGAGCAGAGGCCATAAAAAGAAATAAAGAAATAACCTCAATATCAATTAATTTAATAATATACCACAATCGCAATGTTTTTCCCTTTTTTGAGTCAAAAGTTACTTGCAGAATGATCATCAACTAGTAAGTTGACCAAACCTAAATAAATCTGGTTTATAACAACTAGACATAATCTTGACAATCAAAATTTTTTAACTGGAAATATTCTGCCATCGTTGGTTTTCGCCGTTGATCTTCATTTTGCAATTATTCTTAAAGCTAACTCTCGAACGTGTTTTCTATCATCCCCTAAAATGGCTATCAAAAGGTTTTCCGGATGACCAACATATTCCTTTCTCTCAATTACGGGATCTATAACTTTTTTCAGTTCTTCAGGGAGGTAACAATACTGATAATGCTAAATAAGTGCCTAGCACCATCACCATCCTTATTACAAGACCAATTAAATTTGATTTCAAATCGGCATACGGTGTACACTTTAACTTTTTGGAGGTTTTCAGAAAAACATTTACAGCTTGTCAAATCTAGCTGCAAGCCTGGGCAATGGTGTAAATTTCCAGGGACAAAAGAATCTCACAAGCGAAATTTTTTTACCATGACTACACTCGAGTTGTGCGATGTGTGGATTCTATTGTTGCCTTTGTCATCCGAATGCGTTCTTTCTTTATTTCTGCTGCGCGAAGTAACTTTTCCCAAGCTTTATGCTACACTTGACAAGCACAAGCAAAGAATGACAAAATGACATGACAGATTGATATAGACACGACACACGACCCACAAAACAACTACCTGCGTTTGTACGGTCGAGTTCGAGCAACCGTTTATACAACTGTCTCTCTCTAGAGAATCGACTTCGATTCAGTGTGCACGTCTGAGATTAGAACGGAAATCGAATTTTTAGGGCTTCGATTACTAGTATAACCGGCAACGTGGCAAACGCAATTTCATTGCTCCAAATATATTTTTTTAGTTGCTGCTTAGAGGGATTTTATTAAAGAGTTATGTGATTAATTTCATTCTAGTAGTAAGAAATATCGACATTCGATTGAGTGAACAAGGCCCATTGAATAACGATAATATTTATTAACAGTACACTGGGCTCGATCAAGTAAGAACGATATAATGTGGGAAAGTGAAGCATTGCTTTGGCTGCTCTTGACATCCCTTGACCCTTGACACGATAGTATGCGTAATAGCTGGACCGACACTATATTAAAGATATTATTTTAGAAGAGTATTTTGTAACGTATGCAACGATGAAAATAGAAAATTTTGTTTACAGCTCCAAACCGAACCAATAGTCCTCCATAGCTTACTTACACTACAACTAGCCATGGACTTCATTTCAAACCAAAAAGTACCAAATACTCTTGCTTGATTTTTATACTCTCTTTTCTTAAGAAAATGTATGGAATTATGCCGTGTGAACTTGTCAAATTAGACGGACATAACAAACAAATATTTTATTTTATTTTGGATATTAAATTCGTTGTAACAGACACATTTGCATGTTTTTATTTTTTAAAAGATTTTGCAACAATGGTGTTTTAACATTAAACCACCGTGTAAATTTGTTTCGTCGTGTGGCGCCAGTGGCGATCGCTTGAAACAGCACTATGCACAGGTCTTTAATATAGTGTTGGTCCAGGTAATAGCTTTAAATTCCACTTGTGTGCAATGTACCTAATGTCAAATTGCGCGTTGCCTGACAAAGCCAGCCATTGAAAACTGTCAGCTCTGACAGAATAGCCAATATTTCGGGTATAGGACTTGCGCATATATGTTCCAATTTCCTCTCTGGTTTCCCGAAATCCACCGCTAGGACATCCGTGGCGCGACCCATTGAAAGAGGAGCCCCATTTCGAGACCTCCCTTGAGCCATATTCCCAAACACGACATTAAGTCGGCCCCTTTGCCCCATATTTATTTATTTCGGCGACACGGCGCCGCCTGCGACCGTGGCCGAGCTAAATTATTTATGTGCATCTGATACGGCCGAGCAACAGCAGCCGGTCCCACTTTAATTAGGATAATGCTTTATTTATAAGCAGATCGGGAATATCACCCCAGTTAGTGCGTCTTTGGGCAATACAGTTGAATCCTCGTGGATTTTTGTTTATGGATGGGGAAAATCGTATCAGCATCCAGAGATATACTAATTCTCTAGACTTTGTATATTCTGGTGTCAGAACTAGGCTCCCACAAATATTGTTATTATCATTTTAGTTTTGCAGATACAAAAATACAAAGAAGGCCAACCCGACGGCCAAACCATTAATAGTAAAATTGGGCCAAAACCCAAACATCCAAAAAAAAGTTCTTTCTAGCGCGAAATAATTCCATACCCTCCCAAGAGTTAGTACGAAAAAGTTACACCACCACCAGCGTCGGGTTTCGGGGGGAAGGGGTGAAAAGGGCAGGAAATTCTTATTTTTCACAGTTTTGCGTGAATATCTAGTAAACTATGAGTTTTAGCGCAAACGTCATCCTATACGCAAATGATATACATTAAATTCCGAACAAGAATTGTTATATACAGAATTATGGTAAAGTGCACGGTTTCCATGATATGGAGGGGTAAAGATTTCTTGGTTTTTATTTCACGTAGTTTTTGTTGAAAAAACTTAAAATGATTACAGTATAAATTAGTAACTGAATAATGTATGTAGAATATATATAGATATATCTATGCATATATAGATACATATTACACCCATAGATTGTTACAACATAACCTCATAAGAAGTATATATGACTGTAAATATGTCCAATACAAGTTAGTAGCCTTAGTTAATTTGTACTCACTTTTTGCCCTCATTCATTATAGCGTTCTGATTCCCATTCGTTCTTTTATGTCAAATCATTCCTATATCTAACTTGTCCTTAGCTTGTAAAAATGATAAAGTCATGAATAGGAAGCTCATGTGAAAAACAAGAAAATATATTAAACAATCTATATTGAAAAAATGGGAGGGAAATCAAAATGATACAAAAGGTTGTAAGTTTCAGGTGAATCATTAATTGCGTTATCAGTCAGCACCAAATAGTTCACTCGGGCTGGTGAGAGGAAACAAATCTTCGTGTTCTTCGTCTACTTGAGAATCATCATTTAAATCGTCGTCGATGATTACAGTGTCTCTATTGAGACATGCAAGTCCTAAGCAATTGCTGCACATACTTAAACAATTGAGACCACTTCTTCGACACTCGCAGTTTTGGACGCATCCATCTCTGCAGAAGCGTACAATGAGGATTTTTTGCTATTTCATCAGATCTCTGTAGCTCCGTTATTTCTGATTATACAGAAAAACTGTGGAGACAAAAATTGTAGATAATTTTGGGCTTAATAAGATAATCTGATCCAATTTTTTATGTTGTTTAATATATATTTTCTTGTTTTTCACATGAGCTTCCTATTCATGACTTTCTCATTTTTACAAGCTAAGGACAAATTAGATGTGGGAATGATTTGACATAAAAGAACGAATGGAAATCAGAACGCTATAATGAATGAGGGCAAAAAGTGAGTACAAATTAACTAAGGCTACTAACTTGTATTGCACACATTTACAGTCATAATATACTTATGAGGTTATGTTGTGACAAAAAGTAACAATCTATGGGTGTAATATTATCTATATATGCATAGATATATCTATATATATTCCACATACATTATTCAGTTACTAATTTATACTCTAATCATTTTAAGTTTTTTCAACAAAAACTACGTGAAATAAAAACAAAGAAATCTTTACCCCTCCATATCATGGAAACCGTTCACTTTACCATAATTCTGTATATAACAATTCTTGTTCGGAATTTAATGTATATCATTTGCGTATAGGATGACGTTTGCGCTAAACCTTATAGTTTACTAGATATTCACGCAAAACTGTGAAAAATAAGAATTTCCTGCCCTTTTCACCCCCTCCCCCCGAAACCCAACGCTGGTGGTGGTGTAACTTTTTAGTACTAACTCTTAGGAGGGTATGGAACTATTTCGCGCTAGAAAGGACTTTTTTTATGTTTGGGTTTGGCCTAATTTTGTGTTAGTTTTACTGTACTATAACAATAGGTTAGGCTTAATTTGTCAATTTTAGAGATACCGAGTGGAGAATTGGTACAAGTTATTATTATTTATTTCCAATTCGACCGCTTGGTTTCCACTGTTGCAACTCAAAAACAAATAGATAATGAAAATCGCTAAAAGATAGAGGGTACTAAATGTAAAGTATAAAAATCACTCTGTAGATATGCTATACGTTTCTTAAGAACGATTTTGGAACCCACGTTTTATATACATGTAAAAACTTCTTCTAATCTTAGGTTGTTTTTTTATGTATAGTTATTTTCTTTTCCTTTAGAATTACCCCAATGACGTAACCTATACCAGCCTGGAAGTCAGATTTATATGACAAATTTACGAGATTGAACAAATGACGGAAATTAAATTCTACACACAAATATGTCTCAGACTCCATAGACGTACCTCAGAAAAAGTTGAAAGCGGGATGAAAGGTCATATGTCTCCCGCCACTTCAATTTTTTTTAGTTACAAGTTACAACAATGAGAAGCAAGTGGTCGAATTGGATATAAATAATAATAACTTGTACCAAATCTCAACTCGATATCTCTAAAATTGACAAAGTAACCAAAAGCCCATTTTTGATATTAAACGGCAACCCTCTGTATCTATCTGTTCAGAGAAGCATTTTTACTGAGTGTGGTTAAACTCTGTATCTGTTATTTGTAACCCTGTACTTATCTGTTATTTGTAAGCCTCGACGTAACAAAAACATTATTTCAAAACAAATTTGATACACAAAGGCAATTTCAAAACTGAATTTGGACATTTTGTCTATTTTCAGAATAAAAAAAACTTTTTCTTGAAAACGGATGTGAAGTGTCTCAAAATCGTCATTAAAAGCTCAGAAATCGGCACTGAAGTAGCCGATTATTGTACGATTTTTCCAATAAAAGTAGGCCTTGGCGAGATGTAAACATCAAACTTCAGACGCGGAGCCATCACCAAAAATCCAAAAATATTCAAAACCCGGCCAATAAAGGCCCATCTAACTTTTCGTACACATTGCGAAATTGTTACCTATAGCAGCCCAATCTTTCAGTATAAATATTTTAGTAGGTTTGAATATGAATCTATTTTATATGGAGGCTGAACAACAGGCAGTAGTTTGGATTTTCTGTTGGAAAGTGCCGTGTCTCGTCATACTTTACCTAGGTAGAGCCAGTATGCCCACACCCTTGTTCAAATGTAATAAGTAATAAAAGAGATGTTGAATTACTAAATTATTATAATAAATAATAAATTACTAGGTAGAGTAATCGTCAAAGTAATAAAACATTTTTTTTCCGATTTCAGAATAAATATAATATGTACCTCGCCACTGAAGTTCTTTTTATGACTCGTGTGGTTTATTTGCCTCGGCCAGAGGCCTCTAAATTCAGAGGCAACTAAATTCCACATGAGTCATAAAAAGTTGAACTTCAGTGCCTTGGTACATAAATAACTATTGCTGTAGCGAAAGTCATTATTATCAAAAACAATAAAAAACCTAGTAGGTAATCCCAGTGAATGTGGGACCATTAGTAAATCACAAAAAAGCTATTATTACACCCCAAAAAAGCCTTCTTCTAAAATGGCGTCCCTCGCACGCCCTTGCCCTCGATTTTGGTGCCGTAATAACGTTACCCGTTTCTTAATTAAAATCTTTCCAGTGGCATTAACGCGGAAATTTATCCAATTAATGTGTTCCCATATGTTTATTAATGGTGTAGCGTATACACCACGCACACTCCCTTCTAATTATTACGGCGAATTTTGATTCACCCTTCTGCGTGCCTCGCCCTAATTCTTAAACGTTATGCGCAAAGCGGACGTATTTTTTAATACGTAATATCAAACTGAACCAAGTAATTGTGTACGAAACATTATGAATGGTCTATTAGAATCAGTAGACAACACACAATACAGGCTGAGTGAAAGCAAAACTTATAGCTTTCCTGTATATACCTACAGAGTAGTTACATCTATGTCTTGGGTCCTATTTTAAATTCTGACATTCTGGGAGGGGCCGAGCCCTTTATTTATTACACCAATTTTGATTTTTGTCGAACCAAGACAGACGGAAAGTGATCCTGTATAACAGTTGTAAGCGCAACATGTTACCTGCGTGGGCGTCAAAGAAATAGATAAGCATCGATAAAGTTTTCCATTGTTTATGGTTTATGGTAACGTTTCAATAAAAAACGATTGGTCAGGGAATGGAATGGTGCGAAATTATCTCTGTGATATGATCCAAAGTTTTGGGTGGTACCCACCTGTAGGTCTTGTTTCGCCGCCTCTGCTCCTGCCCTCGTGTTGAATGTGACAAATCCCACTGGCTGGAAGATAAACAGAAAAATTTTGCATGAGTTTAATTAAAAAGTTTTCCGTACTATTTCACTTTAATTACTATAAAACGCTAGGAAGTGCGATGGTGGCATAAGATAAAGCCAGCAGGCGTCAGGTTTTGTGAAGAGGTTAGTAAATATTTGGGCGGTACAAACACTGACGTGTTTTACGAGTTTTATTGAAAAAATCATGTTAGTGAAGAAGATCTTCTTACGAGTAACGTAAAGAGAATTTGGAAATTTACTCTTCAATTTGGAGAAATATTAAATAAAAATAAATTGAATCTACATTTTGTTAAAGTCACAAACGATGAACGATATTACTAAATATATTTTTCAGAAACTGCATTTCATTCAAACCAAAGACGAAACAGACTTGTACGGTACGCGGGCATGGTCTCTTTTAATACGTCCGCATTTGATTTTGTTAGTGTTATTTATGGTAGTAGTGGTAGAACTTTCCTTTGTGATGGTAGCTAAGCTTATTTATACATTTTCTTATTAAAACGTTAGAAAAACAAACAATATAATATTTGAAAAAATAGACAACTGTAGTAATTACTTAACTGTCCTTTAAATAATACCAGTTAATTAAAAAGTTGACTTTTTGTGGTGTTTAAATTATGGCAAATTCCGCTGAAGTGGCTTTTATTTAACTTGTAAGTATTTGTTTGTTTAGGTCAAATATTGCAAGCTGAACTAGAGCCACTTTTAGAGATCCGATTGAGCTGAAATTGTGCATACACCTTTAGTTATATATACCTATACAGGGTTAACTATGACTTAGTACAAAAATTTTTACCACGTGCGCAGGGTGGCTTAAGAAAACATAGAAAAATATTTTTAGATTTTTTTTACGATCTTTAAAAAAACGGGTAAAGACCCCTATTTTCCCTGTAAATCCCCGCCTTTAATGACGTCATCCAATTTGGCTTCTGAAGGTACTGACAGCTGAAGTGATTTTCCGCGGTGTTGCCGTTGATTTAGGAACGGTGAAAATACCTTTTTACTCAAACAAATTTAAAAAATACATAAATAACAATCGATTTGAATCTGTACAGATGCAGCGCTATTAGATTCCCCTTACCTTAGCTCGTATCCGGACCGGTTCCTACTCTCGCGGAAAGCTCATTACCGCGACACCACAAGCCGTCTCCCTTAATACCCCCGGAGCTCCTCTGATGAATTCTTGTCCACCATCTAACCTCTTCTGAAGCATAGATAAAGGATTTATTGTTCTGAAGCCTCGGCGGTATGAATTAAGCGACGTATCGGCCCGGTCGAGTCTATGAAACGTTTTTTCGACTGCTCCGCGTTGCCCCGTTCGTCATTTCATAACTTCCTAGCTAGGCAACTAACTGTACATACAAGGTTTGTTCCAACAGGGTCAATAACCGTGCTCAAGTACGTTCAGCGCATGCGCACTACCCCACTGGCTGTTCCAACTGAATTATGTACCTACCGACACGGGACGATACACGCACTGTTCCAGCCGATTTATGGATCATTTGTGTATCGTCCTTGTACGATAAAAACGGTGCCTGGTCTAAAGCAATAACCGCGTGTACTGACATGCGCAGTGTATGGTCGTGTGACAGAGATAAACATTAACATCATATTTTTGTTTTTACGTAGATAGGTTTAAATCGATGGCTGGGATCGTGTTTTTTATTTCTTGTTGGTTTTTGGCTTGTTGGGTAGGGCGGGGAATCGTTGAACAATTTTTCCGTTCCATCTGAAATTTTCTTTGGGATCATTTGTTCCAACTCGAATTTACGTACCGTCACAGAACTGTACATGAACTAGATGATAACCCTTAAAGAACGCATGCGCTAGTTTTGCACCGTTCATGTGCGATCCCAAAGAAAATTTCAGATGGAACGGATTGTGAATCAAATCGACCAAATCACGTTTTGCGACCGCACCTAACCTGCGTGTTTAATATGTGGCTAACCGAATGTTCGGTGGGCTAACCTCACTCTTCACTCTAAAAAATTATTGTTCAACGATTCCCCGCCCTACCCAACAAGCCAAAAACCAACAAGAAATAAAAAACACGATCCCAGCCATCGATTTAAACCTATCTACGTAAAAACAAAAATATGATGTTAATGTTTATCTCTGTCACACGACCATACACTGCGCATGTCAGTACACGCGGTTATTGCTTTAGACCAGGCACCGTTTTTATCGTACAAGGACGATACACAAATGATCCATAAATCGGCTGGAACAGTGCGTGTATCGTCCCGTGTCGGTAGGTACATAATTCAGTTGGAACAGCCAGTGGGGTAGTGCGCATGCGCTGAACGTACTTGAGCACGGTTATTGACCCTGTTGGAACAAACCTTTTCAAGTTTGGCTAGTAGCCGACGGAGGGCATTTGCGAATGTAACATGGCGTTATTTCCCAGTTTGGTCTTGATTTTCGCGGCAAATCGTTCAGCGTCTTTGTGAAAATGCCGGAGTATTCGAACGCCGAGTTGACGGACATGGTTATAATGTACGGGAGATGCGATGAAAGTGCACATCGAGCTGCAGCAGAATACCGTATTCGTTTTCCTAACAGGGCAAATATGCCTAACCCACGTACTTTCGTGAACATTGTACAACGTATGCGAAACACTGGTGTTTTGCAAGCTCGAAGGGGTGGGCCTGGAGGGCAAATGAACATGGACGATGTTGAGTCAGTGCTTGATTTGGTGGAAGAGCAACCTTCCATAAGCACTACAGCTATTGCAAGGAGATTGGGAATATCTCAGAACAAGGCAAGTAAAATAAAACCAATAAAACTGACTTCTACCAAAGACTATCCCATGTGATGGGATTGTCTTTGCTTGCACCTAATACCTACATAAAATTTAAAATGTAACAATACAATTATTTACAGGCATGGAGGATTCTAAGGGAAAACGGCCTTCACCCTTATCACATACAAAAGGTCCAAGCATTAGAAGCAAATGATTTTCCGGTGAGAATGACCTACTGCACTTGGCTACGTGATCGAATCGCCCAAGACCCAAACTTTGTTTTCAACATTCTTTGGACAGACGAATGCTGCTTCACACGTGCTGGGGTTTTAAACACGTATGTAAATTTTTACTTACTTATAGCTTTCTCTCCTCCATATTATCTTTTTTATTTATTATAAAATTGGCTATGTCAATCCTAACGCCTTCGCCAAAATTGTGAATATTTCTAAATTTTTGTTTTTTTTTTTAGACACAACAGCCATATTTGGTCCGATGAGAACCCACATGCTGTTCGGCGGTTTAATTTCCAACGTCGGTTTTCCATCAATGTTTGGGCTGGAGTTTATGGAGATCGATTAATTGGACCATACATACTACCGGAAAATTTAAACGCTGAACGATACTTGTATTTTCTGACAAATGTTTTGTTTGATAATTTGCCACTACAAGTACTGCATGACATGTGGTTTATGCACGATGGTGCACCAGCCCATTTTGCGAGACCTGTTCGTGCACTTTTAGACGACCAATGCCCCAACCGTTGGATCGGAAGAGGAGGGCCCATTGCATGGCCGCCGCGATCACCAGACTTGAATCCAATGGATTTTTGTATTTGGGGATTCATGAAGGCGATTGTGTACGAGCAGGAAATCGACAACGAGCAGCAGTTACGTGAACGAATTGAAGGTGCAGCTGTTCAAATCCGGAATAATCATGGACTTTTTGCACGTATCCGGACTTCTTTAGTTAACCGAGTGAATTTGTGCATCGAAGTTAACGGCGGCCTCTTTGAACAGCTACTGTAGTGCTTTGCATGTGCATTTGTGCAATGTGTGCTAGTGCAGTTGTGATTTTTCGGTTACCCTTCGGGGTTTTCCTGGCGGAGGGGATCTACCTCGTCGTGGTCGTCAGGCTGAGTACCTCGCTTCAAACAAAAGGAATAGCAGAGGGAAACCAAGAGATCCCCAACAGATTTAAAAAATGTGAATGTTGTGTTGTGTGACTTTTAATGTAAAAAAGCAAGAAAACAGAAAATGGTGCAAACAATCCTGGAAATGTCAGTAAGGTAGGTGTTTCATAGGCATTCTACATGTTCCTCAGAAAGTAATCGTTTTTAAAAGGAAATCGAAATTTTGTGGTGAATCCTCGGATAAATTGATAGACGTGGCAACGCCGCGCTATTGACATATGCGAAATTTTTAGACATGTCGCGCGGGCGTCCATAGGCGGCGTTTTTTGAGGGGTTTAATACAATTTGAAAAAAAATTTTTTTAGGCTTAAGACAAATGTTAGAAAATTTTTGAAAATTTATTTTAGCAAGTCTAATTTTTCTTTATCTGCCATAAAAATTTTTGTACTAAGTGATAGTTAACCCTGTATATTCTGTGGCAATACTCAATATTGTAACACTTTCGCCTTCATAGGGGTACCAAATGAAAGGGCTTGAAAAGTAGAAAACGATAATGTTAGTGACATCTCACTAAATTCATTATGGGCCCCGCTCCAATATGGCAATATGACATGTTCCTTTCAACCCTCTTAATATGGGTATCAAAGGGCTTGGAGAGTAGAAAACGATAAATTAGTGACATCACACTAAATTCAATATGGCCGCCGCTACGAGATGGCGAATTAATTTTCTAAAACTAAAATAATAATAACTAAATTAATAGCAAAAATAATTTTTAAAAACAAGCTTTTATTTAAATGCTCTGAAAAGAATAAAAACTTTGAAATACATTAACCCAAAGTAAACCCATAATTTTGTTACATTAAATGTATAATAATATATAAAAATATAAAAAATAAAAAATATATAAACAATATAAATATAAAAGCTTGTCGCGAGATTTTCGTCTGTAAATTTCTTTTATAGAAAAATACATACTCAGAACTATATTATTGAGAAGATATTCTCGCGAGATTTTCGTGTGTAAATTTATTTTATAGAAAAATACTATTTCTACTTAGAATTACTTTATATATATTCTCGCGACAAGCTTTTATATCATACACATGCAATTGTATAGGTAATGTAATAAAATTATGGGTTTGTTTATTTCCTTCTTCTCAGAGCATTTAAATATTTATTTAAATAAAAGCTAACCACCCTTATATATTCGACAATGTGATTTGCATTATGAGGAAAATTATCTAATTGGTAAATTTTTAACTCTTCAAAAACATTAAAATGTTAACCTTTCTTCAATACAGAATACATAATTTTAATTTTTGATTTCGAATTTATTTGAAGGTATATTTGTAAATTTTAAAATATCTCTAATATTTTTCTGTTTCTACACGTATTATTTGAATTAGACGGTCTGATGGATGTAGGTAAGGCTCCCGCGATCTTTCACAAATATCAATTCATGACAATTTTCTTTTCCATTGAAAATAAGCTGTTTATGCAATCTTCACATTTTAACAATTTTAACAGTGATTTAACAACAAAACCAGTTATATTGTCCGAAATTGCTTTGTGGCGCAAACATATCCATTCAATTTTTAATTGAAGTTTCTTTCTTTAATGTTAAGCATTTATAAATTTTCAAATTCATCAATTCAAATTCAGAAATTATATACACTGTGTCCCGGATAAGAACGAACAGCATGGGGATATTGCAAACGGTGAGAGATAGGGCAACGGTTAAATGGGGAAAAAGTTGCGCAATTTTGAGGTCAATAAAATGGCACAAACAGATTTCTAATATATTTTTTCGTTTTTGAGTTATTTTGAAAAAAGTAAAATTTTGCGTTTTCGATTTTATTTTTTCTGAAGTTGTTATCACAGATAGAGAAAAAAGAAAAACACTTTCTTATGGCACTTTTTAACGGGCCTTAAGATGGCGTTTTTAGATTTGTTCTACAACGTTTCGTTTTTGAGAAACCATCTTCAACTTTATTTTTTTAAATACGGACCTGGATTTTTTTTTGTAGATTTTGAAAGCACTTTTCATTGCAAATACCACTTTTTCCCCATTTAACCGTTGCCCTATCTCTCACCGTTTGCAACATCCCCATGCTGTTCATTCTTATCCGGGCCACAGTGTATAATAATGTAGGTTTTTAAAGAATATATGAAGGCTCACACCCTTAAAAATAATGAATTGTCTCGAGTTAAAGTGATACACACTGTAGATAGTCAGAAGCATTACTGACACAAATCCGGGCACACCAACTATCAACTTTAATTAATAGGTATTTTAATTTAGTTATTATTAATTTTTTTATAAAATTTTATGCAAAATATTCGATGTGTCTCGCGGAAATTTCAACACTGGTTTTAACAGTTTATGTGTGTGTAGCTTTGTACTCTACTGCTACTTGACGGCTTCATACATTTCTCCCTTGCGGCAAGTCTTTTTTCGTGTGTGATTCAAAACAGTGTTAATGTTAATTTTCAGTTTTCAAACATATAAAATACAGTTATCCCTTTGCCGTATTGCCGCATATAGGTATGTATGTACCTGCATATTGATGTGTTTACATTTTTGGACAACTTCAGTATAATTTTACAATACCAACTTACTGGAAAAAGTTGTAAGTAAGTCAGATTAAAAACGCTCGCCGAGCATTTTTGTTTGATGTTTAATCTAGAAATTTCATTAAATTCGAATTAGCCATCCATGCGTATGTAATAATGAAAACTAGATTAAAATTAAATTGCATTAAAAGCTACTGCTTGAACAAGTAGGTAATTCAATATTAACAACAAACCGGCTCATTGATAGTATAATTATTAACGAATTTGCAATAGTCAATGCAATTAATTACATTAAAAAACATCATGAACAATTTGTTAAAGCGGAGAACAAGCAGGCAGCCTTCGAAATGTTTGTCGTCAAACAAAAGGCAGTGGTGTCGAGAATCAATATGGACATCAAATATTTCCTTAAAACTTACCGATGCTGTTTTTCCGTTTTTGCTTGTGACTTTTAGGAGGGAGCCCTCATAACCCTAGAAGAAAGATTGCTAAGGTTAATAAATATTTTTTTACACAAAACAAAAGTAAATCTACTCGTAGTTGAACAAAAAGATCGTGTTTTGCATATTTTCTTTTAGGACTAAATATAGTAATATAGTGTGTCGAAAGGTCACCACGTGTTTACCTGCAGCAGGTACGACCATGTGCTAAAGGTTCTTATCAAAGGTTATGATAAGAGGACAAAGAAACAAATGCAAACAATTATGAAATTCAAGAATTCTAACTTCAGCCCTTGTTCGGTAGGAAAACCGTGTAATCTAAGGCTAATGGCCGCGCTAAATCAATCAAGAGATTCAAATATGCGGGAACAGTTGTAACTAATAGCCCTCTCTTACCCCCTCTTACCAAAAATCTCCTAAACGTTGTAGTTTTATATTCCCTCGTTATTATTTAGTCTGGGGCCTCACGATTCCAGTTTTCCAAGTTAAATTTCATTTAGAATTCGGCAGGGTTCAAGCCTCAAACCGGGAATGCCAGGAATTCATACGCTTTCGACCCCCGCGGCACCTAATGGCCAGTTAGACCAGCGCGCGTAAACTGTTTTGATTCCCGGCCTGCTCCGGCCCAAGGATATGTTTAACGTCCGACGAAAACCGGGCTAAAACACACTTGGAAGTTTAAATGATGCCCTCCTAAGTAAATAGTGTGGTAATGGAGCGAGCCGACGGCTGGCAAGCCATTTGAATACGGCAACAATGTGAGGAATGGAACCTCAGTGGATTAGATGGGCAGGGAACCAGGGGGACTTTTGGAGATACCGCGGGAGTATACCTAGTTTGTGATTTGACATTATAACCTTAATAATTATTAGAGTTTGTATATAAAAAATAAAAATAAAGGCGTTTTTAAATGTCATAACTCATAACTAAACCTAATAGCGTTGACTGACGTATTTATAAAGACTTCTCACGGCTATAGCTTTATGTCCTGGAAAACAGATGGCTCTGATGGCTAACAATGTATTCTGCATTGTATTTTATCTCCGGAAAGCACATGGTGAGCCAAAAATGTGTCAGACGTGACAGCCGTGAGCGGTCTTTAATAATATAACAGTCAACGCTAATAGCGTTGAACAAACGCCGCACGTTAAGCAGAAAAGTTTATGTGAGTAAAAAAAGCGTGGGTGAGAATTACCTATGAAGGTAATATATTACCATTTTTTCTTTAGAAAATTGTTTAAACTGTAGAAACCCTAAAAATAAATGTTTGTTATCGAAAACTAGTAATTTCTAACCTAAATATAAGCTTCATAAACGCTCAACTTTTAAGAAACTTATTTAGTCATAATTTAGCTTATTATTACATAAAATCAGGCTTTGAAGACAAGGAAAATTTTATAATAAACTTTTTAGCCAATATTTACTTCTATTTAACTTTCTAGATGCCCTTATAGTCAAAAGATTCATGTAATTCTGGAGGCCATAAAAAGTAAATATTGTCTCAATTTTAGTCTCTGTATCCCGTATGTTAGGTCAAAAATAAGTTAGATAGTTAAGTAAAAATACTATAAAGTACAAAAAAACTAGCTATTTGGGCTTGAAAGTAAAAAGTTCTTAAGAAAGGCCAACATTTCTTATAACCACGAAGTAAAATTATTCCGACACAGATGATGTTAAGTAGAAAAATCATTTGTAGTGTAGTGTATAGGGGCCGCGGTGGCGTCGCTCGTTCCGGCGCTGACTTTTCAGACTGCATGTTTTTCTGCCTTCGATCGACCTTGGTTCGAACCGATGTAGAGGCAGGCGCATGGGCATGTCTTTAAAAAAACACCGCTATGGCCAAGAGCGCTGGACAAATTGTGGGTTCACGGTATTGCTCATAAATAGCTTTATCAATGTGATTTACTAATTGTCCTACACTCACTGGGATTACTACGGTTTTCTAGGGTACTTCAGCGAATCCTGTCCTACAGTTCTATCGGGAAAAAAGTCGGCCCTAGCCGCAAATGGCAACGAAGACAAAATAATAATAATTTCCCCCCTCCCCCGCACAAGCATGTGGTTGCTTCTGGGGTACTCCTAGTTTGGAGTATTGTGAGGGTGAGACTTATTATTATTATATACATGAAAATTAAACGGGTCACTGAAAACATCCTGCAAATTAATATTTGAAGTGTAAGCTGTTATTTGCTATATTTGGATTTAGCATTATTTTCTATAAAGTATTGTGAATAGGAACATGCCTCTAAAATACGCATGCGCAAACAAAGTAATAAGCTCACAGTTTTTTTTTACCAAAAATAACCTTTGTTTACTTATTGTTCGCTTCATGCTTTAATATGATCAAAATTCATCGTTATTTTTTCGCTGATTAAGAAATTTGATACTCAAAAGTCTAAAGATATGTAAAATGGATCTTCACAGTTAAGAATTTAGTTTTTAACAAACATACAACGATGTTCTCCATCACGAAATCACAAGGATTAAAAGTGTTATGTATGCAATTATTTTTCAAAATTACGAAGTATTACACCTATTATTAGGTACATAAATATTTTATACGCAAGGAAATTTTTGCTCAAATAACAAAATCCAAACCCCTTTAATAATTCTATTAGGCATATCTTCCTATTAGTTAGGTTATACAACCAAGGCAGACACCATTTAAGTATTGTATCGGAAGTTTATACAATATATCTAATTAATAATAGAAAGAAAAAACTACTGTTCTTCATTATAATCAGATTTAATTCCACGTATAGACTAAATATTACCTAATTTTTAGTACTTTATTGGTAAAGACGAAAGCCCATAAAGAGGTTATGTCATATATTGATTTTTACAGAATATGCGCGTGCGCGTGCTACTCTGGGTGCTATAAGGGTTACTTATATTATCAATAGTTGCAAAATTTACTCGAACTCTTAGGTTTCCAGGTGTCACTAAAATTGGTGATTAGAGTTACCTAAAGTTATCACTATGTAACTTTCAGCAACCACATTTTTATAACAGTTGTGGGATACATTATAAAACCTATGGTGAAATCTATTACCAAAGGTTAATGGCTGCCCTTTTAAGCTTTTTACTGTTAGCTTATGTTTAAATTCATCAAGGAAAATTAACTACAAGGTTATTTTATGATATATTTCGTTACTTTTCTCGACATAAACCTATGAATTAGTCATTACGTATCATATTTATAGCTGTTATAAAAATAAATAAAAATCGAAAATTACTAATTTCATCAAAATCACATTTGCAGAGCCCGTGAAATTTCTAGAGGTAGAATCCAATTTCACACGATGCAGAAAAAGTTGCACGTGAATTTACTGCTCTCCTGAGATCGAGTCTTCTTTTCCTATGATCAAAATAGAAAACATGAATGATTTAAAGAAACAAAACATGGTATGTCAACTTTGAGAAAACGAACTGTCCAATTCATTTCAAACGACAAAGGTGATATTCTTTAATATCACAATAGAATAAAGAGAGACAAGTAATATATTGTAAGACATGCCCAGTACCAATAAAAGAGAAGTTTTAAAAGAATGTCCAAAAGCGCTTGAGAAGAAACTTAAGTAACCAGAAGAACTAAGGATGCAGTTATAAATCGGTCGATTTAAGGCATAGGTATAAGGGTTTCTTAATTGTAACGGGAAAGTTCTCGTAACTTCTTAAGTGACTTCAAGTTTTATAATATTAGTAACGGTTGCTTCTCCGCGATACTTATAAAACAAAAAATGTAATTTGGGTTTTGTCGTTTCCAAAATATTCAGGAGAACCTTTTTTATAGCACCCTGTATATCTTTCTTCTTAAGCGTTTTTCAACCTATGTTCATATATTGAGTAAAGGAATTATTCCTTTACTCAATGGTTCATAAGAACTTCTGTTCTTTCCACCATCGAATGGTTACTCTCATAAAGCGATTTTTTTGTTCATTCTAATTTTATTTTCGGGTTGATAAGAATTTACAGGCATGTGTACATTACTCTCTCTATTTGCATTTCATTAAAAACGTGGATACAATGGTAGATCATAAAAAATCAATAAACACGCATATACACTCTTGACATATTTTCAGTTGATTGAAGCTGAATTGGATACCTACCGTCGATACCAATAATATTTGTAACACGATATTTTTCATATTGAATCAATATTATCTTTTCCACAACAGGAAGCATGGTGAATAAAATATAATTTTTATTTACAGGACACAAAGATTTTTCAATAAAATATGTATATCATAAAAGTTGGTAGGTATAATACTATAATAATAATTCTCAATTGGCAATAATTACTATTATTTAGGCTTCATTGTCATTTGCCTCAAGGGCCGCCTTTTTCCGGATAGAACTAGGGTAGCATTCGCTCAAGTACCTAGGTAGGTACTACTTACGGAAAATTCTAGAAAACCGTACTAATCCCAGTGAGTGTAGGACAATTAGTAAACCGCACAGATAGACCAATACTATGAATCTACATTTTTTGCCCCTGCTCTTGGCCATCAGCGGTGTTTTCTATAAAGACATATTGTGCGTAGATGCTGCGAACTTGGCCACCTTGACCAACACTTTAGCTCTAGAGAAATACAGTGTATGAGATGTTCGATGAATGAAATAGTATATTTCATTTCCAGTCTGGAAAAATCTATTTCTGGACGTGTAATGAACGATATTTTTTATTATACCTACTTCTTTGAAAACGGAAACTTAAAACATTTTATCGGCATATTATAATAAATTTAATTGACAAAAATAAACAATGCAGACAATATAGTGTTTGGTATGTATGATGCGTTTCCATGGTCACTCTCAAATTATTTCAAAGGTGCTTTGTTGTAAATTAGTTATTGTCAGATAAGGTGAATAAAACGTCAAAAATATTACAGAAATGTATCTAAATATTGAAACACTTACGAATTAAAATACAAAATAGGTACATGTTAAATATCAGAGAGCATATAGAGTTTCTTAAATTTAGTTTACTTTGCTGTATATTTCTATTTTAAAGCCATATATTCGGTATTTTTATTCAGCGCACGGAAAATTTTTCCATGCGCTGTTTCCGTGCGCTAGCCCGAAAAACCCCATCTTTCATTATTGCTAAAACAGATGAAAATAAGGTGTTTTCAAAGAAGTATAATAAAAAAGTCATTCCTTTCTCGGCGTTTGTATTTCTTTTGTACAAAACGCAATATACAATATAAACAAAAAAATTATCTGCAATTTCTATCATCGTGATACTTTTCTAAGAAGTAACTAGTTCACGAAATAAACCAAAACCTGCCACTGACTTCCCTCCAAACTCTGGAAAATCTTATAGAGAAATATACGTGTATGAATTCCTGTAAAATTCCGCGGTTCTATAAACTTGCAGTTCGGAAAATAGATTTCGGGCCACAGCATTGGGGGTATGTTATGGAAATGGAATTTTAAAAGCCAACAAACCCGCCACTCACCTCGTATGCTCTGAATAAAAGATACAGTTCTCTGGGTTTCGCGTCCATCGGCAGGCCACTAACAAACAGAGTCCGCACCTGGAAACAAGAAAAACAATGTTAGCTTGGTTTGGAATACCCAAAAATAGATGAGGCAACAATTCAAACAATACATCAACATAACCTAAGGCGTAAGAAGTAAGTTAACTTTTAACTTTTTACGTTAAACGTTGGATTAGTATCGGTAAAACATAATGATATCCTACTGAACCATTCTTTATCTATAATTTTTGTACTTTGTCAATGTATTTTTTTTATTGGCTATGCTTTTCTCGAAATTCATTCACATTCTCATTATAGGTAAAACTATTTGTATTTTTTTTTCTTAATTTTTGGAGCAGTGAGCTTTATGAGTGATGCATTCCATTTTTGCACAAAATTCTCTATTTACAAGCCGACCAGTCTACTCAATACCATTAAGTGATTAATCCTTTTGTTGTCTTTCAGTCTAGTCGTTCCATCAGTGGATTCCACTATAAAGGAGCTACAGGCACAAGCATTCATTTTGTACAGTGTGTCGTGTGTCTGGTTTTTCATGTTAACGCCCTTGAAAATCTAAGTAGGTATATGTCCCTGAAAATTGAAACGCCACCCCCATTGATTTGACATTTCCAACGAAAGCTTATTTCTGCGATTTTTTAAAGTAATGAATTATGACTTAATATGACAAAGAATAAGAGACAAGACTATATAGGAAATGTGTTTATTAAAACGTGCATTTATTTGAAGCAAATAAAATTGAATTTAAATTTAAAACAGTCAAATATGTTATTCCGCAAATATAATTTTTTTGTTAATTAGTTTAGCATGGCGTTATCTTTTGCAAGGCAATAAAATCTTTTCGCAAGTCCAATTGGATATTAATTTATGTTCTGCACGTCATTTATTTTTGATTGCATGGCAGCCTATATAGATTCATATACCACGAATTTGGATTATTCACTTTGTCAATGTTTGGCACTACACAAGGAAATAACGAACGGATATTTTTTCATCACAACTGCTACATGAGTATGAAAAAAACACATAAAATAGTTTTTCGAAAAACGCGTCACTTTAAATAATACCAGAAGGCTTAGGTTTCAGGGAAACATCTATAAAAAAAATTGTCCTGTTCAATTCCAGCAACCTGCTTAGAATTACCTATACAAGTACTATTGAGATAATTAGTCAAGACCAAGGCCGCTGCCTGTAGTAGTCCCAATAATAGCAACCAGATTTTTCCTGTATCACGTTTAGTAATCCTACAATTATTCCCATCACGTGGCCATTGCGTATAAGTAGGTAGTTCAAAACAAAAATCGTATTTCGTAAATTTTAAATTATTAAGCAGGTAGCTTCGGTCTCGTCTTTTTTTAAAAAAGAGTTTTTATCTACGTCTACAAGTTTATTTTAAGTTTGGGAGGTACCTTGGGAGAGAAATAAAATAACAAAAATTTTATAATGAACACCGAGAAAAACTACATGATTAGAACGACTAGACCTAATCTTATTAGTCCATCCCGAAATCTGTGAGAGTTCTTTGGGTAGATACCTACATTCAACCCGGTAAGAAGGTGCAATAGCGACAAATTCTTAAATAAGCAAAATCGGCACTGACTTACCATATTTATTACTTAAATTCGTGGAAATAATTGCTGGAAATCAATTTCAACTATAAAATAAATTTGTTTGATTTGACAGTTGCCTTATTCTGCACTTGTAGACACAACATTGTCAAGTCTAATTTTTAGAAATCATGGAAACCATTATTAATTTTTACTAACAATCAAAGTACCTGTTATATATGGCAATGTAAATACCTATTTTTTTTTTCGACTTCCAATAACCCCTGAGAGTAAGCAGTGGGGTGTTTCTTTGGTTGTGTTTAAAAGTGGGTGGGGGAATGTCTTAACTTTCCTATTGACTAACTTTATACGCCCGCGTTGCTGCTACGTCACGTCAACATATATAAATTGTTATATAGTTGTTTGCGACTGAAGAGAAAAATACCCACTGACCTTTTTGTTCGGACCCGGCGAATAACAGAAATAAAATATCTATAGGAGGATCGCCCCCAAGATGGCAAAAAACACGATCGCAGTGTCCCGTGTGACCGTTAAATTCCCTCCCGATGTCGGCCGAATGAACCCCTCATCCGGACACGTTGGTGATACAGAAAAAGCCACGATTTCGGTTAAAAACGAAGGGATAGCGGCGCCATGTGCGCGCCTGGTACACCTGTCACCGCTCGGCAGCCGGTTGATCAATAGCCGTTTCCTTTTTTCGACGTGGAACTAACGCAGTACAAGCTGGTAGCGGGATAGATACACTCTTTAAAGGCAAAGTGTATTTTTTCGATCTAAAAAATGTGGAAAAGGTGATGGTAATAAGTTGGGAAGGTGTGGCATACAAAGCTTTGACATACCTCCCTCTATACTACAATCTGTATCATTTGTATACGGTTCACTACACTTATACTTCTTGTAACAGAATGTATAAACATGGAACATATTTCTTGATTTTCCGAGAGCACTTTGAATCGCCCGATATTCCAACATTTTTATTTCGTTTCCAACGTGACCAAACATCATCAAAAAAACGTTGGTCTTTAGCCCGAGGGGAAATACCCGCCAAAGCGGAATTATTTACTGTTTCCCCAGATTACCGAGCCGCGTGGGGGCGAGGGTGCTAATGTCAAACAAAATTAGTCGAATTGCCCGTCTGCCTTTTGCGCCTCAGTAACCCCCGTCGTTTGCTTACCAACCAGCGCATCGAGTTCATTGTACTGTATAAAAGGGAAACGGACTGGACTGAGCTATTCGTGGATATAGACTTATAGTTTGATATCCCGTTTCCCTCATTCGACACCGATACACGACTTTCCAGTTTTCAGAAAATAATGTCACTTTAAATTTTCCTTAGCTTAACTGCCTCACAAACTATACCTACTTTATATATAAAAGCCGGTATTACACTTGTCAATTTCTTCGTCAATAAATTGTACATACAATAAATAATTGTGCCAGTTAAATTGTCGTATGTAATATCACAAGTGCCGGAAATTTTATCGATAATTTTTTCGAAAGCGCTATTTTGCCTACGAAGATCACGAGTGTCTTTTATTTTCCGATAAAATCTCTGAAAATAAAAGCCCAATTTGTACGAGTGGTTTTGCTAATGGGCAAAATAGGGCTTGAGAATAAAATTATCTAGAAAAATTTCCGGCACGAGTGGTATTTGTCGAGATTATTTCTCGAATACGATTTAATAATTTCTGTATTATTTTTTTCTATGTTTACATTTCCAAAACGATTAATTTTGAACGAGTTTATTGACAGCTTCGACTGTAGCGTTCGAGTAAACAAACATGACGCTTAGATATCCAAGGCGAATGCGATTATACCTACACCCTGTCAGCGTTGGTCTATTTTCTGAATGTGTCATAAATTTAAACGGAGACGGAGGTCCAATAACAAAAATTTAGCAATGTAAAAGTTATATAAATTCATTGATACAATGCTTAATAGTACCGCAACATAATTTATAAGCTGCATAATTTAGAACAGTGTGAAACACACAAACTTTAAGAAGTAGGTACGTGTTTGCATCCAACAGATTCGCGGTTTCTAAGCAACGAAGTGAAAATTTGCACAAGTACCAATTTTAGTGACTTTTAAAAAAAATTATGGGAAATGAGATTATGCTATAGTTCACTCAGTATTCATATTTACTAATTTATGACTATTGTTAATTATATTTTTGCGTGTAATTTGAACGATTCTCGAAGTTATTTACTTATTAATGTATTCATCTCTACACAAATGGCCGCCACTAATATTTTTTTTTACTACTAACCTGAGAAATCACCATTATTTACCTCATTCCTCTAATGAGAAGTAATATTTCTCACCCTAGGTAAATAATGATAATAAAAAAATACCTAGGTAAATAATGAAAAATTTTCTATATGACATTTAAAGATTAGTGTCATTTTATCAGCTTGACAACTGAACTCCCAGGCAACTTGATATTTCGAAGTATTTGAAAAAAGCGAGAAATGACTAAAATAAACTAAAATATGGCAATATTTCAATGTTAGTAGTAAAAAAAATTCTATATACACTTCGGTTGAGAAGGCCATTATTTACCTCGCATATTATATCCTTCGGCGCTACGCGCCTCAGGATATAAAAATGCTCGGTAAATAATGGCTCACTTCTCAACCTAGGTGTATAATATACTATTATCTACTACATACGACCAAATTACCTTGTTTTTATTGACGTGTCGATCAGTTTACAAAAAAGTCACAAATTAATAAAAAGCTGAAGCAAAACAAAAAAAGTTCATACGCAAACTGAAACCTTATATCTTTTTAAAATATGTAACAAAAAGTCACTGTCATAAAAAAAAGTTCCTATTTTTTGCCTGCAAATACGAAGTGGAAACGTATTTTCGAAATGGTTTATTCTAGCGCGGAAAGGGTAGAAATTGTTGCAATTTGTTATCGGAATCATGATTGCGCTAAAGCTACAGCACGAATTGCAACAATTTCTAGCCTTTCCGCAAAAGCAGGCTGCAACTAGCGATTTCGAAGTTACAAGCAAAAATACGAGGACTTTTTTGTGACAGTGACTTTTTGTTATTTTAAAAATACATAAGGTTTGAATTCGTTGAACTTCTTTTTCGATTTGTCGTGTTGGTATAGTATTGAAATTGCACAATAAATTGACCGATTTATTGATGGTGTAAAAAGTACCACGTTATCTAAAATTTCTTGGGTCAATTTATTGGCCAAGAAATTGACAAGTGTAACACCAGCTTAAGAAAAACAACAGCTGACAACATAACCAAACTCAAGGTTAGTTAGCTTAGTTGTCATATTTAATCAGAGCATCACTTATTTCAAACATTTTTTATTTTTTTTATTTTTGCTAGTCCTAACTTAGGTACTTCACAAAAAAGTGAGTATATATTATTAAAAAGTAGGTACCTATTACGCATATAAAAATAGAATACCTATATTATAATTAGGTAAATCTCCCCTAAAGCGCGCGTCCGACAACGCGGCATAGAAACCTAACCTTTATATTTTGTGGGTATAGCCACGTCATTACAAGAGTTATTATTAAAGGCAACGGAAATACACTGCTACTAAATTTGAAAAACTGAAAAGGAAAGTGGTTAATTTAACCGCAATCAGGGCCGTAGCCAGGCGGGGGGGCAGGCAAGGCATTGCAGAATGTTTGCCCTGCCTGAGCCACAAGTTCACCGGTCACCTCACCAGGGCCGTAGATAAGGCGCTGCTCCATTGAGAAAAGAAAAACTATGAAAAAGCAACATGATGATTTTATTAATTTATTATACTTCATTTAAACTGAATTTGTCCTTAAATTTTCTAAAAAAAATTGGCCTGCGGCGCATTTTAGTGAGCAGACACCTCTAAGTACTCTTTTTATTACCGGCTTAAAAAACAACAATCTTTATTGCCCCACCTTCAAACAAATTTCAATTAACCCATACCTACCTATTACAATGGCCAGAAAATTTTTGCAAAAATTATAGACATAATGTGGCCCTTTGAAAAAATATGACAATTTATAGGGCTCTATGAGCACTAACATTTATTTTTACTACCACGTCACAAAAGGCAGTGTTTAGTATTGTTATTGCTAATTATTGCTTCATTTTTGTCAGTTAAAAATCAACAATAAAATAGAACTTTGATAACACATTTTTTTCTCCTCTATGAAAGAAAACAGGGTATTCTTGCTTACTGCACAAATATGATCATGGGCCCGCATAATTAGCAAAAAAATTACCTACCATTGACTTAAAATTGTAAATTCATATCATATTTGACCTTGAAACTTTCACGAATTTTCGCCTGCGGCGCGATTTTTAATAACGAAAATTAAATTCCATTTCCCCCTCCTCCTCTCCCCACCTACAAAGTAACGCCCTGTAAGTACCTATATCCCTCACTTCTCAAATGTGTACTGCCCTGACAGGAAAGTCGTTTGCCCTGCCTGAAGTTTCGGTCTGGCTACAGCCCTGACCGCAATTAATACATGTGGACTTAATTTTACTAAATTTTACGCATGTATTTTATGTAAAAAATATTGAACGGATATCGCTGTGTATGATTCCAAATAAACTAAATAGAATTCTTTTTCATCTCGTTCTTCATCGAATTCCTCCTAATTTTCGTACTTGAATCTCTTGAGTCGCTTGCCTAATCAGGCATTTTATATTGTCCGAGAAAAGGGAAATTCAAACGACACCATAAATAAATTAAGGAAACACGGAAATCGGAAAAGGAAATACGAACAGAGGAAACACATCTAGATTAAACGAGGTAAGGTTATTAACACTACTTAATTATATTATAACAGACATACTGCGCAATTGCGCAGTACTTTTTTCAGAACTTGAAAGTAAGTTCTTGTGCAAGCATTTGTTTCACAAATAATTATAAATTATAATGCAATTTGCCTATTACAAAACTGTCCTTAATGCAGTAACTACACGTTTAGATACCGTTTTCCTATGCCGTTTCGAGTGATTTCTTAGTTTCTATTGTCACCTGCCACCGATTGTTTCCAGTGAAAAAAGCACAACTCTTGAGAGCAATGAAAGTAGTTATAATAATGCGCCATTAAGATTGTAATAGAGATAAATCATAACATTTTTCTGTTTCACACCTGCTTCCGACTGGTACTCATTAAAATACGCAGTTAAAACAATCTTCACTTCAAGCCCGTTAAAAATTTCTCAGAGAGCCACAACGTTATGATCCTTAAAAACATTTTATAAAAATGAATCTTTGGTTCAATACCAAAAGCAACTAAAAATGTCATAGTCAATTATTATTAATAAGCAGGCAAATTTATAATTGTCTCAAATTAATTTTACGTATTTCTGAATTTATTCATTTGTATTAAGTACCTATAGGTACATTTTCTGCAACCCGTTGCAAACATATTTGTTTTGGATAAAAAATAAAACTTTCACTGTATAAAGTCAGGTGAACATTCTTTGTTGTCTTTACCAACGGTAAATTTTTAGAAGACTTCTGGGTCTTTTGTTCGGCCTGCAAACAAAGAACCCAAGAGGAAATGCTTTTGAATACCTTATAACACGGTTGGAATTACCTGATTATTTTTTTGTTTAGTTCACGTTTAAAAAATTTAAACCCAACGTAATAGCAATGAAGGCAATAGTGCTTTGAAAAGAATGGGGAAAATCATGGAAAGCTCAGCTATTTACAAAGTTATTAGTCATGCTTAATAATCACTTTTTGTAACAGGAAGTTTGATGCTAATGTTTACTGAAGGCAAATATCTTCAATCATAAACGAAGCTACACAGACAGAACCATTCTTGAAAAATCCGCACGCTACATGCACCAAATATTTTGCATATCATTTTATATAAAAACTAATCACTAAATTAAAATATCTATACCTCAACTTCTATCGTGTCCTAAGAATTGTAAGACATTACAATTTATCTGTTTTAATTTGTTTTCGCTCCAAAATTAAAGTTTGAAAGTCGGTGTAGCAGGATTTTTTGCGAACGGTTTCAACAATGCTTTTGACTATCTATTGCTTCCGCGTGTTATTGTTCATTTGTTTGTATAGAGAGCTGTGTTTTAGCCATAATCAAAGAAAGTGCAGGAGTATTCAAAAGTAAGGAAATGTAGATTCTAGTAGGTAAAGGGTAGGAAAACGAACTATAACGACGCTACTGGCATTGGCCATTTTTTGGTAGTAGACTGTAATAAACAAATAAGTATAAAACTGGATATATAACTATAAAAGATATGAAAAGGTCAAAGCGCAATTTTGCTTTAGAGACAAAAGTTATTAGGTTGCAATAGGTACCTACCTTATTTTATATATTTTGAAAAATTATTTTGTTGGATCTTCATATTTTAGCAATAACTAATGCTGTAAAACCCAGATTTTGTGAAAATGGATCGAATCGTCTAATACATATGGTGATTTTAGGGTTAGACCTCGGGTTAGTTTAACGTTTAAAGGAAATTATTAAGAATAAAAACTACCTTCATTTTCGAACATGTGAAAAAATATTATGAAGATAAGTTGTTTAGAACTGAAAACTACAGCACAGAATCTCTATTTTCCGAGTAACCAGTCTAATTTAATTTTCGGCTTTTGTCCCATACGACTTTATTTTTGAAGGCAAGTAATAGTAGGTAGTTTCTACAATAAGGGTGGATATGTTATCCAAATGAAATCCAAGGGTTGCTACACGATGAAACGCGACGGAGAAAAAAGGTTTAACTACTCTGGTTGCTTAGGATGGTCATGAAATTAAGTCCGTTCAAATTGCCTAATAACTTGTCCATTCTGTAGGTTTTAAATAAAATGGCAAATGTGGGATTAGAAAAAATATTAAATTGGAACAAAAGCCTCGTTTGAAAAAATTGTTTAGAGTGAATATGACAACAACAATAATATAAAAAACTGATTGAAAGTGTAAGATAGCGTTAGGAAAAAATATTTTATACTTTTTAGTCCGTTTTTTATATAATTATATTATTTTAATATACTTTTAGTCCATTTAACGACGTGGTACCTACATATATTAAAAATTATTTAAATTCTATTATTTTCGTTTTTTTTTATTATTGTGTTTGAAGTTTTGCAATCGATTTCGATGATATTATGACAGAGGCATGTGGCAAATTTCAGATTTATTTAAGTTTCTCTTCACCTGATCATATTTGGGATAGAAAATTGTTATACCTACCTACCCCTAACAATAATATATCAATCCGTTTAATTGTTATTTAGTTATTGAGTTCTGAGCTACTTTTAAAGTTTCAAGTCTCTAGCTCATCGGGAAATTGGTTTAAAATCGATTGCAAAATTTGACGGACAGACAAAACAGGACGACAAGAGAGTTGATAAAAACGTGGTAAAATTAGGTAAGAAATTTTACTAAAATTCATTTCAATTAAATATATGCGTTGAAATTTTGAGAAATAATGCCGTTTTCGATAATTTTTTTAGAACCAGATAATGAAAATCGCGTGGTTGCTTTTAAGCAAGTCACTTGGCATACTAATTTAAAGCAAAAACGATGGACTACATTAAAATTTTCTCCATCGACGAATAATAAAAATAATTTCAATCCGATTAGCCTTTTGGAATCGAAGAGATTCCCACCACAGCCAACTTACGGACAATGTGCTATGTTGCCAGCTGTCCCCTAATTGGTAATTATGGAACGTAGTGTATACACCGCCCGATTTTCTTGAAATTTTGGCTACCCCCTATTTTCGAGGTCCCTGAACACGAATCTGACCTCAGTGTTTTGAGGTCGGACATAGTTTCCGAGAAAATGAAATTTCAAATTTCCTTTTGACACCCCACTTTTTTACGGCGATATTTGGTTATAATCGAGATGAATTGAGCTCAAATTGATCGCCAAAAGTTTCGATGCTGCAAAATAGGGTGGTGATCAGTTTGAGCTGCGTACACTTAAAATTTAGGTATCCGGATTATAATCATACGGAAGCGTAGAAGGGCCACGTAGTAGATTTTTTAAAATTATTTTTCTTCTTTCTCAAAATTTTGACTTTATTCTCAAAATTTTGACCTTTTTCTCAGAATTTTAAAATTCGGACTTTTTCTCAGAATTTTAAAATTTAGACTTCTTTCTCCGAAATTTAAAATTAAGACTTTTTTCTCAAAATTTTGACTTTATTCTCAGAAGTTTGAGATATTTCTCAAAATTTTGACTTTTTTTTCAAAATTGGGAGAAAAACTCTGAATTTTAAAATTTTGAGAAAAGTCAAAATTTTGAGAAAAATCTCAAACTTTTGAGAATAAAGTCAAAATTTTGAGAAAAAAGTCTTAATTTTAAAATTCGGAGAAAGTCTGAATTTAAAAAAAATTTACTACGTGACCCTTCTACGCTTCCGTACAATCACAAATATCGCCGTGAAAAGTGGGGTGTCAAAAGGAAATTTGAAAATTCATTTTCTCGGAAACTATGTCAAAACACTGAGGTCAGATTCGTGTTCAGGGACCCCGAAAATAGGGGGGTGGCCAAAATTTCAAGAAAATCGGGCGGTGCATACACTACGTTCCATAATTACCCCCTAATTGAACAACTACTCGTTTCTCACATCGAAAACCAAGAACCTACTTCGTTGTTGTCGACGACGCACAGCTCGGCGCACTCCATCCCGTCGCCTTGCATCGGCCACGCGCGCGCGCGGTACCGCAGCACGAACCCGAACCGGCCAACTGTCGCTCGCCGCGGCCGGTCGTCGACTTCCCGAACCAGGTAAACGAAACGCACGCAACGAACACCGGAAGATCCGCGCACGGCGCCGTGACGAGCGGCCGTCTGACGAGGCGGGCCCTGCGGTCCGCTTCCGGTGGTGGGTCCTGTCGGCTCCGTTCGGGCACGTCCGGAACACATGGCCGCGGGCGGGGGGGAGGGAGGGGATTGATGGGGGGATTCGAGGGGACTGGGGGTCCGATCACAACCGACTTCAAACAAGTCCTGTTGTAAGAAAACTGGCAACAAGGCTTGCACCCCCGTCAATCGAAAGAAGTGTCCGTGTAGTAAGAAGTTAACCAACATGGTAAACCAGAACATTTGGAGGTGAAGAGGCTAAAGTACTTGAATGTTGTTGATTCCATATACAATCACAGAAAATATATCCAGAACAGAAAGCTCCTTAATGACAGGTGTCAAATGGACTCCAACAACATTTTCCAAATGCATATCGATATTGAGGTCCACTATTAGATGTTGGCATACGCGCCGACTTCTGAAAATTTGGCTGGGTGCCCAAGGTATACAACCTCCCCCCCCCCAAAATGTTATTTTAAAAAACATTTTTTATTATAAATGTTTATTATAAATATTAAATAAAAGTATATAAAATAAAGTTATTTCTATAAGAAAGGCCTTGTTTTAAAATTCAACGGACTCTCATCCCGATGAATCAGCTGGATATCTCTATTTTACTTCCTCCAAAGGGAAACAAATGAGAGGGAGATATCAGCTGATCCATCCGGATGAGAGTCAGCTGAATTTTAAGACGCGGTCTTTGAACAAAAAAAAAACAAAAACGACTAGTTACCTAATTTTGGGTAAATAACGCAAAAGTGCTTAGTCTTATGGACGATTTTTGTTATAAATTCATCCAGGAATTATGATGTCTGCTAATTCTTTATAAATATTTAAAAGCATAATATCACTCAGCCTTTTCTAACTCATTGTTGATCTTAAATATGATTGTCACCTTGTCACTTTTGCTTGAGCTTCGAGGGGGAAATCACTGGCAAAATGTGTACACTAAAATGCCAAAAAATGCAAAAAATACAAAAAATTCCAGATTTAGCTTAAAAAATTTAAAGAAAAAACCAGAAAATTCCGAAAAATACCAAAAAATTCCAAGAAAATACCAAAAATTCCAAGAAAATGCCAAATAATTCCAAGAAAATGCCAAAAAATCCAAGAAAATACCAAAAATTCCAAGAAAATACCAAAAATTCCAAGAAAATCCCAAAAAAATCCAGAAAATACCAAAAAATTCCAAGAAAATACCAAAAATTCCAAGAAAATGCCAAAAAATTCCAAGAAAATACCAAAAATTCCAAGAAAATGCCAAAAAAATTCAAATGTAAATTCACCAAGGACGGTCATAACGCCCAGTATAAACCCTGGCGAATGTTGGGCTTTTCAAAACTTCCCAGGATTTCTCGTAATAAAATTGTCCAATAAAGTCGAGATCGAAGCGTTCTCAGTAGAACATATCAGTCGTTTGTTGGTCCCTGAAGGTAAAATAGACTCGGCGCCAATGACGTCAGAACCTATAGACGTGGTGCCCCATTGTTAAAATGCCCTTTATTTTGACTCCAAGATTAAATATATCCATACTACTCTAAAAACATGCTACAAACAAAGACAGAAAGTCAACCATCAACCAACTATACACCCGGTGATTCCCGATTATAGTTCCTCCAGAATCACACTTAGATATCGCATGTTTTTTCTTGTTTAGGGGCGCCGGAAGCATCGGAACCTCACCTGAAGACTCGGGGGATGGTCTAACGACGCCAGCCTCCGAGCCCAGAGTCGAAATAAGTTCGCTACGGCTCGACAAAAAGGGGCAATTTCTGACAATCTCGCGACATTTTCGGAATAATTTAATGGAGCGCTTAGATTGTGATTAGTTCTGGGCGTCAAGCGTTTATCAAAACAAACCTGTCTATAGGTTCTGACGTCATTGCTCGGCGCCAAAAGATTTTGAAGTTTACGGGTTGACGGTTGAAAACGACAAGAATCCGGTCTTGCTCGGAACATACGTCTACCAAAAATCCAAGAAAATGCCAAAAATATCCAGAAAATACCAAAAAATGCCAAAAATTCGAGGCGCGAGTACACTAAAATTCCTCAGTGATTTCCCCCTTGTTGAGCTTCCAAGAACTGGCCTAACTTTTGGCCGGGTACTCCGCACCGACCGCACCCAGCCAAATTTTTGGCCGGGTGATCGAGCCCCGGAGCACCCGCGGAGACGGCGCCTATGGATGTTGGCTAATTTATAAATTGGTAAGATTATATTTTAGGAAAATATCATTTCATAAGAAATGCAATCTCCTTGTTTTCGGAGTCTAAAGTTGGAGTCCATTTGACATATATTGTTAAAGAGCTCTCTGTGCTAGAATTGATGCCTAGAAATTAATTATTGTATACTTGACAGGAAGTCGACTAATAATTCTTTGAAGTAGCCAAGTTTTTCTTGCTTGAAGGCGGGCAGTCAACTTTTATTCGCTTTTGGCATTCCAAAGGACAAACATGTGAGAATAAAAGATTAAGGCCCAATTCCACAAACAAATTAGAACTAGAATATAATCCTTAAAACAATTCAAACAATCCAAGTTTTAAAGTTAAAAAATACATTAGTGCACGGCCACACATAACGCGGAGTAGTGCGGATAGTGTCCACACAGTCAGCGGATTGTGACAGCTTTGAAAGGCGGATTGCGCAGAGAGGTTGGAAGTCAAAAACAGCTATAAAAATGCCGATTTCTACATTATTCATATGTGAAAATTCACAACTCAAATTTCGGATTTTGCAAAATAAACGTGCAGTGTGGGTACATGAAATAAACCTAAGCAGGGAAACACTTGGTAAATACATCATGTGTACAAAAATATTTTTGGAAATCTCGACCCAAAGTTTGTTTAAAACACCTCGTTTGTGGTGACGTGCATGAGTTAATGTCCCATAGGGGTTTACGACTAAAAAGTTCACTAATAATTATCATTTCGCAATCCATATTGTTTATTATTAAGTAGGTATATAAGAATACAACGCTCTATTTTCGAGGTTGGATACGCGCCAATACGCCGGAAAATGTCAAACTGACTTGACCGCTCCGCTACCAGCGAGCAAACACGCCTACTCTCACTCTCTCCCCTCTCCGCGGTATGTGTGGACACGATAGTACAGTTTGTTCAGCGAATGTTCGACCCTACGTCACAACTCCCGTCCTTGTCTTACTCGTGAATATACGACCGATATCCGTCGTATAGTCATGAGTAAGACAAGGACGGGAGTTGTGACGTAGGGCCGAACATTCGCTGAACAAACTGTAGGCTTCCTATTGTTTTGAACGCTCCGCTACCATCTCCGCCCTGCTCTCCGGTCCGCCGTCCGCCTTATGTATGGCCGTGTACTTAGTATTATGAAACTGGCCCTAACTGCAATTTCAATCAGAGAAGATTGATCTCCTTTATAACATTCAGCTGTCTGTTCGTCTGTTGAAAATTTTTATCATAAGTGAAGATTAATGCGAAAAATTCCAACACAAATTCGACCCACAACAAATGCAAACAGAAATACTCATTACTTGTTATAAGCAACAAAGCTACACATAGACCCAGTGGCGCACCCTCGAGAATTTATTTAAAATATGAGAGGTCTGGGGGTGACGAGGCCCTCTGCCCCCCCCCCCCTGGGTGCGCCACTGCATAGACTGTCAGAACCATTGTTGAAATTTCCGCAGGCTACACCAAATATTTTGCATATCTACAATTTTATATAAAAACTAATAACTAAATTAAAATACCTATACCTCAACTTAGTATCGATTTCGAAGAATTGTAAAACATTACAATTTATCTGTTTTAATTTGTTTTCGCTCCAAAATTAAAGTTTGAAAGTTGGTGTAGCAGGATTTTTTGCGGACGGTTTCAACAATGCTTCTGACTATTTATGGCTCCTTTAATCTTTGGTATGAAGAATACGGAATCGCCCTCCAAATTGCGTATAAATTTCTAAATACCTGGTCAGCTAATCGCAAAAAATATAACCTCCAAAATCGTGACCTTTTTCTACGCAAAATCAAAATGATCAAAGATTGGCTACTAGGCATCTGAACATGTCTCCAGCCAATCCGGAGATGCAACGAAAAAAATAGGTTCTGGTTTTCGGTTTCTATTTGCGCCAAAACGGTTAGAGCTCCGATTTTCAAGCTTGCGGCAATCGTCGCAGCGCCTTTAGATGTCTGATAATATTCTGCCTTTGAAAATGTCAGCAAAAATTCATAATAATTACTTGGTTAATTCTTATATAGAAATATAGATACATTTTATTTTATTTCTAGATTTAAAATTTAAATTTTTATTACTTAATTATGGTAATCTTACGATTAGATATTGTAAGGAAGAGTTAAAATCTTTCATAAGAGTGTATTTTGATATTGGCATCTACTTTTAGTCTTATTTCCAAGTTATTGTAACCAAAATCAATAAATCAAAGTGTATAAAAAATATAATATATCAATCATAAAAACGCTTTAAATTAAATTCTCTCTAGCGTTCGCAACACGCTGCATACACTATACAGTCTCTATCATCCACAGTTTTACGACGCCTATTGTATGGGAACACAGAAAATATATACAGCCTATTTATTTATGATCTATATACAATGTGTCCGTGGATGAAGTCCCCAAAAGGACAAATGGACCAAAAATTTTACTTTTCGACAAAAAGTCCTTCTTGGTAAAAGTTTCTGCTTCTCGAAAAAATGTGGTCTAAGGAGAGAATTTTGTTTTTTTTATGCAGGGTGCCCAAAAAATACAAAAACATGAAATACCATCAAGAATAAACTACCTTTATTTTTAAAAATATCAAAAACTTTTACTTAGAAAAGTTGTTTAGACTGTAAATTTTCAAGCAATTCGGCTGACTTAGATTTTTTGTTTTTTTTTACCTATTTAAATTAAAGTCGGCCGATTTGCTTGAAAAGTTACAATCGGACACGCCTTTTAATTCTAAACAACTTTTCTAAATAAATGTTTTTGATATTTTTAAAAACAAAGGAGTTTCACACTTGGCAATAAAAAAATCGAAGTTGGCTGATTTGTTTGAAAAGTGACAATCGGACACATCTTTTAATTCTAAACAACTTTTCTAAGTAAAAGTTTTTGATATTTTTTAAAATAAAGGTAGTTTATTCTTGATGGTATTTCATCTTTTTGTATTTTTTGGGCACTCTGTATAAAAAAATTCAAAATTCTCTTCGTAAACCATATTTTTTGGAGAAGTAGAAACTTTTATCAAGAATGACTTTTTGTCGAAAAATGAAATTTTTGGTCCATTTGTCCTCTTGGGGACTCCGTCCACGGACACACTGTATGTCTATTATGCTGTATATCTCTAGAGAATACTTTAAAACCATGCCGTTTTCCATAGTATATGGAGTCAGTCGTCTTAGAATTTATTTATATCCAATCCATATCGCTCCCTTCAAAAATCAATTTTACTCTAAATTAATTCGGAGTTTCGTACAGGCATATTATTGCACACCGACTGTAATTTTCCTCCACAAATCCATTCAAAAACCCTAAAACAACACACCGGCTGCCGGTGGATCGATACCCAACCCCACGAATGCCCCGAGGAAATTCCTGAAACTTTATTAACTCGCTTGCCATACAGAGCAGGTGATTCTCGTTCCTTTCTGTCTTAACTAAATGGGAAGCGGAGTGCCGGATTGAGTTACTATATTGGTGTAGTTACAAGACAATTTGGTATAATCGACAAATCAACATAGGTAGGTACACATAGTAATACGGGGGAGCTATATAACTATCAGAAACTTGCTGTTGTAGGTATTTTGTTAAATATATATACCTAGTGAAGTGGTGAAACCTAACCGGCTGTTGTACCTTCACAATAACAAGGCCCGCTAGCTGAAAGCGATGAGTCATCCAAGGGAGGTGAGCCTAAGGCGCCAAATTCAAATTTCAAGTTGTCAACTTGGTAAATTTGGTAAAACAAACACTTTAAAATGATTGTTAACATATATACCTCATGGTTTTACGACACGGATAATAATCTACCAGAGTGAAAGTCACATTTTCAAGGGCTTTTGGTATATTTAGATATCTACCGGTAAAATTTCCGTAAATGCCAATTATTTCTTATTTGCCTGCCTAGATACAATTAAATTCGAATGAATAAAACCATAAAAAAATCACGTAAAATTGTTAGGTATCTAACACTCTCCAACAGTCCAAACAAAAACCCCGGAAGACTGTGTAGGAACAAAATCTCTTTTGATGGTCTTTACCAACTTTTCGCTTAATATGGGGTCTTTATGGGGGAAAAAGCGGACACATTAGGACCGCCTTTGTAGTTTCCCGTACAGTTGGGAAACAAAACACGTCCACCTCATAATTTGAATAAGTCCGAAACTATAGACACAACCTAAAACCTACAAACTAAAAATGAACTTTAATCACTTTATTCTGAACCACTGCTGTTTTACCACATTATTAATCAAACTCCACGTTCTATATTACTAAAAAAACACAGTCCAACACACAACAAACGTTCTTTAAAACAGGATAATCGCTAGACAAATAAACGTAAACAACTACAAAAAGCTACCTCCCTGCCGCCACAGATTAAATAATGTAATATATGAAACCTGCCGCCCTGTGATGACGTAGTGACGTTTCGCGTCGCCAATTGGCAGGCCTTTATCATTGCGACGGTGCCGATCACAATGACAGGTTTTGTACTGTATTATTAGCAGGTTGATTAAAGTGAGAGGTTGCCAATATGTATGCCATGCCTAGTGGGATCGCGGTATCACGGTCTATCGTCGTGCGGGGACACTCAGGTCCGTAAGCCTTTGAGTCCTCCCGGCTCCCGCAATGCATATTTGAAACGTTACACCGCGTAATGAGAAGACCCCGCAAGGGGGCGCAGTGCCCCTCGAGTCGTCTATATTAATGAGGGCATTCACGGTTGATGGGGCCATGCGAGTGGCCTTTGGCTGGAAGACATGCTGGGTAGGCGCGTGAGTGTCGTTTGTCCGGGTTGAATAGATGGGGTTGGGTTGAAGCCTGTTTGACAGAGTTTGACTTGCGCATTTTCGATGAAGCTAGAATTCTCGGGCGGCGGTGGCATAGCAACGCATCAGCTATATCTACTTAATAACATTGAAGCAGTTGCGAGTTTTGCTACAGACCTGCTTCGATGCCGGGAGTATGATCTTCGTACCTATAAGATTACAATTTATAGTCCGTTATATACAGCTGTGATCAAATATCAAACTAATTTTTCTTAACGTCAAATTACGTCACACCACACGGTCCAAGGCCTACTATAAAGACAGGCCCTGGCGCACAAAAATCACGTGACCATCTTAGTCCGACGTTACATGTCATTTGTCACATAACTGAAAGCGGCAGCTTGGGTTTTGAGAAGTTTTAAATGTTTAAAGTGTTTTTAAACGTCTTAGTTTATATTTTAGAAACAAGTTTGTGTCTAGTGCGCGTGTGTCCTGGCGGAGGGGAAACGCCCAGGTGTTATTATGGCCTCTGGGTGGGAGTCGTGCCGTCCAAGAGTATTGGTGCCGCTCGCACCGACGCGTGAGCGCTGTAAAGGGGAATTCTCCCCCGAACTACAGAATAGGGAACCCGGAATGGACTATTATGGCCATGGACCGTATTGGACAGTGGAGCCTGAGACACAGAGGGGTGAACTGCTTACGGGAGATCCGCGAGTTCAGATGGTCCGGGTGGCTGGAAGCCGTCCCCGTTTACCACGTTCGGGTTTGTGTATTTATTGTATTCACCATTCACCTTGTGCGAAATAAATCAGTGTTGTAACGTACTCGAGGATTTTCGTTGTCGACCCACGCCCTGATACGGTTTATATTCGGTCTTTCACGCTGCCGATCAACTGAGACCTCGTCAATATTTACAGTATACCTACTGAGGTTAGTTTTCATTTTTATTTCGTAGAAAATAACCTAAATACCAAATATTGGGTCTGTTTATATTATATTTATACATATTACAAAAGCCAGGAAGAAAGTGTCGCCATAACAAACATTATTGTTTTGCCTCGGGATGAAAATTTCCGCTAAAAATGGATTCGTCAAATTCCAACTGAGATTTAATTTCTAAAGTATGTGTGGCTAACACATTTTCAAGAAAGTGAAACAAAGTGGAAAATGTATTGTGGGAGGAAAATACCTAGGGTAAATGTGTATAAGAGTAAATAAGATACAATAACTTTTGCATTTTATACCTGTAGGCATGTTTTTACGTTTTGTTTAGGTAAGTGATTGTTTTGTAACAGGTTTTCAACCATTTTTCTTGTATATTGTTATATAAACCTGAGATATAAAACTGTATTGCCACTTCTGCAAGTGCGTACTCTTATACACACATTTGTATAAGAGTCCGCAAATGAATGTCTATGAGTACGCATGTTATAGTCAGCCAGTTGTTAGAGATTATATAATTAAGCAAAACTAAAACATATACAAGTACATTTTATTTACTGAATGTATATGTGCATTGAGCATATATAAAAATATAGTAATGTTAGAAACTAACATCTTAGATATTTGGTACGTTATTAATTAAAGGTTAAATAATTGCCGTAAAAAATATGTCAAAAATAAATTGTCACTTTTCACAATGAAAACAAGTGTATTGTCCAGTTACATACGTTGTGCAGGATTCATGCCACCAATTATTGCACTGAGAACACATAATCCAGTCTTCATCGGATTTCGAATATAAATCTCCACATCCCGGGCAAGTCGCATCTTCGTGGGATTCTTTGACTTTCTTAGTTTTTTGCTTCTGCAATGATTTAGATTTTGTGCAACTAGGTACTAATTTTCTCTTTGCTATTTCTCTTTTCTTCTCTTCCTTCGACTTTCTTAGTTCGACTTGTTCCTCCATTTCATTTTTGAATGGAGTACTGGACAGAATTTCGGATTTTTGTGATCTTGATTTACATCGATTAGGCTTTTCCTTTATCTTTGGCAACGGCAAAATATCCGAAGCTGGTATCGACCGATTCAAAGCATCGTTTTCAACTTCTTGCGAAGTGTTTGGTAAAATTACACCATCTTCGCACACGATGTCGAGATCTTCAATATTAGTTGATGGTGGTGGGGTCACATGTAATGGGACTAACAGTTCAAACTTCTTCGGCAGGTAGGATATTTGAAGGAATCATGCCATCGCTCTGATCCATAGCTTCTACCTCAGCTTCTTCATATGGCTTGGCATTGATAGGCGCATCTGTTACAAGGGATGGTGCAAAATCAACTTCCTGAAACTGATCAGGATTATAGGGCCATATCCCAGAAGCCTTAAATGCATTTTGGGCCTTCTGAATATTGGCAACGCTAGCATAGGCATCATTAAATAATCCAGCGACTTGCATTTGGGTAATGACTTTCCCCGGTTGACTTATCATCCAATTATCACACTCTCTAGACTAGGCAGTTTTAATAGGGGGCCAAAGAAACCAATATCTAAAGGTTGCATTTTATGGCTCGCATGAGGAGGCAGTGACAACAAATCAATGTGATTTTCTCTGCAATATTGTATAGCTTGCAAATCACGGTGTGAACTATGGTTGTCAACAATCAAAAGAATTGGATTTTCTTCGCTTGGTTTGCTATAGTTCCTAAAATGTACCAACCACCGGCAGAATAATTCAGTGTTAATAAATCCAGATTCAGATATCATTTTTAACGTTCCCACTGGTGCATTTAAGAACAACTCATCTTTCATTCTTTTTCTGGGAAATATCATTGCTGGAGGGATGTAGGTACCTGTAGCACTCATACAGCATACAGCAGTTACAAGCTGTCCCCTATCACCACTAGCTACTTTGCCTACAAGTTTTTTACCTTTGCTAGTTAATACCTTGGGCTATTTATTGGGAACTGTGGATAATCCTGTTTCATCCATATTATAAACAGAGTTTGGCATGTACTTTCTCTTTTCATAAAGGACTTTAAGATTTTCGAAAAACCTTTGCACCTGATTTTTATTAAAACCCATAATTCTACCCATCGAGCATTTCTCGGGCTGCCGTAAAGTTATACTGTGTCGTTGACAAAATCCTGCTACCCAAGATTCTCCAGCCATTTTTTTGTTTTTGTTAAATCTATGTTGAATATTGTTAGCTTCAGCAAATTTGTAAGCTGCTATTTGCAAATTCTTCTTTGTAATGCCATAAAACCTATCGTCCAATTCTCGTACTTGTTGTGCCAGTCCAACTTCCAGATTTGCAGGAATATCACAGCTGAAACGTCCTAATGGCAGTGGGACATTTCCATATTTTAACCGTTTCCTTAGGGTTGCTTCGTTTATCCCCATCTCCTTAGCTATACTTCTCTTACTAAAACCAGACATGATTTTTTGCTTAATACTCTCTAAGTTTTCTTCTGTAAATACCAGCTTTCTTTCGCTTTTTCTTTTGTATCTGCTCATTATTTTCGATCAGGTTCTAAAAGAAACAACACCATTTTTGAATACTGCCACAATTATAAAATATTATGTATAAGAGTACGCACTGCGTACTCTTAAGACAACGACCGTTGCGTACTCTTATACATTCACGTGAAATTTCATGTTTTAGCATATTTCTTTTGCAGAAGATATGTTTTCTATATTTTTTAACTACAAAAGTAATATCCATAACATACAAAAGCTCAACAAAACATTTAATATATAGTAGCGTCAATATTTACCTTTAAAAAGTCTAATATCTCGACTGCCTACAATTACAGTGCGACACTATGAAATTTTGGAACGGCCATACTGTAAAAACACTGTCGGTAACGCAGATTTTCGCTGGTGATACTTCCATAAATTGCCGTTAGAATTATAATGTACCTTTTAAAAAAACCAGTAGATGGCGGTATATATTAAATAGTGCTGGTGCGTACTCTTATGCCTGTGCGTACTCTTATACACATTTACCCTATAGAGAATATCACCTAAGCTAAAAGGAAGGTGATGTCCCAACAATTTTTGAGAAGTGCCAAAATATTGTGAGTGCAGTGCCGTTTAACTCTCAGCCTAAATCAGCTAAGGCAGGTTGAAAATTTTGAAAAAACAATTAGAGAAAGCCTGGATGCACAAAACCAATAAGGCAGATGAAAGAAAACTCGCCAAATTGTTACGAAATTTGTTTTTTCTACTTATCTCCGAAAATGCCTTTCATTATATAGGACTAAGTTGGTCACGTGACTACGCGATTATGCGTTAGCGCCGTGGCCTGTCTTTATCGTTGGCCTGGAAGTAGAGGCTGCACAGACTGCACAGTTGGTTTTGTTTCTCGACAAATTGTTTGTTAGCCTCAATGCCAATTCTAAAAATGCCCCAATTTGATTTGTTTTTTAACGAGGGAAGAGGTTGCTGGTGTAGCTCCATTAGAAGAGCACAATAGTGACATTGAGATTCCGGGATTTGTTAACATTTTAAAAAGAACTAGGGTCAGTGAAAATACCATTTTTTATATAGCAAGTTATGTGGCTAGTAGGTTAAAAACTATATTCATTAATGCTTGTGATACTACTTGTAAGGCTAACCGAATGGCAAATGTTGGTACCAGGGACTCTTTAAAATAAGGGGACCCAGCATTATACTTTCCAAAGTGAGGCCTATTCTTTCATCATCCTAATGGTATCAGTGATGCCAAGTATGCCATTTTATTGGAGAATCTATGAATATAACAGGTACTATGATTGTTAGGACAATGATTTCTATAAAAAGCCTGGATTACAGATAATTCTGGTTTAACAAAATAAAGCAAAAGGGCAGTCGGATCATTAATTTAAATTTCGCGCTAAAGATAATACGCTGGCGACACCTAGTGCCCAATAAAAAAAGTACATTAATTTCCACAACACCCGTTGGAGGGCGCTACAAAAGTTCTCAAACGATAACATTGACGTTTCCCTTATATATTTGTATTTTATATGCATTGAACAGGTTTTGTTTGCAGGGCCCGAATATAATATTACGGATAAGTAGGAAGAATGGACGCGGCGCGCGGCGTTCAGGGCGGGGTCAATTCCCACAAATAATGAAGTAGAAGTTTCTATTGCATCCCCCTGTGGTGCAATCATAGTAGGGATTTTGGCTGCCGGCCGCGTAGGAGTTGAATATCAGACCTGCAAAGAAAACCTGTTCAATGTGTATTCTTATATATTCCAAGAAGACAGAAAGGTACCCACGTGAATCACCCACTGCGTATGGCAAGCGAGTTAATAGAGTTTGAGGAATTTCCTCGGGCGTTTGTGGCGACCGGTATCGATCGAACCGGTGGGCCGGCGTGTTGTTTAGCGTTTTCCCCTGGATTCGGGCAGGGAAATTATAATATGCACCCCACGGGCGTAGCCAAGGGGGGGGTTTCGGGGGTTCAAACCCCCCCCCCCCGAAATAAGCAAAATATTACCTAATATTATACCGAAAAAATACGAAGAGTGGAGAGTTAAATTATTATTATGTTTGAATATATTATGTAGTAATAGTAGCGCCTAGCGCCATCTTTTGACGAGAGGCAGACGCAGTTGCAGCCGAACTATTTTGTATTGTAGGGACACTTTGCGTTGTTTCTCGATTATTCGCCACGCCCCTAGGTCGAAATGAGCGGAACTTTGTGGAAGTTCGTGGAAGTTTCTGGACGGCTACTGGGCTGCTATATAAGCGGCGCCGCGGCGCGTGACCGCGATTACGGCAGTATTGTTCCATGCGAACTCGAAGCGAATAAAAGTGGAAAGTGGTGAACGAATAGTGAAGAGAATTAAGTGTACCGTGTAAGTGAGTAATTTTAGTGCGCTGTTATTCGATGACCTTGTTAAGGATAGATACGTGAATCATTATTACTGTCGAAAAATGGAGGGGAAAAAAAGGAAGGGTGATAAACCTAAAGGTATGGACTACTGCAAAAAGTGGTGTAGTCAAGGTCAAGGGGTTTCTAATAAAAAACAAATTTGGATTTAGCTATCAAAGCTTCAGCTACCTTGCATGCTGATAAGAAGACTGCGTACCCCGAAATCTAGTTTGGAATGCCTAGATATGTGCGATAAAAACCTTTATCCTAATATTTACACATTACTACAAATCTTGGCTACCATTCCTGTATCCACTGCTACCCCAGAGAGGTCTTTCTCGAGCCTCAGGAGACTGAAAAACTATTTACGAAACACTACAAGTGAAAACAGACTTAATGGTTTGGCTCTAATGAACATTCACTATGGAACAGAAATTCATGCAGATGAAGTAGTGGATATATTTAAAAGAAAAAGCCGAAGATTTCTTCTTTAATGGTTTTAGATTTAGCGCAGAGGAACGAAATTAATTTATCCATTTCATTTAAAGTTAAGAACTTTATAAATATGTCGTAGTTTTTCGGATGAATATATAGATATTAAATTTCATGTAAGTATATTTTTGTTGTTTTATTTACTTCTCAAACTAAACCCCCCCCCCCCAAAAACTAAATCCTGGCTACGCCCGTGATGCACCCCCAAAAACTTCCAAGGAATATTGCTTTTTGGAGGGGGGCCAGATTCGGCGGTAGCGTTTTGGGTGGTGACAGAATATAGGGAAATTCAATTCGATGGCGTATAGCTGTATATAAGCGGATATTATAAAGCGAGGTTGCGGGATGGAAATTCATTAAACGGGTTGAACTGAACTGTGCATACTTAGTAAGTTTTGATTCTTTGGAAGTTTTGATTCTTTCGAAGCTAAGGAGGTTGTACTAAAAAAAAATGTAGGCACCCAAATATCTAAATGTTTTTCGATAATAGTTTTATGCTTTTAATATAACGAATCCCAGGAAGGAGTCAAAGCTCTATGTGTATTATAAAATACGTTAGACCGAAATCGATACTTTTTCGAGTCATTATGATTAGCTGTATGGCTTGTGGCACTTCCCTGACCGCCAAAACTAAAATGTTTGAGGATAATAATCCATCGGTAAGTAATTTTGTAATTTAAATTAACTTTTGAGACCAAGCACCAAAGTGGCATAGGCGTTTGTGTAGATACCTACTTCTTCATAATTGAAAATTTAAAATTAGAAGTGCTGTATTATAAAGTAGTCCAATAAAGATGTGCTCGGCTTATAGGGGTCGCAAAAAAATCCAAACAGGATAATTTTTCAGGGTTGTGTGGGGACTGCCTCCTGAGTGTTCAACCAAAAGATCACACTCGAACTCCTAGTGCGAATTGAGCTATAGGTTGATTTCCTAAACAATATGGGTGGTTTCCTAAACATTTTTTAGAGCAAAATGACCCAAATAAAACTTGTAGGGGATCAAAGTATGAACAACTTTTCCTCACAAAATTTTTTGTATCTAAATAACACCGCCATAAAATTTGCATTTGCCTTTCTATTCATTTTTTATTACTAGAACATTAAGTCATTTCGATTTCGTGAAAAGGACTTATTACGTATTAATTAACATAACCGAGTAAAAAGACTAAATTGTTTGTTATCTTCTAAGATCAGGGTACAAAAAGAATTAGCACCTATTAGTTCACACCATTAATTGCACAATAGTATAACGAAAATATCATCAGTGATATCGAGTGACTATGTCCACTTTATAAAATATATCTACCTAAAAATTTGAATGCTTGTCTGCATTTCAATATCTATCTTCAAGATGACTGGGCAGTATTGGAATGCGTCCTTTGAGAATAAAATGAAATTATTACGATATCCAACTACCGACTTTTATTGTAAACAAATAGGTATAGGTTTGAAGTGTGGTTGCTTTATTTGTGTATCGACAATGTCTGAGAACGAGGCCATACGAGTTGTGAAGGAGGAATTTCTTCACTTTGTTTTTTCTTCCTCTGCGTGCCTGCGTGTAATTTATTTGATCAAAATAAACTCGATCGACATATAGCTATTTTACCTACTTCAAGCTGACCAGTCTATTTCAGGAGGTGATATACCAGATAGACCGGGAGATATTGACAGATTTTTGGACGTGACTTTACTCAGTGCCTTTCAAAGGGCATTATGTTGCGTATATTCTCCCAATAATAAGGTATGAATCAGAGAGGCATCCTGCGTTCTTCATTTAAAAAACCGAGTTTTCATTAATTTATTCGAAAAATATACCTTTTGATATGATTTTAGTCAGGCTGCCATGTGTTTTATAATGAAGTTCAACATAAAAAATTCCTCAGAAAACCACAGGCATATCGGGCCCAAAGGGCTATTATTGTCACGTCAACTTGAAGTTTGATAATTAATTTTTCCACGTTTCTGAACAGGCTGTCAATGAGAAGTATTGCAAGTTCTTGTTATGAAACTGCTGAAACAAGAATGACATACCGTTTGCGCATGTCCAAGTAGGTACAGTTTAAACTGAATGTTATTTAGGGTATTCATTTAAACGATTTATTCGATGTAAAGTGTACTTGGACATGCGCAAACGGTATGCCATCTTTTCTTCGGCAATTTTATGACAAGAACTTCCATTAGGTACCTACTTATCATTGGCAGCCTGTTCAGAAAAGTGGATAAATTAAGCATTAAAATACAAGTTGACGTGGCAATAGTAGCCCTTTGGGGCTACGCGGAATTTTCTATTTTGAACTTCATTATAAAACACTTCATTATAAAACACATGTCAGCCTGACTAAAATCATATCAAAACGCATATTTTTCGAATAAATGAAAACTCACTTTTCCATATGACGAACCCAGGATGACTCTCTGATTCATATCTTGTTATTGTGGGAATACACCCAACATAATGCCATTTGAAAGGCATGCTGAGTAAAATCACGTCCAAAAATCTGTCGCTATTTTCCGGTCTATGATATTATGGAGTGACATTTTTACAGTGTTCTTTGCCCATTAGGGTTTTTCCATCAAGACATGTTTTGCGCCAAGTTCGAATAGAACCAGAGCATAGGTACCTACGCACCGCTCCTCATAAAATGATGTACCTATAACAAAAAATGCAATCCAAACATACCCCCGTCCCGAAAAAGCGTATTTGGCCCAAAGCCCCGCCACAAAAAAAACGGGGGGTCGAGGGAACTCACAGAGCAGGCTTAAGGTGTCAATTTCCGGCCGACAGCACTGTACAAATAGGGAGAGGCCTCCGCGGCGGTCATTCATATTTAACGGGGCCCCCGCCCCGAACAACGGCTAAATATTTCATTGGCCTCAGCAAGAAATAGGCCACCGACAGCCCTGCGAGATTTAGGCCCGGAGACAGGCACGTACACGTCTCGGTCCGACCGCCTGCGTCAGTTTCACGAGAGGGTTTTTGTTGGGGGGGATTAGCCGGAAAATGACCCAGTTGTTGGGCGAGATTATAATTTGGACGGGCCACTGCAAACTAATCTAAAACTATGATTTATCAAAGAAAGGAAAGGACGTGAATAACCTTCAAATTAAACCCGTAAATTGCAAAAAATCAAACAATACGCAATATTTTCTGTATTCTCACAATAAGCGCCGTAAAACTGCTGTTTTTTAGTTTTCTTTTAGCAACTAACGTAAAGCAATCGTTACAGAATAAAGCCGAAATAAACGACGTGGAAACAAAACAGGCACAGTAAATGTTCGACAAACGAAGAACGTCGGTGTTTACCATGTATAGATAAGGGAAGTAAAAGCTTATTTGTTACTGCGAGCTATAAAATTTGTCAAATGGCTTGAAAACGGCGGGAACGACGAACTGGGATAATTCCTTCCCCACGACCCCTCCCTTGGAACCAGATAATGAGATAGCTCTATATGGGCCCATTCGCCATTCGCCGACAGCGTCGATATACACACGGCTAAAGTCAAACATGACTTCAAAGGTTAGTGCGATTACGTTTAATAATATCTAACATCAAACTTCTAAAATTTTCTAGTGAACAGAAGTTTTCATTTTATTCAAAACTGACTAGGAACATTTACGTAGAAATAAAGCTAAAAATAGCCAGAATTTGGGATCCGTTAATTTTGAATATTCGAAATATTCGCAAAAAACTATATACTGTCAAACTTACCTTCCCAGGCCTAGTCATAGCAAAGAGCAAAGTCTAGAGCTCTAGGCTTTGGTCTTAGCTTAGTATGTGGTTGCGGAAAAAGGCAAGTTTTAATGGTAATAATAATCATTTATGAAGTTTATGAGCATTTAAAAACTATCAAACACGCCTTATATCTTTAAAGTGCGATATACTTACATTATAACACGAACAACGTAGGACAATAATGAGTCATACTTGGAAACTAAATAATATCGCCATTTCCGTCGAAGGCATTTTAATTGCCCTTCCTGTTTATTTTTTATTCGAAGGTATAGAATCCAAGAACTGAACGGGCCAACCATTTCCTCATAGTTGAGCCATAAAAGTAAGACCATTGAGTAAAGAATATATATTACCCTATATAAAATATATCCTTTACTCAATGGTAAGACATACTAAATTGAGCTCCCGGTTTCTAGGAGGACTTGGTGCCAATGTCCGGTGTACAACCCTTGTACAAATGGGGTGAGGCGTTAGCGGTGAGCATTATTATTTAAAAGGTTAAAGCGACCCTGTCACAAACACTGGATAAATATTTCAGCGATCTTAGCAAGAAATATGCCCCGAGAACTTTAAGAGGTTTCTCTCTCGAAGCTGACATGTAGGAATGTACTTCTGCATTACCTAGAGTTCTTGTTGGAGATAATTATTCAAAAAATCCAGTTATTTAGCTTTATAACAGGGGGCTACTTACTCCTAATATAACAACTCCATAACTATAATTTTTTATATTCCAAAAATTTAAATGATGGAAATTCTAGGGGACGTACCTAATAAGAGCGTCAAATATTACCTAAGTCCGTAGCTTGTCGCGAGAACTGTAAAGAGAAAACACATGCTTCGGCAAGTACTTGCTTCTCACTGACATTGAATCACCTTAACGAAACCCTAAATTTATTTTATTCGTAAATAATAGCTTGTTTTTAAAAACGCTTTTTACTTTTACTTATTATTTTATCTTCAGCGTTTTAGCTAGTACGCCTTAATCTATATATTTCTGATAGCTCGTTATTATTGTCCGCCATATTGGGGCATTCGCCATATTGATTCCTCCATCTTTGGACGACCGCCATATTGGCTTTAGAATGACATCACTCACCTTATCGTCCTCTACTCGTCAAACCCTTTCATTTGATATCCATATTAAGAGAGTTGTAAAGAGAAAAGGTAATCCGCCATCTTGGAGCGGCGGTCAGTTTGAACAAATTACAATATTGAATAGTAGATTCTTATTGTTACCAGCACTACATGCAAGTATGTGCAAAATTTCAGCGCAATTGGTTAGTTGCAACTAGTTTAAAATTTAGTTGCAAGATTTGACCACATATACTAAGACCAGATAGGTACTAACAGGTGAAATTGAAAATAAACGCTTGTAAAAATAGAACTTAATGGCTATAAAATTTTTATGACAACCTATAAATTCTAGTTTACCCTTTAAAATGGACTCCTGCGTTAGGTACAATTCTAGTTGTCGTAAGTGTCGTAGGTCGTAGGCATGATATAAATTGAATAAGTTAGTGTTTCAACAACCTACGAAAGGTCCTTTAATGTTTTTTCATCCTCGAGGGGCAAGGGGAGGGCTGAAGCCCGCTCAGCCCCATGTGGTTACGCCACCTGACCGTACTCCCTTTAGTGTATTCAGTTACACCTTTAGACGAAATAGGATTTTTAAGGGGTAATGATTACATGTCAGTAACAAGACGCTTTTTACTTTTATCCAATGACTCGCTTGGAAACCCGGATATAGCCTTCTGGAGTGTTGATGTAGGTATTCTTTTATAGGCCATTTTAAATAGGTCTGAGATTTGGACGCATTAAAATATGTTGTGAAAATGGTCTAAAAAGAGCTCACTAATGAATTGATGTGGGTGGGTGGGCATTTGTCCACGCAGAATTGTAGAGTGCCCACCCGAAAATGGGAACATTCAAACCCGCCCCCTCATTGAGAAAAAAGAGGAAAATATACAGCATAATGAAAAAATTTCTATAAGTACACCGTATAGCCATAACGACACTGGTCAGTAAAACGTGTTTATGCGAAAGTTATAGATAATGTGACTCTTTGAAATAAATAAATTTAATTTTATAATAGGGTGTCAAAAAAATCTTTTAGGTACTAACTTATACTTTTACTTCCACTTCATTAAGGAGTGTTGTTATTGATACTAACTGAATTGCTTTCAGTTACAAAACAACAATAAACAATAACTTTGTTAATACTTTTTGTTTTCTATAAAAGACAAAAGCCGACTTCTTGGTTATTATATAGATGATTAAGGACCCATAATTGACAAAGAAATAAAATATCACCACATGACTTAAGTAGGATATTTTTGTTCAAAGAGGATACTTTGATTTTTGTGACCTATACAAATCTTGAATAATTTTGGCCTGAGGCAAATATTTGTTTTGATTTGGTATTGTATATCTTAAAAGCCATTTGTTATTATTGGTCTAGTTATATTTGGTCTGGGTTAGCATTTGAATGACATTGGAAAGTTATACCTACTACGTGTTTAATGCTTGTTCTTACCTGCGAATTTCAATGTTTCTTTAATATTTATTTCGAGCACTTATACAGGGTGTAACTTTGATAAGTACAGAAATTTTAAGGGCAGGTCGGGAAAAATGCACTTGTTACGCCTATGCAATTAAAATTTTTCTAAAGTGCATATTAACGTCAGAAATAATTTTTTTTAAAACGCTATTAAAACCCCTTTTTCCGACGCTACGGCCATGGGTCCTTGACCTTGCCGGGACCAGCTGGAACTGAGGCCGGTTCCGGCGGATCCCCCCCAATTCCGCCGTGCAGCGTTGTCAGACGTATAGCTCTTTCACAGTATTTCAGGAATAGTCTTTCAACTAGTTTTTGAACAAATCTTTAATGGTTCTTTTAGCGAATAGCATGCAAAAAAACTACCTTTCGGATGCCTGTATGATTTTCCTTGCGGGTGTCGTACTCCTTTCTTATGTTATCCAAAAATCCTCTCGAAAATCACAAGAAGCACTAGGTAACTGGTTGCCAGTCGAATCGCTTTTTCCGAGGCTTTTTCGCAGTATTTGAAGAATATTGACGCAACCGTGTATCATTTGGTGTATGTGGAGATTAAATAAATATATAAATAATTTTTGGACAACTCCTTAAAGGTTCTTTTAGCGAATAGCTCGACGAATAGCATGAAAAAGCCTACCTTTGAGATGCATCGATTATTTTTACTATTTTCTTGTGTTTAGATACTATCCAAAAATCTTCACAAAATCACATAAAGCACTAAGTACCTACCTAACTAGTGGCACTGTTTTTATACGATGGTCGCGAAGGTATAACACTTCATAGTCTCTTTTTACGGAAATACGAACAAAACACTTGTTTTTTTTTTCACTGCACACTTAAAGCGGCGCGATGCCAAATATTAGGGACGTCTCGGTTTCCCTCAGCTGATTTATTCCAACGGGGACTCGACTAGGTGGATTGTACAATTAGATCCATACCGTATGCGTCTAATAAAACCCGAATTTTCGCGAACCCTTGAAGCTGCTTCTTTTATCCTCGCGCGTAATTGGGGTACCTAGTAGGAACCTATCTAGCACTGTTTTCATACGAAGGCCGCGAACGTTTAACACTGCATTTCTTAACGGAAATATGAAAAAATCACTTGTTATTTCACTGCAAATTCGTAGCGGCAATTGCAACAGGTTTGGACATCACTGCTGGTCCAAAAAAATGGCGAAAGGATCTGGAAAAATGTACAGAAGCAGGTTCAGTTCCGACGACAGTTCGTAAAACAAAGCAAAGTAACGGAACAATATCGGTTAGCGAGACGCGACGTTTGCATACGCGTCCACGTTTTGGAAACAGAATTGTTATACCACAGAATAGCCACACGTAAGGCATTCTGTATAATAATAAATTGCTTGTTGAAGCTGGCGCTCCCAAAAATTACAGGCGGACGCGGATCGATATCAATCAGCTGTTAAATCCCAAAATCGGACGGACGATCTTCGACTAGCGCGTCGGCTACGGCGCGGCGGTACGGTGACGGAGACGGCGTACGTGCGCACAAGCTTTCCCCCATACCATTCAATACCACTATTCGGTGTTGCCGTTTATGCCGACATGTCCCCAAACTGACTTAAAGTCCCTTAAATCCGATTTTTGATTTTCGCGGATTTATACGGGGTTTCATTCGTTATAAGTTAATCTACTATCTCGTATAATTATTACGCACAAAAACGGGTAAATCCATGTAAAAATCCACTACACAATTAAATTTATACGGAATTAAATTACTAAATCAGGTAAATTTTCAGCACACTTGGCAACATAGTAGCGCCGCCCCGAGAGAAGTAGGGGCCGCGAGCCGCGATTGGCTAATATCGCGCACTAGTTATGAGTAGTGGGGATCACCTGTAGTGTCGATGTCAAGTGGCGCCCCGCGCTTGCGCTCCTCGCCCAGCTGTAATTTAGTAGGTCGGCCGGGCCGGGCGGCGTGGAAATGGAGCAAAATCGAGTGAATCAGTGCCAGTGAATTCATTCGTAATTGTAATTATTGCGCGATTCGGCGCGGCGTCGTTTTTGTGTGAAGTTGGCGTCGGACGCCAGCGCCCGACGCCAACGTCATATGCCCGCGCCTGGCGAATCTCGGCGAAGGAATGTCGGGCAGTAGTCAAGGGCACGCAGAAGCTTAAATTCACCAGGAGGAGTCGCTGTTTTTCGGTTTTTGGGGACATTACGCGACATTTCGCCACCAAGTTTTTACGAAAAGTAAGAGGAATGGTAAGGAATTAACTTGAGAGAGTTCCGAAACGGCAAAGGGTTAAAAAATGCGGAAATGATAAGCACGCCAATTTGACAGTCTTCCCCAACTATTTTCGGAACCGAATAATTTTTTATTTACAACCATGTATGTAATATCGACATTTCTGACTTTTTAGAAGTTTGAAAGTGTCAATTTTTTGACTTTTACTTCCCGCCCTCCCGCCCGGGTGGAAAGTTTACTTTATCTCGAGACACCTCGGTGTGTAATATACTATTAAAAGTAGACAATAGACAGGACAACAACCCTGAGGGGGTTTAAAAGTGGCGCACCATCAGGCAAGGGTAGAAAAATATTAAAAACGATGAAAAAATCGGGGCCGCGCGTTAAATTCACATCAAATGACAGTCTTCCCCCACTTTTTTCGGAAACGAATAATTTTTTAAAAGTAGATAATACATAGGACCACAACCCTGAGGGGGTTTAAAGGTGGCGCACTATCGGGCAAGGGTTGAAAAATATTAAAAACTATGAACAAATCGAAGCCGCGCGTTAAATTCACGTCAAATTACAGTCTTCCCCCACTTTTTTCGAGATGATAGGGCTACAGGCGAACACTCGCTAAAAAAAAGTAACGCGCCGCTGCTCTACGCTCTACCCTATGGGTGGTTGTGGAAATTTGCAATTTTTACAGATAATTTGTATTTTAAAACAAATACTTTATTCAGTTGATTGCCGATCAGAAATTTATTATCCCAAGGTGTCCCAAGAGATGGCTAATTATTAGTATAAAAAAATTGCGGCCTGAAAATCAGTGTAAAATAGGTAGGTAGGTAGATACCTACTCCACAAAAGACTTGTCAAAAAATTATGAGTGTGAAATCAGCAATGAGTTTTCTAGGAATGACTTCTCCGAGCGGCGCTCGGATACATTTCTGCTGCCTAGGGACTTAAAATAACAGTAAAGTGATAAAAACTGACGTGTTTGTTAAATTATTGTGTGCGCCTGTGAAGAAAGCAATAAACAGTTCGTCACAGCAACCGACATCATAAAAAAACGTGGATACCTACCAGCAGTAATTTTCAAAGGTACCTAGGTACCTAATTCTGCAAGCAGATTTATTCCACTCTGACATGCGGCAACGTCGCGGTATTCCCCTTCCTAATCTAACGTTATTCCCCTCCATCTCCTAGGGAGAGGTTAGACCTCCCCTCTAAGCGCTTCTAGTGACGACCCAGCGGCGTGCATTGAGCACGGATAAAGATTGATTTGCCCCATTTTCTAAACATCGATTAAAAAAATTTTTTTTTCATTTTTCGGTTTTATGAACGTCCCCGATTACGTGGTTAAAATTTCTGTACCTATCAAAGATACACCCTGTACATATAGTAAAAAATGACGGCTGTACATATTCCATTAGCAATATCAGCCAACAATCAATTAATCATGTTCCCCTTATTTTACGCCCATTTACAAAACACAACCATGGCATCAAAATACGGCATCGCCCCCGAGGAAGTTGTAATTGGGCAGGAGAACACTGCGCCGCGGCTCAGAAGTCAATATCGTAGATAGATATTAATCAAGATAAGTGCCCCTATAGAAACTTAAACTACTTAGGTACGACGGCTTGACAGGTAATAACGTTAAATACAAACACATATGAAATAATAAATTTTGGGAAGGTCCCGGGTAATATTGTAAGGGATTTATTACATTATTTCTTGGAAGACAAGGCTTTACGGAGGGAGAGGAAATTTAAATTAATATTTTTATTAAACCTCCTAAACACCAAACGAGACACCGAGGATTTAAGAGTACATTAATTTTGTTTCATAAGTTCAGCCTACCCACACAACAAAATAAAAAATCAAATCTTTTAAAAAATAGAAACTTAACGTGTTGTAAACACACTAACTGCCCTTTGGCTGCTGACATTGTATTAAATCAATCGGATTCAGACGACAACGGTAATAAAGTGTATAAAATTGAAAAGATGTCCACAAAAACTTCAACTAACTCACAATTAGATGGCGCTAATTTATTCAGTTTCATTATTAAAACAAAAAACTTGAAATTTTCGATTGTCACTTTATTACTGCATGCCAATACATCGGGCAAAAATTGGCCGTTTTAAAAATGGTTTAGTTAGTAAGGAGCACGTCGTGTTATGATTTTTACAGGAAAAATTAAATGGTCCAATTAATCCGAAAATAAAGTATTTTCATTGTAGGAGTATTATTTAACCTTATAAAAATTTGAATGTTGTAGGAAATTTCCTTACTATTTCTATGCACTGATCAGAAAAACAATCGAAAGGCGCATTTTTCAGATATATATATATAGACAAAACATATGTTTTTCATGGATCACCTTGTAAATTAATAGATATTTGAAATCTCGTAAAATTGCGAGTCCAATGATATATCTATACGTATTATATCTACTCGAATCGTTTGCCAGTGTCTCGGAGAAATAACCAAAGATAAAGGGAGCAAAAGCATCAAAATGCACACGTTTGGAGTCAATTAACATCTATCGGAAATTTACCAAAGTAAACGAACATTAGGAAAACATCTCCAGGAATGATATTTAAAGGTTCCCTTGTTTTCTAATGGTTGTGTAGGTAAAAATATACCTATTTTATTATTTTGCAAAGGAAGATTTTCGGCGATAATTTTTTTATCCTGTATATAAAATCCAAGTACACCCTCGAATTTCCCTTAAATACATTTTTTAAATGACGATTTTATGTTATAACCTATCTCCACGCAACGCATTTTTTCGGCATGAATAGGCCACCCTGTACATGCCTACGATGAGAATATTTTATTTTCGGATTAATTGGACACTATTTAATTTTTCCTGAAAAAATCATAACAGAACGTGCATCAATTTCACTCCAGACTTATCTTGACTAATAATGTCATTTAACATTTAGCCGAGTGTATCTCATAAACTAATCTTACAAGTACAATAATCATAGACGTAACTAGGTCGCATTTTTAGGGGGGGGCTGATCAGGACCGGCTCAAGATTTTGCGGGGCCGGGTGCCGCATGAAAATGCGGGGCCCCGATAAGGAATTATTTAATCCATTAAGAAGAAATTTTTGAAAATCGGTTCGCTACTTACAAAGGTATATTTTTTACATGTCATTCTGTAAAATGGTAGGCCGGTGCTACGAGTTTGGATCACTTCTGTGACGTATATAGGAATTAATTTCGAGTGGTGCAGGGACAATTTTTGTGTTTTTTTTTAACAAGGGCAATTAAAATAACTCAAAAAAATGCGCCGAAGGCGAAATTTTTAAAAAATTTGAAGAAAAATTACATAAAATTAGTCTTGGGAAATCCCAATATCTTCAAATTTACAAGCTGGAGTGAATATTTTCAAATTCCGAAATGGGTTCGGTCTCGCCCTTCTCAATACGTTACTGATTGGATCACCCTGTACCACCCTTGTGGTGCCACACCCAAAAACGTTAATTTTAAGGCTTCAAAAAATAATGTCTAGGTCTATCTACTGGTAATTTTGAATCATCTTTAATTCATTTAAGAAAAAACATTATGAAAAAGTAGAGGTTTCCGAGTAGAAACCAGAGAAAAAATGTTGGGAATGTCTGCTATTTTGTGATGCAAGATTATTTACATAGTACATATTATAACGAAACAACAATACACTGGATGAATAACAAAATAAAAGTCTGGAGTCTGGCACAGCAAAAGTACATTCTCCGACGCCCGTCTCGTCTCTCTTTCTCTCGGCAGCAGGCACGGTGTGTTCGCTCTCGCTTGCGTGTTTAAATTTCAGTAGAATTTTGTGGGGGCACAAGGCGCAAGATTCCGCAAGAGCAAGCGATTCGTCGAACTGGGGTGAATTTAAAAAGGCGAGTGCGGTGTTCGCCGTGTTGCGTAACGTTGCGTTGTCAGAATGTTCGATCTATTCTGTTTACGAGAAGCATAATATCTTCGCATATCCTTTAAATTTTAGGGAGGGCTAATAGAAATGTAGGGGGGGCTAAGCCCCCCCTAGCCCCCCCTAGTTACGTCTATGACAATAATTTCAGGATTTTGTCTCCTCAATATATTTATCGTGTACCAAAGTTTCACTGAACTTCACCGAGACCTTCCTTCCCTCGTTCTCCTACCGTATGTCCTTTCCTTCACAAATAAATAACCATAATGGTACTAAACAAGCTATAAAATAGATAAATTTCCAACTATAGCTTCCATAACCTATACATTTTGTGGGGGCACAAGGCGCAAGATTCCGCAAGAGCAAGCGATTCGTCGAAACTGGGGTGAATTTAAAAAGGCGAGTGCGGTGTTCGCCGTGTTGCGTAACGTTGCGTTGTCAGAAGGTTCGATCTATTCTGTTTACGAGAAGCATAATATCTTCGCATATCCTTTACATTTTAGGGAGGGCTAATAGAAATGTAGGGGGGGCTAAGCCCCCCCTAGCCCCCCCCTAGTTACGTCTATGACAATAATTTCAGGATTTTGTCTCCTCAATATATTTATCGTGTACCAAAGTTTCACTGAACTTCACCGAGACCTTCCTTCCCTCGTTCTCCTACCGTATGTCCTTTCCTTCACAAATAAATAACCATAATGGTACTAAACAAGCTATAAAATAGATAAATTTCCAACTATAGCTTCCATAACCTATACATTTTGTGGGGGCACAAGGCGCAAGATTCCGCAAGAGCAAGCGATTCGTCGAAACTGGGGTGAATTTAAAAAGGCGAGTGCGGTGTTCGCCGTGTTGCGTAACGTTGCGTTGTCAGAATGTTCGATCTATTCTGTTTACGAGAAGCATAATATCTTCGCATATCCTTTACATTTTAGGGAGGGCTAATAGAAATGTAGGGGGGGCTAAGCCCCCCCTAGCCCCCCCCTAGTTACGTCTATGACAATAATTTCAGGATTTTGTCTCCTCAATATATTTATCGTGTACCAAAGTTTCACTGAACTTCACCGAGACCTTCCTTCCCTCGTTCTCCTACCGTATGTCCTTTCCTTCACAAATAAATAACCATAATGGTACTAAACAAGCTATAAAATAGATAAATTTCCAACTATAGCTTCCATAACCTATACATTTTGTGGGGGCACAAGGCGCAAGATTCCGCAAGAGCAAGCGATTCGTCGAAACTGGGGTGAATTTAAAAAGGCGAGTGCGGTGTTCGCCGTGTTGCGTAACGTTGCGTTGTCAGAATGTTCGATCTATTCTGTTTACGAGAAGCATAATATCTTCGCATATCCTTTACATTTTAGGGAGGGCTAATAGAAATGTAGGGGGGGCTAAGCCCCCCCTAGCCCCCCCCCTAGTTACGTCTATGACAATAATTTCAGGATTTTGTCCCCTCAATATATTTATCGTGTACCAAAGTTTCACTGAACTTCACCGAGACCTTCCTTCCCTCGTTCTCCTACCGTATGTCCTTTCCTTCACAAATAAATAACCATAATGGTACTAAACAAGCTATAAAATAGATAAATTTCCAACTATAGCTTCCATAACCTATACATTTTGTGGGGGCACAAGGCGCAAGATTCCGCAAGAGCAAGCGATTCGTCGAAACTGGGGTGAATTTAAAAAGGCGAGTGCGGTGTTCGCCGTGTTGCGTAACGTTGCGTTGTCAGAATGTTCGATCTATTCTGTTTACGAGAAGCATAATATCTTCGCATATCCTTTACATTTTAGGGAGGGCTAATAGAAATGTAGGGGGGGGGCTAAGCCCCCCCTAGCCCCCCCCTAGTTACGTCTATGACAATAATTTCAGGATTTTGTCTCCTCAATATATTTATCGTGTACCAAAGTTTCACTGAACTTCACCGAGACCTTCCTTCCCTCGTTCTCCTACCGTATGTCCTTTCCTTCACAAATAAATAACCATAATGGTACTAAACAAGCTATAAAATAGATAAATTTCCAACTATAGCTTCCATAACCTATACATTTTGTGGGGGCACAAGGCGCAAGATTCCGCAAGAGCAAGCGATTCGTCGAAACTGGGGTGAATTTAAAAAGGCGAGTGCGGTGTTCGCCGTGTTGCGTAACGTTGCGTTGTCAGAATGTTCGATCTATTCTGTTTACGAGAAGCATAATATCTTCGCATATCCTTTACATTTTAGGGAGGGCTAATAGAAATGTAGGGGGGGGGCTAAGCCCCCCCTAGCCCCCCCCCTAGTTACGTCTATGACAATAATTTCAGGATTTTGTCTCCTCAATATATTTATCGTGTACCAAAGTTTCACTGAACTTCACCGAGACCTTCCTTCCCTCGTTCTCCTACCGTATGTCCTTTCCTTCACAAATAAATAACCATAATGGTACTAAACAAGCTATAAAATAGATAAATTTCCAACTATAGCTTCCATAACCTATACATTTTGTGGGGGCACAAGGCGCAAGATTCCGCAAGAGCAAGCGATTCGTCGAAACTGGGGTGAATTTAAAAAGGCGAGTGCGGTGTTCGCCGTGTTGCGTAACGTTGCGTTGTCAGAATGTTCGATCTATTCTGTTTACGAGAAGCATAATATCTTCGCATATCCTTTACATTTTAGGGAGGGCTAATAGAAATGTAGGGGGGGCTAAGCCCCCCTAGCCCCCCCTAGTTACGTCTATGACAATAATTTCAGGATTTTGTCTCCTCAATATATTTATCGTGTACCAAAGTTTCACTAAACTTCACCGAGACCTTCCTTCCCTCGTTCTCCTACCGTATGTCCTTTCCTTCACAAATAAATAACCATAATGGTACTAAACAAGCTATAAAATAGATAAATTTCCAACTATAGCTTCCATAACCTATACATTTTGTGGGGGCACAAGGCGCAAGATTCCGCAAGAGCAAGCGATTCGTCGAAACTGGGGTGAATTTAAAAAGGCGAGTGCGGTGTTCGCCGTGTTGCGTAACGTTGCGTTGTCAGAATGTTCGATCTATTCTGTTTACGAGAAGCATAATATCTTCGCATATCCTTTACATTTTAGGGAGGGCTAATAGAAATGTAGGGGAGGCTAAGCCCCCCCTAGCCCCCCCTAGTTACGTCTATGACAATAATTTTAGGATTTTGTCTCCTCAATATATTTATCGTGTACCAAAGTTTCACTAAACTTCACCGAGACCTTCCTTCCCTCGTTCTCCTACCGTATGTCCTTTCCTTCACAAATAAATAACCATAATGGTACTAAACAAGCTATAAAATAGATAAATTTCCAACTATAGCTTCCATAACCTATACATTTTGTGGGGGCACAAGGCGCAAGATTCCGCAAGAGCAAGCGATTCGTCGAAACTGGGGTGAATTTAAAAAGGCGAGTGCGGTGTTCGCCGTGTTGCGTAACGTTGCGTTGTCAGAATGTTCGATCTATTCTGTTTACGAGAAGCATAATATCTTCGCATATCCTTTACATTTTAGGGAGGGCTAATAGAAATGTAGGGGGGGCTAAGCCCCCCCTAGCCCCCCCTAGTTACGTCTATGACAATAATTTCAGGATTTTGTCTCCTCAATATATTTATCGTGTACCAAAGTTTCACTAAACTTCACCGAGACCTTCCTTCCCTCGTTCTCCTACCGTATGTCCTTTCCTTCACAAATAAATAACCATAATGGTACTAAACAAGCTATAAAATAGATAAATTTCCAACTATAGCTTCCATAACCTGTACATTTTATGTTGTTCCAAATCTATATCAAAAGCCTTTGAATTACAACGCCCCGATAGGGCTGCACACAGTGTTTTTACTTGATTGCCCACTCCGGAGGGTGAATATATTAATTTTAATACCCCCATTTCTCTCTCGGACCCATAGCGGAACCCACCATTATGTCGAATTTATTTGGGTATTTACAATGTTCTCAATTTGCGGCCTATGCTCTCACAATATTTCAACGTTCGAGAGATTGCACGAAGGAAATGGGAAAGATTTATGTTTAAGAAATAAAGGCATGCAGTTTGATCAGGTAAAAATATGTTGCGCATTTTGACACACTTTCTTTGTATATACAAAGTGAGTCACTATATCCCAAATACTTATAAATAGTCTATAAATTAGCAAAGAAACAATTGAAAACACGAAAATACATACGTAAACAGTAGGAAAACTTGACTCGCTGGGCGCACGCAAAACAAATACCGCCCAGTAATGAACGCGGAGGCAACGGCGGCGTTGCCATATTGGGCGGTTTGAAGTAGTTGTTGACGATTTTATTAAAGTGATAATTAGCTACTATAATTACATTACAGCCCAATTTAGATTTAGAATAAAATTGTTATATACATACAAGAAATTAATAGCTATAATTGTTAATTTTATGGGAGGTGTGCCTTCATTTAATCCCATTATTAAAGCCGTCTATTTTGATATGAAATGCTGTAAACAATGGGGCACCTACGTATGGCATCACTCAAAAAGATGTTGGCTCTGTATACTTTTTGATCTTACTCCCTCTATCCTTGGTTATTTCTCATGTATAATTTTTTTGTTGTTTTTTTTTTGTGTATCAATTTTGTAAGTACCTAATTTTCTGTATATTTTTAACTCGCTGCGGTTCCGTCGCTTTCGCACTGAAAGAAATTTTAAAATTAAGACAAATAACGGATTAAAACGATAAGACTAGTTAGTCAACTTCAATTACCAAGTTTCAAATAAATTACTCTAATTAGTTGCTCCCCTGGAGGGGAAATTCTCCGGTTAATGGCATTATTTCTAATAAGTAAGTTCCCATTGCCAACTGCGAGTCGAGAAAGTGAAACGGACGCGTTTCGCATTGTCGATATCACGCTGAAACCTTAACTGTTGATTAATGCGGGTCGGATTCGATCCTGCCAAAGTTTAATTGGCTGCTGAAACTCCGCGGGGAACTCGCTCGCGTTTATTTATTTCAGTTTGCTTAGGCGTAATTGAATAGTTAATTTTTTACGCGGGAGTAGGTAATGGAAATAATAACTGTTTGATCAGTTTTCAGAAGTGATTTATCACAGCAATAACTTATTTTATCCATTATAAGTGGCCCAAACAAAACAAGCATCTCAATTAAAAAAATAATAATATAAATATGACTAAATTTGGACTGTCTTAGGATCAAAAATTATATTCTCTATAGAAAACGATTTAATGGCGCATTGTTATAAAGACAAATTTCCCATTTAATTTGATGTTTTACACTTGCTAGTTTTTGAGCTGTAGTTACTATAAAATTTTTGAGAAAAATTCAAATTTGAAAATCTACAGTTATACCCATGGAAATAAAAATGCAATAATAACATTACTTATAGCGTTAGTAATGATATCTCCAGCAATTTTTCATATGGGGGTACTTAAAATAGGCAGCAGCTTAAATTCTTTGAAGATGTTTTTATTTTTCTGTAGTAGTAGGTATTTACTTTGCGCCTTTATTGTATAAAATAGTTCGATTTTTTTATTGTTAGGCGTTACGTTAAATTGAAAATATTATAGGCATTTTTAATTTATTTTCATAACAGAAAATAATGTCTACAGGTTTCGCGTTGTTTGTTATTTAAAAATAACAATTTTGGATTAGCTACAAGCAATTGTTTTAAAAATTTGAAAGCCTGCTATGCCTATTTTGACTTAACGTCATAATCGATTGTTTATTGTGAAGAGTAACTAGATATTATGTCAACCACAAATATTACCAAGAATATTCTCAAATTTTTATAGCATAAGAAAGTATAAATACAGAACAAACGGACAGTTGTGGCATATCAAATTAAATGAGACGTTTTGCTCCATTAAAATTGTTTGTAGGTGACTTATTTCTCCCAAGAGACCCAAAATTTAGTTAAATCTGATGTTTCAAAACTTATATAATATATTTTGATTCTGATAGTTGTTGCAAGCAATTTTAATATTAAACTTTTTTGCATAGGTACTACCTCAAGAAACAAAAAAGTTTAATTTTTATTAATTTTTTCGTTTTTTCGTCACAGTTTTCAGAGGTGGCCATGGACCGCAACTGTGTTGATGACAAAAGAAGGCAGTCCTTAATAGCCATATGGTTTGCACCGACCGCCGATTTTGTCTGGCTAAAATAGCCGAGATCTTTGAGTGAGGCACTTTAAACATCACCCTGTGTATAGGATGGATCAGAAAACCTTAAATCACTCGCAACACCAACCTGGTACGTTTTCCAAATAGAAATTTGTTTAGTTCCATATACTAATTAGAACCTATGCGTCGGATGCGGTTCGCGTACTGTTCCACCAGAAATAAACAAAACGGAATAATTAATTTCGGCAAAGTGTACACCGACGTACCTACGTCGTCGTTAATAATTAATTTAATTTACCGGCGAATATCCACTCCACGTCCTGCGTACAAATCCTGCGATCATGCGCTGGCTCATTCTGGAGTGGAAATATTCTCGGGAAATATATGGAGGTAGTCTGCCCAGACAACCAACGCGGTTTAACTTGCAGTCAATTTAATTTTAGCCGCTCAAGTAAATCGTGGTCATTATGGTGAAGGTTGGAAACTGCCAAACTTTTTCGTATTTATCCAGGTTCAAATAATATCAATAGAGACTGGGCCAAAAGCGAGAGTAGGTTTTTCTAATATCAACATCTGTTCTGTTGCGCTGATATAAATTTTTTTTATTTTGCAAACATTTTTTATTAATTATTTAAAAAAAAAACTTCAGTAATATTTACGGCACAACTATTGTTTTAAAATAAATTATATTTCAAAATAAATACCACGCGGCAGATCTTTGGGGGGGGGGGGGCTATAGCCCCCAAGCCCCCCCTCTTGGTTACGCCAGTGATTATAGGTCTGGCGACAATTCGACAATACAGCTACGCCTCTTCGTAAGGTGGAAAGTACTTACATACCCTGGAATATAGTGGAGATTACGAAAGATGATCCCTACGTCACAATGGAAATTACATTGTCGACATTGTCGACCATTGTGACGCAGGGATCATCTTTCGTGATATGTATTATAGCGTAAGTAGAGACATATTCATTTAAAAAAGACCAACAAACGGTTTGTTTTCAGACACCCAGAAGTAATCACAGTCTATTGGCAAAACTATTTTCGGGTGGTCCCTGAAAACTGTCCTGTCTCCGCAGTGACCAAGTCTTAAATTAAAAATTATCCCGAAAATGTCGCGAGATTATCAGTAATTTAGTATATATAGGGATTTTGGGGAGTCCTGATTTACGCTGTTGTGTCAGATTGTAAACAAAATAATGCTAAATGGTTTTCGTGAAAGTCGAAGTTATAAAGAATTGTAGCTGGCCCTCGATTTGCATTTTGAAAATGGTAGAAAGGTCAAAAGAAGCGTTTTCTAAACAAAAAAAGTTCAGGCGATTATTGTGTGTAATATCGCAGGTGCCGGAAATTTTATCGATAATTTTTTCAAAAGCGCTATTTTGGCTAGAAAGATCACGAGTATAAATTGGTTTCTATTTTCTGATAAAATCCCGAGATCGAAGCTCGAGGGATTTCATCTCTGAAAATAAAAGCCCAATTTGTAAGAGTGGTTTTACTAATGGGCAAAATAGCGCTTAAGAATAAAATTATTTAGAAAAATTTCCGGCACGAGTGGTATTTGTCGAGTTTATTCCACGAATACGATTTAATAATTTTTGTATTAATTTTTTCTATGTTTACGACTCATTTTGAACGAGTTTATTGACAGCTTCGGCTGTAGCGTTCGAGTAAACAAACATGACGCTTGGATATCCAAGGCAAATGTGATTATACCTACACCTTGTTAGCGTTGGTTTATTTTATAAATATGTGTCATAAAGTTAAACGGAGACGGAGGTCTAATAACAACAATTTAGCAATGTAAAAGTCATATAAATTCCTTGATACAATGTTTAACAATACCGCAACATAATTTATAAGCTGCATAATTTAGAACAGTGTAAAACACACTAATTTTAAGAAGTACGTGTTTGTATCGAACAGATTCGCGGTTGCTAAGCAACGAAGTGATAATTGCACAAGTGGTATTACTGCCTTGCTTTTGAACAAGTGCAATTATCGCTAGCAGAGGCATATAATTGGTTGGATTTTTATGGAAGGTGCTACCTTATTGGATGCAAGCAGCAAGCAGTATGAGCGAAATAATCTCCAAAAATAAAGGTTTTATGGATTTGTACCTATATGTTTAAAAATAGACACACTGTATATCAGTTTCAATATTATATGGTTTTAAAGTGCTGGGAATTACTATTGTTTAATGGGTTTAAAAATAAAGTGATGTGGAAGTAGTGATGCCATGGAGATAACACACATTATTATGGCTGGAGGCTAAAACTGGTATCAGGTGTGTTATTCTATTTTTTTTTCGGCAGAGAGACAGTTTTATACAATTTTCGAAAAATGGTAAAATCGCAACTGATTTTTTTATCTCTGATACCTCTTGTTTCATTTATCTTGGTACACACTGTACGTGTTACGTGGTTGGTAATGGTGATTATTTTGAATAGGTACCGCAAAACGGGGTTACTTTGCACCACTTTTTTTCCCTAATTTTTGAAATGCAAAAGTTAAAATATTTTAAATCCAGTATCGGTATTTTTTTGTGGAAGACAATTGTATAGGTTATAAAACAAGTGTACCTACGTTTAGAACTAGGTTTAACGCGTCATTCATTTTAATTATGGTGCAAAGTATACCCTACAAGAGGGATACTTTTCCACCATTTGGAATTTGAATTATTTTTAGCCTGTAAACTGACATTAATGCAAAGAAACCCGACGTAAATATTTACTTTGCACCATAATAGATACGTAGGATTTTTTTCCGAATATTTAATTACTTCATTTGGCCAATAATAGGCATTTAAAGCTGCTATTTTTTATTAGGGTAACAACCCCCTTAATATGGGTAACAAATAAGAGGGCTTGAAGAGTAGAAAACTATGAAGTTAGTGACATCACACTAAATTCAATATGGCCGCCGCTCCAAGATGGCGGATTACATTTTCTTTTTAATCCCCTTAATATGGGTATCAAATGAATGGGCTTGAAGAGAAGAAAAGGATAAAGTTAGTGATATCACACTAAATTCAATATGGCCGCCGCTCCAAGATGGCTGATTAAATTTTCTTTTCAACCCCCTTAATATGGGTAGGTATCAAACGAAAGGACTTGAAGAGTAGAAAACGATAAAGTTAGTGACATCACACTAAATTCAATATGGCCGCCGCTCTCAGATGGCGGGTTACATTTTCTTTTCAACCTCCTTAAATTAAATGAAAGGGCTTGAAGAGTAGACACCACTGAAAGTGGTGGGTAGACACCACTGAAGGTGGTGCAAAGTATCCCCAATTTTCTAGAAAACCGTTATAATAATAAAAAAATATTTTTTTCTTAGAATTCCAAATTCTAATAACTTTGTTTTTTTTTATTATACGTATAAACAATAGTGGGTACATGCAATTAAATGTATTCTTACTGCTTCTTATCAGCTAGAAATTCCTTGGCAATACAATTTTGGGGAACTATAAAACAACGAAATTTTGAGGTTAAGATACCGGTAACAGCTGATCAAAAACTAATGGCGGGAGGGGGAGTCTAACCTCTTGCTATTAATTTATTGCGGCTCCATCTATTAGTAGAAATTGTTATAAAGTGAAAAAATCCACATTAAAGGAAATAAGTGTCTATAAATAACATTTACAACATTGGTGCAAAGTTACCCTGACAGGTGCAAAGTAACCCCGTTTTACGGTACATCTGTTAATTTCCAAGTGTAATTTCACAATATTTTTTAGTGGATTTGACTTTAATTAAATCCTGGGATATAGGTAATCCACCTTCCCATCATCTGTTTCGTTAACGTCTACCCTGTCGGAAATTAGACAGACTATAAACGCACCCGAAACGTAGGCATCCAGCTCGCCGGCAAACTAAAGCAGAACTGAAATTCAATTTCGGTTATAATGTGGAACCGCGCTTGTTCCGGCATGTTTGAACAGCTGCCAGTTGTATCGCGCTGACGTTTAATATACCAAAAACCGGCCCGGTCGTTTTAAATGTTCGTGCGACGCGTTTTGTGTTTTCGGTGTCGTTGTCACTTGCCAGGATAGTTGGCGGGAAAGTTTCCAAAGTATGCCGGGCCATTTACCAAACATGTACTTAGCGTGGGGTGCGACGCAGCGCACGAGGAATGTATGCGATACGGGTAAAGAGGAAAAAGCCTAATGTGTATACGAGTAAAGTGAAAAAGGGCATTAGGGTAGGGCTACTTTAGCTTCAATTAGTGGACAAAAGTTTGTAAAAAGCCGCTTAGATGATTCATTTTGAAAAATTACTTGATCTATTGTGCGCTGGCTTTGTGAAGCTGTTTGCTAACAGCACGTTTCTTTACTGCCATTGCGAATGTTGATAACCAAGAAAACAAAGAAATCGTGCGCGTGATACGAGAATGTCGAGAAGCCCTGCTTGACACGAAAATTGACAAATAATATATTTGTTTATCTATACCAACCATGCAGGGGCTCTTTAAAGTAAGGGGACCCAGCATTATACTTTCCAAAGTGAGGCCTATTCTTTCCTCATTCTAATGGTATCAGTGATGCCAAGTATGCCATTTTATTGGAGAATCTACGAATATAACAGGCACTTTGATTGTTAGTAAAAATTAATAATGGTTTCCATGATTTCTAAAAATTAGACTTGACAATGTTGTGTATACAAGTGCAGAATGTGGCAACTGTGAAATAATAGTTATTTATGTACCAAGGCACTGAAGTTCAACTTTTTATGACTAATGTGGAATTTAGTTGCCGAGGCCTCTGGCCGAGGCAAATAAACAACACGAGTCATAAAAAGAACTTCAGTGCCGAGGTACATATTATATTTTTTTTGAAATCGGAAAAAAAAATGTTTTATTAGGCAAGAAAATAATAATAAGGGATCACCCGTCCATGAACCGACTACGCGCGGCGTTGCTTGACTTTGACGATCGCTCTACCTAGGTCAAGTTTGATGAGACACGGCACCTTCTGACAAAAAAACCAAACTGCTGCTTCTTGTGCAGCCTACACAATAAATCTATTGATATTCATATTTACTAAAATATGTATAATGAAGGATTGCGCTTCTATAGGAAACAATTTCGCAATGTGTACGAAAAGTTAAATGAGCCTTTATCGGCCGGGTTTTGAATATTTGGTCACTTTTGACGTGCGATTTCTCCGCGTCTGACGTTTGATGTTTACATCTCGCCAAGGCCTACTTATTGAAAAAATCGTACAATAATGTAGCCCATTATTGTACGATTTCTGTGCTTTTAATGACGATTTAGGGAGATTTCAAGAAAAAGAAATTTATTTTATAGTTAAAATTGATTTCCAGCAATTATTTCCACGAATTTAAGTAATAAGTATGGTAAGTCAATATAGTGCCGATTTTGCTTATTTAAGAATTTGTCGCTATTGCGCCTTGTTACCAGGTTCCTCAATCCATTTGTAATATGAATACTTGAACTTTCTTCCCTTGTAGAATGTATCTACCCAAAGAACTTTCATAGATTTCGGGATGGACTAATAAGATTAGGTCTAGTAGTTCTAATGATGTAGTTTTTCTCGGTGTTCATTATAAAATTTTTGTAATTTTATTTCTCTTCCAAGGTAGGTACCTCACAAACTTAAAATAAACTTGTAGTCGTAGATAAAAACTCTTTAAAAAAAGATCTGACTGAAAGTACCTGCTTAATAATTTAAAATTTTCGAAATAAGATTTTTGTTTTGAACCACCTACTTATTCGTAATGCCCACGTAATGGGAATTGTAGGATTACTAAAGGTAATACAGGAAAAATCTGGTTGCATTTATTGGGACTACTACAGGCGGCCGCATTACCTTTAATTGACACATCTGAGTATCTGGAAGTTAGAAAAGTTAATAATTAAAAAGTTTTGAATCTATGGCACTGGCATGTCACATAAAACCTGATGGCAGTTGGACACTGACATTTAACATAACCTTGTACCAGCCCCCTTGTGGTCTCCTTGGAGTCGACAGAAAACAAACTTCCCCTCAAGGCTTCACTTTTCCTATGTGATAGACTGTGACATGCTGGGTCTCCTTATTTTAAAGAGTCCCTGATACCAACGAACAGGTAGCGTTGTCAGCCAGAAATGTTTCGTTTAACATTTTCCATCCGATTACTCCAACGTCTCCAGCGCTTTGTCTATCTTCTAACGCACTAATCGTTAGTCAGTAGATAATGCGTTGGAGATGTTGGAATACTCGGATATAAAATAACCAATAAAACATTTCTGGATGACAGCACCAGTGCGAAAGTTATTCAACGAGTAGTTCAATCAGTAGTTGCACCACTGGTAAGGCATGGAAAGGTAATGGATCTGTTTACGCCACAAATAAAATTTAGAAAATATGGAAAGGTAAGGTTACAGACTCTATATTCTTTATCCACCTACTTACACTCGATGTGAAAAATCTCCTAAAATCAGATGTTGATCTGGATCTTGGCATATTAACATAAAAAACCCAAAGCCAACCTGGACGTAAGCTTTCCGAAACAAGAGAAGCTAATGCCGGAGCCTTTATGCTGGTGTAGAACGGTTTTAAATACCTCCCCGATTGAAAATGTTCGGAGCGAATCCCCCGAAGCTTATCTGTAAACAGGGGGTCGTCTGCCGGCGGATATTCGGTCTTATCCGATACCTTCTATATCGGGACACGTCCGGAAAATGCCGTGGAATTTTCGTGGATCCAGACCGAACACTCTGCTCAGAGTTTATCTTGCCTTGCCGCGAAGGTAAACTTTTGAAGTTTTAGAATTAGGGTAGGCGAGTGTGAAGGGCGATGATGAAAATATAAAAGTTGTGGATTATGAACTTAAGGTTTTTTGAAACTCTGAAATGCATTTTGGCAGTTTGGGAATATGTATAATCTATCCCATCTTCTGTGAGCAGATTATGCAGTGATTTATATGAAATATCGCATCAACGTCTTAAAGAACAAATATTTACTCGTTTTTTTAGATGTTCCAAAATGTCAATAACGCCGAGTCTAGTTATTTTAAAGGGTTTAAACAACGGCTGAACGGCTGAATAGGAAAGCAGTCTAGGTCTAGTAATATTTTTTTGTGGTATTAAAAACTATTCTATATAAGAGTTATCAATAATTTATAAGATTTCTTATAGGGGAAATTTCACAAAAATGTTAGGAGTAAGTAAGATAAGTTTTATTATTATTTATTTTCCATTTTAAAGTTTAGGATTTTGGGTTTGGAACTTAACTTGATAATTTTCATAAAATAAAAATTGGTAGTAGGTGTCTATTCTTCGCTTGCCATGCAAATCTTGTATCTACAAATTATTCGTGTCAAATTCAATGCCCAAGAGTTAAATCTAAAGTTCGTACCGTCATTGAGGTAAATCCTGGTATCTATACAGCTAGGGTGTCTACTTTTAAACATATACAAATCCATAAAATCTTTATTTTTTGGAGATAATCGCCTGATCTTTTTTTGTTTGAAAGGTCCTCAAAAACCTTCCTAACGTTTTTAAAATGCAAATCCCAGGGCCGGCTACGACTTTTTATACCCTCCTCACGAAGGCCATTTAGCGATTTTTTTATTTAAAATCTTACACCACAGAGTAAATCAGAACACCCCATACCCCGGGTTATACAAAACTTGAACAAAAAATATATAGGGAGTTCCATTCTCGAGGGTGTCAAAGTTGAGCAAAATAGGAATTTGAAAGGCATCTGGCAAGTCAAGTGTGTCACGGAATCCCCTGAAAACAGTTGAATGGTCAACAGGACCACTCAACGTGTGAAAACGAACGAATAAACGAACTAATCTAAAAAACATAGAAGCCTGCCAATAAGTCCATATGAGTTAAGGTATAGTATAAAGGAATTGGAATAGCATAAAAAAGCTTGAGCGGCGTTTTTAATAATATTATACAAATTTTATTTAAATGCTCTAAAAAATAATAAAATAAACTTTGAAATAATTTAAACCCAAGCAAACCAATAACTTTGTCACACACAAAACAACACCATACAAAAATCTATACACAAAACCAAAATCCGTAAAATAAAGCGCAATCCTTATTTCCGTACTCGGCACTGGTCGTACTGGCCTAACTGGCCCACGTCGACACCTGCTCCATGGATCTCCGAAACGCCGACCATCAAATCGCTACGCTCGCTTTCTTATTGGCTGCCTCCTTGACTAGGTCAACGTCGACCGCATAAAAACCTTTGAATTTTATACGGGTGATTTCTGCTGATGAGCACTGTGTTCCAAGTGAGTTCATTTTTACTATAACTGGTGTGCCACAACAGCAAAAGCACAGAAAATAATAACATCTTAGACAATGTCTTTGTTGATAAAGATCCGATAATTTAAATTGTCTTTTATTTGTTGATTGGCATTTTGTAAAAAATACATTACTTTTATGTTTATTGATATTTTTTCAATAATTTCAGATCCAGAGCACTCTTGACCAGTATAAAGTTTCCTAAAAATTCAATATTTTGAGATGGCCCAGAGAAAAATATACCCAGTACATCTTTGTACGGAATCTTTGCAAACCAACATATTGAGTGATCCTGTCGACCATTCAACTGTTTTGAGGGGATTCCATGACAGATGCCTTTAAAATTCTTATTTTGCTGAATTTTGACACCCTGCAGAACAGAACTTCCTGTATATTTTTTACTCAAATTTAGTGTATGGGGGTTTTGGTATGTCTTGATAAACGGTATGGTAAAATAAAATAGTAAACAATAAAAATTGGTATTTTTGTTGATAATTAAAGAGAAGAAAATGCATCGTGTGGGATTTGAACCTTCGATGAAATAAATGACGCTGTCATAGGCACGCGCTTTTATTCGTTAGGCTACATCCAATTCTAAAGTCATGAAGTCACTCATATCTAAAATAATTGACATTTGGTTTGGTTTAATTAACTTCTTTCTCTTTAGAATATTATTTCGGATATTTTCCCTTTCGTTTGGTCCATAAATCATTTCCAGGGAATCAAATTAAAGTTTCACATATAAATATGATCGAAATTTACTGTATCTACTATAAACTAAAAAGAAAAATAATTATTATCAGTAATTACCAATTTTAAAATTAACCACTTGCGTCGGTATATCGACCCCAAGAATAGACGAGTAACACGGTATCTACCTAGTTTTCGTGCTTATTCTATTTTATTTATTTTTTGCGGTGAACTTTCCAGTTTCCGCGCCGTGCCTTTGCGGCGACCGCCGGCAATATTTCCACACTACGGTCCCGTTTATGGCGCCCCAGGCGGGCTATCGATTATTGATAACTTATGCACGCTTCGCGGCTTTTTTACCCGTATCGCCCCTAAAATAATTTCCACCCAGGTTATTAATTGGAAGGGAATTTTAATCATGCGCCGAATTTAATCAGGGTGTTGCCCGAAATTTGCGGATATTGCACCCTCCGCCTACCCTTATCCGACCACTTTTCTGACACCGGTTGCCCTTCGATTATTATTTCAGGGGTCCACAAATTATTACACACTGTGAACGGAGAAACATCTATCGTAAGCATACAATTTCCAAAGTATATTCGCCTCCTACCCTCCCCCAACCGGTGCTCCACTCACGAGGTTATGTTTCGAAAGCACCCGGTATTCCCTAAAACTCCTGGTATTATCCTCCGCTTGGCAACACTGCGACACGGAAGGATGGTCGTGCGGAGAGGTGGGGGAAGTCGGACGATGTGTCCAGGGCACGCCCCTATATCGCAATGTAAAAATGTAGCCACCGTCATACGTCACACGCAGGCTTCTAATTGGTTAGGGAAATGGGAAAAGAGCCATGCCGGATAAGGATATAAAGCGGCAACGTCGCAATTATAAAGGCCCGCCAACTGGCGACGCAAAACATCACAACGTCATCACAGCATGGTATAGCTTTTTGTATAGTTGTTTACAGGGACTCTTTAAAGTAAGGGGACCCAGCATTATACTTTCCAAAGTGAGGCCTATTCTTTCCGCATTCTAATGGTATCAGTGATGCCAAGTATGCCATTTTATGAATATAACAGGTACTTTGATTGTTAGTAAAAATTAATAATGGTTTCCATGATTTCTAAAAATTAGACTGTCAAATGGAATAAATTTATTTTATAGTTGAAATTGATTTCCAGCAATTACTTATTTCCACGAATTTAAGTAATACGTATGGTAAGTCAGTGTCGATGTTGCTTATTTAAGAATTTGTCGCTATTGCACCTTATAACCAGGTTACTCAATCCATTTGTAATATGAACTCTCACAACTTTCACAGATTTCGGGATGGACTAATAAGATTAGGTCTAGTATTTCTAATCATGTAGTTTTTCTCGGTGTTCATTATAACATTTTTGTAATTTTATTTATCTCCCAAGGTACGTCACGAACTTAATATAAACTTGTAGTCGTCGATAAAAACTCTTTAAAAAAAGACCTGACTGAAGCTACCTGCTTTAATAATTTAAAATTTACGAAATACGATTTTTGTTTTGAACTACCTACTTATACGTAGGATTACTAAAGGTGATACAGGAAAAATCGGGTTGCATTTATTGGGACTACTATAGGCGGCCGCATTACCTTTAATTGCCACATCCGAGTATCTGGAAGTTAGAAAACTTAAAAATTGTGAATTATGATGGGAAATTTTTTGCCTCCTTTAGAATCTATGGCACTGGCATCTCACATAAAACCTGATGACAGAGGCACACTGACATAATATAACATAATCTTGTACCAGCCCCCTTGTGGTATCCTTGGAGTCGACAGAAAACAAACTTCCCCTCAAGGCTTCACTTCTCCTATGTGACAGACTGCGAAATGCTGGGTCCCCTTATTTTAAAGAGTCCCTGGTTCTTTACTTTTACTTGTCTGGCGATTTTTGTTTTTTAAAGAACGTTTGTTGTGTTTATCGTGTTTTGGACTGTGCTTTTTAGGACGTGGAGTTTTATTAATACGGTGGTAAAACAGCGGTGATTCAGAATAAAGTGATTAAAATTCAATTTTAGTTTATGGGTTTTAGGTTGTGTCTATAGTTTCGGACTTATTTAAATCATGCCGTGTTCCGTTTCCAACTGCAAGGGAAACTACAAAGGCGCTCCTAAAATGTCCGCTTTTTCCTTCCCTAAAGACCCAATTTTAAGGGAAAATAGGGTTGAAGCCATCAAAAGAGATTTTGTTCCTACACAGTCTTCCAGGGTAAAAGTGGTTTTGGTGTGGACTGTTTGTAGAGTTTTATACCTAACAATTTTACATGATTAAACGTAACCACCTTAAAAATCAGGAAATTTGTGGTTTTACTTATTCGAATTTAGTTGTATCTATAGTCTGACAAACGAAAGAAGTCCAATGAAGAACTCAGTCTAAGCGCCATCCGTATGTTATTAATGTGGGCATGGGCGGTTAGACTGAGTTTTTCATTGGAGTTCTCTCGTTTGTCGGACTGTAGGCACGCAAATAAGAAATAATTGGCATTTACGAAAATTTTACCGGTATATATCAAAATGCACCAAAAGCCCTTGAAAATGCCACTTTCACTCTCGTAACCATGAGCTATATATATTTGTAAACAATCATTTTAAAGTGTTTTTTTTTACCAAATTTACCAAGTTGACATCTTGAAATTTGAATTTGGGGCTTTAGGCCCACCTCCCTTGGATGACTCATCACTTTCAGCTGCCTTGTCATTGCTATGGTGCCGGTAAAGGAGGGGCAAACTTCACTGTTGTATCTTTTATAGAGATTGGCATATGTATGGTCTTTGTCAAACACCTAGGAATACAACAGACAACAGATGAGTATTATAATAGTCCCAACTCGATGACCTGAAATGCTTCAAAACTTATGGTTGAGCAGATTTGTTCCATAATGGTAATGAGCTTTTGCATATAGACGTGAAAAATAATGCTTGTCACGTTCAACAGACCATTAGGGACCTAAGTGTCAAACCTCCTTAACCTACTCCCCTTTCAAGGTGTTGTTCGCCTCCCTGGATTTCTGGACAGCGCGTCTACTTGGTACCCAATTATTTACACGTGGATGTTTTCTCCCGTCCGCCTCCAGCTATAGCCATAACGACGAATGAGCTGGAGGACACAAATTAAAATATTCCCGGAAATGGGGGAAAGATTGGAGAAAATTAAATTTCGCCACTTTCGTATTTTCCCGTTGATCAGTGAGGCAGCTCGGGACGCTTTTTGTCAATGTAACTTATTTGCTCTCTTGAAATACGAATTTCACATTTTGGTTTTTATACAGTGTAGCTATGGCGTCTCTTTAGACGCCTAGACACACTCTTGTATAACTGCTTCATTGGAATTGCCTCGTGCATCTGGTCATAAATATTAAAGGCAGTTTGGACAGGAGAGTTCTCGCCATATACATACATTTTCAAGTGGATACGTACAACGCTATCCATCAGTACATGAATAGCCACTTAAATGACAATGGTGCATTATGGAATCCACACGTATCGAGTTGACAGTGCTGGGGAGATATAATTGCGTTCACGCATATTTGCGACAATTTATGCATGTATGTCGATTTGGTTGACGTATCCATTCGAAACGTCTATACCTATACCCGCATCTGAAGAGACCACAATGTTTTTATTATTATAAATAGATGTGAACTGGATCATTTCTTTTAAGTTCGCTATTTTTTGTAAGTTGAAAAGTTGCATAAAACGATAACAAACCAAACTTGTATTTTTTGACAATGTTAACAATTATTAAGTATATTAAACATGTTGTTTAACCGTTTAAGCAGAACCCAGTAACAGCAGTGTAAAGACAGAACTGAGAGAGAGAGAGAAGACCGATATACTTCAGCCTCTCTTTATCTAGTCACTATAAATGGCATTTTTTAAATTTAGTAATCCCTCCGATCAATATTTGATCGGATGTAGATATTTATTTGGAGCCTATATTTAAATAGAACATTACCTAATAAATTTTGATCCGTCTGTTCCGGAGAGAATAAAGAGTAAGTACATTTCTGCACTATTATATCCGCACAATAAAAATATATTTTAGAAATCTCCAAAGAGTTAATGAGAAAAGAAGAGAGAATTTATGTTTTCAATAAGTAGATGCAATGCAAAGAATCAAAATCTTTTTATATGAGGCAGGAGGCAGGTACGATAAATCCATAAATATCTAATGTTTTCAATCATATCTTGGTTTGATTTAGATTTTAATGGCCTGTGAAGGAAATTGTAAACTCATGTGACCGGGCATATTGTTTTATTGATGGCTTCAACGATATTCGACATTTGAGCTGTTCCCAGATATTTTTACTTTTGTATCTATTTCCGTTTTTCAACTTTCTATATATTTATGTCTATAAACATACATTACTGCTGGGAAAACTTCTTCCAATAACTGTTGAAAAGCAATACTTTTGTTCTACTGTTGCGAGAATAAATTTAGGAAGTACCTAGGTACCTACTGGTTATTCTGTGGCTATATCCTTACACTAAGGATTATTGATCCTTACACTAAGGATTATTTAATACAAAACATTTGCACCCTGGCCATCACCTGTCATTCCAGGGGCCTTGGGAAATTCTAGGGAACTAGGGACATCCTGGACATCCAACATAAATCTAGCGAAGGAGAGACTCGAGTATAGATACTGGAGTAAAAACAAGTGACTGAATGCTCTTGACAGAAGATTCTAAGGTATTTTTGCGTAAATAATTACATTGAATTTGAATATGTCTCTTTAGGGATCTATGGCAATATAATAGTGTGCATCACCCTTTACATCGTGTTTGACCACAACCTTAAAAATCCTTAAACTTAGAAGTGGAATATTATGTTAGTCTAGAATGAAATTAAAACTGTGACATGCCTATGTCTTATATTCCTCTGATGAAGCCGTTTTTTATGCTCTTTCAACTGACTTTACCAATACTATAATAAACCTTTATAATTTAATTCCAAATGGCAAACCCTGTAACACGTTTACCTAATTCCCGGAAAATGCGTTTACTGGAAGAAACAAAGCGTGGCAAGTTGGGCCGGCGATTCTACACCACAATAACTACTACTCCTGTTAGAAAATGCCGGCACATTCGGCAGACTCGAGGCTTTCTGGGCACACAAAGCCTAATCGGTTCGCTTTGGCCCTGTTTATTTTCTGTTTAACTCCTTTGTTATTTGTCAAAGGGCTCGGGTTTCTCGCGGCTGTGGTAAGTTACACCCTGGATAAACCAATATGAGATTTCGTGTGCTAATTCAGTTGGTACAACTAGAACAGGGATAGGAAATAGGGACCTCGTTGCTTTGGCAGATATTTTACCAATTATGGATAATGAATAAAATCATTATATATGAATCTTCTTCTGTACACAATCAATTTGCTATCAATTGTATAGCTTCGGGTTGTTAAATCTGTCTTAATTAAGGGGACGGCATGAATATTTAATCAGTTCCGAAACTCCTCAAAACGGTAAAATAAAAAAAAACCTATTTATACAATCGAATCAAAGATATGTCAATATAAAATAAGAATGTTCGATTTGCTTGGGTTCTCCACAAATACAGTTGAGTCCTGAGGTTTCAATCCTAATTTCTAATAATTGTTGTCTAGTACATAATATATCGAGTTTCAGACAAAAAACTTCTGGCAAGTTACCAATTCGAACAATACCTAAGTGTTATTTCTAACACACCCCTATAATTACAAACGGCCGGCACTCAACATGGCATCGTAATTATTCCCCTGAGTTACATAAAACGCTTAAACTTGAACAAAATTACCTGTGGTGGAATGCTGAACCTCCTCTCAAGTTGAATTATGGTTCCAACTAAAATCTTGCTGTTGTGAAATGGGAGTTTACAATTTAAACCTCAAGCTAAAATTTTTAACGTTTAACGGGACTTTACCTTATGAAAGAAATAAAATTTTCATATTTATTTGGCTACAAAACTTTTTTCTGTTTAATTTATTTTATGTTTACTTTGTTAAACGCTTTAAAATAAGAGGACTCAGCATGTCACAGAATATCACATAGGAAAAGTGAAGCCTTGAGGGGAAGTTTGTTTTCTGTTGACTCCAAGGAGACCACAAGGGGGCTGATACAAGGTTATGTTATATGTCAGTGTCTAACTGCCATCAGGTTTTATGTGACATGCCAGTGCCATAGATTCTAAAGGAGGCAAAATATTTCCCATCATAATTGACAACTTTTAACTTTTCTAACTTCCAGATACTCAGATGTATCAATTAAAGGTAATGCGGCCGCCTGTAGTAGTCCCAATAATTGCAACCAGATTTTTCCTGCATCACATTTAGTAATCCTACAATTCCCATTACGTGGACATTACGTATAAGTAGGTAGTTTAAAACAAATCGTATTTCGAAAATTTTAAATTATTAAGCAGGTAGCTTCAGTCAGGTCTTTTTTTAAAGAGTTTTTATCTACGACTACAAGTTTATTTTAAGTTTGTGAGACACCTTGAGAGAGATATAAAATTACAAAAATTTAATAATGAATACCGAGAAAAACTACCATCATTAGAACTACTAGACCTAATCTTATTAGTCAATCCCGAAATCTGTGAAAGTTCTTTGGGTAGATACATTCAAGAAGGAAAGAAAGTTCAAGTATGCATATTACAAATGGATTGAGGAACCTGGTAACAAGCTGCAATAGCGACAAATTTTCTTAAATAAGCAAAATCGGCACTGACTTACCATACTTATTACTTAAATTCGTGCAAATAATTGCTGGAAATCAAAATTTCAACTATAAAATAAATTTCTTTCATTTTACAGTTGCCACATTTTGCACTTGCATACACAAAATTGTCAAGTCTAATTTCTAGAAATCATGGAAACCATTATTAATTTTTACTAACAATCAAATACCTGTTATATTCATAGATTCTCCAATAAAATGGCATACTTGGCATCACTGAGACCATTGGAATGAGAAAAGAATAGGCCTCACTTTGAAAAGGATAATGCTGGGTCCCCAAACTTTAAAGAGTCCCTGGTCAAACGGCTCTAGTTTCTTGTGGATATGGTATGAATAAACCCATACAAGATTCTTATCTTAATTCAGTACCTAAGTAATTTTTTCAAAACAAATTACCTACTATCATAATGATTGAATTTAGGTATAGAGTATCCCCCAATCATGGGTCATGGGGGCAATTTTTTTTATTAGGTAATGATTTATTTTGATATTTAACTTTGGGGTTTGTCAAAAATGACATTAAAAAATAAAATAGCGAAAAATTCCCTTATTTGTTGAAATTTCAAAAAGTTTTACTTGAAAAAGTTTTTTTTTTTCATTTTCAATTGTACATAGGTGTACAAAATTTTAACATTAGATTAAAAGATTTAGTTTTTTTGTAATTTTTAATATTTGTGAAATTTCTGAAAATTAAAAAAAAATACATGAAACATATTTTATATCAATATAGCTTTATAATTCTATTAACTTTTTATTAATAAATATCGATAAGAATATATCTTTATCAAGAAAAATCATATAAACGCTTTAAAATTCCGTTGGACACTATGTATAGCTTTCGGTTCTTAAAACTCTATTAATTTTACTTCTGAGAGCGTTCTATTCTAACTAAATTGTTAGATCAGGTTATGAAGGCATAAATATTTAATCAGTTCCGAGACCGCTCAGCCAATCTCAAAACGTTAACAGCAAAAGAGGGATAACCAGTTAGAATCAAGAAAGCCCAATATGAAAGTTTCAGTTTACCCACGGTTATTTTTGTCAAACAAATAAAGTTAGGGCCGAATGCTTCAATTCAAGTTTCTAATTTGTGTCGACAAGCAGATATATCGAGTTTCAGAGAAAACTTCCAAAGGACGAAAACTTCTATGGCAAGTCCTGCTGGAACATTATGTCTTATTTCTACTAATTCGACTGGAATATAACTTGTGATTATTGTAAACCAGCTGCATTCAACATAGCATATTTGAGTTACATAAAAGATTTATTTAAATCTTGAGCAAATTTGTCGGTGATGAAATGATATTTATAATTCTAAAGATCGCAAAACGATATCCTTAAAAGCAGGATAACCTGTTTACAATCGAATCAAGAAAGCCAGTTAGAATGTTCAGTTCTCGTTCTCAAAGAAATAAAGTTTGGACAAACCGTGTTTCTAATTGGTGTCGACGAGCAGATATCGACTTCCAGATAAAGATTACTGACTGGAGAAAACTTCCAGAAAGTTCTGGTTTCGGACAATTCTTATTATTGATCAGAAACAAAACTTCTAAAAGTCATGAACCCAATCCAATTTCTTAATTATTTTGAGTTGCGTAGGACGTTTAAACTTAAACAAAATTACCTGCGGCGTAATGCTAGATAGAACTCATTTAAACTTAAATTATCCATGTAGCCAGAATATTGTGGGCGTAAAATTAAACATCTTTCGAGATGAAACAACGTTACAAAACTTTTATAGCAAGAAAAACATTAACGCTTCGTCAAATGTTGGTTATAGTGATTAATAAATTTCCAGTTCAAGCTTATTTATAGCGTGTGGTATTTTTTACTTATAAAACTTCAAAATTTAAGTGCATTGTGCAAATTTTAAGTGTATTGGTCAGCACATTTTTTGTTAGCGTTGGCGTAGAAACCTTTAACAGTGTAAGACTCTATCCGCAAGTCAATTATAACCTCAAAAGTAAAGTTGCCAGTTCCCGAACGAATCAGAAAACTCGATACGAATTAAGAATTTTAGGGTGCGCCTCCGTTCGTACCGTCAAATAAAAATAAAGTTCGGTCATGGGCGATATCAACTTGAGCTCTTAATTTGATGTCGACAAGCAGATATCGAGTTTCCCGAAAAACTTCCCACAGACGGAAAGTTATTCAAGTTCTGAAATTGCGCGCATTTCTTGCAAAAATTCCAGGGAAACGAAGTTATGGTAAACTCCATCAACGCAATGTAATTTTCTGATGATTTTATCAAGCAAACCTATTTACATGCATTTTTCTAAACACGACCTATACAGAAGATTTTGTCCTTATAGGTATTTGCATTTATTAGGGTAAATACTAAGTAAACATTTTATATGCTTTCGTATCACACTCACACATTCAACTTATCATGAGAAAATGGCTCAAATGTCTAATTCATTACTATCAACAGCAGAAAAGATTTAGTGATGGTATTGATTATAATGTTTTGAGCACGTCACATACAGTGTGTTCCATTTTAAGTGGAAGCACCCCCGTACAATTTTTATTCTTCATACGATTTTAGCCGTTTTTTTTTCTAAAAATAGGTCACAAGAAACTTCTTTTTTTTACATTGGTGCAAAATTTCAGGTCTTAATCTCAATTTTCAAGGCCTACTATACGAATTTTGTTTAGTAAAAAAATGGAGAAATAATTTAGCGATTTTTTTATTTAATATCTGAGACCACAGTGTTAATAGGGACACCCCAAATCCGCCACATACAAATTTTAAAGGCGTCTGGCAAGTCAAGTGTGCCATGGAATCCGTTCAAAATAGTTTAATGATCAACAGGATCACTCAAAGTGTTGGTGTGTAAAGATTCGATTAAAAAATGTAAAGGGTATTCTCTAGGTCATCTCACAATGCTGCATTTTTATGAAACTTTATATGGGTCAAGAATGCTCTGAAATTTTGGAAAAATATTAATAAACACAAGAGTAGGTAATTTATTTTATTACAAATACTAACCAACAAATAAAAAAACAATATAAATTATTGGACCCTTCTCAACAAAGTCACTGTCTAGAATGATACATTTTCTGTACGTTTCCTGTTATGGCACACCAGCCGCCTTGACGCATATGGACTTACTGACTGGCAGGCTTCTGCATTTTCTAGAGTTAGCTCATTTAAAATAGCTGGGATGGTTTTGACATACTCGATTTTTGACCTGTATAAAATTTCAAAAATTCAGCATTTTGAGTTGGTACAGAGAAGAGCACCTTGTATATTTTTATCTTTGCACATCGACACTGTGAGTGGTCCTGTTCATCATCCAACTGTTTTGAAGTAATCCCATGGCACACTTGACTCACCATACGCCTTTAAAATTCCTATTTTGCTCAACTTTGGTACTCTGTAGAATGGAACTCCCTGTATATTTTTTGTTCAAATTTGGAATGTGGGGGTTTTGGTTTGTCCTGTGGTGTCAAATTTTAAACAAAAAAATCGCAAAATGATTTTCTTAATTTTTTACTAGAAAAAAAATCGTAGTAAGCCTTGAAAATTGAAATTAAGACATGAAATTTCGCAACAACGTTTTTTGTGACCTATTTTTAGGAAAAAAAACGGCTAAAATCGAATAAAGAATAACAATTTTACGGGGTGTTTCCACTTAAAATGGAACACACTGTGTATGTTTTCTTATAAACGTGTTTTCTTTGTAATGAGGGATATTAAGTTAAAAAATGGAAATATCTAAACATATACCTTGCCAAAAGCAACAACATTTTTCTAATGATTTTTTCGGAAACTTCTTTGTTTTCAAGCTATACCTATATTTAAAAAAAATGTAATTTGTTTTTGTTGCCAGCTACAAGAGTAAAAGCCGAAATTTAATGCCACAACAAGTTGTAACGCTGACAAACATTCGATTGACTAGCAGGAGGCTAGCAAAAAATATACTACTATATACTTATTTTAAGTATGCCAAATTACGTTAGGTATACGTTACCTATCACCAATTTGTCCTTTATTAATTTAGTCTCACAATTACTTATTAAGCTAAATTCATATTTTGAGTTTCGTGAAATTTTAATCAAAATAAAAAAGGTTTGTATCTCTGTGAGATTAATTAAAATAATAGAGGCTTGTATCTTACCCTGTGTACAATAATTAGGTATTGCTAATGTGATTGGAAACCGGGTAATAACATAAAACTAAATTTAAAGAAAGCTTTTTTCTTGAAATCGGCAGTGAAGTGTGTCAGAATCGTCATTAAAGTATGGGCCTTGACGAGATGTGAATATCGAACGTCAGACGCGGAGCCATCGCCCGTCAAAAGTGACCAAATATTCAAGACCCGGCCAGTAAAGGCCCACTTAGGCCAATAGGCAGCAGTTTGGAGTTCCCTTATGATTATTTTTTTGCATAATAAAACTTCTTTCCGATTTCAAAATAATAGGTATAATATTATTATGTATCTCAGCACTGAAGTTCTTTTGGCTTATTTGCCTTGGCCAGAGGCCTCGGCAACTAACTTCCACATGAGTCATAAAAAGTTGAACTTCAGTGCCTTGGTATGTACATAAATAGTACCTATATTATACACCTAGGTTGAGAAGTGAGCCATTATTTAAATGGCCTTCTCAACCGAAGTGTATATAGAATTTTTTTTACTACTAACATTGAAATATTGCCATATTTTAGTCATTTCTCGCTTTTTTCAAATACTTCAAAATATCAAGTAGCCTGGGAGTTCAGTTGTCAAGCTGATAAAATGACACTAATTTTTAAATGTCACATAGAAAATGTTTCATTATTTACCTAGGTATTTTTTTATTATCATTATTTACCTAGGTAGAGAAATATTACTTCTCATTAGAGGAATGAGGTAAATAATGGTGATTTCTCAGGTTAGTAGTAAAAAATAGTATATTATACACTTAGGTTGAGAAGTGAGCCATTATATACCGAGCTTTTTTATATCCTGAGGCGCGTAGCGCCGAAGGATATAATATGCGAGGTAAATAATGGCTTTCTCAACCGAAGTGTATATAGAATTTTTTTTACTACTAACAATGAAATATTGCCATATTTTAGTTTATTTTAGTCATTTTTTGCTTTTTTTTTCAAATACTTAGAAATATCAAGTAGCCTGGGAGTTCAGTTGTCAAGCTGATAAAATGACACTAATCTTTAAATGTCATATAGAAAATTTTTCATTATTTACCTAGGTATTTTTTTATTATCATTATTTACCTAGGGTGAGAAATATTACTTCTCATTGGAGGAATGAGGTAAATAATGATGATTTCTCAGGTTAGTAGTAAAAAATAATTATTTATAGCACCTTTTTGTAAAATGTAGTTAATAGTATTTGTTTTTAGATGAATTGAGAAAATGCCTCTGAAATGAATAATTCTATGTATACACTTGAGTGCGAATTAAGTATAATCATTCATTCCCGATCCCACATTAATATTTTCCCTGACTATTCCGGGACAAAGACTGGAAGTGCACAAACTGGGACAGGATCCGGCGCCAGAAGACAATGGCGGCAGATTCGGCGACTCCGGGCGCAGCCTCGGCCGCCTTTGTTTAGTTTTCCACCCGCGCTAATTAGGCGAGGCGTAATGGCGACGCCCGCGCCTACGGCCCACTCATCATTCCACCTGCGAATAATACCTTCCGTCGGAGCAGGCGCCGCATTTTGGTCGTAGGGTTAATAGCTCGGATACGTAGGGCATTTTTTTTTTTTTGGATGTTATGTAACCGGATACGCGTTGGAAGGGTGCTACTTTCACAATAAACCATTATACAGAACGCCCAAGCTCACTAGATTCCCAGGGCAACGGAGTTCCGTGCGCCGATTGTACTTTATGCGCTTTGTATCCTGTTTCCTTTATAAACTCTCTAAGATTGTCTCCTATTTCAAAGCTGTCGAAATGTAGTTTAATTTAATAGTGTGTGTATATACAGAGTGAGTAGGTACACTGGCGGCGATAAGGCGCCCGCAAAGCCCGCCGTGCGAGGGGCTTCAGCTCCGGAAGGGGTCCCTAAAAACTGATCTATCCACTAATATTAATTTTTGCAAAATATTAACTTCATTAGGCTGAAAATCGGTGTCGACCAAACGACTTACACTCTATGGCGAATAAACATTTACGCGATGGAAGCACGTGAACAATTCTAAGGGCTAATACGAGGCAGGGCCGCATTAAGGACGATCTCTATGAATTTTGTAATATAAAATATTAAAATAATATGCCCCAGTACTAAGAACTTTAAAAACAAACTTTTATGGCACACCTAGTCATTCACTTACCTGCAAATTTCTACTATTAACACAAATCGTATAGTTCCAACAATTAATAAACAGCGAAAGAATTATATCGGGAAAAAAAATAAAGGTCCACTTGCAACCCAATACACCTCTGTAAGAAACACCGACTCGCTGCACTCACCCGCCGGGCCAGACTTTATTGCCGGCTGGCCAATAGCAAGCCGATCACGTGCGTATCACGCTCTAGCCATGCAACAACTTGTGTTTATCTTTCACTTGCGTTTAGTTTGAATAGAGTATATATAGAAGATTTTTATTTCAGGAAACAATTAGCAGATTGTGTGATTGTGTGACTGTGTTGAAATTATTAAAACACCCCGAAAAACACGAAAAAAAATGCAATTTTTTGTCAAATTTTGTGCGTTTATTTGAAGTGCCTTTAGTTTCTCTTTTAAACTTGTATAGAAGTAATTATTACGAAAAATATTCACTTCTATTGTTGAGTACTTTTGTACACTTTGTTACTGCGAATTAAGATTTGTAGTTTTTTGTATGAACCTATTATGTGCCATGTTTTTTATCTTCCCTGCATATTTTGACCAATTTTTACGGCTTTTGCTGACCGGTTGTTTGTTTGTAGCAGATAGCGTGGCGTCGATTAACTTTATTTAGATCAATTTTTCTGAATATAATTTATACTTAAAATTCAACACTAGTAAAAGAGCTATTTTTTTAAATCAAATTTTCGATTTATTGTTAGTTGTTTCACGTCCTTCAGTGTTCAGGTTGAAAATTTACAGGGATAGGACATAAATAAATAAATGCAACCTTTTAAAACAATTGCCGACGTTTCGTCAATATATTTTGACTTTTTCAAGGCTAAAAAAAACACAATGTCGTAAGAACTACAGAAAAAAAGACGAAATACAATACAAACCGAACAAGAAAGTAAAAAACTCACCAAGTTAAATCAGTTGAATATTATAGCACTTGTGAAAACATTGTTAAAGACCATATAGACAATTGAAAGACACATTGTTACCGTAAATGCACACGTTATAAATAAATAAAGCGAAAATGGAACCACACACTCGAGCAGGAAAGGTAGAATGAGGATAGTTTCTTTGAATTGAAAGGGGAAAAAATAATAATACAATTGGTACGTTCATATACACAGTGTGTCCGCATGTGAGTGGCGATCTCACCTCAAATATTAGTTCGTTATCTCGCGTTTTTTTTTGTATAAATCCAACAAATTACTATATACTAAGCTCAAATTTTGTGTATCCGTTCTACAGTTTACAGTCTCATTAAGTCTAATATGTATCATCTCGCTAATATTTCTCTTAAACCAGTTTGTTTCTCTATCTAAAATATTGGCATTGTCATAGTCAAATAGATGGCCCTCCTCAAAATGATGTGCTGCCAGAGCTGTTTTTTCTTTTTTATTTTTAAATTTGTCATTACAGTCATATTTGTGCTGTTTTATTCTGGTCTTTAAATGTTGTTTAGTTTGACCCACGTAGGACTTTGAACACTCACTGCATGGTATTTTATAAACGATATTAGAACATTCACCTTTAGGAGTTTTGTCCTTTTTGTCTATATGGTCTTTAACAATGTTTTCATAAGTGCTATAATATTCAACTGATTTAACTTGGTGAGTTTTTTACTTTCTTGTTCGGTTTGTATTGTATTTCGTCTTTTTTTCTGTAGTTCTTACGACATTGTGTTTTTTTTAGCCTTGAAAAAGTCAAAATATATTGACGAAACGTCGGCAATTGTTTTAAAAGGTTGCATTTATTTATTTATGTCCTATCCCTGTGAATTTTCAACATTTTCGATTTATCTTTTCTTCCAAGTTACGGGCCATTTTGAGATTAGAGGGTTTATTATGCCGTCCGTTGGTAGCTCCGTTTTAGCTTCAAATTTATTATTATTATTAATTGTTGGCTGTACTGGCTGGGAGGTGGATCGAAGGGTACAACAAAACTACTTTCTTCAAAATGTCGACGTTTCGTCAATTATATTGACATCATCAGGACTCTACAATAGAATAAAAGTAGGTATATAAACAAAACAGCATGAAAACTGGGAGCAGTATACATTAAAAAATGATAATAAAACATATAATTAAAATTACACACATTAAAATATCTTGTACTTACATTGAAACGTAGTTTTTGTGTCATGACTTAAAATTATGTACATATCACAGAACAACTAGGTAGTGGGACAAAACAAAACAGCAGATGGCTTTCATACACGAAAAATTATAGCAATGGTCAATATAGAATTCTTACCATGTGGAGCTGCCAGTATTTTTTATCTTTTCAACAGATAAGGAGTTTATAAAAAGAAGGAATACAGATAGGTGGACAGGACAGGTACCTACCTAAATTTAAAAATTAAAAATATTTGTGTTTAATTTTGTCAATAATATTAAAATAGGCCATATTAAGGTTTTGTATATCCGTTCTTTTGTTAACGCAAGTTTTATCTTTTTTTATACAAATCATTTCATTTAAAAGTCTTTTTTTATAGTTGGATTGCCTGCCGATAACTTTTGTGTTATCAAAATCGAAGTCATGACCAGTATTCAATTTATGTTCAACTAGCGCCGTGGGGTTTTGCTTTATTGTAAATTTTTTGCAGTCGTTTTTGTGTTCGTATATTCTCTGTTTTATATATCTCCCAGTTTGACCTATGTAGCATTTGTCACAAGAAAGGCAGGGTATTTGGTAAATTACATTTGACTGTAATTCTAAACTTGTTTTTGATTTTAGCTTGGAGAAAAAATGGTCTTTCATATTGTTACGACTCTTAAATGATACTCTCACATCGTCTTTTTTTGCTATTGTTTTACTTAGTCTCTCTGATAGGTTTTTGATATAAGGGATTTTAAAGAATTTTATATTATTATTGTTATTGTTGGTAGTTTGTTGTGGTTTCCTATTTTCTTGTGTGTTCATGATTTTATTTATTAAAGACACTGGGTAATTATTGTTTTGTAAAATTCTGTAGATATATTTTATATTATCTTCTAAGTATTCGGGGCTAGAGATGCGATAAACCCTATGTTTGAGGTTTTGTATAATATTAATTTTTTGGTTCAAAGGATGTTCAGAGTGAAAATTTAAAAGTCGTTCCGAAAAGGTAGGTTTATGATACCAGTTGGTTTTTATAGTACCATTAGTTTCCCTACAGACCCTAACATCCAAAAATGGCAAACTACGAGTCTCAGTATTTTCACGCTCTAGGGTGAATTGTAATCTTTTATGGTAGCTGTTAAACACTGATACAATTTCTTCGCTTTTGTTTGCTGGAATACATGTTATTATGTCATCTACATAGCGGTAATAGAAAGGTAAGTGAAAGGCCAATTTGTTAATGCAAGTCTCCTGTAGCTCTGACATCACGATGTCAGAGCAAACCGGGGACATGCAGTTGCCCATTCCCAAACCGTATGTTTGTTTGTAGAATGAGTTCTCAAACTGAAAATAATTGTTATTAATGCAGAAGGTCATAAGTGCTAGAAAATTTTCTAAGGATAAGGATGTTTTTTCGCTCAGTAGGTACCATTTCTTCTTTACTATATCGATAACTAGGTCAAGGGGAATATTAGTGAACAGAGAAACCACATCTAGAGAAATCAGTTCATATCCTTCTGGTACAATATGTTCTCTAATAGCTCCTACGAACTCGAACGAATCCTTAATATGTCTTTCGTCTTTTATGTAAATATTGCTTAGTAACTGTGCGAGAAATTTAGTTACATTATAGAGAGGTGAACCAACGAATGACACTATTGGTCTTAGAGGTGTGTCAACTTTATGTACTTTAGGTAGAAAATATATTTTAGGTGCCACACCATTTGTGGATTTAAGATACTTGCTTTGTTCAAGACTTAGGATTTTTTCTTTCAAAAGTTGGTCTATAAGTTTGTTGAGTTTACTTTGTGTTGTTGTCGTTGGATCTGTGTTCAAAAGCGTATAAGTACTATCATCGTTTAAAAGAGTGTAGGCTTTGAGTGAGTATTCGTCTTTACTAATGAGAACAGTTGTGTTACCTTTATCTGCTTTAGTTACTAGAAGTTTGTTGATAGTTTTTAAGAAATTTTTTGTTTGTTTAGCTTTTTGAATTAAGATCTTTTGTTCTGGGCTTGACCTTGAATTCTGAGAATTGTTTAAAAAATTAGTTATTATATTGATACATTTATTGCGGATCTCTATTTTACTCTCGTCTGCCATCCAATCTATAATATATTCTAAATCTATTATCAATTCTTGTAATGGTAGACTATTGTTTGTATGGGGAAGGCAGAATTTGTCGCCTAGAGATAGAACTTGTTTGACATCAGAAGGTATCTCTATATGTGTTAAATTAATAAGCCATTTATCAGTTGTAGGATTCAGTGATATAGTGGTTGTTTTTTGTTTTTTTATTAATTGTTGAAACTTCTTTGTTTGTCTTTGTCTCACTTCCCTATGTTTGTTATTATAGAATTTTGTTTGTGATGATTCGAAATTTGTAAAATCAGTGTGGGATAGTGTAATTTAAATTAGGTAGGTACCTGTCCTGTCCTGTCCACCTATCTGTATTCCTTCTTTTTATAAACTCCTTATCTGTTGAAAAGATAAAAAATACTGGCAGCTCCACATGGTAAGAATTCTATATTGACCATTGCTATAATTTTTCGTGTATGAAAGCCATCTGCTGTTTTGTTTTGTCCCACTACCTAGTTGTTCTGTGATATGTACATAATTTTAAGTCATGACACAAAAACTACGTTTCAATGTAAGTACAAGATATTTTAATGTGTGTAATTTTAATTATATGTTTTATTATCATTTTTTAATGTATACTGCTCCCAGTTTTCATGCTGTTTTGTTTATATACCTACTTTTATTCTATTGTAGAGTCCTGATGATGTCAATATAATTGACGAAACGTCGACATTTTGAAGAAAGTAGTTTTGTTGTACCCTTCGATCCACCTCCCAGCCAGTACAGCCAACAATTAATAATTACTTGGATCGCTAAACACCACATCTAATTAATACTCTGGGGATCTGCCGGACCAGCAGGCTTAGGTATCACAATGGGATTTTACAAGAAAATTAAACAGCTATACGGAGAAGATACAGTAAAACAACTGAAAATATGGGCCAGCAACAACCAAAAACTTGTACATTTTAGCAACCATAAGAAATTCCTAATGAAATGTAGAAAAAGCAACGTAAATCCACCACACATCCAGCAGACATCAGGTTGTATTCATCATTTGATCATAGACAGTACTCCTGTCACCAACAAATGTCAACATATTCTTAAAAAATTTCAGCGATCAATATTAAATCTAGAAATAGAATACTGTCATTGGAAAGAAAGTTGTTTAAAAGAATGTATTACTAATGCAAAGAATAATCTCAAACTAACACTATCCCACACTGATTTTACAAATTTCGAATCATCACAAACAAAATTCTATAATAACAAACATAGGGAAGTGAGACAAAGACAAACAAAGAAGTTTCAACAATTAATAAAAAAACAAAAAACAACCACTATATCACTGAATCCTACAACTGATAAATGGCTTATTAATTTAACACATATAGAGATACCTTCTGATGTCAAACAAGTTCTATCTCTAGGCGACAAATTCTGCCTTCCCCATACAAACAATAGTCTACCATTACAAGAATTGATAATAGATTTAGAATATATTATAGATTGGATGGCAGACGAGAGTAAAATAGAGATCCGCAATAAATGTATCAATATAATAACTAATTTTTTAAACAATTCTCAGAATTCAAGGTCAAGCCCAGAACAAAAGATCTTAATTCAAAAAGCTAAACAAACAAAAAATTTCTTAAAAACTATCAACAAACTTCTAGTAACTAAAGCAGATAAAGGTAACACAACTGTTCTCATTAGTAAAGACGAATACTCACTCAAAGCCTACACTCTTTTAAACGATGATAGTACTTATACGCTTTTGAACACAGATCCAACGACAACAACACAAAGTAAACTCAACAAACTTATAGACCAACTTTTGAAAGAAAAAATCCTAAGTCTTGAACAAAGCAAGTATCTTAAATCCACAAATGGTGTGGCACCTAAAATATATTTTCTACCTAAAGTACATAAAGTTGACACACCTCTAAGACCAATAGTGTCATTCGTTGGTTCACCTCTCTATAATGTAACTAAATTTCTCGCACAGTTACTAAGCAATATTTACATAAAAGACGAAAGACATATTAAGGATTCGTTCGAGTTCGTAGGAGCTATTAGAGAACATATTGTACCAGAAGGATATGAACTGATTTCTCTAGATGTGGTTTCTCTGTTCACTAATATTCCCCTTGACCTAGTTATCGATATAGTAAAGAAGAAATGGTACCTACTGAGCGAAAAAACATCCTTATCCTTAGAAAATTTTCTAGCACTTATGACCTTCTGCATTAATAACAATTATTTTCAGTTTGAGAACTCATTCTACAAACAAACATACGGTTTGGGAATGGGCAACTGCATGTCCCCGGTTTGCTCTGACATCGTGATGTCAGAGCTACAGGAGACTTGCATTAACAAATTGGCCTTTCACTTACCTTTCTATTACCGCTATGTAGATGACATAATAACATGTATTCCAGCAAACAAAAGCGAAGAAATTGTATCAGTGTTTAACAGCTACCATAAAAGATTACAATTCACCCTAGAGCGTGAAAATACTGAGACTCGTAGTTTGCCATTTTTGGATGTTAGGGTCTGTAGGGAAACTAATGGTACTATAAAAACCAACTGGTATCATAAACCTACCTTTTCGGAACGACTTTTAAATTTTCACTCTGAACATCCTTTGAACCAAAAAATTAATATTATACAAAACCTCAAACATAGGGTTTATCGCATCTCTAGCCCCGAATACTTAGAAGATAATATAAAATATATCTACAGAATTTTACAAAACAATAATTACCCAGTGTCTTTAATAAATAAAATCATGAACACACAAGAAAATAGGAAACCACAACAAACTACCAACAATAACAATAATAATATAAAATTCTTTAAAATCCCTTATATCAAAAACCTATCAGAGAGACTAAGTAAAACAATAGCAAAAAAAGACGATGTGAGAGTATCATTTAAGAGTCGTAACAATATGAAAGACCATTTTTTCTCCAAGCTAAAATCAAAAACAAGTTTAGAATTACAGTCAAATGTAATTTACCAAATACCCTGCCTTTCTTGTGACAAATGCTACATAGGTCAAACTGGGAGATATATAAAACAGAGAATATACGAACACAAAAACGACTGCAAAAAATTTACAATAAAGCAAAACCCCACGGCGCTAGTTGAACATAAATTGAATACTGGTCATGACTTCGATTTTGATAACACAAAAGTTATCGGCAGGCAATCCAACTATAAAAAAAGACTTTTAAATGAAATGATTTGTATAAAAAAAGATAAAACTTGCGTTAACAAAAGAACGGATATACAAAACCTTAATATGGCCTATTTTAATATTATTGACAAAATTAAACACAAATATTTTTAATTTTTAAATTTAGGTAGGTACCTGTCCTGTCCACCTATCTGTATTCCTTCTTTTTATAAACTCCTTATCTGTTGAAAAGATAAAAAATACTGGCAGCTCCACATGGTAAGAATTCTATATTGACCATTGCTATAATTTTTCGTGTATGAAAGCCATCTGCTGTTTTGTTTTGTCCCACTACCTAGTTGTTCTGTGATATGTACATAATTTTAAGTCATGACACAAAAACTACGTTTCAATGTAAGTACAAGATATTTTAATGTGTGTAATTTTAATTATATGTTTTATTATCATTTTTTAATGTATACTGCTCCCAGTTTTCATGCTGTTTTGTTTATATACCTACTTTTATTCTATTGTAGAGTCCTGATGATGTCAATATAATTGACGAAACGTCGACATTTTGAAGAAAGTAGTTTTGTTGTACCCTTCGATCCACCTCCCAGCCAGTACAGCCAACAATTAATAATTACTTGGATCGCTAAACACCACATCTAATTATTATTATTATTAGGACAAATAGCGGAATTTTCAATTTTTATACAACCAATAATACATCAATTCACCAGACAGATTTTAGCAATGGTAAGATTTTATATTTAAGGGAATTAGTAGATAAGTGTATTTGTATTATTCGGAGTGGCGGAGTCCCTTTTATTCTACTTAATAAATATTTTTCTTTGGAAAATATTTTGTAATATAAATATCAAGATAAATATATTATTATATAATATTAAATGATGTCCCATTTATAAAATAAAATGTGAGACATTAACATGCCCAGTTTTTGTTAAGCTACGTTATAATACTCGCTATAATACAGAACATTTCCCAGGTAGGTAGAAAAACTTAAAATATTTATATATTCCAGCTTTTTTCTTATAATTTAGCATCTTAGCCATCAATTTTCAATATAATAGTTTTCCTCAACATTCCACGTCTATTAATAGTTTTGCTCAATTTGAGGTTTTTTTAATATTGCGCGACAAGTTGGCCATGGATGCTGATTTCTTTTGCAGCACCACTTAGCTGTCCAAAATTGCCACATTTTTGTACCTTACGCTTTTTTAGTAGGGCGCAAATAAGAGAGAAAATCGAAGTGGTAGTCGTAAAAAAATCATCCTGTATTTACTCTGATACCATTTTCAGAATTTCGTGTTTTATTCTCGTATACCTTTTCTATGTCAAAAGTATGCAATTTGTCGAATTTGTGTAACTTTCCCCGCAAGATTTATTTTGTATTTATTATAATATTTAAATACAGAACTTTAATCAAATGTAAAAGAATATATTATTTCTAAAAAAAATAGAAAATATACAAAAAACAAAATCTTTTGTGTTGCATTTGTTTGTTGCTTGTCGACATCAATATTTAAAAACTCAGATCAGGAGCTTCTACCTTAATTTTATTTGTTTTATTAAAACAAGGACCCGGAAAAATCAAAATTCATAATTCGAATTGAACTTTCTTGATTCTATTATACGTCGGTAATCTTCATTTTGTGGTTAGCGTTTTATAATTGGTTCAAGAGCTCTCTGAAGTTTCTAAACGCTCGCAGGTTTGAAACTTTAAACAACTGATTACGAAAGTAAACAAAGCACTTAAAAGTTAAATGAACCTGCTTTTTAAAACATTAGCAATCGATAGCAACTTCAAGTAGGTATTCCAGGAATATTCGAAAATTCGGTGAGCTTATTAAATTTCTTCGATGCGCAATTAGTCAAAACTTTTCAGTCATCTGAAAATGTATTATTATTGACAAATATTTCGTTTTTTTTTTTTTTTTTTTTTTTTCTATGCGATATTAACCTGACAATTTTTCTAAAGTTTCTAAAGGTTTACGGCTTTAAAGTTTCCGATGTCTATAAGCTGATTGAGAAGGCAAGCAAACAAGTACTTGAAACGTCAATGAAAGCAGTTTTAAAGAGATTTGTAAGCAGTATAACAACATCAATGGATAAAACTTAACACCAACACTAAAAAGGTAAAATCTGAAGTATGACATACGTATTTATTGTGAAATATTATTGCGATAAGTTTTTAATACTCCTTTAGAAATAAACTTTAGAATTTGCGACCCATAGCCCAACAGGGAAATTTATAGAACTTTGCCCCATTAATATGTATACATGTCGGTGGCCTCAAAGCTATGAATTAAATCTATACCAACAGCCACAGCCAGAACTTTGAACAAACATAGGGTCCAGAATTGCAGCCAAAACTTTATACCTTCAGGAGATTTCCCCCATACTTTCCGAAGTGTCAAAAACTTACCCCTCCTCGGGGTTGTCTAATAGGAGTTTCCTTACCTGCAATAAAGAAAATTTGACTTAGACAAAAAATATATACACAAGATTATAATAGGTAGATTTATATACATATACGTGGAGTTCCGTAAGTTTTTACCCGGAGGAAAAGCAGGAGGTTTTAATCCTTATAGGCAAAAACAAGAGGACTTTTTATATTAACCTATATCACAGACCTTATACAGGGTGATTCACGTAAGTGATTCATTAGAAGTTTACGGGGAAGGAGTGCGAATTTTAATTTGAAATTATGGTCACTTATATAACAGGTTGTAAGCTTTCTTTCTAAAATATTTTCAACTTCCGATCACTTCTGGTTATACCGGAAGTCGATAGCAACTTTGTTATTTCAAATAGAACACCCTATATATTATTACACCGTTTGGTTCCCTATTAAATTCCAAATATTTTTTCTGAATATAATGTGTACCATCTTTCTAACCCTTTTCGAGATATTCGCAAATTTTTGATTTTTTTGAGTGTTGCAGCCATCGACCATAGTGATCATAACTTTGAAATTTATGAATCTGGAAAACTGAAATTTTGGACTGTCGTAGGCGAAAGTCAACTTTATTAAATGGTCTGTTTGTCATTTCAAAATATAGTACAGGGTGTTCGGGAAAAAATTCCCAATATCAACATCGAAAAATTGAAAAATCTCATTTTTTTCAAATGGAACCCATATTTTTTTATTGCACCATTGAAATGCTTGTGAAAAGACAGTTCAAAAAGATGTAACACACTATATGTCTAAATGAAGCGGTTGCTTCGTTATTACGCAAAATACCTATTTTTGCTGCTTCATATCAAGAAACAACGGACCTTTTCTAATAGGCGGCCATGGATTTTAACAATAAAATATTAACTGTTGACAAGAATGGCTCAAATTAACTATTCTAACGAAGATATTTTGAATATGCTTTACACTCATGGAGAGTGTAATAGAATTTTAGAAAGAACAATTTTAATGAAAGGCATTTATATTTACCACCTTTGACAAAAAGAAAATTCAGAAACTTCGAACGAAATTTCATAGTCCGTGGCAAGGTCCAAACAAACAGAAGCAAATGTAAATACGTAATAGATAAATAGCATAATATCAATAAAGTGTTTTACTTATATGTAGTTTCTTGTTTTTTTCTTCTAGTACCTATTATTATGTAATTGTTAGTATGATTGAATTTTGTATTGTTGCTTCTCAGGGAAAAAATATTATTAAATAGCCCTTAACCTTGTCATATAATTGCGTTATTTCATTTTCCATGGCCCCCTATAATGTGACGCTCCTTGAGAAATGGCATCTTTGTTGATACAGAGCAGAAAAAATACGTATTTTGCGTAATAACGAAGCAACTGCTTCATTTAGACATATAGTGTGTTACATCTTTTTGAACTGTCTTTTCACAAGCATTTCAATGGTGCAATAAGAAAATATGGGTTCCATTTGAAAAAACTGAGATTTTTCAATTTTTCGATGTTGATATTGGGATTTTTTTCCCGAACACCCTGTACTATATTTTGAAATGGCATACAGACCATTTAATAAAGTTGACTTTCGCCTACGAGAGTCCAAAATTTCAGTTTTCCAGATTCATAAATTTCAAAGTTATGATCACTATGGTCGATGGCTGCAACACTCAAAAAATCAAAAATTTGCGAATATCTCGAAAAGGGTTAGGAATAGGGTACACATTATATTCAGAAAAAAGATTTGGAATTTAATAGGGAACCAATGGTGTAACAATATATAGGGTGTTCTATTTGAAATAACAAAGTTGCTATCGACTTCCGGTATAACCGGAAGTGATCGGAAGTTGAAAATATTTTAGAAAGACAGTTTACAACCTGTTATATAAGTGACCAAAATTTCAAATTAAAATTCGCACTCCTTCTCCGTAAACTTGTAATGAACCACTTACGTGAATCACCCTGTATAGGTCTGTGCCTATATCCTAAAACCATCCCATACCATTTTGTATCCTTCTAAAGAGAGAGGCTGAAATTGAGGTTTTATTTATTTTTCAAAATTGAGAACAAATATTAAAAATTGAATTCGGGTTGCATAATCTACCGACAGATTGGTTTCCTAAAATCATTATTTCGATCCTCCCTAGGCATTATAAAGGGTTGAAATTAGTAACCCCTTTGCTTTTTTTAGTTATAACTTTTTAATAAGGTCAGATTTTTCCACTCAAACAAAAACCTACTCACTGTAGATATTGTTGATTTAGCGGTTTCCTAAATACATGTAAAAAATTATGTGAAGTTATAAATATACTTGATTTATTATTTTTTAAATTTTATTTATTTCAACCTCTTTCTTTAGAAGTGTACTTATAGCTTGGTTTTATTGTTGCCCAAGAATAATTAACCTCCTGCATTTTCTCCAAGTACTTAGGAAACACCCTGTGTATTATAAGGGTTCCCTTCAATCACCTCTAATAACGGACCTCCTAAATAAAGCTGGACTGCTATTCCCATATGTTAAAAATGTCCGGAACAGGCTGCCGCCATGTTGTGCTGACAGCAGAGGGGAAGCCAATAAGAAAGTTGCGTTTTTTGGCGGGTAATTTGAAATGAAGTGAAAAAGAGGAAGAAGAAGACTTGAACCTAAATGGTGCCAACAGTTCCCCTAGAAATCAGCACATGATGGCGGCCAAAAACCAGCCTTCAGCGCCCTCTGGAAGTTGGACAAAAATTGGTGAAGGGAGAAAGCACCAATAGCAGTCCAGCTTTATTTAGGAGGTAGGAGGTCCGTTCCTCTAATGCATTGTTGCTTACAGAAAGGTATAGGTTATATTGCATACGTCTTTTTTTCTGCCAACCAAATGGAGAAAATAAGCAATAAGAGATTTGGTGTGAGTATACCAAGTAGATACTTTAAAATAAATTGTCAAGTCGACAACTTATATGGTTGGAACAAAGATATTTGAATTTTGATGTTTTTCACGAATCGTTATTAGGTAGGTATATAACACGCATGAACTTCTCAGTTTATGTTAGATGAAAATAATAGGGGTATAGAAAACCTAAAGCTATATATTAAACTAAAATACCTCCTTAATAATATTAAATGTTTTTTGTGTTATATAGGCTATGGAAACAGTTTATAATCAAATATAGTATGCGGTTTATTTCATATATATACCAGCCAAATTTTAATAGCTTAGAGTATACGAGATGCAAAATCTGATATATTCAATTTAAAATAATAATATTAAGCAGTTAAAATTAAATCTTGCTTTGCGCTATAAAGTCTACATAACTACTGCTATAATGGCATGGTAAGATCGGTATTTTCTTGAAATCGGTAGTGAAGTGTCTCAAAATCGTCATTAAAAGCTCAGGAATCGGCAGTAATGTAGCCCATTATTGTACGATTTTTTCAATAAGTAGGCCTTGGCGAGATGTAAACATCAAACGTCAGACGCGGGGCCGTCGCCCGTCAAAAGTGACCAAATATTCAAAACCCGGCCCATAAAGGCCCATTTAACTTTTCGTACACATTGCGAAATGGTTACCTATATGGCAGCGCAATCTTTCAGTCTAATATTTTGGTAGGTGTGAATATCAATATATTATTCATGGAGGCTGCACAACAGGCAAGCAGTTTGGAATTTCTGTTAGAAAGCGCCGTGCCTCGTCATACTTGACCTAGACAGAGCGATCGTCAAAGTCAAGCAAGGCCGCTCGCAGTCAGTTCCTATGTACTGGTGATCCCTTATGATTATTTTCTTGCCTAACATAAAACATTTCTTTCAGATTTCAAAAAATATATAAAATGTACCTCGGCACTGCATGTTATTTTTATGACTCTTGGTTTATTTGCCTCGGCAACTAAATTCCACACGAGTCATAAAAAGTTGAACTACTGTGCCTTGGTACATAAATAACTATTATTTATATCCAGTTTTGTATAGGGATTTAGGTTTGTCAAGTATTATTTTATTATTATTAGAATATTTCGCATTATTTTTCCTCTAAGAAATTTAAATTGCATTTAATTTAAATAATATCTTTAGTCACAATCCATTGTTAAGCTTCTTACAGATAACGCGAAAGATAAAGACCTCCTAGCATACTTATATCCATGTAAGGAAATGAAAAATCTTTGAGTTCGAATATATAAAGACATTGTTTTGGCCGTCTTTATTCCGTTCCGTTAAAAACAATATTTTTAAATGCTACAAAGCCGGCGTAGTCTCAATACCATCAGGTCTTTTCGACGTCTAGATAAATGAAGCTACAAAATAGGTGCTTGGCTTTGTTTCTTCTGAATACCAGTGGCGTAACAGTTGTAAGGATTGGATTCTTAAATCCAAAAGTCGCATTTCTGCTTTTTAATAAGATCATAATTAAATAAAATAAATAACGCAGAGAAACAACAGCTGTCAAATTTGACTATTCATTGGCACTCGTAGTTGTTTCGACAAACTAATCGAGGCAAAAATCATTATTTTTCGTGAAATCAGTAATTGCAATACAGGCAAAAAATTATAAGGCACGTTTATGTCTTTAAGTTTAGGAATCCTCGATAATACACAAGCACATAAGTACACAAACGCCTATGCCACTTTGGTGCATGGCCTCAAAAGTTAATTGAAATTACAAAATTACTTACCGATGGATTATTATCCCCAAACATTTTAGTTGTGGCGGTCAGGGAAGTGCCACAAACGGCACAGCTAAGCATAATAACTCGAAATTTAAGACAATAATTTCACTTTTTTCTCTTTCTTATGGGAATTAACGACCACTAATTCAACTTCAAAATTATAATTCGACTCAAACCTTAAATGACTCCTAACTAATTTGACAATAAACTAACAACCTATGATTTACCACCCATACTTTTAACTACCTACATGTGAAACAACTTAACCTAAGAGTTAAACAATATGTCCTTGGTTATAAAGATGTCCGGGCACATCATGATTGATTCAAACACTTGATAAACCTTACAAGGTTGCAGTTTATTTCCAATCTCAACTATGCTATGACACAATCTCTAACTTAATAAAGTCCCTGTATACTTATCGTCCTTAGCTTTCTGAACGTGAGCAACAACAACTCAATTTGCTGGGAATAGCTTTGGGCGCCCACAGGCCTCAAGCTAGGTCCAGACACCCCACAGGCTCTTGCTTATTCTACAGGGTTTCCCAATGAAAACTTGACCCCCCCAAAAATTCGAAAACCGGAAAATATTTGAAAATTCGCCGAGACCCGTCCATTTTTGGGGGGAGCTTTTTTGACAGTCAAGCCAACCCGATATGTTCATCCCCCTAATCCCTAGCAACCCCAACTTTAAAATTTCAAATGGAACTACCCCCCTTGTGGCGTATCATTTTAAAGCCCTTTTTATTGCGAATACAGTGATGTATATATTGTTTTTAGAATTCTGTTGAGATTTCACAGAATTATTGTCTAAAAACGGAAAGTTGACAATCCACTGTACGCGTAGTAATTTCTACACAAATGCCCGCCACTATTAAGTTTTTTATCTACTACACACGACTAAATTACCTAGTTTTTATTGACGTGTCGATCAGTTTACAAAAAAGTCACCAATGAAAAAGCTGAAGCAAAACAAAAAAATTTCATACCAATTCAAACCTTATAGGTATCTTTTGAAAATATGTAACAAAAAGTCACTGTCACAAAAAAAAGTTCCCGTTTTTTTGCTTGTAACCACGAAATCGTTAGTTTCAGCCTGCTATTGAAAGTGTAAACGTATTTTCGAAATGGTTTATTCTATCGCGGAAAGGGTAGAAATTGCTGCAATTTGTTATCGAAATCATGATTGCGCTAAAGCTACAGCACGAATTGCAACAATTTCTAACCTTTCCGTGATAGAATAAACCTCCGATCAAATATGATTTGATCGGAGGAATAAACCATTTCAAAAACACGTTTACACTTTCAATAGCAGGCTGAAACTAACGATTTCATAGTTGCAAGCAAAAAAACGAGAACCTTTTTGTGACAGTGACTTTTTGTTACATATTTAAAAAAGATATAAGGTTTGAATTCGTATGAACTTTTTTGTTTGGCTTCAGCTTTTTCATTTGTGACTTTTTTGTAAACTGATCGACACGTCAATAAAAACTAGGTAATTTGGTCGAGTGTAGTAGATAAAAAACTTAATAGTGGCGGGCATTTGTGTAGAAATTACTACGCGTCCAGTGGATTGTCAACTTTCCGTTTTTGGACAATAATTCTGTCAAATCTCAACAGAATTCTAAAAACGATACATCACTGTATTCGCAATAAAAAGGGCTTTAAAATGATGCGCCGCAAGGGGGGTTGTTCTATTTGAAATTTTAAAGTTGGGGTTGCTAGGGATTGGGGGGTGAACATATCGGGTTGGCTTGACTGTCAAAAAAGCTCTCCCCAAAAACAAAAATCGACGGGTCTCGGCAAATTTTCAAATATTTTCCGGTTTTCGATTTTTTGGGGGTCAAGTTTTCGTTGGGAAACCCTTATAATCCTTGTTAATCTGGTTATTCCAAAAACCAAAACCCTAAAAACTGGATTTCCCTATATTTAATCACACTGAAGCGCTCAATAATTTCAATTGCATTTAAAATGTATACTTACACCCTTTTGGTGTTTTTTAGTAATGATTTCTATATTTCAGTTCTTCTAAAGTTAAATAAATTTTCTATCTTTCAGTCTTCCTTCATGTGTTTGTTCCAATTTCCAACCTCACACCTGTCATTATAAAAACAAGGAATCAGTGCCCACAAAAAAACGTGTTCAGATACAGGGTCTATTAGGAGATACGTCTACAGGGTCCGCAATAGACGCTGCAAGGTGTTTCGGATATCTACCCTTAGGGTGCAAAAAGTATCTAATTTTATCGTAAAATGATTTTTTGCCCCTCTTAGGGTTGGAATAACTTTGCAGGGGAGACTCAAATCGAAAAATTTTACATGAAAGATCCCCTTGCATGCATTATGGTTTGCATGAAAGTGCAAGATATATAAAATTGATAAACTCCACCTATCTCGCCGCCTCTGGACTGGAATCAGCTTGTATTCTCAGCACGGCGGGAAAACCGTTTTCCCGAGCAGTGGCCGTTCCTCCCTACTGTCATTGGGATGGGATAGCCGGGCGCCCGCCCGCACGGACGCACTTGCCGCCGAACACGTAGTGCAATACTTCTCCGCCCGAACGGACTCCCTCCTCCTCTTCCTCCCTGACACTTGACGGGTTTATTGGCTCTCTGCGGTGGCGGTCATTTTTTTATGTTTGGAATGATTGTGCCATGGGAAGAGATAAGAGATTGTAAATTATAAGTCGTCGAGCTAAAAAAAATATAATACTAATTCTCACCCTCACAATACTCCAAACTAGGAGTATCCCAGAAGCAACTGAATGCTTGTGCGGGGGATATGGTTGATTATTTCCCTCATACTGCTTGCATCCAATAAGGTAGCTCCTTCCATAAAAATCCAACCAATCATACCTATGCCTCTGCTAGCGATAATTATTGCACTTGTGCAAAAGCAAAGCGGTAATACCACTTGTGCAATTATCACTTCGTTGCTTAACAACGCGAATCTGTTCGATACAAACACGTACTTCTTAAAATTGGTGTGTTTTACACTGTACTAAATTATGCAGCTTATAAATTATGTTGCGGTATTATTAAGCATTGTATCAATGAATTTATATAACTTTTACATTGCTAAATTGTTGTTATTAGACCTCCGTCTCTGTTTAAATTTATGACACACATTCAGAAAATAAACCAACGCTGACAGGGTGTAGGTATAATCGCATTTGCCTTGGATATCCAAGCGTCGTGTTTGTTTACTCCAACGTTACAGTCGAAGCTGTAAATAAACTCGTTCAAAATGAGTCTTTTTGGAAATGTAAACATAGAAAAAATTAATACACAAATTATTAAATCGTATTCGTGAAATAATCTCGACAAATACCACTCGTGCCGGAAATTTTTCTAAATAATTTTATTCTCAAGCGCTATTTTGCCCATTAGCAAAACCACTCGTACAAATTGGTCTTTTATTTTCAGAGATCAGAAAATAAAAAAAACAATTTATACTCGTGATCTTTCTAGGCAAAATAGCGCTTTTGAAAAAATTATCGATAAAATTTCCGGCACTTGTGATATTACCATACGATAATATTAGGTATTACCAAAAAATAACCCCATGCAGAAAAATAATAAATTTATCAAAAAACATCTCATAAAGATAAATTCGTTTATTTTCCTAAATTATTATTTTTTAAGTATACGTATTATATGTCTAAATTATAAAACGAACCAGGTACTGAATCTATTCTTTTTCTGCCTATTTGTAACTAATGGAACTTAATGTATAGACAAGCAGTTTAAGAAATTAACCATTAATTAGGTTAGGAAATTGCAAGATTGTGTTTAGTCGTACTAAACGTGAGCTCGATATTTCAAAAAAACGTAAACAATTTTTAGAGGTGGCATCACAGAAGATGTACAGGGTGTTTCCTAAACATGCGGCAAAAATTCAAGAGAATATTCCTTGGATCAAAATAAAAAAATCATAATATATGTCCTATAATGTCCAGAATTGTTTCATTTCCGAAATACAGGTTGTTAAAGTTTTGTGAATCGGTGTTTTATTACCTACTATCTAAGAAATGCTTGGGGCCGATTTCATTAAAATTTTTAGAGTTTCTTAATAATGGTATGGGGTGTGTTTTAGACATATTAGAGTTGATTCAGAAATTCCAGGGTCCACGGGGTAGATCGTTTGAAATTTTACACAATAATAGTATATTTTTGCAATTTTCATAACTTGTTCCTATGAAGCAAATAAAATACAGCTGTTTTGTTCCTCGTATGTGGCATCGTTTTGCAGAAAAAATCCGAATTTTTGTATGCATCTGAAGTTTGAATTTTATTTTTTTCTCGAAAACGAAGCGACATACGAAAAAATCAAGAAACACAATAGTTGTATTTTTAGTTGCTTTATTCAAAACAATTATTAGATTATAATAAAAAAGACCGTGTATTTCTAACAAAATCTTAAAAAGACAAGATTCAAATAGTTGAGTAAACGTTAGATCTAAAAAAATCATTCATTTAAACCATAAGCATAATATAGGTGCTCGAAAAAAGTTCGTTATGTTTGGTTTTTGAATGTTTTTATTAAAATTATACAAAAAGGTGTAATGTGTTTTTATAAACCACAAATCTGAGATAAATTTCAACTAGGTATAGGTTGACGAGGGTCAATAATAAAATTCGTTTTTTAAAAATCAATTTTAACATCCTGCACTTTGAAGTCATCTAAATGAAAAATCGCAAAGTAGGTCAATGAGTTGACCTACTTTTTTGTAATACACACAATGTAATACCTCACTTGAATATGATATACTATGTATATGTCGTAGGCATCGGGTGTACTACGTCATTTCGCGGAATGTCTAGTCATTACACGTATTGCCGGCAAAAGCTGTAATAAAATAACTATTACCTTGTTTGACTCAAATTTTGCGTCATTTCAAGGATTGCCCTTGCCCTTGTTAGTCAAACAGAGTAATCGGCCGTTACAGCGTCTGACTGCCGTTTGTTCAGTTAAATTCTACAAATTTTCAACAAATGACTGAACAAACGACAGTCAGACGCTGTAACGTTCAATGGTTGGACCGATTACTCTGTTTGACTAACAAGGGCAAGGGCAATCCCTGAAATGACGCATAATTTGAGTCAATCGAGCTAATAGTTATTTTATTACAGCTTTTGCCGGCAATACCTGTAATGACTAGGCATTCCGCGAAATGACGTATTACGCCCGAAGGTACATTTTGCACCAGGCAGTCTTGTTGCAATACCATTTCCATTTCGAGAAAGATACTCGTGTCTAGTATTTCCAATTACTCCCAAATCATCAATAGCCGCAAGCCTCACATTCCAACAGAGCGGATCAAATAAAAAAGCTCACAAAAAAATTTCCACTGGCGCTTCCATCCGGCACGGAGCAAGTGGGCCGCATATACCGGAAAATGTCTGTTAACGTAATCGAGTTACCTGTCGGAACGGTATCCAGGTGATGGGCGCAGTCTGGCACGGATGGGATAATCCCAATTTTGTAGCCAGATATGATAGGTCGTCAGGGTTCGGGACAGGGCGGGGAGCGATCAAACCTTCGCCCCGGCCGAAACCGGCAGGGCTCTATATTATGTTGGTTTCGGCGTGATCCCATTTTTCAATTTCTGTCTATCGAGCATATAATATAATGTCTGGCAAAATCTTTACATGCCATTTTTTAAATTTCAATTTTTCAACTCGTTAAGCAATGCATATTGCATGCCAGCCCACTTGAAGGCACTCGGCTTCACCTCGTGTGCACTCACATGTAATAGGTCCCTTTGCTTAACATACTGCACAATATATTTACTATTGACGTTGTGGTTGGAAAGACGATTATATTCCACGATTATTGGAAATACATAAGTAAAGAGCTGCTGAATTCAAGGGACTAAAATTTACAGAGTTTAAAATTCGATTGACTCGTAGAAAGAAGAAGAAGAAGTGTCTAGATAATCGACCAGCGAGCTTAAAAATAATGGAAATTGTCAGACAAGCCTCAGACACCCTGGAGTTCGAAAAATATTTTTAAACTCGAAATTTAAACAAAAAATGATTTGTTAGGGAATACGTAGATCAATCTGGAGACGTGGAAAATGGGAAAATTCGATTCCACCCATAAGTTTCTTATTTATAATTAGAAGCGTTAGAACATTAATCATTTTCCCGAACAAAAAGACTAACTAATGTACAGGGTGGTCTAACTTAAGTGCGCATTGGATGTTATTTTAGTTGTTTTTAGCTAAAAATATAATGCAAAAACTAGAATTATGCAGAATGTAATGAGGAATCCGAATATGACTTCCGGTTTTGTATTCGACGGATCGTCAAAAAAGTATTTCTGACTTTTTTGACGATCCCCCGAATTTTATCACAGAATGTTATAGTAATACAGGGAGTAACAAAAAATTGTCGGTTCTTATTTCAGACTTCCAGTTTGACCAGGGAGTAACAAAAAATTGTCGGTTCTTATTTCAGACTTCCAGTTTGACCAGGGAGTAACAAAAAATTGTCGGTTCTTATTTCAGACTTCCAGTTTGACCGGAAGGGATCATTACCTTGGTCAGTTTTTGACACACGCTGTATATTTTGGGGTTATTAGACTCCATTTATTCTCCCAATTCCAATGATATGTATTTTTTATACGGTGTGTCCCCGGATATATTTGAACGACTCTTGTAAATGGCAAAAAAATCGAGTTGAGGTTGGTGTTAAAGTAATTTGTGACATAATTTTAATTTCGAAAAATCAAAAACTTATGCCTCGGATATTTCGAAAAAACTGTTTATTGCACTAGTAAAGTGCCTTTTTTATAGGAGTTACGGACAAATGTTATCTAAAGTCTATCCAAGTTACAGAGGCAGTGGATCAAAACATTGGCCACCACGTGACCTATTCTCTTATTGGTCTGGCCGTCATAAAATGTCAAGTGTTTACGCGGCGAGCAGAATACAGGGCCGGCTCTTCTCTCAGTCGAGTTTCCTGCATATTTTAGATCGGATCGCGAGCAGTATATTCTGTAAATTTATTTTGCTACTTAATTTAAGGAAATTTATAAAGATCCACGAAAGGTAGAAACACAAATTTTAGAACTTCTAAAAGAATTAGTTCAGAATTACAAGCCACTTGGAATCTCATATTAGTCCGACCCTGGTAATCGATCGCAAGGCGGTCATGTGACTTTGTTTATATCTACTGCCGCTGTATCTTGGATGGACTTTAGAAAAGTTGTTCAGAATGAAAAACTGAGTAACTGTACAAAATTTCAAAATCCTAGGCCTACTTTGATTTTTGCTCTTTTTACTAGAAAAGTGGGGAAAAGTGCCCTTTTGACAAAAGATAATACAAAATGTTACGAGGAAAAATGAATAAGACAGCAAAATTTAGAAGCCAAAGGTAACTTTTCCCTACTTTTTTAGTAAAAAAAGAGCAAAAATCAAAGTAGGCCTAGGAATTTGAAACTTTGTACATTTACTCTGTTTCTTATTTTAAACAACTTTTCTTGATAACATTTTGCCGTAGCTCCATAAGAAAGGCACTATACTAGTGTAAAAAATTAGTTATTTAGAAATATCCAAGGCAGGTACCTACTTGATTTTCGAAACTAAAGTTTTGTCACAAATTACTTTGAAGCCAAGCAGGGCTGATCCCCAAAAGATCAAATTTCAGCTCGAATTTTTTTGTCTTTTTTCAAGAGTCGTTTCACCTATTTGGGGACACACTGTATATTTACCTTTTAACAATATTTATGGCATTACAGGCAAATCGCATGACTGACGAAATTTACCTAAAAATAAAAATTCGTTTTTAGAGATAACTCTACACAACACTGTATATCGTTGGGATGATTGAGATTGTGTTTTTCTATAAAGACATGTGCAATAGTGCATGTATCTGTCCCGAAGCAAGGTCGATCGAAGGCAGAAAACCATGCAAAAACATAGCCACCGAAAATGGAAAATTATAAAACAGGCTCTCTGATCTATCTACCTAAATTTAAAAATGGGGTGTTTCGGGTTAAATAATTTCGAGAGCCACATAGGTACCAATTTTCGTTGTCTTTATTAAAAATCTTCTCGATGGATTTACTGCAGAATATTTTTTCTTTTTGAGTTTGAGATATCCTGTACCTCGGCTATGATGAAATTAATTTTTATCACTCCCTGATTTTATTTCCCTTGACTCTAACAATCTAAGCTAAAAGTAATTATCCATTTAATTTTTAATTGGGTTTTTGGCCACCAAACTGATCGAAAGACAACTTTTTCAAGTTGTCTAGAAAAATTCATAAATTCTTAACAGTGAATGAACGAAACTTTAAACGTGTAACTCAAAAAATAACTTCAACAAATTTGTTTTCTGAGCTTTCGGAGAATAAATCTTCCTCCTTTCTCGAAGATCATGCCACGTCAAAGTAAAGTGACAGATTACTAAATTTCAGGTTAAAATGTCATGACAAAGAAACAATAGCCTAGCCACCTGCCTGATATTGTACCCTGTGTTCTATCTAATTATCTATACTAATTTCTCTTTGAATAAGTGGCAATAATATTTTACTGAATTCCACTGAACATTCAGCAAAACAGTTGTCCGTATTTCCTAGAATAAATGCAGATTCTTTAATTTTTCGTCTATTTCCTACTTCTTCTTTGAGAATTGGTTTGGACCTATCCCACAATATCCTATGATTGTTATTAAAAGACTGTTCATATATTTTTGACTTAGAAATTTGATTTTGCCTGATATAATTTTTATGTTCTTTTAAACGAACGTTAAATGGCCTACAAGTCTCCCCAACATAGAACTTTCCACATTCACAAGGAATTTTGTAAATGCAATTTTTTGAACTTTGTACCTCATTAAATGGTTTCGTTTTAACTAGCATGGGCCTTAGTGTATTTTTGGTTTTAAATACTGTGAATAATAAAATTTACTGGTCGGTCCACCAGATTTATTTCTCTAATTCTAGTAGCATTATTATTTTGTTGGCAATCCTGAAAAACTTGCTCGACAATTTCAATAGGATAACTATTCTTCTCAAGAACATATTTTATATGTTTAATTTCCTCCTCAAATTTTGTGTTATTAGAACAAATCGTTCTAGCCCTGTCATACAAACTTTTAATTACTCCTTTTTTAACACTAATATGATGATTGGAGACGAAATGGAGATATCTATTAGTATGTGTTGGTTTTCTATAGACACTAGTTTCTATACTATCTGATTTCAGTATAGAAACATCTAAGAAAGGTAATTGATTATTATTTTCAATTTCTAAGGTAAACTTAATAGAAGGTTCTTGTGAGTTCATAAAATTTAATAATGGATTTAAATCATCTACTCCATGTTCCCATATAACAAATATGTCATCTACATATCTCCACCAAACATTAGGTTGGTGAACATATCTAGTCAATTCATTTTGTTCAAAATCTTCCATGAATAAATTGCGTAGGAATGGTGATAAAGGAGACCCCATAGCCATTCCAAATTCCTGCTGGTAAAATTCATTTTCTAGTTGGAGGGTGGACCGCAATTTCATTTCAATATACCTACTCAAAGCTACAAGCTGTGACCATTTGAGTAGGTACACATTAAAAGAAACAGAAACATGAAGCGCTGTACCGGCGCTGTCCTAACTTAGTTTCCGAGCGGACTCGTGGCGGCATTCCGGCCGGCTGCGGCAGTTAACCGGCTCCTCAAGCCCTGGATACCTCGGCGTCGCCGCCTACGTGATGGGCTGGATCGTTTTCGAAACGCCCGGCGCCGAGCGGCGCGTTTTAAGTTTATGCGGAAAGTACGTGACCCGCATTTTCTTCGGCGGGAATCTGGGAGCCTCCGTTTAATATTAGTTGATGTATAGCGTTCATGATGGCATCATCCAGATGGTTCCCGTCATATCTAACTAATTAGAATGTAATATAGAATGGATAATATACGGTATTAGTTGTTATGTTTGCGATGATTCAATGAATACTTTTCTTTGGATATGAAGTTAAAAGATGTCGATGATTCACTAGCTTAATTTTTTTTTATCGATAAGCAACTCGTTAGCGTTACTTTAATGGGAAAAAATAACGGATAAAACAAATTAATAAAAGAAAAATGAATGAAAGAAATTAAAGTTAAAGACGCCTTGTAAAAAAATAGTAAAACTGTATTTCAAACTGATTTGGTCATGCTTGCCATGCACAAATTCCATTTTAATAATATCTTGTTAGTATTTAATAATGCAAAACGATATAAATTTCCGGGAGAAGGATCTGGCTTCCATTATTTTCTTCTTTGATAAACTCACGTATTCAATAGGCATATATCTGTTTTAGGATATAAAGCGAAGTCAGGCAGAAAGTAAATGACTCGGGGTTTGGGTTTATGGTTATATGAATTTCGAATCGTGCACAATCTAACCTTTATGAAACTTGGGGTTTATTTATGATACAATCGTTCGACGTTTTGTGCTCGTTTTTAAGCTCTTAGGCTTTTCGGAACAACCATTATCATCGCATAAGTGAAAAACAAAAAGCAAAATGAGAAGGAATGGATTGTACGTGGTGTAAAGCCCATCATATACCTTTTATGTTTCATAAAAATGAATGAACATAATTATATAAGTATTATATGATAAATAAATAAGTTTTCTTGAAATCGGCAGTGAAGTGTCCCAAAATCGTCATTAAAAGCTCAGAAATCGGCACTGAAGTAGCCAAAAAATTAAAAAAAAAATGTTAGTGACAACGGATTAATTCAAATAGTCAAAGATTTTACCAGAATTCAACAAGATACCAATAGCATAATTGATTTGGTTATTTGCAACAATAATTTTTATAACTGTGAAGTTTTACAAAGTCCCAGAATATCTAATCATTTCATTTTGAAAATTTGCTTACTCTTGAATAAAAATAAAATTTATGGTGAAGTAAGACTGAAATTAAAAGATGAAACGTCTCTTAAGAATGAACTAAGTTCCATTGATATTAGAAATTACAGCAACATAAATGATCTATATGACACATTTCGTGATCATTTTCTAACGATTTTAAACACAAATATTCCAAACATAACAATTAGGTTGAGAACAAATAGTGATTGGTTTACTTTGGATATTCTAAAAGCAATAAAATATAGAGAATCTTGTTTTAAAACTTTTAAATTCACTAACAAAATTGACGATTGGTTGGAATATAAACGTTCACGAAATGTAGTTGTTACTAAATTAAGGATTGAAAAGAGGAAATTTTTTGAAAACAAAATTGATAATTGGAAGTATAATTCAAAAGAAATGTGTAAAACTTTAAAGCCGTTAATTTCAAAAAAGTCAAATGAAAATTTTATGGAAATAACCTTTGGTAATGAATGCATATCAGATGGTGAAGAAATATGTGAAAAATTTAACGAATTTTATATTGATAGCATTAATGAAATTGTTAGTTCTACACCGGTAACTAGTGAATCATTTGTTTTAAAGAATACTAAAAATTCAGTAAAATTTGTAAAATTTGAGAAAATATCATGTGAAGAATTAAGAAATATTTTATTTAGTCTACCAAACAAGGGAAGCTCGGATGAAATTAATATTATTTTATTAAAAATATATTTTTTCGAGGTATGTGAGCAATTATTAATTATAATCAATTTGAGTATGGAGAATGGTGTTGTTCCAGATGATTTAAAAATTTCAACCATAATTCCTATTAGAAAAATTAAAAATTCAAAATGTGCTAATGATTTTAGGCCAATAAATATGCTTCCAGCAATAGAAAAAATTCTAGAAAAAGTTGTATATATTCAATTTGCACAATTTATAGAAGATAATAATATATTATGTGAGTTTCAGTCAGGTTTTCGACAAAATTATAGTTGTGAATGTGCAGTTCAATATGTACTTAATGAATGGAAAAATGCTTTGGATGAAAGAAAATTGGTGGGAATAGTTTTTTTTTTAGATTTAAAAAGGGCTTTTGAAACCATCAATAGATCAAAATTGTTAGAAAAATTAAAATTTTATGGCATTGAAAATTTAGCATTAAAGTCGTTTCAAAATTATTTAACACATAGAAAACAAAAGGTTAGATGTGGAAAAAATGTTTCTTGTCTTGAAGATGTGAACGTAGGAGTTCCACAAGGAAGTGTTTTGGGTCCATTACTTTTTGTTATTTATATAAATGATCTACCAAAAATTCTTACATGCCAATATCATCTGTTCGCCGACAACGCAGTTTTATACGTAAAAGAGTAAAATTCTAAGGTTTTAATGGATACAATTAATTTAGAATTAAACAAAATAAATAAATGGTCTAAATGGATGAATACTAATAAATTAAAAGTTAATGTTTCTAAGACTAAATCAATGATATTAGGTGAAGATGTATAATGAATTTATTTATAATAATTATTCATTTGAAATTAATAGGTGTAAAATTGAAATAGTTGAAATATATAAATATTTAGGAATAATTATAGACAGAAAATTAAAATTTAACGAACATGTAGATTGCGTATGTAAAAAAATGGGAACAAAAATTGGTGTCAATAGACACTAAAAATAGTTTATAATACTATAATTTTGCCACATCGAAATATTTGTAGTACTATTTTATATTTATTTAAAAAAGTTGACAAAGATCGTTTGCAAATTTAGAATGGCCTAACATAGAAAATTATTTAGAATAAAAAACTTTAATATTTATTCATAAAATTAAATTAAATTTGGTAGCCCCGTATTTTAGCAACATGTTAACAAAATTTTGAGAAGTACATAATTATCAAACAAGAGGAAATTCAAATTTTGTTCTGGACCAAAAAAATTCAAAATTTGCTCAAAATTCGATTTTTTCAAAGGATTAATTTGTTACAATAATTTAGCCCCATCATTAAAAAATTCTTCATTAAAACAGTTTAAGTTTAAATTAAAGTGTAATTATTTAAATAACTAGAATAGGATATTAATACAGTAGGTTTTATTTATTAATGATGTAGTTGGATAGCAATTTGTTGCTAAATAAATTTGTTTATTATTATTATTATTATACGATTTTTTCAATAAGTAGGCCTTGGCGAGATGTAAACATCAAATGTCAGACGCGGAGCCATCGTCCGTCAAAAGTGACCAAATATTCAAATCCCGGCCACAAAAGGCCCATTTAACTTTTCGTACACATTGCGAAATTGTTACCTATAGCAGCGCAATCTTTCAGTATAAATATTTTAGTAGGTTGAATATCAATAGATTTGTTATGGAGGCTGCACAACAAGCAGCAGTTTGGTTTGTCTGTTCAAAGGTCTTATCATACTTTACCTAGGTAGAGCGATCGTCAAAGTCAAGCAAAGCCGCGCGCAGTTGGTCCATGGACGGGTGATCCCTTATGATTATTTTCTTGCCTAATAAAACATTTTTTTCCGATTTCAAAAATAATATATGTACCTCGTCACTATTTTTTTTATGACTCGTGGTTTATTTGCTTCCGCTACTAAATTCCACATGAGTCTTAAAAAGTTGAACTTCAGTGCCTTGGTACATAAATAACTATTAAACCTTCAAACTTTATGCATCGATGAAAGACGTAATACTAAAAATGTACTTCACAATGTTGTTCCTCAATTCGGTAAGCAGTTTTCCTTTTTTATACCTACGTATTCCACTTCTGTTGCGTATCTATAGGATGTATTCTGAAATGTTGTTTCGCCCCAGTCCTGTCCTAACTTAGTTTCCCGCTGCTGGTTTTGCGGCGGCATTCCGACCGGCTGCGGCAGTTAACCGGCTTCTCAAGCCGTAGATACCCTGGGTCGTCGTCTACGTGATGGGGCGATCGTTTTCGTAGTATCGAGTGTCAGGTTTTAAGTTTATGAGAAAAGTACGTGCCCGGAATTTCCGTCTGGCCGGAATCTAAAAGCCTTCATTTAGCTTAGTTAAGGTGTAGGGTTCGCAAAACGTACCGTTCACTTTCCGTCATCATTTAGTTTAGTTCGGAGAAGCGCAATGTTATCATCGGACCATCCTGACGCAAAAGTAACACGCGCGGGTGCGAAAGTTAGTAGACGGTGACGTTTTTTCTCGGCCGTTCCGAGGTTAAAATATTCAAATTTGCCCCGGAGCACGGCAATCTCGTTAAACCGTGTTTAATAACTCGGAAAAACGACGAGTGCCATCCTGTAGGATTAACTGGGGAGTTTGGACGGAGTATTGCGGGGTATTGTTTCCCCATGGGTCGACGTAACCGCGCAGGGCATCTGTCACAAAGGGAACAAAGGGATGACGTTTTCTTATCCGGCAAGTTATATATGGGGGAATGCGGGAAGGAAAGGCTGGAAGCAAGTTTGACAAGTCGGCTAAATTTTTCGAATAAAATAAAATGTGTAATCTATGGCTCCATGTATTTTAAATTGGCTCCTTTACAAGATTTAACTTGTTGCAGTAATGGAAGTTATTAAAAGCGCTTTATTTCAATAAAAACATAATGTATGGAGGTCTCTTGTGGTTTCTAAACTTTTAATTCATGTGGCTCTGGAAATATCCCCATACAACAAATATATCAACATTGGCTGCTTTGTGATGTCATAATTTATGATATATTTTTGAGAAACTTGGAGAATGCCAACTGCCGAAAAAGCACTTTATAAACATTTTTATTTCAAAATATACACAAGGTGATCTGTAATGATGGACAAATATTTGTGGCGGTGTTCTACAGCTGGTTTTAGACAAAGGCAAAGTTATGCCAGCCTTAACAGGAATAAAATATTTAGTTTTGGTTTTTGTTCTCTCAAAAACGGTTAAATCTAGAAATTTTAGTTTTGGTATACTACATTACCAGTGAGTTGGAAAATGCATTATGGTGGAATTACTTGTTGCACCCTATGCATTCCAAGGGTAGAAACGCGCAACCTTATATTAATTTGTTTGTTAATTCATTTAAAAAGAAAAATTCTAATTCTATAGCCCAATAATTAATTAAGAAACTTTGTTTACCCTTCATATGTTTTCATTAAATAAATAATTTGTCTGCAAGAAAATATAATAACTGTTTTGTTCCGTATTTATTGTTACTCATCATTACCTAAAAACATAGCAGACAAGTGCCATTTTTGTCACTTTTATTAAATATTCAGAGTAGAGCCTTTTAAATTAAAGGTTTCTCGCAAAATTACGAAACCAGAATGTTAGGCAGGGTTCAATTTTTATTAACTCTCTTTTTGTCCTCCTGTTTGTCTGTTGGTCTAATTTTGCAATCGGTTTTAACTAAATTCACGATGAGGTGGAGACTTGAAACTCTAAAAATAGCTCAGAACTGGATGACAATCAACTCGCTATATACATATTATTATGTTATTTGTTATTATAAAAAAAATTGAATATTAAATAAAAATATTTTACTAGCATAGGCCGGTAATAAATAAAAATAACGTGTTAAAAACGCGTTAAGAAGAAAGGATGTCAAACAAACAAACAGACAGACAAGAAAACGGGTTATTTAACAGTTTGCAAGAATGTGGCAATCTTATAACGATAATTTTGATTCCATCTCTACATTATTGGCAGGTAGGTATAATATTCTATTTCAAACATGATCAGCTGAAGAGAAACTGAAATAAATCTGAAATTTGCCACGTCTCTGTCATAATCTCATAAAGATGTTTAAAATCGATTGCAAAATTTCAAACACAAGACTAAAGTTTCCAAAAATGTGGGGCGCATGCAATAGATAATTATTGATGCGTGCACTTAAGTCACTAACAATAATTATTATTGTATTGCACTGCAAATGTAATTCCGCGAGTAAGTAATAAGCTTACAACTCGAGTTTTGTATTATAATTTTTCTTCGACGAAAGAAAAACTATACTTCTGATTATCTGACAGGCAACAATTAGTATGTTGGTTAGTTGCTATGGTGACGCGGATGCCATGCTAACAAGGCACCCGTGATAATTGCGTTTTAATTAAGAACAGAAACAGAGGCCTCGTCAACTAAATTCCGCATTAGTCATAAAAAGTTGAACTTTACTGCCTTGGTACATAAATAACTATTCTCCCATGCAAATTATTAAGTTAATGAAAAAAATCTAGATAAAAAAGTTTCTAAATTAATTGCGCCCTAGAACGCATTTAAATCGATTTAAATAAACTATCTCAAAAAATTATTTATCGAAGAACAACCGATTAAAAAAATGTTTGGTTATGAAATGGCGTTATGAAATTTTAAGACCGCTACTGCATTTAATTAGTTAAAACGCTGTAAAATACGTGAGTTAGGGCTTTAGCGTTAAGACCTCATACGCTGGCTTAAAATATTCAAATTTGCCCAGAGCGTATAGCGACCTCGTTAAACCGTATTTAATAACACGGAAAAACGTCGAGTGTCATCCCTCGGATTAACTGGAGGAGTTGAAACGGAGAACCCACGGATAGATATTTGTTTTGCTCGGCGGGTTGACGTACACCCGGCCGGAACATCTGTCACAAAGGGACGGCGCTTTCTTACCCCGAAATTACATAACAGATGCGGAATATTGCGGAACCCAGAAAACAAATTCGGCCCGGAAGGGCCGAGGCCGAAGGGCTTCATCTCGCATTCGACGACGCCGTGCTTTCCCACCAGTTCGGCTGGAATCTGATTCGATCAAGAGCGGGTGGGGAATAGGATTGGGCCCCTATTAATTTTCATCTGTTTTAGCAATAATGAAAGATGGGGTTTTTCGGGTTAGCGCACGGAAAGAGCGCACGGAAAAACTAAAAATACCGAATATATGGCTTTAAAATATAAATATACAGCAAAGTAAACTAAATTTAAGAAACTCTATGCTCTCTGATATTTAACATGAACCTATTTTGTATTTTAATTCGTAAGTGTTTCAATATTTAGATACATTTCTGTAATATTTTTGACGTTTTATTCACCTTATCTGACAATAACTAATTTACAACAAAGCACCTTTGAAATAATTTGAGAGTAACCATGGAAACGCATCATATATACCAAACACTATATTGTCTGCATTGTTTATTTTTTGTCAATTAAATTTATTATAATATGCCGATAAAATGATTTAAGTCTCAGTTTTCAAAGAAGTATAATAAAAAATATCGTTCATTACACGTCCAGAAATAGATTTTTCCGTGCTTGCATGACTTCCTGTGTTCGGCTGCGCCTCACACTGGAATTTGTCACGCGCGCACGGAAAAATCTTTATTTCCAGACTCGTAATGAAATATACTATTCTATTATTTCATGATGAAGTTATTGTTCGATAGAGGCAAGACACTACAGTGGTTAGTTGAGTAAATATATTTATCACATATTTTCTAAACAAAGGTTTTTTTCTTTGAACAAAAATAATATTACTTTCTTGTAACTATATTTCATTTAGACGCCATTATTTTTTATTCTTATACAGGAAAGGCACTTTCCCACTAAAACTCTGTTCAACGAATGTTCATATACCTACGTCTGACTACGTCACAACTCCCGTCCGAATATATGAATATATCCATCGTATATTCACGAGTAAGAAGTAAGACAAGGACGGGAGTTGTGACGTAGGTATGAACTTTCGCCGAACAGAGTGTAGATTATTATATTAGCATCTAACTCGATTAATTCTAGAAGAATACCACGATTTTGAAAGTCCAAAAAGGGTACAACTTGTAGTCTTAGCTCCACAAACAGTTTATTCAGGAGAAAACTGTACATTATGTTTCAACCCCAACTAGGGGGTCATCTTCAGCAACAAAAACATTTTAGTTAGCCAATAAAGCTAGGGAAGAATAATTCTTCTAATTATTAGAAATATTCAAATATAATTTTACACCCAAGTATTGAACAAAAATGAAAGGAACAGTTTTAAAAAACTTACCTTCCTAGGACTTGGTCTAATTTCAATAAATGAATGTGGCGAAATTTATAAATTTAATATTTAAAATTTTTGTTAAAAAGGTTCATCTAACTCCACAAATAAAATTGGTTATGAAATATGAAATAGCGTTATCTAAAAGAAAGGAGGAACGTGGTAAAAACAAGATAAATAATGAAAACGTTAAATAAACCTATTATAAACATGGAAATCACAAGCCAAAATCGAAATAATCGTATAGAATATAGCAGTCGCGGAACTAAATAATTTTTCCCAATTTCTACCCGGGGCTCTAGCCCTAGATCCCCTATGGACGAGCCGCCACTGCTCATGTCAAAGCCCAGATACATTGATTTTTCGAAACTGAAAATATATATGACCAAATCAAATTTGAACGAAATTTTTTTGTTCCCATATCTCTTGTTTCACTTATCTTGGGACACCCTGTATAACCATAGTAGCTTCACTTGGCCGGGGCACTTTTAGATCTAAAAGTCAAAGGCTTGCCGCTAAGGAACAACCTGGACCAACACTATATTAAAGACCCGAGCATGCCGTCATATTTCATTGTTGTTTACGGATTGGGGTGGCGCTACACGACGAAAAAAATTATAGGTTATAGGAGGGCATTCTGGGGCTATTGGGATGTCAGTTTCTGACGTTTAAAAAATCCAAAATTTTAAATATCCAGCTTTATTACGATTTACCTTCTAACGAATTGTCTTTGCATCCAGCATTTGGCAGTTTTATCCTACGAGGTAGATTTGTTTGTGATAACATGAAATTTTCGCGCACATGAAGAAAATGGTATGCACAGACCATTAGGTGAATTTCAGAAGAACAAATACTATTTTGGAATTATGGTATGATCTGATCAACCAGCTGAAGAAGCGAAAATTAAAGATATTATTTTGGTAGAGTATTTTTTAACGTATGCAGGAATGAAAATAGAAAATTTTGTTTATAGCTACCAAATAGGTACCAAATACTCTTGCTTGCTTTTTAGACTCGCTTTTCTTAGAAAATGTATGGAAATATGCCATGTGAACTTGTCAAATTAGAGGGTAATAGCAAACAAATATTTTATTTTATTTTGAATATTAACTTCGTTGTAACAGACATATTTGCCTGTTTTTATTTTATAAAAGATTCTGCAACAATGATCTTTTAACTAAAACCACCGTGTAAATTTGTTTCGTCGTGTAGCGCCAGTGGCTATCGCTTGAAGCAGCGCTATGCACAGGTCTTTAATATGTAGGTCCAGGAACAACCTTGAATTTTCCAATAGTCCAGGCCGCGGAGGACCAAAAGTAGAATTGGAACCACAGAAGGAAGCGCTCCGTTCTCGTCGCCTTCACCATTATCTTCTGAACTATACATGAACGATGTCAAGGGGTAACGCCGGTCGGACTGCCTCGACCATATCTCGGAGTGACCCTTCTACGCGTTATACCTTCCGTGGTTATTACAAACCTACTTTAACCCTTCTACAAACGAACCTCAATTTTCCATCCTCCATCCCCCCCGCTCGCCCCCAATATTAATTCTCCCGTCCTCTAATCGACCTGAGTCAGGCCCCGCCGCATTAGCCCCGGCGCCCATTGCATGCGCCGAAGTGGCGTCGAGCATCCACAGCCGTCCCGATCGCTCGTACCTAATTGCGACGGCGGCGGCGCCGCGGCGATGGATCGCCCCTCTCTCCCGCGCCATTTCGTTTATCTTCCGCTCCCAATTCACTAAACTCGCCGGTAATCCTTTTTGGGGACGGCCGAATTAGCCCCCGAGGTTCTGTTGTACTTTTGGGGACGCTCCTCGGGTCTTTTATTGAAGCGGTAAATGCTGCAACGCAAAGTGTCCCCAGATGTTAGGAATTTTTCCGCTCCTGCTCGTTTAATACAGGAATTTTCTTGCTCCCCCCTCCGCAAGTACACTTTACACACTCGTCCGAACTCCCGAAAGCGTATGTCAAGGGGCCCTGTTTGGTTGCTAGGTGGGAAAGTGTTGCCTAGCGACTCTTACGCAGCAAGAAGAATAGAATAGTATATTTTTCTACTCCTATGCTAGTAACATACCTATTAAGGGACGGTTTAGGTTATAAGTAAATTCATTGTTACGAACACTGACACGTAATGACTGACATGTAATGACTGACACGTAATAAAAAAAATTTCGTATCTGTTCTTAACTAAAACGCAATTATCACGGGTGCCTTGTTAGCGCCGCATCCGCGTCACCATAGCAACTAACCAACATACTAATTGTTGCCTGTCAGATAATCAGAAGTATAGTTTCTCTATTATAATAGTTTTTCTTTCGTCGTAGAAAAATTATAATACAAAACTCGAGTTGTAAGCTTATTACATACTCGTGAAATTACAGCACTCGCCGCTGCGCGGCTCGTGCGCATCTTTTCCACTCATACGTAATAAGCTGTTTACAACTCTCGCTATGTAATATACTATTCATTACGAGTCTGGAAATAAAGACTTTTCCGTTCGCGTGTGACAAATTCACGTGTGAGGCGCAGCCGAACACGGAAAGTCATGCAAGCACGGGAAAATCTATTTCTGGACGTGTAATGAACAATATTTTTTTATTATACTTCTTTGAAAACGGAAACTTAAAACATTTTATCGGCATATTATAATAAATTTAGTTGACAAAAAATAAACAATGCAGACAATATAGTGTTTGGTATGTATGATGCGTTTCCATGGTTACTCTCAAATTATTTCAAAGGTGCTTTGTTGTATTGTCAGATAAGGTGAATAAAACGTCAAAAATATTACAGAAATGTATCTAAATATTGAAACACTTACGAATTAAAATACAAAATAGGTATATGTTAAATATCAGAGAGCATATAGAGTTTCTTAAATTTAGTTTATTGTGCTGTATATTTCTATTTTAAAGCCATATATTCGCTATTTTTATTCAACGCACGGAAAGTTTTTCCATGCGCTGTTTCCGTGCGCTAGCCCGAAAAACCCCATCTTTCATTATTGCCAAAACAGATGAAAATAAGGTGTTTTCAAAGAAGTATAATAAAAAATATTTTTCACAACAACTTCTCAGCGGTTTGAGGTACAGTCCTGATCAAAAGATGCGCTGAAAGCTTATAATTTAACGAATTTTTTGATAGTACTTTCAGTCCTGCCAGAGGAACAAAAACGTCTTAAATATTACGACTTGTAAAATCCTCAAATAACTGGTTTTCGTCCCGTCGGCAGTACGCTGTATTCATCAAATATTCAAAACCTTGTTTCGTCACTTGGTACAAAACTCTGCACGCAGCACACTCATAAAATAGTGGCAGGTATATATGGCACATGAAGCCGGGACCAGCCTAGATTAGCCCCCATCGAGAAAGTGCAGCGTAAGGTGAATTAAGTCGAGCACCCTTGTACCTGCGCTCAACGCCCCGCCAGCTAAAAGTAATAGCTAAAAACAGGGGCCACTCGTTGCATGCTCCAAGGTTCTCGCATTATATTGTGCAATGTCCTGCGGGCACGAAATTGTTTCCGTTTAATCCATTTCGAGTGCTTTCCACCGCATGTACTTCGCATTATGATAATAAAGTCCCCTCGCAAAACGGTCTATTCTGTTTCTTAACTACTATCACTCCGGTTCCGAGTCTGAATGGGCCCCCTTACGGCTCTCGGCTAAAGAGAACGTAGTTAGTTGAGTTTAAGTACGGCCGCAAGCCGCAAGCAAATCAATGCGAGTCGTGTTAACGATGAATGTCGTATAAGTTGCCAGCGTGGTTTGCACGCTGCTTCGCAACTCAAAATTCTTCCAATTAAAAATAATAGACGAAACGAAAACATTTGGATATTTCGAAACAGCAAGTGGTTGCAAATAGCAAAATAACAATAATAGTTGGTATTATTCTTTTGTACTGATCTATTGATCTGGTTTAAACGGCCTGGTAGAAAATATATACTAAGTTCAGATTGAATTCATCTAGGTACAGAAATCGAAAGAACAACAAAATATCGACAGCGACTAAAAGGTAAACACATTACCACTAACGGGATTTGTGACGTCCACAGCAGCACCCTCAATTTCCGGATCCCAATCCATAATATTTACTACTTTTGTTTTTCTTTTGCGGCAAATTTCTATAAGAGATGTTAGAAAATAACAAACTAAACCAATTGATCCCAACATTTCTAGGTGCTGAAAGGGTGCGGCTGGATCAGTTTAAATTTAGTGGTATCTATATGGGAAGTGATCTTGAATATAAGACAAATTCCAACAAAACATTGCTTACCTACACTTGTTTACAATATTAAAATCATATAGTAGTACTTACAGTTGTTATAAAAAAAACCTTGAAATTTTTTTGCAGCTTCCAAAATATGCGATAGTGTCAATTCTATCTTATTGCCGCTGGAGGCGCTGGAACTTTCCATTTTTTTATAAGTTACTATAGCAATTAATTGATTTTTTTAAGTTTAAAAATTTATGTAAACAGACATATAATAATAGTAATAATAATAATTCTCACCCTCACAATACTCACAATTAGGAGTACCCCAGAAGCAACCACTTGCTTGTGCGGGGGAGGGGGGCAATTACTATTATTTTTGTCTTCGTTGCCATTTGCGGCTAGGGCCGACTTTTTTCCCGACAGAACTAGGATAGCATTCGCTCAAGTAATACGGAAAACCGTAGTAATCCCAGTGAGTGTAGGACAATTAGTAAATCACACGGATAAAGCTATTTTAGGAGCAATACCGTGAACCCACATTTGTCCAGCGCTCTTGGCTATAGCGGTGTTTTTCTTTAAAGACATGTGCATGAGCCTGCCTCGAACCAAGGTCGATCGAAGGCAGAAAAACATGCGGTCTAAAAAGTCAGCGCTGGTACGAGCGACGCCACCGCTGAAGAAAAGATGGCATTCCGTTTGCGCATATGTTCAAGTACATTTTACATAGAATAAATCGTTTAAATGATTAAACAACACGCAATTTAAACTGTACTTAGACTTGCGCAAACGGTATCTTATCCTTTTTTCCAGCAGTTTCATAACAAGAACTTGCATACTTCTCATTGACAGCCTATTCAGAATGTGAAAAAGTTAATTATTAAAATACAAGTTCACGTAACAATAATAGCCCTTTTGGCCCATGCTAACGGTATGCATATGGTTTTCAGAGGAATTTTCTATTTTGAACTTCATTATAAAACACATGGAAGCCTGACTAAAATCATATCAAAACGCATATTTTTTGAATAAATGAAAACTCAGTTTTTCATACGAAGAACCCAGGATGACTCTCTAATTCATACCTTATTATTGTGAGAATATACGTAACATAATGCCCCTTGAAAGGCATACTGAGTAAAGTCACGTCCAAAAATCTGTCACTAGCCCCCGGTCTATTACGTTTTGGGATCGCTGACATTATTCCTCTTCTATCCACCATTTCATATACGGACTAGACCGTTAACATACGGACTGTTAACACTCGGACTGTATGTGAAATCGCAGTGAATTATCCTTATTTTTTTATATAGGCCCATTAAAGAATGATATGCTTTCCTTTTAGTACGTATTTTGCAGAAAAAAACTAGGGTACACTATTCTAAATAATTACCTTCTTTCCTTCAAAATACTCTGTACCAGCAAGAAGTAATATCCTTTGATGACCCTATATAGAAAAGGAAGGGTAATTCAGAAATGACGGACTACGCAACACCCCGGAAAAGACTGCACATACATTCCGTCTTTGTTTAAATCTCTCTGTGATATACGTGCCCGCCAAAAAGTCTGCACCATATGGGAAAAATTTTTAGTAAATAACTTACGGAAAATTTGTTTGCGGCATCAGGTTTTGCTTGCTCTAGAACCAAAATTGATATAATCAAATGTTGTGACGTAGTCTTTTTTATATGTCAAATTTGACATTAATGTCCGAAAAATGGGCTTATTTAACCGAATTTCGAAAAAAGTCACAAGAAAAATATGTTTCTTTTGCAATTTTATACCCCTGTGCATAATTTCAAGAGCCTACTACGATTTTCATATTTTGCCCTTTGTTGCCCTTTTCCGTATTTGTTAATCCATAAAAGTCGATCCTATGTAATTTGAAACACTCATTGACTGAATACATACTGCACAATACTTAGTTTAAGGTCTAAATACCCTTCTTTTCCTTTTTTTGCAAAAAAAAATTAAAATGAGGGCTTGTTGAAGAAGCACGCTTGGTGCAAAACTGATCTCATTTTTACAGATAAACACATAAATTCGATTTACAAACTTCTTTCTATAGTAAATGGTTGTAAAAACACACAAATATTTCTGTCATGCTGATCTGATCAGAAATATCTAGAAAATTTAAAATATTATGTCCAATAATATCCAACAAAGGGCAAAATATGAAAATCGTAGTAGGCTCTTGAAATTTTACATATATAGTGGTATAAAATTGCGAAAGAAACATATTTTTCTTATGACTTTTTCGAAATTCGGTTAAATAAGCCCATTTTTCGGACACTTTTTTTTTTTCATTAATGTCAAATTTGACATACAGGGTGCGGCAAATCAATCGGAACAGTTTTGAAAGGCTATTAAAAAAAATTGGCAAAACTTACGAAAAAGTGGTTTATTTTGCTTGAGTCACTACTACACAACATTTTTTTCACTTAAGTTTTAAAGAGCTCATCGACAAGATTATGTCCTCCAGAAGCGATGCACTGATGTAGGCGATTTCTGAAGTTTTCAACTGCGTTCTGGCACATATCGATAGGAATGGCGGAGACATCACTACTAAAGAACATTTTTTGAGTCAGAATTGGAACGGTTGGCTGAAGAACAAGGCTTTGAGTATATTTAGTTCCAACTAGGGCCTACACAGTGCAGATTTCAATGACAAAATTGCGGTAGATGGTCCCTGCGCTACTCGTCTCTCTGAGCGGCGACCTGGGGTGGTAGGCAAGGCGAGATCACCGGATTTGAGCATTTGCGATTTTTTCCTGTGGGTCTATCTCACGGAAAAGGTTTCTAAGCACCCTCCTCGCAACTTGGAAGAAGTGAATATCCGTATTAGAGAAGAAATCGCCGCCATTCCGATCGATATGTGCCAGAACGCAGTTGAAAACTTCAGAAGTCGCCTACATCGGTGCATCGCTTCTGGAGGACATAATCTTGTCGATGTGCTCTTTAAAACTTAAGTGAAAAAAATGTTGTGTAGTACTGACTCAAGCAAAATAAACCACTTTTTCGTAAGTTTTGCCAATTTTTTTAATAGCCTTTCAAAACTGTCCTGTATAAAAGAGACTACGTCACAACATTTGATTATGTCAATTTTGGTTCTAGAGCAAGCAAAACCTGATGCCGCAAACAAATTTTCCGTTATTTACTAAAAATTTTTCCCATATGATGCAGACTTTTTGGCGGGCACAGTTGCAGATAGACCGTATATAAATGGACTAGTCCTTTTGCAAACCGACTAGACCGTTTGTCGAAGGACAAGCTTCTTATACATATGGACTAATATCTTCAGCCCGTTTATATATTATGGACTATATAGTTCTTTTTTAGTCCAAGAAAATTATTCATAGGAGAAAAAAAAATTCTTAATAGGTAGATATTTTCAGGGTTGGTTGTGGGTAGCGTCCTGAGTATAACCCCAAAAAATCACCATCGAAGTCGTGTTACGAACCCCGCAATAAGGGTGGTTTTGCAAACATTTTTTTTGCAATTTTTTTTTTCTTATATAATATGTACTTTTTTCTTATGTGTACATTATTACATTCTCTACAACTTTCCCTTATGAAGTTTTTTTTAACTTCAATACTTCACGAGATATAGGTAAAAGATCACCACTAGCTAAAGTGCACTATAATATAGGGTGAAAAAAAATTTCTTTAAAACAAGCTAATTTTTTCAGGGTTAACTCGGGGTGCGCTCCTAAGTTAACCCCCAGTTAACCCTGAAAAAATCAGCTTGTTTAAAGAAATTTTTTTTTTCACCCTTATAAAGCACTTTAGCTAGTGATGATCTTTTACCTATATATAAAAAAACTTCATAAGGGAAAGTTGTAGAGAATGTAATAATGTACACATAAGAAAAAAAATGTACACATAAGAAAAAAATTGCAAAATTTTTTTTTTGTAAAACCACCCCTATTGCGTGGTTCGTAACACGACTTCGATGGTGATTTTTTGGGGTTAATACTCAGGACGCTACCCACAACCAGCCCTGAAAATATCTACCTGTTAAGAATTATTTTTTTTCTACCTCTATAAAAAAAATGACAATTTTCTTGGACTATTTTTATACAGCCTGTTTTACATAATATACGGCCTGTAACCTATACAATAAAATAAATGTCACTGATACACTGCAAAGAAATTTCACTATATTATTTAAATTTGGAATATATTCAGCTTGAACTACTCTTTTCGGTTCCACATCCCCATATCTCTTTTCCTCATTCCCGGGACACTTCATCTTTTTGAAACCACGCGCCATGCCGTCGCCGACGAGTATTAATTGAAACCAAACAACTCCCGCCGGTGGGACAAAGTATACGGATCCGAAAACTAATTAATCTTGTAAAACAATGGGAGCGCGCATCGGCCGAGGGGTGGACACGATCGTCTGGCAGCCGCGGGCGGGCCACGCACTTTCGCACGTTCGACGGGGTTGGATGGGTAAGGGGGTGCAGTGGAAATCCTGTGCGGACGGTCGGGCAAAGAAGGGTGCGATGAGGGATGGAAGTTAGAGAAGGTTTGGGTTTCGTCCTTCCCATCGCTTTTCGCCTTATATTTAGGATATCGAGAACGATCGCCGAGCCTCTTTGGACGATTTTTATCACCCGATGATATATACCTAATCCTTGTCTTTATAGTTGTTATAGTATCATGAATAAAGCTATAAGAAATCAAGTAAGTAAATATAGGTACGAGGGATAATTATAAAGGTGACCTTCATATCTCTCTTGTACTTAATTGATTAGGTAGATACTTATTGCGGCTATGTTCTTACACATTGAACCCATCTCTCTTTACTTACTTGTATTCTAGACGACACTTTGAGAGTTTAGAGTTAGAATTGTCCCTTAGATTATTTTTAGTTTTAGTCTAAAACGCCCCAGAATGAAAACTGACTGCAAAATGACTAAAACTAAAACTAAAAAAAAACTAAAAATCGACAGAATAAAGTTGACTTACTTACGTTATACTTCTTTCATTTATTTCTTTTTCATTCTGTTTTCTCTCTTCTGCGCGCGAAAAAGATCCTGTTTTATTTATTCTCTTTCAATTGACCAAGTTTTCTTAGTTAAGTCGTATATACTAAGTTTGATCTTGGACAAAAGAATGGAATAATGTCTATAACTTTAATTTTTTAATTATTTTATTTTTTACTTCACGAATTAAGTATTTCATAAGGAGTTTAAAATTCGACTTGAATTTAAAAACAGAATTTATTTGTTGAAATATCCAAGAAACTTATCACATAGTGTTCGATTATTTTCATGGCCTACCTACATATGTTTTTCAACTTTTATTTTCAAATGGTGGAAAAATCCAATGGGCTGAGGCAAATATACCACATGAGGAATTTACTTTCAGCCCACGCAGTTTAAAAACTTTCGTTTAGATTTTTAGAAAAGTTCCACCTTAACGAAAAGTTGGAAAACAGGTTAAATTAAATTCTTCTGGAAAGGTATTCAGCAGATTAGAACTAGAAATGAACTTGTGTTGATTCATATTTTCTTGAAAATTTTGAAAAATGGATTTAACGAGATTCCTTACGTAAAACCTTATTTTTTTAAATACAGTGTGGGACAAAACGTTTGCAACAAATGAATTTTTTTATCGTAGAGATATTAAAAAATGTATATTATATGTCAAATCACTACCAATATGGCGGCAATTTAAAAAGTACTATCATTAAATTAAGAAAGGTGAGGTTAAATGACGAAGTATCAAAAAAAGTTATTTGAAAAAGTCGTTTAGAATGTGCCAAATTTGAGGTAGTTACCCAAAGAAAATTGAAAATCACATTTTTTTTTAAATATGTTTTTAATATATTTTTTTTTTCAATTAAGTAGCACCAGAAGGCTATTTCTAATGTATTTGCCGCAAAAAATATGTCTTTTTTTGTTTTCCACAAATAACTAGACTTAATTGAAAAATCACCCTTTATTATACAATCCGCGTTGTTGCATTGCCTACTACATCTGCATTCAAATTTTAAAATTATTTTTATTTTGGTATATACAGAAAAAGAACATATTTCACATTCTTACCAAGTTTTAGCCGACAATTAGACAAAAATCTGTATTGCCATACGTAAACTCTGAAACTATGCTTTCCTGATTAAATTAAAACGGCAACAATACAGTCGGCAACATAAATTTCTGTGCAGTTCTCGGATAAAACTTGGTAAGAATATGAAATATTAACTTTTTCTGTGTATAGATGTACCAAGATAAAAATAATTTTAAAATCTGAATACAGCCAGTAAGAACGTATTGCAACAACTCGGATCGTCGATAAAAGGTGATTTTTCAATTAAGTCTTATTATTTGTGGAAAACCAGAAAATCAATATTTCTATAGACTTCTGGCCCTTCTGATTGTATTTAATAAAAAAATCTGAACAAAGAAAAGTATTTTTGAAAACATATAATTTCGTAAATATAACTACCTAAATTTTGCACAAGGATCTAAAATTACATTATAAACAACTTTTTTAAATAACTTTTTGTGATAGGTACCTCGTCATTACACCTCACTTTTCTTAACTTAATGGTAGTTTTTTTGAAATTGCCGCCATATTGGTGGCGATATGTTAAACTCGATTCTTAGTTTTTGAAAATGCAGAAAATATTCCCCAGAATACTTTCTTTAATATCTCAAGGATAAAAAAAAACAATTTGTTGGGAACTCTCTGGCCCACACTGTACATGGATATTTCAGATTATTTTATTAAATTACTTTGCAAATTTTGGGGAATATAATTTTTTTCTAAGTTTTTCGATATATCGACAAAAATGAGTGGTGTTAAGTCTCGTTTGTTAAATACAGTTACTGTAAACGGTATAGGTAATTTTTTATCCTTGTGCAAGCACAAACTCAAAGACAAATTTTAAATAGCTCTGCAAAGAAAAATTGTTCCCTCTAGACAGTCAGGGCAAACCCCGAATTATTTAAGTGCATTAGATTAGGTAACCATAAATTGTCATCTTTATATTATTTGTGCGAATTATATGTTCATTTTAGCCCATGTTTTAGTGAATATTTAAAACACATCATTTAATTAAACGAACAACATGGGACTCAATCACATTACTACATATACGGGTATAAAAGACCAACTGCCAGTGGTTTGGTTCATTTCGCGTTTAATTACATCACGTTTGAAATATTCGGTAGAAAGCTATACCAAAACAGCAAGTGATTTCACATAAAACCGCTTTCAGCAAATTCGCTAAATACTAAATTAATATAATATTTACGTACATAATGTATAGTGTATAGTGTAAATAGGGTATAGTGCATATTCCGTGAATCAATTTTTTTATCTAGAAATATAAAACCCAACAACCGTTGACTGACGTATTTTTAAAACTTCTCACGGCTATAGTAGTGGAGTCAACCAGGAAAATAACTTCCGGGAGTTTTAGATTTTGTTGGAATGTGTTCGTTTTGATGTCTTAAAACAAAATCCGAAGAGTCCGCAGCGCAAAATAGTGTGCGATTTTTTTTATTTAAAAATAACTGTCAAAAATATAGGTTTTTTGTTAATAACTTATTTAATAAGCGTTTTTATAGAATTTAAGTAAGACCATTCGAAAAAGCAGGCAATTTCTCAAAAAAAAATGTATTTGCATATTTTTTGTAAAATAATTAAGTAATGAATGAGAATTTTGTTAAGATCATACGTTTTCATGCTTCCTCGTATTTAAGAGGCATCCGAAATTGAGAGCGGCGCGTGGAGCGCGAGACAGTTAAACAGTAATAACTTTTTTCACACACAATACCTAATTCATATGCAACAAAGTTTATTGGAAAGTGACACCATAAAGCAATTAAAAAAATCTTGTAGCATTAATTTCCATGCAGGGATACGCCTGTCATATTATTGTAAAGTTGGTCTTGATCAAAATTTCATGCATTGACGTTACATGGTCAATTTGTAATATTTCAGAGCAATATTACAGAAAGTTTATACTAAATGTATGTACTTTTGAAAGAGCAATATAAGATTACGATATAAAACCTCGTTTGTTTTTTTTTTTCACTTTGAAGATAGAGATTTTTCATAAATTCTTGCTATCGTATATTCAATATTTATTTCAAACGCTCATAATATCCGCATAAAATTAGATATTAAAACTCAATAGGTGACTTTTTTGAAGCTTAAAACGTGTGCTTTTTGATAGTATAAGTAATTCTTTTTTATCGTTTATTTTTGCAGTAAACCGCAAACCGCGTTATAATTAATTTCCCGAAACGCAGAACTCGATTTTTTTATTTTTAAATCCAAGAATCAAGCTGAAGGAGGTTTCTTACTGGGATGAGACCAATCGTAAGTGAAAGTACAGGTTTTAAACTTCCGATTTCCTAGTCAAAATATTTTTCTACATATTTTCCGCTCGTGATTATCAGCTTTTGGAAAAAAAAACTCTCTTCATGTGTTCTCAGCTTTCATACAATAATGCGAATTCTCTAATAAATATAATAATTCCCGCTTTCTTTCTCGTAAATACTTCATACATGTTTGTATACTACTATAGTCCCCATTTTCGATCCAATGAGAACATGCACTTGTATGTGTATATCCCCCGAAAATACAATACAGGGTGTTTCATTAAGGGCGAAGAGGTACCATATCTCAGGAATTAATAGTCCTGGAGCTTTGGGAAAAATCTTCTTGAGTAATATGGTCACGAAAAATGGCTGGAAATTATTTTTAAGTTTGTAGGGCGGCCGCTAGGGGGCGTATTCGCAACAGTTGCTTTGCAAAATGAGTTTTCTCAAAAAAAAAAAAACTAATAAATATTTAAATTTATTGCAGTCTTCAGCAAATTCTGAACAATTTCCGTTAAGGATTTTTTGCGCTTGCTCTTCAAATAGAGGTGAGACGGACGGAAAAACCTTGACTTGCTGCTAACTCCGGTTTGGTTTAACCGAATTGGTTGAATTTGGGCTTGTTGAAGAGAGATTTCCTTCTTCTATCAAATGATTGTCTAGTAAGATCATTTCGAATTTCGTGGTCACCGCTAGAGGGGCAATTCCAAAAATTTACCTTTTATTACAATTTTCTAAGAAATTTTAAATTCAATTACATATTACTACTTTGGTAATTCGATATCTTCATTAGTTTCGGAGTTATCGCCAAAAGAATAATAATTATAAACATTTGAACATTTATTTGAAAGAAGAAGGTAGGTATTTGTTTTCAAAGATTTCCGTGGTCAAGCATACCATGAAATAAATAAAAATCTGCTTGAGCTTTTCGTAAATAGCTAGATTTTCACTTTTTATTCCGTTAAACGTATTTCTAATTTACTTACCTTACCTGTCGTATTGATATGAGATTATGATGATTATGAAGAAAATTTGATTATTCTTGCAATCAACTTCATTTTTACTAGGCGTCATTTTGTTTTTCATTTTTTTTTTACTTCATATTCATAATCGGCATCTCAAAAAACATAAAAGTATACATTTTCATTGAAAAATAATGATTCTACAATTAATTGTAGACGATTTTTGAGAAATTTCGGTGAAAAATCGATTTTTTGAGTTTTTTTATTTTTTTTAAAGCGCACTTTTTCAACATGCGGACTTTTAAAGAAAAGTATGTTTGAGGGTGTTTCAAAAGGTTTTATTCAAATCCATGACATGACTTCCCTAATTAACACCATTTTTCGTCTACGTTGACTCCACTATAGCTAAATAGTCTGGAATGTAAATTGTACTAATGGTCAACAATGTGTTTTCCATTATATTTTGTCTTCGGAAATCGTATGGTGAGGCATAGAACTGTCAAACATGACAGCCGTGAGCAGTCAGCAATTGCAACGATGCAGAAATACCTATTACCTATACCCATAATATATGGGTATCAAAAACTACAAAAATACTTTATCAAAAAATAAGATGTATAATAGATGTAGGTATATTAACCTAAAATATCAAACTGAACACAAATAATCTTATGGTGACAAATAATATTTAGCAATCTCATAACACTAAAAGTAGATATTGTCCAGAAATATGTTAGGTTAGCAGAAAAGTTTAAATCTGGAACTAACTTTATTCAAAAGCCTCGTTATAAGATTGCGGCTTTGCGAACAAGTGTATTATCGGTTGCCTATTTATATTTCCCTATCAGCCTTAGGTAAAAATAAATACGTAATAATTGATCCGTTGATAAGTTCAGCTCCCGACTTCAAGGAGTTTTTAACCAAGGGCTGAAGTTAGCTGCAGTTGTTGTCTTTTTAAGACTCAATGTACAGCACGTGCGTGGTGATTCAACATTTTGATTTTTTCCGATCTGTAGGTAGCAACACGAATAATTTTAAACTTTTGGTCAATACAAGTTTTAATCTCAGTAATTACTCACATTTTGAGAAAAAAATTATTTAAAAATATTTTCATGAAATCGGCATTAAAATGTCCCAAAATCGTCATTAAAAGCACAGAAATCATACAATAATGTAGCCCATTATTGTACGATTTTTTCAATAAGTAGGCCTTGGCGAGATGTAAACATCAAACGTCAGACGCGGAGAAATCGCCCGTCAAAAGTGACCAAATATTCAAAACCCGGCCGATAAAGGCTCATTTAACTTTTCGTACACATTGCGAAATTGTTTCCTATAGAAGCGCAATCCTTCAGTATACATATTTTAGTAAATTTGAAAATCAATAGATTTGTTGTGTAGGCTGCACAAGAAGCAGCAGTTTGGTTTTTCTGTCAGAAGGTGCCGTACATCATTATAGTTGTCCTAGGTAGAGCGATCGGTAAAGTCAAGCAACGCCGCGCGTAGTCGGTTCGTGGACGGGTGATCCCTTGTTATTATTTTCTTGCCTAATAAAACTTTTTTTTTCCCGATTTCAAGAAAAATATAATATGTACCTCGGCACTGAAGTTCTTTTTACGACTCATGTGGTTTATTTGCCTCGGCCAGAGGCCTCAGCAACTAAACTCCACATGAGTCATAAAAAGTTGAACTTCAGTGCCTTGGTACATAAATAACTATTATCTTATCGCAATGGCCGTCATTAGCATTTGCGCAAAAAGCCTAATGACGGCCATTATGATAAATATTTTTTAATAATTTTTGTCTCAAAATGTGAGTAATTACTTAAATTAAAATTTGTATTGACCAAAAGTTTAAAATTATTCGTGTGGCTCGCTACAGATCGAAAAAAGCCATTTTATGGGTCAAAGTGTTAAATCGCCACGTACGTGCGTGAGTCTTACGCGTATTTAAGATGCCATGCATTTAATTTCAGACACGCTTGTAGAAAAATCATATTATGAATAATAAGTGTAATAGCAATGCTATCGGAAAGCTCCATATGTATAACTCCACCGTCGAGCATCCCACTTCGTTTTCCACGTTTTGCCCCCGAGTTTATCGGAGGCACCTACTCCACATTGATCATGGCTGGAGTGTTGTAAATCCGTAAAACGAATGAGACGTCGTGACATTTAAATTGTGTGGAGCACCCCGCGGAATCCGGCCAGATAGCGGCTGCAGCCGTCGCTGGAATTCTCGGGCGCTTTTTATCGGGGACCCGGCGACCAAGTGCGCCGATATATATATGCGGAGAGGGCCCTTCAGAATTCAGCCGAGCGAAAGCTGCTGCGCCCGCCCCGCCTACGCCTAGGGCCCACTCATAATTTAGGGTACGGTCCTGGACTGGGCATAGTGTGAAACCGGTTCCTTGGGGAATGTTGACTGGATGATAGCAAAGATCTAGTTTACAGATCACATAGTAATAATCACATTTACTACTTCACTATATTGTTTCCACAATAATACTTTCATGACACAGCACTCCACTTCGTAACTTTTTGACAAAAGTTGTTGTAATGTTATCTATTCCTAATACAAGCTACAAGCTTCCACTCTTCGCTGTACAGATTTTTTATTTTAACTAATGTATTTGCAAGCGTCAAATAAATCATTTGTTTCATATGACCTCACAAAAAAATCACATGAATTTAGCTCGGCGACCCCGGTGGCCAAGCAACAATCCATTGGTCATGAAAATTTGCATCTAGCTACTCTCGTGGGGTGGAGCACCATCGTGCTGTATCCACAAGAAGGCGCGCGTGAACCAGTGGCATTAAAAATGTTTCTTAGTATAATAACAATTTTGTAATGTTTTTGGTGCTTTTGAGGTCGAAACCTACATTCAGTTAAAATTCATATACTAATCAAAGATACATTATCCTGTATAACCATCACGGTTTATTGCTCAGTTTAAGCTGTTATATAAGCAGCTAATCCGGGATAAAGGATCTGCCTAACTTGATGTGATGTCTTTATATTCTAGGAGAGATGTCATGGAAAAACAAATAAATGAGAATAAGTTCAAAACACATTTTTACGATATTTTAGCATCTCAAAACCTACTCAGAAGTACTGAACTACTTTTGTTAACCGTATGGAGTGCATCATCAAAAGCAATACCTATTTTTTTTTGATAAGTATATAATAATCAGTGGTATACGTTCTTAATAGGGTTGTTCTAATATACAGGGTGCACCATATGTATGGAATAATGCTTATATCTTCTTAAAAAATATATTTAGAAAAAAATGGTTTAAATAAAACTTACAGTGTGACCTATTCTGCATAATCCTAACAAGTAGATTTTGTTTTACCTCTCATAATGTGGTTGTTATGGCAACGAACTTTTTTTTCAAATGGGATCATATCATTGTTAATCGATTTTTGGAATCAGCTACTTATTCTGCATACAGCGGCATAAAAAAATATATAGGTTACATAAGGAAAATTTTGAGAAATAAATTATTTTTATTTTTATAAATATGCTACATTAAAATTGTTTGATGGTTTTGCTTCTTTTCTTTTTGCTTTTCTTATAAAAAAATTATCATTGGTCGATAAATTTAATCAGTAGGTATTTTATGTCCTGCAAGTTAAAATGGTACATTCAACTGAATTCGAACGATTTACCATTCTCATTATGGCCGAACCATCAAACAATTTTAATGTAGCATATTTTTAGCCGCCATCGAGTTTTCTGATAACGTCCACTATTAAATCGGAAAAAATAAAAATAATTTATTTCTCAAAATCTTCCTTATGTAACCTATAGATTTTTTTATGCTGTTGTATGCAGAATAAGTAGCCGATTCCAAAAATCGATTAAAAATGATATGATCCCATTTGAAAAAAAGTTCGTTGCCATAGCAACCACATTATGAGAGGTAAAACAAAATCGACTTGATAGGATTATGCAGAAGAGGTCACACTGTAAGTTTTATTTAAACAATTTTTTTCTAAATATACTTTTTAAGAAGATATAAGCATTATTCCATACATATGGGGCACACTGTATGCAAAGCACTTGAAACTCTCAGTATACGCTGTTACCGAGTATGCCATGTCAGACATATTTGTATCTCCCCTAGAGGTCACTTCCAAGATATTAATTTAAATATAATCGGATCATTCATTAAAAACTTCGTCCCTCTACCGGGTGTCCCAGAATATGTGGGCAATCTCCCGGATTTCTACAGGGGACGTTAAAATAACATGACAAGTTCCTATAAAAAAAATTCCCAGAGGGGCCCCCTACCGAGATACAGAGTGTTGAAGTTCTTTTTTTGAAATTAAATTATGGCAACATCTCCCAAAATAATCAAGCTGTTGAACTGAAATTTGGCACTGCTGTGTTTTAGGTGATGAAGAATAAGCTGAACGAATCAATTTTTACGTATCTGATTTGAATGAAAAAATGTACTAAAATGATGGACCTGCAAGACCAAAAACATAACCTCAAAAAAGTTACGAGCTATAACACGATCCAAAAAGAGTGCAAGTGGCGCCCTCTGTGAGATACGTAAAAATTGATGACTTCAGCTTATTCTTTATCGCCTAAAACACAGCAGTGCCAAATTTCATTTCAGCAGCTTGATTATTTTGGGAGATATTGCTATAATTTAATTTCAAAAAAGAACTTCAACACTCTGTATCTCCGCAGGGGGACCCTCTGGGAATTTTTTTATAGGAACTTGTCATGTTATTTTAACGTCTTCTGTATAAATCCGGGAGATTGCCCACATATTCTGGGACGCCCTGTATAACAGAGTAGGAAATTCATTTCTTCAGACCAAAAATAATAAAGACGAAACTTTAGAAACTTTTTTATCGCTAACAATTCTATTTTTACTAATACACTTTGTGGCATTATTACCACTTACAACTTAATTATTGAAGGGTACCTATTTACAAATAGTTAGACTAGACAAGGATACAACGATTGGATACCTTAGGTTACGATTTTGTTTACTTACATAATACGGAGGTACCTATTTAAATAAAAACAATACAATGTGGATTTCTTGTGGTGTAGAACCTCAGCTGTGACGCATGACGCCCTTTCATTTAGTTTTCAGCATTTTTTTATACTTTTCGGTGTGATACCACAATACCTGTGACATTCAAAATGGGACGCTAAAAGTGCTTATTTACACATTGATTTCAAAGGCATTGCGCCTACAAAGGAAACATTATATTATTATAATAGTATGTCTTTTTGGTGGATTCCACGTTAATAGTCCACACTACCTGAATACTTTCCTTACTTTATTGATTTCTTTAAAAATTATTTATAAATATATATTTTTTTATTACTAACCAGGAAAGTTTTAAGTTCGTATTGTATGTAATCTATATTATACTGGTTGAATATGCCATAAGAATTGATTTTCTATATTATATTTTTGGTCTGAGTTCGGTTTACTATATATCCAACCATTACCTAACACTTCTGTTCCTATTTAAAACTGGAATAATCATATGGAAATTATCACGCGAATCGTGGTCATAATGGGAATAGACAACATCCACCTGCCATCTTAATTATTGTAATGTAAATTCTCAAGGTCAACGTTATTGAATAATACTACCTACTATTATCAAAGACCTGTTATACATTCGTTCCATTCAATCTCCACCTTGAAATGAGATGACAGAGATAAAATGCGAATAATTAATGTATGTATGTATTACCTACAATGCAAATACAATCCATCAGTTTTTAAATTATATACCTACATATATGTCTGACAACACCAAATTACACTGTTAGCATTGTGTGTATTGTAAACTAGAATATATTTAAAGCAGAAACTAAAATACGTATTATAATAGCATGTTTAGGTATGGGAACTTCCGCCCTCATATCAATTTCTGATAACAAGTTTTCAACCCGCAGTCTGGGTCCACATTATCTGTTTAAATTTCAAAAATACATAGTATCTGGAGTTGTATTCAACTAATCCTCATATTGCTTGCGCCTCTGCCGTATCTTTTATTAATGTGAAATCATATCCGGGAGTGCACGCCCCAATTTCCATCCCCGCCTTCAGGTTGCCTACATGCCTACGGACCGCTAAAAATTCTTAAATTAAATCTGAGAAATTGAAAGCCTACCAAAGAAATCCAGAAGAATTGCGCTTCTTTGAGGGTTGTATTTTTTCATTTCTCCCCTTTATACGTACTTAACACTTATAAACCTCCCGGTTTGTAAATTGAATCTATAAGAATATTTAGAAGAGAAAAAACTTTAAGTTTATAATTTCCTATGATCTACCGAAATTTCGGGCAAGATGGATAATAATTAAAATAGATTTGCATTTAATATAACTCAATGTACACCACGTGGGTGGTGATTCAACGTTTTGACCCATAAAATGGCTTTTTTCGATCTGTAGCGAGCAACACGCATAATTTTAAACTTTTGGTCAATACAAATTTTAATCTAAGTAATTACTCACATTTTGAGGCGAAAATTAATTAAAAATATTTATCACAATGGCCGTTATTAGCGTTTGCGCAAAAAGCCTAATAACGGGCATTGTGATAAATATTTTTAAATAATTTTTGTCTCAAAATGTGAGTAATTACTAAGATTAAAATTTGTATTGACCAAAAATTTTAAATTATGCATGTTGCGCGCTACAGATCGAATAAAAAAGCCATTTTATGGGTCAAAATGTTGAATCGGCACGTACCTGCTGTACATTAAGTCAAAGGATTCAATTCGAGCTATGTTTAGGTAGCACTATTATAAACATTCAATAAAAAATATTTCGATATTTTTACAGGAAAAGAAACGCCCAGACACTAAAAACTTGCAAAATTGTTTTTGTAAATTAATTGTAAAGAGGATATGTAAATTTCATTATTAAGGGTTTTCAAAGAGATCCTGAACTGAAGACTATTAAAATTTTCTATAAGGGTCTTTTTTAGTTTTTGAAATATTTCAATTTCAAATTTTATTCTAAATAATGTTGTAACTTTTTTACTTGTATTTTGCATTTCTCTATATTTTTTTGTGCAATACTTTGCGTAGAATTCATTCGCGAAGATCACGGGTCTCTTTACTTTACCATTTTTAAGTTATAATATTTTAATTTTCCATTTAAACAATATATACAGGGTGTCCCCCTTAAGATGGTTTTCTTTTCTCCTTAATCTTAATGTTCGATTGAAAAAAAGTTTCAATAAAAATGAAACGATACGATATCTTCTACAATAATTGTTGGAGATTAGCTTACATACAGCTTGTCCCATATGCCTGGGTCTTAATACCACCTTGTGATTTGCTATATTTTTCTATTTTTATTATTGGGTAAAGTTCCAAATTAATTCTATTTCTAAACCCGGGACTCCTAATGGGGCCGTAGACACTTGTAGCCAACTAACATACCTACGGGTTCCATCGGCTAGGTGGTACTTAATTCAACCAAAGATCTGATTATTAGTAAGTAGCAAGTAGCGGTGAGGTGTAGGAGACTTCGGCGTCTTCCGCTACAAGGGGTTAGAGGGTGAAGGTTAGCCATATATTATTGTTGGTTATGTAAACTTTCTACCTATTTGTTCTTCGACCCACAATATTCGACATATTACCAGTTTCGAATCCCAAAGAAGATTTTTCCTGCTATGCCACAAAAACATCCCTCTTGATTAATTTGTGGATCTGATGACAAAGATGGTCGATCGATGCAATAACAAAAAATGTTTGTATTAACCAATAATAATCATTGTTTAAATATTGTTGCAAAGGTTCGTTTAATTTTAACGGATACTTTGGTTCATTATGAAATCGGCTCTTAAAGACTTAACACATGCAATTGTGAAGTCAGTGCGGTGAGAATTTGGTGTGATGGCATGGCATCATGTAGGTTCGCCACTATTTTCCATTTCCCCTGGCATTCTGGACATTTTCCTGCGGTCGGCAAACCAATCCGGTGAGGAATTCGGGGACAGTCGCCCTGTGACGGTGCATTTTCACGTGGCCACCGGTCCACCGCGTTTTATTCGATACTTTTCGGGGGTATAGTGCTAGAAAAGGAGCGACCGTAAAATATCATTACGAACGGAAATTGCCAGAGCGTTTTTGCGGGATCAAATATTGCTTTCTTTTGTACTGGAATTCGGAGAGAAAATTATGGATTTGGGAAGGAATTGTTACGGAAAGAAGATTCGGATTTTTTTCCTTTAAAACGAATGCTGTTACTATCGTTGAATAAGAAAAGGAATAAATAATGTAGTCGATAGTTTAGTGATTCCATCAGTTATTTTGTTGTATTTGCTTTGGCCGATACCAAAGGCATCGTCGATGCCTTTGGCCGATACCTACCAAAAATTAATTATTGTTTTGTGTTAATAAAGTAGGTATTTGCGACCTTGACACTGTTAGTTCCTTGGCTTAGAGATTATATTATTTATGTGTCAAATTTGGTGTTGGAGTTGAGGATTTCGCAAATTCTTGCTCGAAATTGCTAATTGCAACAGGTTACAAAAGGAAATTTGTTTTTTTTTGCACGCAGATAGATATAAGAATAAATATACCTTGTACTAATTTAAACATCATTTTTTTAACTTTTAACATAAATATATTTCTGGACAAACTGATTTAAAAAATTCCGAATGGCGGAAACATTATTTAGTTTTCCTGTATAAAGACATAATCTTCAAAATTTCGATTAACTTTGACATTAATGAAAGTTATGACATCTACATGTCATGTCATACCATACCATGTACTATCGAATTAATAAGTAGTATGACAGAAGTCCTTTGTATTGTAACGCCCTTTTCCTTATTTCGTTTATGTCGGTCTCAGGAGTTCTTTGGCCTTTTCTTTTTGACTTTTGTGCGTGTGTTTGTTTCTGGCTTGCTATACTGTTTTGGAGTTGTTTTCGTTTTCCACCGAGCTACAATTTTAGGTTTTAGGTATACATAAATTTAATAAACTAATAAGAATTGTTCATATAATTATAAAGATAAATAAATTGGTTCAAAATCAAACTTGTGTAGAATTTTCCGAGGAATTCGAATATTACGTTAATCGTTAATCTTAATATACAATACAAACTACACTTTTCCAAAAATTGTGAAGTTGAATTTTAACACAATATTAGTAATGCGTATACGGGGAGTACCAAAAAATTGTCAATAAAGAGGAAGAGGTGTATTTTCGTGCAAATTATATTTATAAAATTAGCATGGTAAAGCGCTTTCGGCTACATAGTCATCATTGTCAGTTCTCATTTCTGACTTCCGGTTTGATCGGAAGTGAGCATAACTTGTTAAGATCTTTGAGACACCCAGTATATTTTGTTTTTTATGTTCCTTCTGTTTTCCCAATTCCAATTATAGTTCGTTTTATATAGTTATCTCTAACAATAACCAAGCAGCGAATTTTTGATAAATTTCGTCAAATACCTACCTATGATAAATTCACATGAAATACTAAAAATATATTGTTAGAGATATACAAAATTATAGAAGGAATCTGAAAAACAAAATATACAGGGTGTCTCAAAAATTTGAACAAATGTTGCTCGCTTCCGGTCAAATCGGAAGTCAGAAATAAGAACCGACAATTTTATGTTACTACCCGTATACTCATTAGATACTAATATTCCGTGTTAAAATTCTACTTCACATTTTTTTGGAAAAGGGTATTTTGTGAAATAACTTTTTAAGAACATCCTGCATATTAAGTTCTTCATATTCGAATTCCTCGGAAAATTCTACACAAGTTTGGTTTTTGAACCATCAATTTATCTTTACAATTACAGAGAAAATCGGGTTTATCGCGTTAACTTGGACACCCTGTACGTTTTCTGTGTATAGTTTTCTACATGCGTTCATATTCCAAATGCCGTTGGACACCATTTCCATCGAATTCTTCCATTATGTGACATCCATACTACATCAATTCGAAACACGATCGTTGCGAGTTCTTGTCTGTTATTGCTAAGTTAAATCTCTCTCTAGAGTTGTCTACCTAAAACGCAGTGAATTTCTCCCTAATGCGGCTTCCATACTACTTATCTCAATTCGATGCCATGTATGTTTACTGTACACACTGAAATTACACAACACTTTATTTACGATGGTATAGGTACGGCTGCGGCCAATTTGAACTTGCAATGTCTTGGGGGCCTTTCACCGTTGGCTGTTTTGAAACGCGATGGGCGGGGCGGGAAAGGGCGGTGTTGCCGGATGTCGCTGGGTCTCCCTCATTTCGGAACAGAGTTCAGACGGTCTTGCAAGTTCAATTTGGCCGCAGCTGTACATTAGACCTCGCAAAACTTTGCCATAAAATAATGTTTATATATAGTCAACTATAGGTACAACAGGGAGTAGCAAAACTCGTTTTCCCTCCTTCGCGTAAAATGTTTCAAAAACTTACGCCAGTCACGCGATGCTTTTAAGATAGACGTCGCGCGTCTCTAGTAATTGATTGATGACGTTTTTGCCATTCGTCCTTGCAATTTGCCTTTATTTTCACTTCGGCAGAGAAGGATAGAAGGATCGATCCTTTACATCTCATTTTTAAAGCCCGTTATATGGAAGCACATTGCCTTCATTGCATTTTTATTGCATTCGCGCGGGCCGATAGATATCAAGTAATCGGGCATTGCTACAGTAACGTAAGGAAAATCCACAGAGAGGAACGTGATAACGTTTATTTCAATAAGCCTTTCCTGATATAAAAATTTGATTACTACATGAATCATTCAATTAGGGTTTATATAATTTGCCGTAAAACGGTGACGGTTACGAAGAAATGACAAATAAAAGGGTATTTCTTGTTCACAATAAATTTTTGGATCGATTATACAGGGCGTTGATACTTATCGAGCCAAACATTATGGATAACAAAGCCAAACATATGGAGAACATATTATGGAAAATTCGATATGTTTTTCGGGCTAGTGACGATGTACATTTTCATACTTTCGATGGGCTTGTGTGGAAAAATCGGTCCAAATTGCGATTTCTCCTTAGAAGGGAACACTCAAGCCTTTGGTTTTCCGAAGCCAGGTTCTATTAATTAATCATTTAGTGAACACGGCTTTTAGGTATTTATGTTAAAGAAAATCGAATTTTCCATATGTTATCCCCAGCGAGCAAAGGCGGTTCTAGACCTTTTGTTTTAGGGGGCTTAAGCCCGTGGGCCCTGGCAGATATAGCATAATAGCATATATAGTAAAGGTGACCATATTATTTGTGATTATTATTACAAAAGAAATGTTGTTAACAAGTAACAGGATTGTTTCACATAACAAAATATACTTACATATAACATAATTACTATAAAAAACCTTAATACATAATATGGTGATTCATAAAAGAAACACTACCTATTTTTAATAATTTAACAAAAAAGGTGCAAAAATAATATTTTTTTTTGTGAAAACGTTAATGTTAAAAATGTTTGACACCAGTGGGAGCTACAATCAATAATTATTGTTACCAGTTCAATGCTCTACTAATGAACTGAGTTCAAATCCACACTAAAATAAAAATAATAATCGTTCTTAGTTGTGTTAGTAGAACTTTGGGGGGGCTAATTCAAGATTTGGGGGAGCTTAGCCCCCCAAGCCCCCACCTAGAACCGCCTATGCCAGCGAGGGGCCACTCGTAAATTTCCCTTCATTCTACTCAGCATCGATGTACTTTTCAAGCCACTTCGAGGCTTGTATGCGAAAATGGGGCACCTAAATCTGTCACTATCTGACGGTTGAAGCTTGTTACGAAAAACTCAAGGCCTCATTTGGCCATATAGGGCCGAAATCTATTTTTAGCTGCGACATTTTCATCGAGGGCCCACCCCAACCTTCTTCCAATATTATAATGAGGAAACAGGAAACCCACCCCTCGTCGGGGGGGGGGGGGGGGGAAATTCCGCCCGACGGAAGCCATTGGTCGGCCCGTCGCCACGCACTTGACACAAGGTAAACTCCGGGACAAACTTTAAATTCCGAACTTTCGCCAAGTCGGCGGTGGGTGGGTTTATTTGGCAGCGGGAAACTTCGCGGCTCCGTTTCACGATTCTTTACTTTGCTTGTTACGGCCCGACATGGCGCCGGACTTCTCCGCCGAATTTTCCGGCCAAACTTCGGCCGCCGGCTTCCGGAAGCGGAGGAACTTACCCCCGCCCTTTGGTACCTTACCTGAAAAGAAAATGATCAGGGTTAGTTGACAAGAAGTGCCGGCGAAGTAAAAGGGAAAGTTTGCTTTTAGGTACAGGACTACATCGCGTAAACAGTTCCTGATTTACCGCCATAAAGTGTGTAGGTAGACGCAAGAGCGTCAATCTTAAACTTAAAAATATATACAGGGTGATTCACGTAAGTGGTTCATTACAAGTTTACGGGGAAAGAGTGCGAATTTTGATTTGAAATTTTGGTAACTTATATAACAGGTTGTAAACTTTCTTTCTACAATATTTTCAACTTCTGATAACTTCCGGTTATACCTGAAGTCGATAGCAACTTTGGTATTTCAAATAGAACACCCTATATATTATTACACCATTTGGTTCCCTATTAAATTCCAAATCTTTTTTCTGGATATAATGGGTACCCTATTCCTAACCCTTTTCGAGATATTCGCAATTTTTTTATTTTTTTTTAGTGTTGCAGCCATCGACCATAGTGATGATAACTTTGGAATTTATGAATCTGGAAAACTGAAATTTTGGACTGTCGTAGGCGTATGCCATTTCAAAATATTGTACAGGGTGTTCGGGAAAAAATTCCCGAAATCAACATCGAAAAGTTGAAAAATATCTTTTTTTTTTCAAATGGAACCCATATTTTTTTATTGCACCATTTAAATGCTTGTGAAAAGACAGTTCAAAAAGATATAACACACTATATGTCTAAACGAAGCAGTTGCTTTGTTATTACGCAAAATACGTATTTTTTCTGCTCTGTATCAACAAAGATGCCATTTCTCAAGGAGCGTCACATTATAGGGGGCCATGGAAAATGAAATAACGCAATTATATGACAAGGTTAAGGGCTATTTAATAATATTTTTTCCCTGAGAAGCAACAATACAAAATTCCATAATACTAACAATTACATAATAATAGGTACTAGAAGAAAAAAAACAAGAAACTACATATAAGTAAAACACTTTATTCATATTATGCTATTTATCTATTACGTATTTACATTTGCTTCTGTTTGTTTGGACCTTGCCACGGACTATGAAATTTCGTTCGAACTTTCTGAATTTTCTTTTCGTCAAAGGTGGTAAATGTAAATGCCTTTCATTAAAAACTCTAATAATTGTTTTTTCTAAAATTCCTTTACACTCTCCATGAGTGTAAAACATATTCAAAATATCTTCGTTAGAATAGTTAATTTGAGCCATTCTTGTCAACAGTTAATATTTTATTGTTGGAACACAATAAATGACAATCACAAATGAAAAATCCATGGCCGCCTATTAGAAAAGGTCCGTTGTTTCTTGATATGGAGCAGCAAAAATACCTATTTTGCGTAATAACGAAGTAACCGCTTCATTTAGACATGTTTAGACATGTAGTGTGTTATATCTTTTTGAGCTGTCTTTTCACAAGCATTTCAATGGTGCAATAAAAAAATATGGGTTCCATTTGAAAAAAATGAGATTTTTCAATTTTTCGATGTTGATATTGGGAATTTTTTCCGAACACCCTGTACAATATTTTGAAATGGCATACAGACCACTTAATAAAGTTGACTTTCGCCTACGAGAGTCCAAAATATCAGTTTTCCAGATTCATAAATTTCAAAGTTATCTATCATCACTATGGTCGATGGGTTAGGAATAGGGTACACATTACATTCAGAAAAAAGATTTGGAATTTAATAGGAAACCAAATGGTGTAGTAATATGTAGGGTGTTCTATTTGAAATAACAAAGTTGCTATCGACTTCCAGTATAACCAGAAGTTATCGGAAGTTGAAAATATTTTAGAAAGAAATTTTACAACCTGTTATATGAGTAACCAAAATTCGCACTCCTTCCCCGTAAACTTCTAATGAACCACTTACGTGAATCACCCTGTATATTAGTAACGAGAAAAGTTAATGAAACTGCCATCAGATTTTATGTGACATCTCAGTGTAGTAATACTCTTATTATAGTTCTAATAAGAAGAGATGTTGATAATCTTTGAACTGATTTGCCTTTTTCTTGCACCATATGCATTGGGATCATTTTTAAGTTTTCCAACTTCCAGATACTCAGATATGTCAATTCAAAGTAATGCACCTTTTTTAAATGACTTTGGCCTGAAGGTTTCTTAATAAAATCGCTGGCACTAAAATGAACGGAGAAAATTAATGACTTCTTGGATAAAGAGGCCTTCTGTAGTCCCAATAATTTCAACCAGATTTTTCCTGTATCACCTTTAAGACGCCATTGAAAATTGTTGTAACCTATATTCTAGAACTACATCGGTTTTTGCCCGTGTAAAATTAAGTGAGCGTGCTTATAATAATTCAGCTTTTTGCACAATCGGCAGTGACTTACCATACTTACTACTTAAATTCGTGGAAATAATTGCTGGAAATCAATTTCAACTATAAAATAAATTTGTTTCATTTGGCGGTTGGCAATGTTGGCAATGTTGAGACAACATTGTCAAGTCTAATTTTTAGAAATCATGGAAACTATTATTAATTTTTAATAAATCAATATATTCATAGATTTTCCATCATTGTCATTGTTAACTCATACCTTGCTACGAGTGGGCATAGTCTTAACCCACTACCACTTATAATATTATTACTTTTGACTCATTTAATCCTTATTCCCAAAACGTGGCTTCTCTTGAGTGTTTATTTCACAGACTTTTCTCTGTCCCTTTGGACTTTTCCGCGAATTCCTTTTCGAGTAAGACATCATTTTTTGTCAGATAGCCTCCAATATTCAATTTTTTACATGCATGTAAAAGTCAAAAAACATAAAAGTGTTTGCTACACATTTCCTACCAATTTCTTTACACATAAAAAATAGTTATTTATGTACTAAGGCACTGAAGTTCAACTTTTTATATGACTCATGTGGCATTTAGTTGCCGAGCACTCTGGCCGAGGCAAATAAACCACATGAGTCATAAAAAGAACTTCAGTGCCGAGGTACATATTATATTTTTTCTGAAATCGGAAAAAAATATTTTATTAGGCAAAAAAAAATAATCATAAGGGATCACCCGTCCATGAACCGCCTGCGCGCGGCATTGCTCGACTTTGACGATTGCTCTACCTATGTCGAGTATGACGAGACACGGCACTTTCCAACAGAAACACCAAACTGCTGCCAGTTGGCACAATAGTGCAGAATCAATGTAAAATAGATTCACATTCAAACCTACCAAAATATTTATACTAAAATATTGCGCTGCTATAGGTAACAATTTCCCAATATGTACGAAAAGTTAAATGGGCCTTTATTGGCCGGGTTTTGAATATTTGTTCCCTTTGACGGGCGATGGCTCCCCGTCTGACGTTTGATGTTAGACTTTGGCCAAGGCCTACTTACTTATTGAAAAAATTGTACATTAATGGGCTACTTCAGTGCCGATTTTTGCACTTTTAATGATGATTTTGAGACACTTCACTGCCGACTTCAAGAAAAAGAGTTGTATTAAACGCAATTACACAATTTGTTATAGTGCTAATAACCCTTTAAGTGGTAAATCAATTAACAACAAAGATGTTGTTCAGGCCATGGTAACATGACGTTCAATAATAGTGTGTTTTGGCTTCTCTTGACTTCTTCGCGGTGTTGAGTAATATCTATCCTACGTCAGTGTTGTCAACGTCAACATCTCTATTTTTGGCCCGTTTTTACCACATTCCTTCCTCTTTTAAATGCCAGCCTTTCATGAATTAATTTCAGTTAATTGGGTTTGATAAGCCCTTTCTAAATTAAAGTTACTTTTTCCACAACCACATACTGAGCTAAGGCTATAGGAAAGTAAGTTCCTTTTTTAACCGGTTCTTCTTTCTTCTTTCCTTTTTCACTTTTCTAGCTTTGTTGTTTTACTAAAATGTTTTACTGCTGAAGATGACCCACATTAGGTTGAAACATAATATGTATACAGTTTTCCTGAATAAAATGGGTTTCTGGAGCTGAGACTGCAAGTTTTACTCTTTTCGTTATATTTACCTGCTCCACTTCAAGATTCCTCCTCTAATACTATGCTTTTAAGTTTTAGGGGCTTATCTCCAGCCACTCCGTAAATATATCGCAAAAAGGGACCGGTACGGAACGCATATACGACTTATATCTTGCGTCAATCAACACTTGAAAGTGACAACAAAAATATATCTAAGTTTTTCATAAATTTTTTGAGTATTTCTTTTCACAAAATCGGAGTATTCCGGTTTAAAAAAGACAATCAGTTTGTTTTAGAAATGTCAAGAACAAAACAGTTTATGAGACGTAGGAAAAAATGACAAAATTATAGACAGCATCAGAATTTTTAAGATATAGTGCTACAGGTCTGTTGCTCTTATTGAAAAACCGCCACTGGTGGATATTAGGTACTGGAAAGTGCATTTCCTCATTTAAACAATTAGTAACGTTACACTGTACATCAACAAGCTAAAAGAGTATAACTAAAACAAGTTTGAGTGACGAAATTTCTTAGGCCAGCGCAAGAAAATTGTTGGTGCGCCCCCATCAGCAAAGCAGATGTTCGCAAAGTGTCGGGTAGATAAAAAAGTTCCTTAGCAATCCACAAATGGGCGGGCTGCTGTCGAGGAACAATGTCTGGGCGACGGAGTCTGCAGGAAGTGAAACCACTAGCAAATGGAAAGTAATCATTTAGGGCAAATAACTAAAACAAACATAATTAATTTTCATCCTCGCAGTCGGGATAAAGCCGTTACATTTGCGGAACGTATTGTCTAGGCGCGAATAATAATATGGTCGCTGTTTTGTTTGAGAAATTAACTGCGCAAAGGGGGAAACTTGTGCGGGGACTCGCACAGTTTACTTGCGAAAGCTGTGAGTACTAGCTATTCTTGTAATTGTAGAACGCTTGAATTGAGAGTTGCAAGCAACTGTGAGATGCGACAGAATATCTTAGAAGGGTAGGTAAGATATCAGAAATTAGTTTTTTTTTTAGAAATCAAATTCACATAAAAAAACTTAACAGGTACCTATTTATTTATGAAAAGTGCCTTTTTTCAAACTTTTAAGTTTCTCACTTTTTGTACATATATATTATCATACATTTTCTCGGGTAAAATTTATATAAGTAGTGGAACTAGATGTCTGGTATTTAGGTACATCTGAATTTATTTGGAAAATAAAACATATTCGAAATAGTTTTTGGGCGATTATTTATAATTACCGAAAAACGGCCTATTTATGATAACAGGGACATCAAGTACGTGTTTCTCTTATCGCTATAGAAATAAACTAAATGAATACTAAGGTTCATCCTATTTAAAAAAACAATGGATTTTTCCAAGACATCCTTGTGACCGTTGAAGTTAAAGTAATTTTTCTTTAAGAGCAAACTCACGATAGAGTAAGAAGTAGGGTTATTTACATTCCAAACACGCGTCAGGAACAACTCATCCTCCCTATTGGAAAACCGGAGACGTTCCCAAATTCCTGCTGGAATAAGTGACATATTTTCAGGGAGTGCGGTTATTTGATAAATGGGGCGTAGAAGGGTAGGGCAGGTATAATAATAATAATAAATTTATTTTTAATTCCACTTAAATTTATTTTTAATTCCACTTAACATAATTTAAAAAGGAAGGGAGGAATCAAACAAAAATAGGTATACATTTACTTTTTTGGATTGTGTGTTTTTTGGCAGTAGGTCTTTGGTTTACATGAATTAATCTGTAAATAACTTGCCTAGTCGTACTTATTAACCATTTTTAATTTATTTTTTAAAATGTTTCTAGCTTATTTATTGTTTCAGAGTTTCAAATACTATGGAAATGCTAGATAAATTTTCAAGAATTTTTTGAAAAACCTTATTTTGTCTTGAATAATAGTATCCTATATCAAAGAATAATTTTGTTAGAAAAATTAACACCTGGTTAAAAAGTCCATCCAGATACATACTTTAACCCAAATAAACTCTTTGCAAAAAAGATGTGCAAGCCCTTTTTGTTCTGAATATGTAGCAACGCACTGTATTTGCCAAATATTATATAGTTACAAATTGTGGTGATTGCAGTAATGCATTTATGATATGTTATGCCAGTGTGATTTTATAATGCATGAGTTTAGTGGTCCAGGAAATAAATTACGAGTTAATATTTAGTTGTAAAATATTGAAGCTGTATGCAATGAATATATTGAAATAAAACTAAGTATGATTTAAATGAAGTTACTTGGAACAGCATAAAAACCAGGGACCCTTTAAGAGGGTCCCTGATAAAAACCTTTGAATTTTATACCGGTCATTTCTGCTGATACGTCTGGTATTTTTACCAGTATAGTCCTCCTTACGGCAGAATGCGTGCGACGTAAGGGGGAAGAACTCGTAAATATTATAGAATTAGTAACAGTTCAGGGGCGTAGCTCAATTTTGTGTAACTCACTGACTTAATTTTCATGCAATTGTTATTTAATTTATTGTTAATATTATTCTTAACGGTGATGCCTTAGACTATGGAGGAAGGCAAACCCTTATAAGATTGGCAATTATTTCTCGTGCTTGAGAATGCAACGTTCTTCCCTGTTAACTCATTTTGCACACGTTAACTCCCGAACATACGAAACGCCACTGAGCTCTCTGAGCCGGCGGAAAAAACTTGCCAGCGGCCTAAAAAATGAGGTCTGTGTGATAAACCAAATACGCAGTTAACTTTACGTACTATAGAAACGGGCACAAAACGCGTTGGATAACTGCTTTTGTTAGCCGACTGCTTGGTATAAGTGCTATGTTGCCGTATTTCAAAGGCGATGGTAGACGCGACGATGTTGAAAAAAATATAATAGGTGTTTTATCACACCGTGTTAAAAATAAATGATAAACAAAAATGGGTAAGTGGTCCCGTGATGCGAGCTTTATTTTTTCGGTATAATAGACTTGTATTCGCCAATAAATACCGACTACTCGTATAGAAAATCTCGCAACGCTGCCCACATTCTTTAGAAACGTTTTCTTTCGTGCTTTGGACTTTAGCAGAGCATGCTAAATGCTATGAAATAGATCGCGCCCCGTATATCACTATGTTGTGAGTTCATTTATATTTTACCAGGGTAGATCGAGAACAGGCGCCTCGGCAATAAAATACGAGACAAAACACTTTTTTAACCATATTCAACCGCACCTGGTATTAGAAGCAAAAGGAGATGAAGGAGACAGAGACGATAGATATTGTAGTAAAAACAATTGACTGCATGCTCGCCTAATATATTATTACCAATACTTGCATGGTTTACACTGTTCGACGGCTGGCCACTTACTTTGTGCAACCAAATGCGGTGGATATAGGCGTGCCATAATTTCACAGATCTTAGGATATACTTGGGTAAATAGTTACAATCGATATGGCTTTTTAGAGACCTTTTGACAATATTATATTGTGCATTAACCTTTACTCTGTATCTCTCAAACCAATCAAGATATCAGTAGGCCATTAGTAGCATCACAGGCCTATATTAGCGAAGCTATATAGGTCTGTGGTAGCCGAGGTGGTAGCATTCTATACTGTTCTCGAAAATTCAGAAGTGATGCACTTCCTTATACCTACTTTTTGTCTATCACTTCGGGAAATAGAAAAAAAGTGACTAATTTGGCCCATACCTAACCCTGTACAGTTTTAATCTGGCTGTCAATGTAATGATAATATGACAAATAGACAAAAATTACGTTAGTGCACGCCATGCGCCAGTTGAAAAATTTTGAGTGAATGTACAACACTTACAGGGAGACACATTTGTAATGGAAGCACGCCAGAATTTTTTTCTAGAGATATATTATATCAGAAAAAAATTTATTGTATTTAAGATTTTCAAAGCCTACTATGATTTTTTCTATATAGTAAAAAGTTACGAAAATCATTTAGCGATTTTTACCTCAAAACTAATTACGTCATTGGATTTGGGACCGTATAAAACGGGTTTGTACAAATTTTCGTTAAAAAGTAACAACTATTCAAAATACATACTGCGAAATAATCATTGTAGTTGTATCTATTCTGAACATTTTGAAAAAAAATCGTATAGTGGGTTTTGGACATCGGGATTAAGCTCTGAAATCATGCACCAAAATACCTACAGTTTTTTGCGACCAAGTTATCAAAAAAAAATCGGCAAAATTCGGATGAAAAATGAAAATTTTACGGGGTGCTTCCATTTCAAATAGGTCACCCTGTATATATTTTTCTCGAGAATATTTTCCACTGAGTACCGAAATCCACATTTTTGGTAACTTTTAAACCGTGCTAATATTTACCTATCTAACGATCGGGAATAAATAACCTGATATTTATAGCCCTGGAGCCCCGTGTACAAAAGTGCAACGATTAGCGGATAGTTTCTTTATGTTTTCATTCGATTGTACCCACATTGTGCAGCAACGTTTGGGGTGTCAGCTGGCTAGGTGGCGGTGGGGGTAGTTGCTAAGGGGTTGCAAACACATGAACAAATCAATTCTGTTTTCAAGTTTTCTTTTATTTTTCCTAAAGGACGACAGATTATGGCAGACGTATTTGGTACAGTTTAGACACACATTAAATGCTATAAACTAAATATAATTCGGCTTGACTACTTCCACCAGTGCCGGAGAGGCGGGGGTCAACCATCATATTTTTCAATAAAAAAATGGTACGCCACTGGAAAAGTAATATTTTTCAGCCCTAACCAAATTTTCCAATCAATTCTAAAAAAAAATTTTCTTGACTTTTTTCGAAAAATCTACTTTTTTTGAAAAATTAATTATTTTGTATATTAAATTTTTTAGCAGAAGAAAATCAAAGTAGGTGTAGGCTTTTGCAATTTTGCACATCTACTCAGTTTTTAATTCTGAACAACTTTCTTTGACAACATTTTGCCATAAAACTTACAAAAAGGATTTGAAAAATCATGTGTCTTGGAAATTTTGAAAAAGCCAATTTTTTGCACCAGTAAAGTGCCCGTTATGTAGGTTTTATGATAAAATGTTATTAAGGAAAGTTATTCAGAATTAAAAACTGAGTAGATGTGCAAAATTTCAAAAGCCTACACCTAGGTACTTTGATTTTCTTCTGCTAAAAAATTTAATACTTACACAAAATAATTAATTTTTCAAAAAAGTACATTTTTCGAAAAAAGTCAAGTATACTTTTTTCTTAGAATTGATTGGAAAATTTAGTTAATTCAGAAAAATATTACTTTTCCAGTGGCGCACCATTTTTTATTGAAAAATATGATGGTTGACCTCCGCCTCTCCGGCACTGGTGGAAGTAGACAAGCCGAATTATATTTAGTTTATAGCATTTATTGTGTGTCTAAACTGTACCAAATATGGCTGCCATATCTGTCGTCCTTTAGGAAAAATAAAAGAAAACTTGAAAAAAAAAAAAGATTCGTTCATGTGTTTGCAACCCCGTTGCAATTTTTGTACACGGGCTCCAGGACTATTACCTAACACCTCTTCACACTAGAGAACAATAATTGGGCAATGCATAAGTTCGAATGTGGGTGCCACTGAGTTGGTACCGACTGGCTGCCACGCCCATCTCGTTGGACCCAAATAATACTGCTCTTGATATTATCGTCCCAAGGTCGCTTCCTTGTCTCGAACGATTTTTTTCTGCCCGAACCGGCATACGTACGATCACGTACGAGTACCCACACGACGCTGAATTTTGACAAAACACGATGGCAATGAGCAGTTGGGTATATAAGCCAAAGTAGGAGCCGTCCTGGGCATATACAGTTTTTCGTCAACGAAATAGGTATACACTCATCAACAAAATGAAGGTAAGTGTAACGTTTAAGGGAGAGGACACAATTAGTTTAATTTTCTGTCTTGTCATTGAAATTGTACTTTAATGCTTATTTGAAAATTTTTCGAATTGCATTGATTTTTAAGTGAGTTGTTTCTTGCAATCTGAAATGGCATTAGTATACGAAAAAAGAGGCGACTTATTACAGTTTATAGGTAATCAGTTTCTGATGTTTAAAATGTCTCATAAATTAATTATCGATTACGGTTTCCCTTCATTTTGCGGTAACTAAATGTCTTTGCGGTCAGAATTTTGCATTTTTGTCATTTTAACACAGTTTTTAATGTAGATTTGTTTGCGATAACATGGAATTAAGTAAATCGTATGCACAGACCATTAGGTAAATTGCAGAAAAAAACACTTTTAAAAGAAATGGCTTGTGGCATATGGGACAAAATGCTTTGGTAATTGGCAACACCAAACTAGTTTCCATTAGTTTCCATTAGATATTGGAAACTAGTTTGGTGTTGCCAATTACCAAAGCATTTTGTCCCATATGCCACAAGCCATTTCTTTTAAAATTATAATGGGGACACTAAATATTCATTTTGAAAAAAACACTATTGTGGAATTACGAGATGAACTGTTCCGAAAAGCGAGAATTCTAGATATTATAAAGTATTTTCTAACTTATGGAAAAATCAAAATTGATTTTTTTTTAAATCCCCAAAGGGAACCAACGGTCCACTATATAGGTAAAGAAGAAACTGAAAAATCTAATCCGTAACTAGCCATGGACTTCGATTCAAACCAAAAGGTAACAAACACTCTTGCTTGCTTTTTAGGTTGGTTTTTCTTAAGAAAATTCATGAAAATGTGCCATGTAAACTCAAATTAATGCATTTTATTTTATTTTGGATATTAAATTCGTTGTAACGCAGGTACATTTGATTGGTTCCATTTTATAAATTTGCATTATAAATTATCAACAATGGTGTTTTTAACATGAAACCAACGTGTCGATTTTTTCTGGTGTGTGACGCCAGTGGCGATCGCTTGAAACAGCGCTATGCACAGGTCTTTAATATAGTGTTGGTCCAGGTTACACTTAAATTAAAAGAAAACTTCCCAAAAACAACAACACTGCAACACTGGTGCATAATAGGATAGTTCCACATACTAACTTCCCTATAGTTTTTAAATATTCGAAAAGTAAACATATAGGGATTTTTCATGTATATTTTGGAGGATGGGGAATCTATTATAGAATAAAATCAATAATTCTAACGAACTGTAGAATTTTGCAATAAATCTTATATTATTTCAGGCCGCCATCTTCGCTCTCTTCGCCCTCTTGGCTGTCGCCTCCGCTCAAATCTACGGACCAGCTTACGCCCCGGCCTTGGCTTACGCCGCCCCCGGCTTGGCTTACCATGCTGCCCCACTCGCCTACGCTGCCCCAGCCATCCAGTCCGGGTAAGTCTCTTAAATATATTTTTTTCTTTTTATTTAACATTGTGACTACGCGTGCGCGGCGACCATACAGACTCATGGCCTAATTTTGCCGTTGTGACCTCTTAAAACACCCAAACGAGAAGGAAGTTACTCGATTAAATGTTTCGAAAAATTGCCGAGTGAATTAGAACAAATGAAATAATGAAATTTAAAAAAATGTATGGAATAACGTTTATGTCTTTGGCGTAGATACGTAGCTGCCAACCGAGGAGCCGTCCACACCGCTCCCCTGCCAGAAGGTCCCTTCGCCTTCAGCCACCACATCAACACCGCCCCAGCACCAGGAACTCTCTAATAAGCCTTCATAGATTGATGATTGAGTTCAAAACATATATTTTTTAATAAATGTTTTGAAAAACAAAATATGGTTTTAATTTGTTCAGCGACATCGAAAATTATACCTAGTGAAGTATCAAAATCTTCAAGAAGTTATCTATTTATAAATGGACACCCTATTTAACTTTTGCATTTGAAATGTTTTGTGTATAAGATTTTTTGATTTTTTTTTTAAATACCTATAGTAATGGTGACCCAAGTAAGCGAGACATACCGAACATAGGTACTTATTTCTTTCTAAAGCATTCGATTTTTATTAATCTCATTCCAGTTGTCGATTTCCTAATAGAAATAATGCTATATTGCTGTAATGCAATAAATTTTGTTTTTTTTTATTTTTCTCCATAAATTTCATCAATTCACCAATTTATTCAAAAATGATTTTTCACTTGAAAACAATCAAAAGTAAAACGTCATCAAAAGTATGTTCGGTAGCCTGTATCGATAGAATTTTATTTACAACTCTAGCTGGAAAAACTAATGGATTTGAAAGGTTTACAAAAATAATACGGGTATTTTTGAAAACTCATAACTACTAATGACACTATTTTAAAACTTATAGCTGCTAGAAATTAAAAAAATATATAACTAATTTAGCAGCTATGACTTTAAAAATAGTGTCCTTAGTATCTAAACCTTTCAAATCCACTAGCTTTTCAAGCTAGTTGTAAATAAAATTCTATTGAACATACTTTTGATGACGTTTTATTACCTTATTTGCACACGTTCATAGATAATTATCTAACATAATTATATTGTAGTGCAATATCCGCAACCGCCAGAGGGCGCCACTTATGCCAACCAGTCTCATTTATTATCCACAGATTTTTTTTCACGAATTTACTTTTTAAATTAATTTATACTACTTTGTAGAAAATTTAAATCTCTATACAACAAACTATTCTACTGATTCTTTTCGTAAATTATATCGTTTGGGAGACAGCGCCCAAAATTCATCCAGCATACACATACCCACGCATATTAAACATTAGTGACATTAATCCAGTTACCTTTGGGAGCAAAACAATCACACTTAATATGCATATTGTGACATTTTGTTTCAGTATAATATATGCTTCATCATATTTTATATGGGGTATTTTTAATTCAATTAGGTACATTTAAGTTTAGATCGTAAAATGATTTAGTAACAATAGTTGCTATTTCTAATAAAAGGCTCGAAAGAATAGAAAACGTAATATTAGTGTGGATGTTGTGTTTCCAATGATAATTGGATTACTGTGAATAATGTTAAATATGCGAGGGTACGTATAGGTATAATATGATGGCTGAATTTTGGGCGCTATCTACCAAAAGACATAATTAATGAAAAAAAAAACAGAATAGTTTTGTAGAGAACTAAATTTTCTACAAAGTGGTTTAAATTAGTTTAAAAAATACAAAATGTCTGAAAAAGTTCTCTCTTTTAGGAAAGCAACAATTGTTGGAATGAGACTTAAAAAAAACAATTAATACTCAACATATATTATTTGGTGTACATTCGGTAAAAATGTCTATAGGTGGGTAAGTATTCTCTCGGTAAATTTAATAATTCTATAAATTCCTACAGGTATGTTCTATTAACTACCAAACGTTTTTTGTTAGTGGATTGATTGCCTCTATTTTATTTGAGAGAACCAATACTTGGGATGCAAAAAGTTGTAAACAGGCAATGGCTGTCAACTCAGAAACGACTATTCTCAAAATACATTGATAATAGCACCATCTAGTATCGAGAAAATAAACTATCTGGTTCTACGTAGTGTCCGTCTACTTTAGTAAATTATTTGACTAGATATACCTTTGCCTTCATAAAATATTGCCCGGTATTTCAAACATTACGTCGGCGCGTTTCGTACTCCTACAGTCTCGTAAAACCAATAATCCTAAAATCCGCGTCAGCTCCCGCTCCTTGCTGCCACTAGAAGAGGTATTACGGCAACTCATCAATTTTTATTTATCCCGTCTCTCGCGAATCGGAACGCTCGGTGTCAAAAACAGCGCGGGCGTCGAGTGTCAAAGAAAAGCCGAATAAAAGGAAATTCCTTTTTCCTGTTCCGATCAAACGCTAATTCCGCTTCTTTCTCTGCCGTTTTTTGTTCGCATTCAAAGTGGGGGGCGCGCTCTAATTTCACGGCAACATTTCGAATTAAACTTCCCGCACAGGTGTGGTGCGATTTAAAAGTTTTTATTAGCGGATTGTTTCCGGAATTTTCATTTCTGCGGTCCAGTGACGAGCAGACATTGTGTACAAGTACATAGCCGGCATGGGCGGCGTGGCACAACGAAATTAATTCGAAAATACCTATGTTAATGAGGCATTTCCGAATGGGTACTTATTGATCCAGCAATGTTGTAATTTGGAAATTATTTGAGTTTGGTAAACGCGCATCCGATGCTGATTGAAACAAGCTAATTTTGGTTTAACATTATTCCTTTTGTCTGTCAAATGCCTGAATCGAACCAACCTATGAACCTATGAACCTGTCATATGGATGACGCCAAAATTAAAGGACAGTAGTAAAATAATAAATTAAATAAACAGTATCTAATCAATACCACAATAAAGTGTATTTTCGTTCTTCACGAATTAGAATTTTGTCTTACAAATTAAAGTATGGCTCTGTCCTCTGTACTTATAATAATAAATTCAAATTCGACAATATTCACTTCTGGCAGCTTCATTGTTTTTCTAGTAAAATCCTAGACTTTGCTAATATTATTTCTATTAGTCCAAGAGCCGGCCGCATGATTTCAACTCTCATAAGATTATATAGAATAAGATGTTATGTAAAATGTAGAGAGGTATATTTCTTTACTTGAAGAGAGTAGGTTGCCTCAGATAATATGGGCCCGATTATTGTTATTTAAAGAAGTTGTGGTTACTTTTTAATTTTTTAATAGGTACAACCCGTCCCACGAACATAATAACTACTTTTTCGCAAAAGTCTTTTGATAAATTCGAAATGTGCCGTTCTAAAAATCGAAGGAGGAGGTAAATTTCTTAATTGGGTCCAGTACCGAAAGAAACCTCGAAAATCCGATAATTAACCAAATTTCCCGACTCCCGATTTTCAAGTTTCGAGAAACGGGACGGCTGTAGAATTAGCGAAATTGACGGGAAATCCTGAGGAACCGCTCTTGGAAATTGCGTGTTTTTTTTTATCATTTTTTGATTTTTCGGGGGCACCGGAAGCATCTGCACCTCACCTGAAGACTTGAGGAAAGGTTTAAAAATTCCGAGCCGAAATAACTTAGCTGTAGCTCGGCGAAAAAGGGCAATTTCTGACAGTTTTCGGACATTGGCTTTAAGGTGACGGGAAATGCCGTAAAAAAGAAGCGTCCCACCTGCGTTGGTCGTTTTTTTTTTCGCCGAAAATCCTTAATAACTAGAAAACGGCAAATAATTTACCTGAAAAAGTTTTGTTAAATATGTTGACCCGTTCTGCGGCCATCTCGCCGTACCGTCAGATCTCCCGAAAAACGGGTTTGAAAAAAATTTCCTGGTCATCAAACGGTATATAGTATATGGCACTGGCTGTATAGCGGGACTTCGCACACAACTCGCGTCCCCGAGGTCCAGACTAATTTGCCCTCGTCTTTCGCGCCGTATTTAACAGCGGAGGATTTTCGGGGCCCCGAAAAATTTCTAAAGAACCAAGGGACCCTTTTTTATTGTTGCTCCATGGGACTTCTTTCCTATTTTGTTCTATAATCATATTATCAGCGTAAATTTAAATATACTGTCTACATTTTACATACCTAACATTTCGGGTTGAAAGCAAGCAAAGGTTTTTGCTAGAATCACATAATAAATATGTAGTTTATACTACTACCATAGTCGAGTTTCGTACTACTACTGCTCTATCTACTTTTCCAACTATAACAACTTTTGGCGGCCATAAATGCTGGTTCTCCTTAAATCACTCCAAAACCGTTTAAAAATAGGTTGCATGTTGAAATAACAAAAGCGATTGCGCCGGCAAACGTTTTCTCTTTCTGGAATTTTCCCGGACGGGCACACGAACCTCCATAATCGATGCAAACTCTCCGTGTAAACACACCTTCAGGGCGTCGCTTTTTTATTTTCGCCAACACGACGACGCGCTCTTTGTGGAAATTTGACAAGTCGCCGATCGATAAGTCTGCTATAGATCCGTACCGTCCTGTGACCAGGACAAAGCATAAAATATCCTGTCGTTTTTTATTGGATTTCCGACTCGGGGTTTCGGGGTAAATAAAGTTTCGGTTTCGGGCGATTTACAGTCTGCCGTGACCTGAGAATTGATACTTTAGTCTAGTTACTACGAGAATATATCACCAAAGTCTAGAGAATACTATAAGTCAGCTCACTTCTTTGTTCTCTCGGAGAAAACAACAATTTTTTGCGACTGGTCGTAAATCAGCCTCGAACCGCTCTCAGCTACATATAGACCGGGAGATAGTGACAGATTTTTGGACGTGGTATGAATCAGAGAGTCATCCTGGGTTCTTCACATGGAAAAATGAATTTTCATTTATTCGAAAAATATGCGTTTTGATATGATTTTAGTCAGGCTGCCATGTGTTTAATAATGAAGTTCAAAATAGAAAATTCCTCGGAAAACCATAGGCATACCGTTAGCGTGGGTTCAAAGGGCTATTATTGTCACGTGAACTTATATTTTAATAATTAGTTTTTCCACGTTTCTGAACAGGCTGCCAAGGAGAAGTATGCAAGTGCTTGTTATGAAAATCCTGAAAAAAGGATGGCGATGACATACCTTTTACGCTTGTCCAAGTACTGTTTAAATTGAATGTTATTTAATAATTTAAACGATTTATTCGATGTTAAGTGTACTTGGATATGCGCAAACGGTATGCCATATTTTCTTCAGCAGTTTCATAACAAGAACTTGCATACTTCTCATTGGCAGCCTGTTTAGTAACGTGGAAAAATTAATTATTAAAATACAAGATCACGTGGCAATAATAGCCCTTTGGACCCACCCTAACGGTATGCCTATGGTTTTCCGAGGAATTTTCTATTTGAACTTCATTATAATACACATGGCAACCTGTATAAAATCATATCAAAACGCATATTTTTCGAATAATTGAAAACTCAGTTTTTCACATGAAGAACCCAGGATGACTATCTGATTCATACCTTATTATTGTGAGAATATGTGCCACATAATGCCCTTTGCAAGGCATACTGAGTAAAATCACGTCCAAAAATCTGTCACTATCTCCTGGTCTATAAGCTTATTTTCTTATCAAATAAGATATCGATCGCCGTACTCCGATGACGGCGGGCACACACAAGGCCGAGTGCGCCGACTTATAGTATTCTCTAGACTTTACATTTTAAAAACGGTGTTTTCTAAAACTTCTGAGTCTACCGTGTGTATATTTTAACCATAGATAGACAGAACATATTGAGAGGTTAAAGTGAATAACATCCATATACCTTTAGATTTAACATCCCACTTTTATTCGGTTGGTACAATATCAGTCAGGGGTGGCTAGGCTAATGTTTCTGTTGGCATGACATTATAACCTGAAATTTATTAATCTTTTCTCCAAGAACTCAGTGGAAGCTTCTCCACTCTAGATTGATAACTTGTATTATCAATTATTACAAGTATGGAATTATTTGGTATCCGCTCATTTGCTGAAATAATATTCTTCAAATACATCGTGATAATCTCTGGTAGAATTGGATTGAAAAAGTCTAATAAACCGCAATCTAGAAATCCATCTTCGCTTCCAACGTGTGTTATTTTTAACCTACGACCTTTTCCAGAGGGAGGGTGTATACCTCTTGGCCAGCCTTCCAAAAAAGCTTGCCGAAAACTTTGAATATTGTTGTCTTTCCATACTTTTGAAACAGTATGTCCCTAGTTTAAGCAAGTTTCATCCAAGTAAAAAATGTTTCTTCCCTCATTTCGAAATCTTCTTATCGCCCGTAGGTTATTCTCTTCTCCAACAAATGATTTCGGGTTTGTCTATGAGAATAGACTTTCGGTTTTGTTTCTCCCAGCGAAAATTCATGTCCTTAAGGACTGTCCATAATGTGGTTCTTCTCACATCGGGCAAGTCGAGATTTTCATTCACAGCTTCTAAGATTTTATTTAATGTTGGTAGCTCTTTTTTTAAATAAAACTTGTGAACTATCCTTCTTAATATGGCATACTTAGCATCGCTGTGGATTTGCGTTGGCTTCTTCCCTGTTTTTTTCATGTTCACCTGTGGTCTTTCTTTCTCTCAGAAATCTATAAGCTCTCTCCAACTCCAGTCATATTCGAACATTCCACAACTATAGCCGTCCTCCTTTTACAGTTTTAAGTGATCTCAAATCGATTCCGAATCACTTTGAGATCACATCAGCTGACATCGAATGTTCCTTTTACAAATTTACAGTTGATTATGAAGTGGTCAGTTTACCCAGCAAATCAACTTTTATGTAATTTGTATTGGTTTTGAGTGTTTCTGGGGTTAAGGTGGGGAAAAATATTGAAAAATTCATTCAAGGGTTAGATTATGGATAACGTGGTCGTACACTGTTCCATTTACCATTAAAAAATCATTTCACTATCAGATCACTTCATGTTCATTTCACTACAAATTCACTTGTGCAAGATGTCAAAAGGAGGACAACTTATGCTGCGAACAGTTCTAGAGGGCTGTTGATGTACCAGTGCATCGTGAACATTTAAAACTGTAGTTTTTTCTCTTGCAGGAAAATGGCTTTTACAAACCTGGTTCGAGGGTCTTGGTATAAGACATGAACTCGAAGCCAGACTACTATTATACTGCCAAACGACAAATGAATATTTCACCTTTATGACTATTCCATTTATAAGGATTTTAGACAAATAGGTGACTACCTACAATTTTAAGTCTCATATTTAATATAAAAGTATTAAAAGGCACATAATTAGGGGTTTAATAATTGCCATTATTAAAATTGTGAAGAATTTAGATAATTATACGTCGAGATCACACTGTATTTGTTTGTCCCATATACATAAACTACAGTGTGATCTCTTCGGACGGGGCCATCTCGTATAATTGAGGATTGAACTTCCTTACAGGTAAGTCGTTTAACCTCTAATTATCTACATCCTAATATATTATACATAATTGCCTCAAAAAGGGCATTAATATTGTAATCTAGTAATACTTTTATTTTCAATGTGTAAATAGGAAAATTATCCATGAAAATATGGTTGTTGCCTGAAAGAGATTTTGACAATAAAAAAACAAAATTCAGCATACGCTACTCATTTGATACACAACAACCATATTTTTAAAGATAATTTTTCTATTTTACACATTGAATTGATTGATTTTATGGCCCTGGAACCTCGTCTGTGCTATCAATTCCTTTTGAACACAGTATAGGTATGTCTCCTTTAACCTATGGCAATATAAGTATCGAGAACGTGGTCGTAAAGAAATGCCAAAAGTCGACATCATCCCCTGCGGCATTTTACCGGGTAGGGCTTCATCTGAAAGTCCCCCGTAAGAAGTCGGGAAGACTTACGGGGCAGCATTTTTGTGTAAAAGTCCCCCTTTGTGAAATTACCGGATTACTGGAGCTATTTAAGAACGGGGCATTCATTAATTTTCCCTCCTTTCAGGAATCCTTAGAGCGGGGAAGTTATACACAGGAAATCGGGGGGAGTTTTCGGGAATTCCGAAAATGCCTTAAATAATTACTATAGGAATCGGTATACCTGCTCTCTACTTCGAGAGTTTTGCTGGAGCTTTCAAAGAATTTTTTGCAACACGAAAATTTACTTTGCCATATTAAAATTATACGAAAGTCCTACGTACTGGCGAAATAAAGTGATAGAAATTTAATTTGTTAGGTTTATGACAAAACATATATGTATATAACTATAGACCAATAATAACAAAAATTGCATTGTATATTATTCAACAGTATACGGGTATGGTATAAATGAAGTTACTTGGAACAGCATAAAAACCAAGAGTTTTTCATGCTGTTTCAAGTGACTTTTAAAGGCCGGTCCACACGCAACGATGTATCGTACGATTCGCATGCGCAAGTAAATCGTTACAGATAAATCGTTGCGTGTGGACAGCAGATTTGCACAAAATTTAGAACTGTGCAAAGTTGGACGTCGAAGGTGAAAGTCTGAGCCGAAAAGCATAAATTTGGGAGATTTGCGCATGCAAATCGTAACGTGTGTACGCTTGTCCGAGATTTGTACAGTTTTTAGGTGCGACGGTAGCTGACTCTTACCTATTTTTAGTCCGGAAATTATTAAATTAGTTAAAGCTAAAACAATACCTGATTTATTTTAAATTGGTCAAAAAATATGTCGGCCATTTCGCATAATTTTATAATAGAATTCAATGTAAAAATACACTTCGTTTTTATAACAATATGCTTTAGACCATCTAGTTCTATTTAAACGTTTCCTGATTTCTCTTTTCCTTTTAACATTTAAACAAAACGTCAAAATACTCCAAAAACACTTCCTCCATGATTATTGTATCAAGCGAAAATTGCAGCTACACTACGATAAGTTGTTATAACGTGGACGCACTGAATTTGTAACGATTTTTTTGTAACGATTTACTTGCGCATGCAAATCGTACAATACATCGTTGCGTGTGGACCGGCCTTGAGAAATACCATTCCAAATATTTGTCTTTGTGCAAATAAAAAAATCAAATAAAAATGCGATGTAATTTTTATCGTCTATCTCATGAAGAGTATATAAGTTAAGTGTACACATGTCAATCCCAAACAGGTTGATGTATTCCGCGATTTATTTCTTAAGAAAGATTTGTCTATAGTTATATTTATATATGTGTGGATTCTCACGTTAGAAAATACCAAAGTAAAACAAACAGAAAGTAATAAAATGGAAGCTAAATTAGATTCCGAAAAAGTTTCGTGGCGTATACCAGTGATCGCGTGCGAGAATCGAGAATCACTAGTTTAATAATCGATATCCAATTATTTCTATAATGGTACCAAATGGACTCGAAGTATCGATTATGTGTTGAACTTTTAATGGCATAAAATATCGGATACTCCGTAGGCCGTAGGCCCCACTTATTTTTTTTTTTTATAAAAATATATACCTAATAGTGGAAATGACGGTTCAGACAGCGAGCTCTATTCGATATCCATTAGCTTTTATTTTATAAATCTATTATTCAACAGTTAATAATCAAAAATTTCCATTCGCTACTCGTAGATTTATTTAATTACACTTGACGGGTTCATTGTTAATTGCAGTATTTGCATTAGCGTGAACTTAAACGATTGCGATTCCATTAAAAATTCCGCGAGTTATGAAGCGAATACAATCATCTTCCATTATAAAATTTAAATAAATTTAACCGCAGATACGAAATTTTAATATTAATTTCAAATGTTTATATTTTTAAATGTCTACGAATGCCAGTTTTGTGTAGAGGGTAATAACCCGACACAAACTATGAAATGTTTTAATTAAATAAAAAATGTTAGTAAAACGAAATAGACGTAGAGTTAAGCCTTTCCAATTTTTAGCAATGAAATTTAGTTTCAGAACAAACTAGTCAAAATAAAAAAGCTGGTTTTGCCGGAAAACTTTTTCAGTGAACGTGGGTACATTTTATATAAAAGTCTTGACAAAAAATCACTCACACACTGCATGTATCGTTTAATATCACACAATCAGAAAAAAAAATAAAAATTAACATTAGTTCGTGAATCTACCGCTCCTGATCGCTAAAAATAGTATACATTTAGTGTGAGTCGTGAGTCAGAAAGAAAGCGAATGTCTATTTTTTACAATAATAAAAAAAACATTCAATTTCTTTTGCAACAAAGTAGCTGCCAAATCAATAGCACTCTGTTTTTTTTTTTGCAAAAATACAAATAAGTACAAGTAATGCAGAGACACTAACTAAACAAGGAGATATCCACGAAGCAATTTCCAAGTTAGTTGTTTGGGTAGACAACAGCATCCGATTAATAACCACTACAGCCTGCAAGTACATGCATGCTAACAACAGTGGTAGGCAATGTCACAGTCCAGAGGGTGAGTCATAGCCGGGAGTACGTATGTATAATTATTATTGTATTCTTGGATTGGAAAAAATGGACCAGTTCCATGGCCCCCTTGATCCCACGATCTTTCTGTTCTAGATTTTTTTGTATGGGGAACAATAAAAAACAAAGTTTACAGAAGGACTTATGAGACTGTAGAAGATCTTAGAGAAGCTGTTGAAGAAGATTTCGCGGTTATCGATGGGCGTTCGGTTAGAAAACCTTCACTTTCTGTTTTAAAACGGTGCAATACGCATGTATTAATAACAATGGCGGACTATTTGAACATCTCTAATAATTATTAGGTGACATTTTGTAGTTTTTAAACACTTGCTAGTACTCTGTTTTATAAATAAAATATATTAAATGTTTCAAAAGATTTCTTAATGCCTTAATTTTGATACCTAATCATAATATCATTGTTTACATGGCTAACTCAGTTAAAATCAGAATTAAACAGAAAAACCTCCATAACTCAGGATTGACATTATTTGTCAATAAGCATTTCAGTATTCCCATGGTTAACTACGTTAAAATAAAAATTAAACAGAAAAACCGCATAACTCAGTACAGGTTTGAAAAATTCATTATTTTTATAGAAATTAGAACTTTTTACAGAAAACTAGCTAATGACCGAACTAATAATTGTCGAAGTGCACAGGATTGACATTTTGTCGATAAGCATTTCATTGTTTCCATGGCTAACTCCGTTAAAAGAATTGAACAGACAAACCGCCATAACATTTTTCAAAATAATCATATCGAGTATCATATCGTTGGAAAGCTTGAAATGCTCGAATTTATGAGACCATAACCAACTATGATTTGTATTTAAAAAAAACGAAGTTTATGTCATATTTCGAAAATGACAGCTCATATGCAAAATAGGATTAGACCTCTTATTAGATCAGGGGCGACGGGTCGGGGGGGGGGGGGGTAATGGGGGTAATTACCCCCCCCCCAGGAATTATAATTACCCCAAAAATTTATTTATGGATGGAAAAATGGAAAGGCATTCCTATCGAAAGTGTCCCAAATTCAGCCATAAGCGCTTTGCATAGCAATAGTTATTTATGTACCAAGGCACTGAAGTTCAACTTTTTATGACTCATGTGGAATTTAGTTGCAGAGGCCTCTGGCCGAGGCAAATAAACCACATGAGTCATAAAAAGAACTTCAGTGCCGAGGTAAATATTATATTTTTTTGAAATCGGAAAAAAGTTTTATTAGGCAAGAAAATAATAATAAGGGATCACCCGTCCATGAACCGACTACGCGCGGCGTTGCTTGACTTTGACGATAGCTCTACCTAGGTCAAGTATGACAAAGACACGGCGACTTCGAACAGAAAAACCAAACTGCTGCTTGTTGTTCAGCCTCCATAATAAATCTATCGATATTCAAACCTACTAAAATATTTATACTGATAGATTGCGCTGCTATAGGTAACAATTTCGCAATGTGTACGAATAGTTAAATGGGTTTGGAATATTTGGTCACTTTTGACGGACGATGGCTCCGCGTCTGACGTTTGATGTTTACATCTCTCCAAGGCCTACTTATTGAAAAAATCGTACAATAATGGGTTACTTCAGTGCCGATTTCTGAGCTTTTAATGACGATTTTGGGACACTTCTTTGGCGATTTCAAGAAAAGTTATTTACCCTACAATTAACGTAGCTCTGTCTTTGTTGGTGGTATTGCCAGTAAGCGTTGCTAGTGCAGAGCGTAGTTTTTCTTATTTAAATAGACTATATAAAGATCTGGCTTAGGTCAACTAGTCACCAAGAAAGATTAGTTGGATTGGCGCTTATGTATATAAATAGAGATATTAAAATCGACCCCGAAAAAGTTATCGATAGATTTTCAAAAATTAAAAAAAGAAGATTACCCTTTGTCTTGTAAATATTTAATAAGTTTTGTTTTTTTTTCTTTAAGAATGTTTGATATTAACAATAACAAATAGTTGCGGATTGTCTTGTGTGTAGACTAGACTGTAGTCTTAAGTGTTTGAAAATGTTCAGAGTTTTGATTAAAAATGTTTTTTTTTTGTTTTAATCTTTTTTATTTTTTCATATAGCTATAACTTAGCCCACCCCTTTATTACCCCTCCCAGAGTGATTGTCACGCGTCGCCGCTGTGTTAGGTACATAATTCCCTACAACTTTTGTATTTACACTTTTTCTGTAAAATCAAAAATAGCGGAGCTAGCGGGATTTGAAGCAATAGGGAAAATCCATTTTTTTCGAAATATCTAGCAAGCCATGGACTTTTTCAAAAAACCAAAAGGCGCATTAAATTGGGCCCACAAAACTGCAATTCTTTCCTTCCTTCTAGCTCCGCTGGTTTCCGAGATCCCCATGCTAAACATTGAAAAAAACTCACCCTGTATATATTTTTTTAAATAAACTATAGGATATCCCCATCAGATCACCAGGCACAAGTGCATACAATTTTGCACCATTCCATATGATATATGGGACCCTTGAGTGAGGAATAATTCCTCACTCAACGATGGGAGAACTATGACAAAGTACAGAATTCTCAAAGTATATCAAGGTAGTCTAAGAAATTTTAGTCCAGAGGAAATTAACATTGTCAAAAACCACAACATTAAAAACATGTTTCTAAAATATCTAAAATACATACAGCATCATAAAACATAAAAATACTCGCACAACATAACCAAACAACCAAACAGGTAAAGAAGACTTTAAATTATTATTACCGCTTGCTTTGTCAATATTCACCAAAACAATAAAAAAAATCGTAGAAAAAAATCTCTTGTGCCGAAGAAGAAATCTCTTGTGCAATAGAAGAAATAAATCTTCTCAATCTTATCTCTGTAGAGGAGTCGATATATTGTAATGTTATACCTATAGATCCGGAAGATATAGTTTTCGTAGAATGTAAACGCTAAATATTTCGGTTTCGTGGTGTTCAATGTTAATTTATTATACCTATATTATGTTGAAGCTGTCCCTAAAATCGATCTCAGCTTTTTTTGTTTGTCTCATGGTTTATTCGAATAGGTTATTACGGTGTCATCCGCAAAACATATTATAATGTTGCCCTGAGAAGGAAGTTGTAACAAACTATTAATATACGGGGTGTAACTTTGGTTAGCACAGAAATTTTAACTGAAGGTAGGTTTCGACCACAAAAGCATGCCTATGAGGTTTATTTTGAAAAATAAATAAATAAAAATCACAAAAAATTACAAAATTCTTATTATACTTAGAAACATTTTTAGTGTAACTGGTTCACTCTCGCATGGTAGTGCACCTACTGATAAGGCGGCGGTCAACAACCTTGCGGAATCCAGCGCAACGCACATCATTCTCTTCAGTCTTCCACCGGCTTCTAAGCGGAAAGAGTGTCGCAAAAGCTCACACCTTCCAATTACCGAAATCGTCCGGTTCCCGCGAATTTTGAAGGCGAATAATAATTGTAATGTAACTTGTTCTTGCTGGACAATAAAAGTTGTTTGATGTTTTCCAGAAAAATGCATTTTTTTTTCAAGGCTATATCAATTATTCTTGGGATGTATATGGTAACTCATCATACACCCGGTATATCCAATCATTTAAATTAACCCGATCTTTGAAGCAACAGGCCTCCCGCCTATCACCCTTCAAACCCCCACCGCCGAATTAGCCATCGTTGCCCGGATTCCGGGCAACTTGATTTACGGGGCTGCTTCGGCCGAAGTAGCCGAACACGAAACAATCCGACGGCCGGCGGCGTCGGGTGTGATTGGCAGGTCGCGGGCGGCGGCGGGTGATTTATCTAGGCGGCGGCGGCCCGCCCCTTCGGTCGCCGGCGACCTCCGATAAAGTGTCACAAAACGGGCGGCGGCAATACGTCATCCGCAGGAAGCGGTCCAGAGGACCCTCTCCGGACGGAACGGGTTTCGTTCGGGGACAACTACCAGACCGAAACTAAGGGTTTAGGTTTACTGAGAGAGGATTCGAAGTGTTGATGATTGATATCATTTAAGTTTTCACTTTCATTGCCGAATTGTTAATTATAGGAAGTCATAACAACGTATTCTTTCAATGATCTGGGAAGCTCGGTCTGTTTGAACAATGATAATATTCTGTACGCCCGCAGATCAATTGTCGATCGGGCTCGAACTACTTTTTTTCCAGAGATAAAAAATATGTTTTGTAAATGTGTCCCTGCTCGGCACTGAAAATCCTTTTTATACCTCATGTGATTTATTTGCTTCGGCCTTACAGGCCTCGGCACGTAAATTCCACATTCGTTATAAAAAGTTGAACTCACACAAATAACAATTATTTTTTGCAGTTAAGATTAAGAATGTCTGTTAAAATTATTTTTTGATGAATTTCCTATATACTTGTCTTAACGAATAAGCCGACCTCAGAATTGACATATTGGTAATTTAGTTCATACCAATTGACAATAATTTGTAATTTGGTTTTTTTTGTTACGCTTTTTTTGAATAGCTTATTGAAACTAATTACTTTAGTATTTTCTCGTTGACTGACGTATTAATAAGACTTCTCAAGGCTATAGTTACATGTCCTGGAAAGTAGATGGCGCCTATGGTCAACAATGTATTTTGCATTGTATTTTGTCTCCGGGAAGCGCATGGTGACATGACAGCCGTGAGCAGTCTTTATTAATACGTCAGTCAATGATTTTCCGCTTATATTTCATCTTTGTTCGGTTAGATAACAAATAATAATTGAATAATAAAATTTAAATATTTTTTAAAAAAGACTAAAACTTTAATAAAATAATATAATAACCGGACTAAAAGGTGTTAAATAATTTTTCCTATCCTCATAAAAATTAAAAAAAAAAACGTGGGGCACATGCAATAGATAATAGTATTGACCTGTCATTGAGAAAACATTTGCAGTGCAATACAATAATTTTGTTAGTGACTTAAGTGTTTTCTTTATGGGGCTACGAAAAATTATTTTATACCTTTTTGTCAATTTTTTATATTGTCATATTTATTATTTTATTATATTTTTAGTCCTTATTAAAACGTGGTATATTAAAAAAGTTATTAGAATTTTATTATTTTCTGCTTTTTAGCCCTTTTTTTTAAATTTTGCAATCGATTTTAAACATCTTGTTGAGATTATGACAGAGACCTGTGGCAAATTTTAGATTTATTTCACTTTCTCTTCACCTGATCATATTTGAAATAGAAAATTGTTAAACCTACCGACCAATAATATATCAATTTTTTTAATTGTTATTTTTCTGAAAATAAAATAAAAAATGAATCAAAATTAATGACATAAGATTCTCATTTCATTATTAAAACATATTAATTCCAGATCCTTCTTATTTACCAACTTATGGAATTGCTTATCTGTTCACAAATTTCCACTAGTCAAATATTTTTATTTAATATTGATCTTTTTTTATAATAACAAAATAACATAATAACTACGTATATGTATATACCGAGTTAATATTGCATTGTCATCCAGTTCTGACCTACGTTTAAAGTCTCAAGTCTAGCCCATCGGGAAATTAATTTAAAATCGATTTCAAAATTTCACGAACAAACACAAGTCAATAAAAACGTGGTAATAAAAATGACCAAATTTTCAATTTTTTTGTTTACCAACCAAATGTCATATCTTATGTCAGTGTCCAATAGCTAATATTAATACGTCAGTCAACGCTAATATTTTTTCACTGTAGAGGCACTTTGGGTGCTTTTCACATTTTCAATTTTTTGGCCCCTTGTCAGTATGTTTTTAGTCTAATTATTTTCCCATAAAAAAACTTTTTACCTTTTTTCGACAAAGTGATTGATACACTAATCCGGAGAAAAATTGTATGTTAATTAATTTGATTTTTGTGATTTTTCCATTGCCTACCCCATAGCACTGAATTAAGTAAATCATTAGCTCTAAATTAAACATTTTTTAGATCAAAATATATTTTTACTCCCACCAGAAAGTAATTACTGAATTTGTTATCTACTTTCAAGTACGAAATGAAAACAGTCAAGTTTCCCTTTAACGTCTTTTTATTTAGATAGTAATTATTATCCTTGAAATAAAGGAAGATCACTCTTGTAAACTTTTCAAGTTTTTGCGTTTCTGAGGCATCCTGCATGTTTTTTGTAAAAAAAAAATTTCTGGTATTTCCGTGAGAAGCAGGACTTGCTTGAAGAATTTTGTTGAAAAAATTGATAATAAAAAAGTTTTCTCTGGTGTAAACCCCATCCGGTGACATACTGCATACAGTGTGAGTACACAGATAGAAAGAAATAGAATATTAAAGAATTAAATAAAATTTATTTAACTCAAAAAAATTTGATTCTTGTATATGGCGAACCCTAGACTAACTTTGAATAAAACACTTAGTTTGTTTCAATTTAAAAGAAACATTTAATTTGAGACAAATAAAATATTATTTGGAAGGAATTAATTTATATTCGAATGGAGATACTAATGATTTAAATTAAATAAATGATATATTTCCAAGGAACAAATCTACAATTTTAAAAAACATTTATTCTATTTAAAAAATTAGGAAAGTTGCGTCAAACAACTGTGATGGGTTGCATTACCCATTCAGGGTATTCACTCAAATAAAATATTATTTATTTAAAGTCGATTCAAATAAAAAAATAATAAGTTTACTTAATTCATAAAAATGGAAATTGGATTAGAAAAACACGTTAATTTGTAATGCTATAAAAATATTTATTTCAATACAATTAAAAAACAATATTTGGTATACAAACTATACAAAATATACCAAGGAAAGCGCCTCATCATCATACAGGTGGCCTATCTGATATATTTCCAGTAGTTCTTTGAGATTTGTTTCTATTATTGTTTATATGCGTATACTTACAAAAGTTGTTGAAAACGCATAATATACCTACAATATACACAGTACACCAAACTATACTCGGCTCCTCGGCGGCTATAAATGATAATAAAATTGCGCGCACAAAACCTCTAGGAAGACTACAGACTACAGGCGCGTACCTATATAGTCCACCTTACGAGAGAATACGAGCCTCAAGAATGCGAGTAAAAAATTTCTAATGTTGCCAAACTTCGAAATATAATTCTCCTTAGGAAATATAATAAACCAAAGCCATTACGCTAGTGCACCAGAATTGTACAGGTTTTTTGCGATCCGGCAACGCCTAGCAAGCCCAGTAAAGATTCTTGAGGCTCGTATTCTCTCGTAAGGTGGACTATACTTACACGGACACGGAACAGCGCCGAACGCCGATACTAGAGTGCGCCCTCCGCCTTTCCATATTTTCTCTTCCTTTCTATCTTTCATTCTCTGGAGTGACACAGCTATAAAATGGTACGCAGTATTCTTTAACTCAAACAAAGTCAAATTTACCTAAACCAAACAACAATGTGGTTTACCCAAACAACCAAAAGCTAATACTATAGGTAAAAATTATTCTTGTTTGCACCAAGTAATACCTTATTTAATCAAAATAATATATGCGTCCTCTAAACAATAATGTGTCAAAAAAATCAAATACCTTACCCAAAAAGCACTTATTTTTTAATTGAAACAAGTAAATCTTCATATAACATAGTTTTTACGGAAATAAATATTATTTCTGGCAAATAATTCGTGATCAAACAACAAATATTTTTCTATGAAGTATTTCTATCTGTGCAGTGTGACCCATTTGTTTTCCCAGTTTATTAATTGTGCGATTTGTCCCGTATTTTCTTTTAATTGTAGAGCTTGACAAACTACATTTCTGGGCAAAAATCCACAAAATTCTACTATTCCACTTTCTAGAAACAGTGGTATAGGTATACCAGTTATGACAATGGCCGCTTAAATCAGTCGCTACCTAGTAAAAGCCCCGTTTTTTGCTGAAAGAGTAAAAAACACTGCCGTCCGCCCTCTCTCTATACAAAATTGTCACCGCCATATGCCATGCCCCTGGTCCATTCACAGCGGCCTCCCCGAACGCGGGACTTTTCGAATGCATTGTTTTTTTGCCGCCGGCGATATTTGTCGATGGCGATGAAATTAATGAGGTCCAGCGATGACAATGGGCGGTCGTGCGTTTGAAGCCTTGTCCGGCGATTTTTGATCGGAGCCTCCTATTAACAGCAGGTGTTACTCATCTGGCGATCTCTGGACATGACTGTGGAACGCCGGGGGATGGATTTTAGCAAAAATTTAATTGGTAGCTTGTCAAAATTATAGAGAACTTGTTAGGTCGCTCGCTGTACTCAACGTTCTCAAATTTACGTCGACATTGTTTGCAAACATGGTATGGTATCCGGATCGGCAGAACAGGGCAATTATTTACTATGATACGAACGGTATGACTTACAGTATCGGCTACATAATAGTAGATATTGTATACCGCGGGACTGCTACTACTGTACTTTTAATGCCGAATGTAAAGTTTATAGTCCGACCGAAGCGAGGGCCCTGATTTACTTGAGGGATTAAGAATACTACTTCAGTCCCAAGGTATATCCAACATTTTTCGTACTTCCAGAACTGAAATGTATAAATATATTAGAATATAATGAAAATTCATGGGTTTAAAAAATTGCCGATTTTGGCAACTGCGAATTCTCCCTTAAAGCGTTGACGGCTATAGTTTCGTGTCCTGGAAAGTAGATGGTGCATATGGTCAAAAATGTATTATGCATTATATTTTGTCTCCGGGAAGCGCATGGTGAGCCAGAGAACTGTCAAACATGACAGCCGTGGGCAGTCTTTATTAATACGTCAGTCAACGCTTAAAGAATACTTACTAATAGAAGGCCTTAACAAACGTTACCATAGTAGATAATGTTGTAAAAATCTGGCGTCCGTACGTACAGTCGTATCGTCTCTTTACTTGACTGTCATCATGTCTGAAAGTGCGTTTTTTGATATTGATAAAAGAACGAGCGAAGTATCCGAAGAATTATTACCAAGAAAATCGAAAAAATATATGAGCAGCAGTACGAGGCATTTCAAAAGTGGTGCCGTGTACAAAATGTCGAAAAACCTACCGAAAATGCCTTGCTAGTTTATTTCGATGAAATATCAAAAGTTGTTTGTGCTTCAATCCTCTGGGCACATTACTCAATGTTGAAATCGGTTATTGTTATTAATATTAGAGAAAATATCGACATAAGTAAATTTCGGGAGTTATGAGCTCTTTTGAAAAGAAGAAAATGAGGGATTTAAACAAAAAAAAATCAAATATTCTCACAATTAATTCAGCAAGTGGTTCAGTTTTTAGAAGAGGCCCCCCGGATGATAAATACTAGTTATGAAAGTAAGTAATTGTGAAAGTTTTATCTCCATAAGGTTTTAACTAAACAAATCTTTTGTAGGTATTTTTTGCAATAAAATACATATTAAAATTATAATTTCATTCTTCCGGGATTTCCGTCATTATTCGGGAGGGATTAAATATGACACTTTAGTCCCTATCAAAATGGAGTGAAGTTGTTATAGACCGGGAGATAGTGACCGATTTTTGGACTCTCACAATAATAATAAGGTATATGAACCAGACAGTAATCCTGGGTTCTTCATATGAAAAATTGAGTTTTTATTTATTCGCGAAAAATATGCGTCTTGATATGATTTTAGTCAGACTGTCATGTGTTTTATAATGAAGTTCAAAATAGAAAATGCCTCGGAAAACCATAGGCATCCCGTTAGCGAAGGCCCACGTGAACTTGTATTTTAATACTTAATTTTTCCACGTTTCTGAACAGGCTGCCAATGAGAAGTATGCAAGTTCTTGTTATGAAACTGCTGAAAAAATGATGGCATAGATACTTACCATTTGCGCATGTCCAAGTACAGTTTAAATGAGTGTTATTTAATCATTTAAACGATTTATTCGATGTAAAGTGTACTTGGAGATGCGCAAAAGGTATGCCATCTTTTCTTCGGCAGTTTTATGAGAAGAACTTGCCTGTTCAGAAACATGGAGAAATTAAGTATTAAGATGCAAGTTCACGTGACACTAGTATGTAGCCCTTTGGGCCCACGTTAACGGTATGCCTATGGTTTTCCGAGGAATATTCTATTTTGAACTTCATTATAAAACACATGGCAACCTGACTAAAATCATATCAAAACACATATTTTTCAAATAAATGAAAACTCACTTTCCATATGAAGAACCCAGGACTTCATACCTAATTATTGTGAGAATATACGCAACATAATGCCCTTTGGAAAGCATACTGGGTAAAATCACCTCCAAAAATCTGTCACTATCTCCCGGTCTATTACTTTAGTCACGGAAGTACAAAAACACAGTTTATTAACAGGAAAAACTGTTCATATGTTTCAACCCATCTAGGGGGTCACCTTCTGCAGTAAAACATTTTGCTAAGCCAACAAAGCTAGGAAAAAAGTAACAATTTAGGTAACGTGTTTGTGGAGCTGAGACTGTAAGTTATACACTTCAATATATGGACTATTTCCTCCGCTTATATTTATTACTACTGTAACCATCGTTACTGTCAACGACTAGCTGCTGTCTAGCTTCATATAATGTTCATAGATACTGGATGAGATGTAGCCTTTATTATGTATAGTTGAAATCAGTCGAAACCGTACGATGTGTATATAAATTCTAAATTCTTGAGACTTTTGGATTAACAATACCTAAATGTAGATATTTATTTGGATTTAAGCATTGAGTAAAGGATTCTATTATTCCTTTATTCAATGGTTTACGCAGTCAATTTTCCGACACACTGCACACTGCAGAACCATTTTTTACGCACTTAAATCTTAATAACTATCATAAATATCAACAAAAAAGAACTTTTAGAGTTAAAAAGTCAAACGGATCTGTAAGCGTCAATAGTAAAAGACGCCTAAGTAGCGACGGCATTCAAATTTATGAATGAATGGAGAGTCACATGGAGGTGGAAGTGGGCGGCCACTGTGGTGCCGGGTTGGGCGTTTGGACTTAAGCATGGCCTGATAGCGTAGAAGTTGTGGGTTCGCCTGGACACCATTAAAACCCAATGAAATTTACTAAACGTCCACTAGAATTTAAGTATAGCTATATTTTATCCAATATATATGTAGAAGATCATATACAGGGTGAGTTTTTTTCGATGCCCACTATGGGGATCTCGGAAACTAGCAGAGCTAGAACAAAGGTTAAATGGGGAAAGAATTGCAGTTTTGAATGCTCAATCTAATGCCCCTTTTCGATTTTGAAAAAAGTTCATGGCTCACTAGATATTTTGAAAAGAGTGTTTTTTGGCTATTTCATCAGATCTCTGTAGTTCCGTTATTTCTGAATATACAGAAAAACTGTAGAAACACAAATTGTAGATAATTTTGGGCTTATTAAGATAATCTAATCCAATATTTTATGTTATTTGTGATTTTTGAGATATGACATAAACTTGAGTTTTTTAAATGTAAATCATAGTTGGCTGTGGCCTTATAAAATCGGCCATTTTTTGAGCTTACCAAAGACATAATACTAGGCACAGTTATTACAAAAAATAAAAGAGCTATGGCTAATTTTCTGTTTTTTTTTTTAATTTTCACATAGTCAGCCATGGAATATTTTCATAATTACGTTCTATTTTAAAAGCTTTTATTTAACTTGCAATGTATGTATGTATGTATGTATGTAATTTGTTCGGGTGGAATCTTGCAACTCAATTTTGAAGCAGATATCTTCAACCGATCGAGCTGAAATTTTGTACACACGTTTAATTTGGATGACAATGCATGATTATATGTGTGACGTCATTCTAAATCCAACATGGCGGATCACCCAAGATGGCGGACTAGTTAAATTTCAACCGATCGAGCTGAAATTTTGTACACACGTTTAATTTGGATGACAATGCATGATTATATGTGTGACGTCATTCTAAATCCAACATGGCGGAACACTCAAGATGGCGGACTAGTTAAATTTCAACCGATCGAGCTGAAATTTTGTACACACGTTTAATTTGGATGACAATGCATGATTATATGTGTGACGTCATTCTAAATCCAACATGGCGGAACACTCAAGATGGCGGACTAGTTAAATTTCAACCGATCGAGCTGAAATTTTGTACACACGTTTAATTTGGATGACAATGCATGATTATATGTGTGACGTCATTCTAAATCCAACATGGCGGAACACCCAAGATGGCGGACTAGTTAACTTTGACTTGTGTAGTTTGGTGAGATAGGCGTCAACAGCATTGGTCTGCAACCTGTCTCGTTGTATATTTAGGCTCCAAGCTCTTCGCGCCTGGTCAAGCATACGTGGCCTTAAGTAGGGTTAGATCATTAGAAGGTCTCCTCATTGAAGAGCTAGACTGTTCTAAACTAACCGGCAAACGACCTTGCAACAATGATGCGTTAACTGAGATGAATAGACTCAGACACCTGGCCAAACTAAAAATTACAAAATAAATTAAAAGTAAAAAAATATTTTTAAAAAAAGCTTTTATTTAAATGCGCTAAAAAGAATAAAATAATCTTTTCTTTTAAAACTTTTACTATCAACTTATAACGTCATTCCACAATTTATATGATATAAAAGCTTGTCGCGAGATTTAAGTTTTCAAACTAAGTAAATACCACTACTTAAATCTCGCGACAAGCTTTTATATCATATAAATTGTGGAATGACGTTATAAGTTGATAGTAAAAGTTTTAAAAGAAAAGATTATTTTATTCTTTTTAGCGCATTTAAATAAAAGCTTTTTTTAAAAATATTTTTTTACTTTTAATTTTTATAATTAGACATACTTCAAACTTTCTAATATTTTGTTTTTAGCTGGTAACAAAATGTAACTAAATAAAACAAAAATAAAAAAACTCAAAAGGTGTTCAAACAATCCACCATTATTATTTATGCAAATATTGCATCTTTTTAAAACTGAATTTGTCGCCTTTCTTAGAGAGCGCCTGTCAATACTGGCAATTGCTTCTGAATCAGCTGCTCTTAATTCAACAATTGCCTCATACTTTATTTTGTACTGTTCCCCACAAAAAGAAATGCAAAACAGACAAATCGGGGGATCGGGGCTGCCAGGAAATAGGTCTATTTCTCCCTATTATAGAGCTGATCTAGGTAATTTCTTACGGACAAATAACTATGTGGTGGAGCTCCATCATGATAATTTTTGTTTTATTTTGTTACATTTTGTTATCAGCTTAAAATAAAATATTTGAAGTATGTCTTATTATAAAATAGAACGTAATTATGAAAATATTCCATGGCTGACTATGTGAAAAATTAAAAAAAATCAGAAAATTAGCCATAGCTATTTCATTTTTATAATAACTACGCCGAGTATTATATTTTTGGAAAGCTTAAAAAATGGCCTATTTTGATAAGGCCACAGCTAACTATGATTTACATTTTAAAAAATTAAAGTTTATGTTATATCTCAAAAAGCACAAACGACATAAAAAATTGGATAAGATTATCTTACTAAGCCCAAAATTATCTACAATCTTTGTATCTACAGTTTTTTTGTATAATCGGAAATAACGGAGCTACAGAGATCTGATGAAATAGCAAAAAATCACTCTTTTCAAAATATCTAGTGAGCCATGAACTTTTTTAAAAATCCAAAAGGGGCATTAGATCGAACATTCAAAACAACCTTTGTTCTAGCTCTGCTAGTTTCCGAGATCCCCATAGTGGGCATAGAAAAAAACTCACCCTGTATAATTTTTTTTGTAAAACGTCCGGGTTAGGTACAGGAGCCATAATTAAATCTCCAAACGTATAGGTAGCATTTGGCAGTGATGCCAGTGATGTTGGCGTGCTAACAAATTGTAAACAAATCCGTCTATTGTTTTTTATATGTCTATGGGAGTGAAGGGACGAAGGGTTGTTCCAGTAGGTATTAAAATAATGATCACCTACATCAATTCGACCAACTTTGAAAAAACAAAATTAAAATTCCAGTCCAGGACAGTATTTAATTTGTTTATGGTAAATATGCATTTTGGTGGCCAAAACGAGAAAAATATTTATGTGTGACACATCGTCGAATTCAGAACAAATATAAAAAATCTAGGTTCATATTTAAAAAAAACACGAAGATGATTCATCTAGGTATCTTAAAAACGAAAAGTCGGCCCGAAAATATAAACATACCATGATGTAGTACAGAAGAAGTTGCAATGGAAAGTCCCTGGAAGTACTTCTCAGTGATTTTTTTACTTCATCTATACCTACTGATACTCATTGCATTATACACAAATGAACTGTGAATAATTTACACCACCAACCCTTCTTACATCCCGCAAGTCTCTTCGAATGCTATTAATGTCCCTCTCGTAACGGCCGTTACGGTCTAACCCCGGGCCAGTTAAGTCCACCCCACCGGCTCTATAAATCGACACGGTGATTGGAAGCAATCAATGTAAGAGTGTTTTTGCGCTCGGAATCCAGCTCGGAGCTGCGGTCCCGTCCGGATCCGTCCCATCTTACCTTTGAACGGTTTACTTAGTCCGCGGACGTTTATAAGGTACAAAACACGAAGTACATTTTCCTATTTTCTCTTCTCTTGGAGTAACGGTATTGCGTCAAGCCCAAATTGACATTCGGGAAACACTTTGGGGAGAGTTTTCGCGGAGACGGAAGTTTGTTTGGTTTCAGTTCCAGGTTCATCAGTAAATGGAGTTTTCAAGTAGGTATACACTTATGTATCTACTGTATAAAATTGTTGTTTCAACCAGTGGCGTGCCCATGGGGGGTTTCGGGGGTTCAACCCCCCCCCCCCCCAAGCAGGTTAAATTTTCAAACGAAAAGTGAAGAAAAAAAGGGAAAACAAAAGAAAAACCGAAAAACTACTCTACTAAACTACTTTATTAAACAAAAATGTTATCTTTTATGAGTTAGAACAAATGCACTTGTAGTCTAAAAACGGATATTCGGATAATGATAATAATAATTGCAATGTACAGTTCTCCTTCTGCGGCGTTAGCTACAGGGGTAGGGGTACAGAATACAGATGATCAAATACATCTGTACCGTCAAATGGAACGAATCGGGACGCTGCGCTGGGGTCAATCGGGACTCGGGGCAAACAGGTTTTCGGGAAAATAACTCTCCGCGGTGTCGCGAGGCTAATCCCATATAGCAAAATTACATTGGCGGAATATTCTGATGATATTTTTTCAGAGAACATGCACATTGTAGGAATATTCATAAAAACTGTAGAAACATTATTTGAACATTCAGGCAACATTCAGGTGTTCGGTGTTTGCCTTTTGAAGGTACTATTTCACGTATTATAAATATCCACAAATATTCATTCATTGAAGATTAATTTGAAACTTCAGAAGCATTTTTGTATGTTCTATGTATATCCATTTAATATTCACGTGTAAATTATAAAATAAAAAAAACGCTAACGCCGGGCGCAGGGTTCGAACCTACGACAATCGATTTACAAGTTCAACGCTCTGACCAACTGAGCCTTCGACGTACTTGGAAATATTAGCTAAAAATAGTGTAAGCTAGAATCTCGGTGACGTCATGAAATTCCAGTTATCGCCACTCGTGAACATTGATAAGATAAGTATGTCGTGAATGTTTTATATACAGCCATTTGTGAACATTCATAAGATATTGGCTGTATGAATATACTATTTAACATGTTCTAGCAATATTCCAAAATTGTACATTCCTAAGGTGAACGTGCCTATAATGTACTTAAGTTAAATGTTCAATTTGTAAATATTTATAAGAACCACTAAGTTAGGAATATGTTATACAAGATATTGTGGAAATATACATCATTCGGATATTCATCTAATATATTTCTATCTGCGCTTAACAAATATCTTATTGAACATATTTCGTAAAATATTGTAACAATGTTTTATAAATATGGGGGAATATTTTTTGCACATTAGGGACTTATTTTGTATATTCAAAAATATTAGATGCTATATGGGATGTTTTCAGGTCGGATAGTAGTCGGAACTCTTAGTCCAAGTCCAAATCCAAAAAACGAAAACTTGATTTTGGATTGTAGGTTTATTAAAATCAGTTTTGTTCCTTTTTAAGAATAGGTTTTTTTTTTATTGTTAGTATATTTTTAACTACCAGTCTTAGATTTTTCTCCCCACCCCTCCCATTCTCCCTCCCCTAAACCTCCATTCGCTTAACCCCCGAACCCCGCCCAGACACAATTTCTGGGCACGCCACTGGTTTCAACATAGCAACTTTTTTTTACGAAATTTTTTATCTGCTATTTTTCTCATTAAAGTAACGCCAACGAGCTGCTTAATGATAAAAAAAGCACCGAAGTAACTCATGGCTTAGCGCTAAAACCTGGATATTCACAAGGTACAAAACGCAAGGAACAAGGAACAATATTGCAAAAGGCTCTTAAAGTTTTTAAGTTTCTAGAAGTAGAAAATAAAGTTGAAGGGAATGTCATTTACACAATAAATAAATGTTGGCTCTTTCGCCACCGAGCACGCAATTAATGCAATTTCTTAATCTGTAGCTTTATTGCTATTTTTACTTACGAAATCAATTTGCAGCTCGCAATTCAACTGTGGCTTACCTGAAACAATAAGATGGAATAAGTATAATTTTGTACATCGTAGTAAATTATATCGCAATAATGATTTAAATTATTGACTAAAATACCACTGAGAATCCATAAAATACAATGAAGAAGGCAATTAGTGCATTTTTTTTAATTGATATTCTTTAGCTAACTATATATCAATTGCAATAAACAACACTTAGCCGATGGAACCCCTATCTCCAGTAGCTGTGCCTACGGCTACAGTAGGAGTCCCTGGTTCGAGTCCCGGCTGGAGTGCATTTTTTTTTTCAATTGATATCATTTACCTGATATGCCACAAAACATCCCTTATTACTTATAATAAATACAGGTATTAAAAAAAATCTTTCTTTGTTAATATTCTTGGCTTGACATTGTAGGTTAGAATTTCCCCGTTCGATAGTTGCATTAAGTTGCTAAATGTCGAATATTGTGGGTTGATGAACAAATAGGAAGTTCTCATAACCAACAATCATGAATGGTTATCCTACACCCTATAACCCCTTCTAGTAGCTGTCGAAGACGCCGAAGTCTCCTACATCTCACCGCTACTAACTATATATATATCAATTGGAATAAATAACAATAGCCGATGGAACCCGTATCTCCGGTAGCTTAGTTGGTTAAGTGCCTACGGCCACAGTAGGAGTCCCGGATTCGAGTCTCGACTGGAGTGCATTTTTTTCAATTGATATCATTTACCTGATATGCCACTAAAACATCCTTTATTATGGCTTGTCACGGCTTTGTACAAAGCCCTGTACAAAATTAGGTATTTCATATAGAAGTAGACCGACCTTTGAATAAGAATAAAGGGGCAGTCTCTGCATATGACGGGATGCTGTTTCCGTTTTTACAGTGGCGCGCACGTTTGAGTTGTTTCGACAAACTAATCGAGGCATAAATCCTCATTTTTCGTGAAATCAGTACCTATAATACAGGCAAAAAATTATAAGACATGTTTGTGTCTTTAATTTTAGGAATCCTTGATAATACAGCAATTCTAATTTTAAATTTCCAATTATGAAGAAGTAGGTACCTACACAAACGCCTATGCCACTTTGGTGCATGGCCTCAAAAGTTACTTTAAATTACAAAATTACTTACCGATGGATTATTATCCTTAAACATTTTAGTTTTAGTGGTCAGGGAAGTGCCATAAGCAGCACAGCTAAGATTAATAACTCCAGAAAGTATATCTAAATACTGACTCCCGTCACCGTGTCAGCTACAAAATATTGTGTCAAAACTTGGTCACTACTCAGGGCGATTTCCGTCTCAGGTCTCACGTATTTTATAATACACATAGAGCTTCAACTCCTTCCTGAGATTCTTTATTCAAAGAGACCGACCGAATACTCATCTGATGTCTGTTGTATTTGTATATATGTTTGACAAGGACCATATATAATATATAATATACAGTTATTTATGAAATATAAATGATAAAACAGTGAAGTTTACTAAATACCCCTAGGAAAATTAAATTTATTAATTCTTCCCAGTTTACCTATTTCTTAAAAAAACAGTAGATTCAGCATCAACAACATGATATCATAAAAAAATACTAGACCACATATCATTCCCTGTTCAGAGTGTACATCGACAACTTTTATTTGATATTTTTTTTATTAAACAATTATTTCAAAAATTATAGGCGATTATTTTGCCGTTAGGGGAGACCGGGGTTAGTTGATACATTTTCCAGTAACTTATTTTTAATAATTTTGTTTTTGGAGCTAAGAAGGTTAGTTAAGTGATGCCAGGAACATAATTTTGTTGTACACTTTTTGCATCAATATTAATTGTTTACAATTATTTCTTACATCCAAATTTTGTTAGTTTTTGGATTAACACGCAATGTATCAAAATGCCCCGGTCGGGGGCATCTTGATACATGCTAAGGGTAAGTTGATACAGTTGGCAAAATAAAGGACAGAAAGAAAAATTCTGGGCTAAAAATGTAAAATCTAATTTTGATACCTTTACAATCTTTACATGCATCAAAACTCATTCAAAAAGTTACCCAGTTTTTTTTAAATTATAGGTCTCAAAAACTGTGTTCTGTGACAGGTGAATAGATTTCTACTACAAAAATCAAGGCCTACTTTGACCATTTTTTTAGGCAAAATTTCGATAATTTGTTTAGCAATTTTTTTTGTTAAAACCGATTACAAAATTGTATTTCTACAATTTTAAAAAAAGTTTATGAAAAACAATTTTACAGAGGTGTCTACATTCAAAAATATTGATTTTTTTTGGAAATGGCCCATCAGAGAAAAATACACCCTGTATATTTTTGTATTGGATCTTTGCACACCAACACTTTGAGCCGTCCTGTTGACCATCCAACTATTTTTAGGGGATTCCATGGCACACTTGATTTGCCAGATATGCCTTTGAAATTCCCATTTTGCTCAACTTTGCGAGAACCTGCGCAATGAATGGAGCTCCCTGTATATTTTTTATTCAAATTTAGTATATGGGGGTTTGGGGGTGTCCTGATTAACGCTGTGGTGTCAGATTTTAAATAAAAAAATCGCTAAATAATTTTCGTCTTTTTTTACTAGAAAAAAAAAATTCGTAGTAGGCCTTGAAAATTGAGATTAAGACCTGAAACTTGGCGCCAAAATAGAGTTTTTTGTGACCTACCCTTAGAAAAAAACCGGTTAAATTCGGATAAAAAATAAAAATTTTACAGAGGTGTCTCCATTCCAAACGGGCCACACTGTAGATACATACGGGGCATGTTGATACGCGTATCAATGTGCCCCAGCGGTGGCGTATCAATTTGCCCCGAGTCAGGGCCGTAGCTAGGGGTTTTCCATGGGGGGTGGTTTAGGTATAAAAAAGGTTAACTTTTTGAGCATTATCCTCAAATATATATTGCCAAAGGCAAACGCTTGACCTTGATGGCATATTACATGTTACAAGCAGTACAATTGACCAAACAGTACAATTGACCATGATTATTTATTTTTCCATTTTGGCGGGCGCCGGGCCTGTTAATTACTTTTATATAAGGTATGGGCACCCTTAAGAAAAATTTAATGAAATGTTAAAAAAAAATACTATAAAAATGTGAAACTATGGATTCGGATAGTTGTAGCGAATAAGCAGTTATGTCCAGAGAGCACTTTATCGACTTTCAAGACTCAAGAGTTTTGTTTTTATTTAAGACATCGTTAGTAATATACACTTAGAGCGAAAAATTTTTACTCTATTTTTCGTTTTTATGCTTAGTTTAAAAGGTACCTTGGTCGAAAGGTGAAAAAGATAGGTTTTAAAATCCAACTTGGCTTTTTAACTGTCCATATGAATTTATTTAGAAGAATGTTTAGTGTTTATCGAACTAAACCTCGATTTTTCATTAGTTTGCGAGCACAGATTATAGGAGGTTTGCGGGATAGAAAATATAAAAAAAAATTTCAATATCAAATCGAAAAATATTTTAAAAACAAAAACGAAATTTGAAAAAATGGATTTGGTTAAAAGGATGATAAAACTCAAACATATGTTTTTCAACATTCGACCATAATTCTTATAAACTACGAATGAAAAAGAAAAATGTTTATTTTTCACAATATATTAAATAAAAAACACTACATTTGAAAGTTTACAAAATATTCCCCATAAGTATTATAACATCTGAACATTTTAAATTATAAAGTATTCCAACTATGGGCACTGCCCACATTTCGCAACACAACAGGTGTTCATGTTTGGAACGCATAACCTACAAACATGAAAATGGATTTTCAAACAAACGGAAAAAGTTTTAGCTAAGAAAAATATATCGGCACAATTCACGGACTTGGACCTTTGGTCCTGCATGCAAATAACTAATTATATGAAATACATTGTACCACAGACCTATATATATAGCGAAGCTATATATGTCTGTGATTGTACCAAAAATGCCTTAAAAATAACATACCGAATTTTATAAGGGCCGCACAGCTCTGTCGTACATATGACAAGTTCGACGTTAGCAGCGCCCTCTTGCAGCCGATAGTGAAAATTATTTTGTCTCGAGGGTAGGTAAAGGAACCTGTTTACAGTATTTTTACTTAGAACACATAAATCTGACAGCATTTACAGGAAGGTGCTCATATTTGGAGGGGTGCCCATATTTGGCGAAGGTACCTTATACCATCGTGGGGGGGCTTTGAACCCCCTAACCCCCCCCCCCCCTTATAACGGCCCTGCCCCGAGTGTACATTTATGATTCCAAGGTAATTATTTTTAGGTTAGGAAAGGGAAAACAAATTTCCGTTATTAAAAAAAAGACGACCAAAATAATGGTTTCATTTGCTGTAAAAATGATTTACGTACCTCTCGTAATGTGTAATAGGTGGCTACTCGAATTAAGGCCGTTAAATTTACTTCCAAGTATAGAATTCACTTATTACGGCAAAACAAGGTTATGGCGCACTTTACATCAACGAAACCACAATGGAAACTGGGCAACACCCAATTGAACAGGCTTGCCGTTCGGTGGCGCTGAGAGCTGCGCGGTAAGTTTAAAAATGGAAGTGTATCAATTTGCCCACTGTATCAACTAACCCCGGTCTCCCCTAACATAAAACTACACAGTTTTAGCATTACCCTCAAGCTAAATCTTTCTACATCCCGAGGCAAACATCCCCGCAGGTTTTCGATCGCTCCTAATCGAAAACCAACAAAGGCTTCGAGACACGCCATTTTTCACTTAGGTGGCGTAAAAATCACGTCTCCAGAAAGATTCAGAATGACGCGCCGATAAGGCGGCGGCGGCGCCCAGCGCCGCGGCGTTACCGAAGATTAGTCGACGGCGTCGACGCTGATCGGGTATAAACTGGATTACTTCATAATTTGCTCCCGGTGCCGCCGGCGAGGAGGAATTTGGGGCGGCCGTGGAAAATCCTTTCGAACGTTTAAAATTAGAGCAGCAACCCGGATAGAAATAACGGGCAGGCGGCAATAATTCATCTCGTGGGAAATAATTGCGGCAGTCCATAGGTGTAGAAATTACACACGCGAAAACTGCTAACGGTATAATAATTATACTTTCAACGCTTCAATTTCAGATGTCGCGAAAATATAACGGATTATACAGGGTGTCCCGTAAGTCGTGGTCCATGGGTGATAGGGAACCTCATTTGAAACAAGAAAAACCCCATATGTTGTTATCCAATTCTTTACCGTTTTCGTGATACAGGGCGTTGAAGTTTTTGGAGAATAATTGGTTTTTTACAATATCTTCGTAACCGTTTGAGATATTTGCAACAACTCTGGTACACAATAGTGTCCTGTTAGTTGGCATAGTTTGGGAAATTTCCGTGTCCCAAAAACAAACCAGTGGCGGAGTTAGAGGGGAGGAGGGTCCATTAATTAAAGAAAAAACTTAGTACGGCCCTGTCCACAATTTCATTTCAATGCATTTTCAGATAGGCGACTTCATTTCCTACAGAAATTGTTTCTTTTTTTTACGTACCTGTCGCCATTTCATTGCAATTTTTATTTTTTTTTATTTATGTTAAAGTTTTCATGAAAAATCGCCGAAAATTTTTGATTCCCGTTAATTTTGAGTTCCCAATTCAAAATTAAAATAAAATTTTCAAGGAAAGGCAGAAGAATGAAAAAAGGACGCACTCATCAGAATGGAGTAATTTTTATTGATAGACTTGTTTGGTTAGGCCAATATTTTTGAATATTACAGGCTGTTTTACTAATTAATGTGCTTTTAAGCTATCTTTGTCACATTTTTTGGCAAAATCTTAACAAAACTAATGAGATGTCATAATTAAGTACATATTTGTTAAATATTTTTTTATAAAAGATGTTCAAAATGTCCCGCTTCCATCCTTATGCCTAGTCTACATCGACGAAGGAAACTATGTTTAAGTCGCCCTAAGGTTCCTCCATCCTGTTTTATTTCCTCCACCGCTATTCCTACCCTCTTCCGAAGCATTTTCTCAGTGTTGCATACTGTTCCAGAAACTTTTTCTTTTAGACAACCCTATAAAAAGAAATCTATGTGGTTAGGATCTAGCGAACGTGGTAGCCACTGTACTGTACACTCCCCCCTCGACCCAGCCTGGTTTGTTGGAAGACGTACCATTAATTGTACGCAGAAATATGTGTCTCCAACATGATAGAGCGCCACCACACTAATTATTATCAGCGTGTGCGGCAGTTCCTTAACAATACATACCTTGCAAGATGGCTGAGTCGAGGGGGGAGTGTATGTACAGGGTGGGCAAATTTGGGCACTTTTAATAGGAAACACCCATTTCTAAGCCAGCTTAAATTTCGTAAAAACTTCATTGCCGCAAACCGCATTTCGATATATTTTACCGTTTCGCCGCTACAGGGCGTTTTTCGATTTTGAGCGATATCTTAAAACCTTCATAACTTTTTTCTTTCTAAAGATAATTGATTTCTGTAAAAACTTTCTTAAGGCACTTTTTTACGTAGATTCCAGTGGCGTACACCGATTTTTTTTAGATGGTCTCAATTTCGAGATAATGGCCAGAACTTTGTTTTTTTAAATGGAACACCCTATATATTATTAGCTTATTACATAGCCCCTTTCATGCTGATTTCAATGATATAAGGTTTGATGGGTCTATCTCAAACAGTTTTGGAGAAAAAAAATATAATCCGGTTTAATGCAACACCATTTATTTTTTTCTAATCTCAGTAGGCGTATGTCATCTATGACAGTATTTACACGTTACTTATAACAATTGTAATCGAAGTGAACGCCATTAATTTGCATGGTTACACATAAATATGCATTATTAAGTTAAAAGTAAACAATGTCTTACGAAAATTACGAAAAATATGACATGTTAGAATGTTATATCCTAAATGACAATAATCCTGATATGGCATCCGAACTTTACTTCAATCGCTATCCAGAAAGAAGACAATCTCATAAATCTATTTTTCTAAGATTAAAAGAAAATCTCACCAATCATGGGAGCTTCAATAAGCCAAGACCCAAAAATTACAACATTGAAGATGCTGAAGAAACTGCTTTCAATGTCATTGGAATGGCGATTGAAAATCCTTCAATTTCAAGTCGTCAAATTGAATCTCAATCTGGGATTTCAAGACGTCAAGCTTTAAATATTTAAAAAATATATAAGTTCAGACCATATAAAATTAAGAAAATGCATCATTTGGAACCAACCGATTTTGAGCGGCGACTGGAGTTTTGCTTATGGTATCGTCAAAGTGTCCAACAAGATCAATTTTTTGCTAGTAATGTGATTTGGACAGATGAAGCCTATGTTAGCAGTGCCGGAATTTTCAATAGACATAACGAGCACTATTGGTCTGATAGCAATCCTCATGATACTGCGTCGAAGTTCGAATCCAAGGGCGGTTTGGTTCTAGTGTTTGGTGCGCTCTACATGGCAATCGTGTTTTAAAATATCACATTTATCAAGAAAGACTAAACGGTCAACGATATTATGAAATCTTAAACCAGTATCTTATTCGGCAATTTATGGACAATCTTCCATTAAATGACGCAAGAAATCTGTTTTTCCAGCATGATAGTGCACCACCTCATAATGTCAGAGCCGTTTCAGATCTATTAAATACAAATTTTGGAAATAACTGGATGGGAACTAATGGGCCGGTGCGTTGGCCTCCAAGGTCACCGGATTTAAAGGTGGCCACACATTTCGCTTTTGCCGGACATTTTTGTTCGAGCAACAAGTCTGTTCGAACAAAACCACAAAAGGTTGAGTTTACACACACTTCAGTTTTGTTCTCCATCCTCAGTCGACAAAATAATATCTGAGAGAGAGGTGAAAACGTTATATTTGTGTGCAGTGGCGGCGGCATTAGCTATACAAAAACAAAAAATAAAAGAAATCGGTCAAAATGGTCAAAGGAATGGCTTTTGAAGAGAACTCACTTTTCCCATATTAATCTGCTGAATGAATTTAAACTAAAACCAGGAGATTGGTTTAATTATTTAAGAATGGATTACGAAACTTATTGTAGATCAGTCATTTTTGCTACCCTGCAGGTACGTTACTGCGAAAACCGTAGTCTTTTAAAAATGTTTATGCCATACACATCAGACTTGTTCGAACTCGTTTGTTCAGCGAACAATACCGGCCGCCCTAATCAAGTACAACCTGATTTTTTCGACGGTTTTGTTTGCCAGAAAAAAAATACTACACATTTCGGTTTTGCGACGGTTTTGATCGAACTGACTTGTTCGCCGAACAAAACTGTCCGGCAAAAACGAAATGTGTGGCTACCTTTACACCGCTAGATTTTTTCTTTTGGGGGCACATTAAAGATAAGTTATACAAAAAAACTAGCAATAATATCGATGAACTCAGACAAAATTTTATAGACTGTGTAAATTCTATTTCAAATATTCATATCCATAATGCAGTTCAAAGTGTTATCAAAAGGTGTAATTTTTGTATTGACAATAACGGACATCAGTTTGAATATTTGCTTTAATTATCTAATTCAAACTGTTATTTTAATTTATTATAAAAATGTGCATAAAGAACGTAAAAATTGTTTTTGGTAATATAATAATGCCCTACCTTCATTATAAGTGATTTATTTTAATGGTGTTGCATTAAACCGGATTATATTTTTTTTTCTCCAAAACTGTTTGAGATAGACCCATCAAACCTTATATCATTGAAATCAGCATGAAAGGGGCTATCCAATGAGCTAATAATATATAGGGTGTTCCATTTAAAACAACAAAGTTCTGGCCATTATTACGAACATGAGACCATCTAAAAAAAATCGGTGTGCGCCACTGGAATGTACGTAAAAAAGTGCCTTAAGAAAGTTTTTACAGAAATCAATTAATTATCTTTAGAAACAAAAAAGTTATTAAGGTTTTAAGATATCGCTCAAAATCGAAAAACGCCCTCTAGTGGCGAAACGGTAAAATATATCGAAATGCGGTTTGCGGCAATGAAGTTTTCACGAAATTTAAGCTCGAGAGTGGGGGTTCATTTTTTTCTCTCTGGCTTAGAAATGGGTGTTTTCTAATTTGCCCACCCTGTACAGTGGCCACCACGTTCGCTAGATCTTAACCACATAGATTTCTTTTTATGAACAGATTGAACGAACCTTAGGGCAAATTAAACATAGTTTCCTTCGTCGATGTAGACTATGCATAAGGATGGAAGCGGGCAGTGGCGTAACCAGGGGGGCTTTGGGGGCTTTAGCCCCCCCTCAAAGATCTGCGGCGTGGTATTTATTTCTAAATAAAATTTACTCTAAAACAATAGTTTTGCCGGAAGATTTTTTTTTAATAATTAGTAATTAGCCCCCCCCCCAACTTTTCATTCTGGTTACGCCACTGGAAGCGGCAAGATCGATCTGTAACGTTCGAAAGTGATAGGTACAAATTTTGTTTCGAATGTTGAAGTCAACAGGTGTTTTGGGGCATGTTTTCAATTTCAACGCAAACGGTTGATTTTATCCTTATAAAACAAGAGTACAATTTTGTTGCAAAATGAAAAGATTCACTGAACCAAAAAGATAACCTCAAAAAAGTTTGAGCAAAAAAATTAATAGGGGTTGATTTTTTTTACCCTTTTTTTAGGGCACTGTGTAAATGAATAAACTACCCTAAGGCGTCTTGCAGTAAGTAGATAACACATAAAAAATTTCAAATTTTTAAGAGCGCCGTTAATAAGATATAAATAAAAAAAATACTTTTGGGTCACCCTGTAGACCCGAATAACTTGGCAAGGAAAGCCCAAATCGAACAATTTTATACGAAAGGCCCCCCTTAAAACCACCTGCCGAACACCCCTTTAAAGTATTTTCTATACATTCTGACACACCCTGTATGTTTAAAAATAATCTGTGATCGCATAAAATGAATTGTAGAATCTTGAGACATGCATGCATTTGTGTCTTTATATACAGGGTTTTCCGGTTTGTTAGGACAAACTTTCACACAGGTGATAAAAAAGGTGGCTTGTTCGTAGATCGTAAGGACAAAAGGATTAGTAAAACAATTTTGCCTAAAAGTTTTAGCGATAATAATGCATATTACCCCTTTTTGTAGATACATTATTTTAGTAATTTTTCCAATGGCGTAGATATACTTGATAGGTACAGAAATTTTAACCACGTAATCGGGGACGTTCATAAAACCGAAAAATGAAAAAAAAATTTTTTTTTAATCGATGTTTAGAAAATGGGGCAAATCAATCTTTATCCGTGCTCAATGCACGCCGCTGGATCGTCACTAGAAGCGCTTAGAGGGGAGGTCTAACCTCTCCCTAGGAGATGGAGGGGAATAACGTTAGATTAGGAAGGGGAATACCGCGACGTTGCCGCATGTCAGAGTGGAATAAATCTGCTTGCAGAATTAGGTACCTAGGTACCTTTGAAAATTACTGCTGGTAGGTATCCACGTTTTTTTATGATGTCGGTTGCTGTGACGAACTGTTTATTGCTTTCTTCACAGGCGCACACAATAATTTAACAAACACGTCAGTTTTTATCACTTTACTGTTATTTTAAGTCCCTAGGCAGCAGAAATGTATCCGAGCGCCGCTCGGAGAAGTCATTGCTAGAAAACTCATTGCTGATTTCACACTCATAATTTTTTGACAAGTCTTTTGTGGAGTAGGTATCTACCTACCTACCTATTTTACAACTGATTTTCAGGCCGCAATTTTTTTATACTAATAATTAGCCATCTCTTGGGACACCTTGGGATAATAAATTTCTGATCGGCAATCAACTGAATAAAGTATTTGTTTTAAAATACAAATTATCTGTAAAAATTGCAAATTTCCACAACCACCCATAGGGTAGAGCGTAGAGCAGCGGCGCGTTACTTTTTTTTAGCAAGTGTTCGCCTGTAGCCCTATCATCTCGAAAAAAGTGGGGGAAGACTGTAATTTGACGTGAATTTAACGCGCGGCTTCGATTTGTTCATAGTTTTTAATATTTTTCAACCCTTGCCCGATAGTGCGCCACCTTTAAACCCCCTCAGGGTTGTGGTCCTATGTATTATCTACTTTTAAAAAATTATTCGTTTCCGAAAAAAGTGGGGGAAGACTGTCATTTGATGTGAATTTAACGCGCGGCCCCGATTTGTTCATCGTTTTTAATATTTTTCTACCCTTGCCTGATGGTGCGCCACTTTTAAACCCCCTCAGGGTTGTTGTCCTGTCTATTGTCTACTTTTAATAGTATATTACACACCGAGGTGTCTCGAGATAAAGTAAACTTTCCACCCGGGCGGGAGGGCGGGAAGTAAAAGTCAAAAAATTGACACTTTCAAACTTCTAAAAAGTCAGAAATGTCGATATTACATACATGGTTGTAAATAAAAAATTATTCGGTTCCGAAAATAGTTGGGGAAGACTGTCAAATTGGCGTGCTTATCATTTCCGCATTTTTTAACCCTTTGCCGTTTCGGAACTCTCTCAAGTTAATCCTTACCATTCCTTTTACTTTTCGTAAAAACTTGGTGGCGAAATGTCGCGTAATGTCCCCAAAAACCGAAAAACAGCGACTCCTCCTGGTGAATTTAAGCTTCTGCGTGCCCTTGACTACTGCCCGACATTCCTTCGCCGAGATTCGCCAGGCGCGGGCATATGACGTTGGCGTCGGGCGCTGGCGTCCGACGCCAACTTCACACAAAAACGACGCCGCGCCGAATCGCGCAATAATTACAATTACGAATGAATTCACTGGCACTGATTCACTCGATTTTGCTCCATTTCCACGCCGCCCGGCCCGGCCGACCTACTAAATTACAGCTGGGCGAGGAGCGCAAGCGCGGGGCGCCACTTGACATCGACACTACAGGTGATCCCCACTACTCATAACTTGTGCGCGATATTAGCCAATCGCGGCTCGCGGCCCCTACTTCTCTCGGGGCGGCGCTACTATGTTGCCAAGTGTGCTGAAAATTTACCGGATTTAGTAATTTAATTCCGTATAAATTTAATTGTGTAGTGGATTTTTACATGGATTTACCCGTTTTTGTGCGTAATAATTATACGAGATAGTAGATTAACTTATAACGAATGAAACCCCGTATAAATCCGCGAAAATCAAAAATCGGATTTAAGGGACTTTAAGTCAGTTTGGGGACATGTCGGCATAAACGGCAACACCGAATAGTGGTATTGAATGGTATGGGGGAAAGCTTGTGCGCACGTACGCCGTCTCCGTCACCGTACCGCCGCGCCGTAGCCGACGCGCTAGTCGAAGATCGTCCGTCCGATTTTGGTATTTAACAGCTGATTGATATCGATCCGCGTCCGCCTGTAATTTTTGGGAGCGCCAGCTTCAACAAGCAATTTATTTATTATTATACAGAATGCCTTACGTGTGGCTATTCTGTGGTATAACAATTCTGTTTCCAAAACGTGGACGCGTATGCAAACGTCGCGTCTTGCTAACCGATATTGTTCCGTTACTTTGCTTTGTTTTACGAACTGTCGTCGGAACTGAACCTGCTTCTGTACATTTTTCCAGATCCGTTCGCCATTTTTTTGGACCAGCAGTGATGTCCAAACCTGTTGCAATTGCCGCTACGAATTTGCAGTGAAATAACAAGTGATTTTTTCATATTTCCGTTAAGAAATGCAGTGTTAAACGTTCGCGGCCTTCATATGAAAACAGTGCTAGATAGGTTCCTACTAGGTACCCCAATTACGCGCGAGGATAAAAGAAGCAGCTTCAAGGGTTCGCGAAAATTCGGGTTTTATTAGACGCATACGGTATGGATCTAATTGTACAATCCACCTAGTCGAGTCCCCGTTGGAATAAATCAGCTGAGGGAAACCGAGACGTCCCTAATATTTGGCATCGCGCCGCTTTAAGTGTGCAGTGAAAAAAAAACAAGTGTTTTGTTCGTATTTCCGTAAAAAGAGACTATGAAGTGTTATACCTTCGCGACCATCGTATAAAAACAGTGCCACTAGTTAGGTAGGTACTTAGTGCTTTATGTGATTTTGTGAAGATTTTTGGATAGTATCTAAACACAAGAAAATAGTAAAAATAATCGATGCATCTCAAAGGTAGGCTTTTTCATGCTATTCGTCGAGCTATTCGCTAAAAGAACCTTTAAGGAGTTGTCCAAAAATTATTTATTTATTTATTTAATCTCCACATACACCAAATGATACACGGTTGCGTCAATATTCTTCAAATACTGCGAAAAAGCCTCGGAAAAAGCGATTCGACTGGCAACCAGTTACCTAGTGCTTCTTGTGATTTTCGAGAGGATTTTTGGATAACATAAGAAAGGAGTACGACACCCGCAAGGAAAATCATCCAGGCATCCGAAAGGTAGTTTTTTTGCATACTATTCGCTAAAAGAACCATTAAAGATTTGTTCAAAAACTAGTTGAAAGACTATTCCTGAAATACTGTGAAAGAGCTATACGTCTGACAACGCTGCACGGCGGAATTGGGGGGGATCCGCCGGAACCGGCCTCAGTTCCAGCTGGTCCCGGCAAGGTCAAGGACCCATGGCCGTAGCGTCGGAAAAAGGGGTTTTAATAGCGTTTTAAAAAAAATTATTTCTGACGTTAATATGCACTTTAGAAAAATTTTAATTGCATAGGCGTAACAAGTGCATTTTTCCCGACCTGCCCTTAAAATTTCTGTACTTATCAAAGTTACATCCGTATGTAAGCATGGGATAAAACTTTGGATTTGGGATTTTTGGTTCATTCTAAACAACTTTTTTTAGTAATATTTTTTTTGATAAAAAATGCCTAATATGATTTCTTGAATTTTGGGGGTATAACAAATGTCGCAGTTAGCCAAGTGTTTGGTTTTCAAAACAATTGGAAGGTGTGTCGAATGGTATTTTCAGAGACCTATCTAAGAAAAAAAACTTTTTCAAAATCGGAGCAAAAATAACAATTTTACAGAGGTGTCTCCATTCCAAACGGGCCACACTGTATATAGTAGCCGCAACCACAAAAGTGCTTAGGGGGCCGCCATACACCCCGGTTATCCTATTATCGGAAATAAATGATTTCCAGACCCGTCCGATCTTGCACGAGAAAAATCATGCAGAGTGAAAACGCGCTGCGCCCTCTAAATTTTACTATAAATTCAGCAGGGCCGGGAAATTTTTGAAATATTGCAGCGGAGCTGTCGGAGATTTAACTTTCCCAACAAAATGCGTGAAAACCCGCATCCAGAATGCAAATGTCCCATAAAATAACATCCCCCGTCATATTTCACCGTTTGATAACAATGCCGAAACGTATTCGCGAATCTTCTTGCGTTTATTGAAATGCGTCGTATTTTTTTCTGGAAACCACTGGCGGCGCTTCGTGTTTCTCTTTCATAAAAATGTCAATTTCATCCGGTGCTACGGGAGAACGGAAACCGAGGGCGAAACCGAAACGAAGCGAAGCAAGCTCACCCCTGGGGCGACCCAGTCTCAATTAAAGACGATGGGGAGGTATGCTGGTAAGAATCTAGTATATTAAGGCCTGTATTTTTTGCGACGAAAATACACGCAAAAGATAATTATGGACGGAACGTTTCAGCCATAGAACTTGGATTCACGTTGCTAGCGGCTGGCCCACAGTATGTAAAAAAAAACTAGATGGAAAAATTTTCAAGTAATTAATAAACTACGTCCACTATTATACTAGACACAATCTTGACAATGGTGTTCATTCCTAACCCCGAGACTGAACCCCTAATCACCATATTAGCGATACATCCTTTCTACTTAAATCAATGTAGAAACTAATTAACTTTTACATAACATGGCGTGGCTTTATGTAAATCAGTTTGCCTATCAACCGGGCCGATCCTCCATAACTGCTCTGTATTGTCTAACAGGAGCATTGAAAAGGTACGCGAAGGAAATTGCTCTTTATGTATCCAGATACAAACAATTCAGGATTATTTTTGTAACACGTAAGTATTATTTTATAAAATGGGGATATTCCTTATGGCGAGCAGCCATCCCTTTGGATACATATTCAGTGACCGACAGAATGTGCGCAACAAATGAGATTCGTCTTTATTTTGCACCGAAATAGATAATGTACTGGCGTTTATTAATAGGGAAAACCCCAGAGAACATGTTGTACAATCAATTTTTGATGCGCTACGTAAAATAGTGTAAAAAATTCAGACTTAAACAGACTTTGAGGATGGCTTCTTACACATAAAAGTCTGCAGAATGTGCTTGGTATATGGAATGTGAAATTAAATCAATTACTTAGGCCCGGTTTTCTAGTTTTTAACTGCGGCTAATGATAAAAAAAATAAAAAAAATAATAGAATACCATGCTTTTGTATTTATGTATACTTTTTACAACTTTCTCTTATACCAACCATTTTTCACTATACGACGCAAAATAAGAGTACTTATCTTCTATTATTTTATTAATAATTTCTTTGTTTCTTAAGGCGGAACTCGTAGACATCGCAGTGTTATAAAGTAGCAATCCTTTGAACCCGTTTTTTTCGGATATTTTCCAAAAGATTTTGATGATTTTTTTCAATGTGTTCAGAAAAGTAATAGCAAGAGATTGGTAGTTTCACTTTTTTGATATTCTTATTTATTTAGCCAGCCGAAGAAAAGGAAAGAAAATGTCACTAAATCCCATTTTTTACTGTCATTTTTCACTTTTTTACCGATTTTAAAAAAGGAAAGTGTTTAGAAACGTTGTACCGATCGATTGATGGTTTTAGAATTTTGATTTTCGGCCTAGAAATACGATTTTTGAATAAATAAATAAGAATATCAAAAAAGTAAAACCGTTAGTCTCTTTCTAGTACTTTTCTGAACACAATGAAAAAAAAATCATCAAAATCGGTTGAAAAATAACGGGAAAAAAAACGGGTCCAAAGGATTGCTACTGAGAGTTCCGCCTTAAGATATTTGTTTGAAATTTGGCAAGCATTTTTTTAGAAGCATATTTTTCGTGTAATTTTAGTTAAAAAATTCAAAGAAAGGAAAATGTAACAAATCTTTGACCTTAATTTTTTTTCTGCGTATACCTACGCCTATGGTTTAAATACTATTCTTTAGCCCTAATTTCCCGCTATTTTTACTTTTTCAATTTTTCATTTAGAATTTGATTTACGAGATGTTGAAATTTAGGCATTTATTTCTACTTACAAGATTGCATTTACCAGAAACTCGTCCCAAATTTGATCTCGATATTTCAAAAAATATGTACAAAAATTTGTTTCCAGATGTTAAGCCTAAAATAAACAAAAAATCCCAATAAATAACCAAATAAGTAGCAATGTCCTGTAAAAAAATTAAATGAAAATATTACAAAAATAAAAATACAGAATAGAATGGTGGATCTAAAAAATGATTACATACGACCCCGATTTGTCACATTTGTGTTCTTGTTTTTTTTTATTAAAATTACACAAAAAATGACTTTTATAACATACCTATTGACAAATTTCAACTGTATATATTTTATAATAAAATTCGTTTTTTTATCAACTTTGACATACTGTATTTTGAAGTAGAATCGTATAAATAACTACGTTTATCTCGTGGCAACTCGATCGGATTGAAATGGATCCGATTGAGTTAGGTATGTCAAATCTTTTATAATTCTTCGTTTACATCATCAGTATTGAATCATACGGTTTTCAATCCTCTCTAGGGACATTAACTTATTATACTTATTCCACAGTAGGTTGGTGCACATTCTGGCCAACTTCTGTTTGGAAATAGCGGCTTAATTGGAATTTTAAATATGACGGAATTTCAATCTGTAGGGTTTACGCCATCTATTTGAGTGCGCTCCAGTGAATTCAAACCTCTCTCAATCGGATGGAACGCGTCGGGATAAACGTAGTCAATGAAAAATGACATCAGAAATGTTACATTATTTTAGCCCAGTCTGAATCTTCGTGATCAATCGATTGGTCATTTTTTTGTAATACCCTGTATATCGTCAGTTGTTGGAAGCAATTGCAAAGGTGTAATAATGATATCAATAATAATTTATAGACAAACAATTATTATTCTAATATATTGACCATTGATATTACATCTGTAAAAACAACTCGCTCTTCAATAAATTCGTCTCCCACTAGATTTCTCACGTGTACACGAGCCAGTGCAGCGTCAGAAAATCAAAAACCTAGAGATATTTCAACCCACCGTTCACCAGTCGAGCACGTTTCTCCAATTACCCCAATATAAACTTTTTAACAGACTAAAATAGAGTGCAGCGTTGGTCCGTCGCCGGCCGGTCGCCGGCAAACTATCGCGGCCACCGCATGCATAATATACGAGCACTCCCGAAACCTATTGCCCGGAAAAGGTCGAATATGTCCCGATAAATAATTAAATTAGGCCTGTCTGGCGGAAAGGCGCGCCCTCGCTAGCGCTGACATTTGCATCTCACCGGTTTCCGGTTAATGTATAATGGAGCGGAAGGTAATGGCGGTGCCGGGTAGCCCGTCAATCAGCCGGCATCGGCCCATTTCGGCGTTTTATAGTTTAGCACCGACACGGCTATTCGCTATCCGGATTCGTCCGGTCCCGGACAGGTCTGGGTGCCGTCGCCGCGCCACTTTTGTGCATCGCATTTGCGCTTCCCAAAGGATTTTTGTAAATAGCATCGCGGGGATCATTGACGGGAGTTTCGGCAGATACCACATGAAGCATAATAATATAATATTAACTCTGTGAATGTAAAATACTTCCTTAAATATGTTCGCAGACACCAAGATATGTAAACACCAACTGGCAAAGATATTTTGCTTGAAGAGATCCCGCAACAACTAATACGCGATAATGTTTATTTTGAAAAACAATAACTACAAGATGCACGCTTTGGAAAATAGGCAACCATGGTGTTGAGTGGCAGCTATATAGTGCTATTTCACCAGAGAAGGCACTATATTAAAGACCTGTGCATAGCGCTGTTTCAAGCGATCGCCACTGGCGCCACACGACGTAACAAATTTACACGGTGGTTTAATGTTAAAAGACCATTGTTGCAGAATCTTTTATAAAATAGAAACATGCAAATGTGTCGGTTACAACGAATTTAATATCCAAAATAAAATAAAATATTTGTTTGTTATGTTCCTCTAATTTGACAAGTTAACATGGCATATTTCCATAATTTTTTTTAAGAAAAGCGAGTCTAAAAAGCAAGCAAGAGTAGATATTTGGTACCTTTTGGTTTGAAATGAAGTCCATGGTTAGTTGTAGTGTAAGTAAGCATAAAACGCATTCGATTTTTCAGTTTCTTCTTTATATGGAGGACTATTGGTTCGCTTTGGAGCTATAAACAAAATTTTCTATTTTCATTCTTGCATACGTTACAAAATACTCTTCCAAAATAATATCTAGAATTTTCGCTTCTTCAGTTGGTTGATCAGATCATCCCATAATTCCAAAATAGTCTTTATTCTTCTGCAATTCACCACCATTTTCTTCGTGTGCATGGAAATTTCATGTTATCACAAACAAATCTATCTATAAAAGCTGTGTTAATAGAAAAAAACTGCTAAATACTGGACGCAGAGACAATTCGTTACCATAAAATAAAGGCAAATAGTAATAAATCTGGATATTTAAAATTTGGGACATTTTAAACGTCAGTAACTGACATACAAATAACCACAGAATACCCCCCTATAACCTATAAGTGGCGCCACTCCAGTCCGTAAACAACAATGGAATATGACGCCATGCTCGGGTCTTTACTCTAGTGTCGGTCCAGGCCATATATACCTATCATATTATTAAATCAATAAATGATTTCGGGATATAGGTCTTCTTACAAATTTTAGTTTTGGTTTCATAGCTGTTAGCCTGTAGCTCGATAGTAGGAAGTCTTGAGCCACCAACAATTTCACAATTCGATTATTGAAAATCCGGTTAGTTCTAGGGCTTTGACAATTGGCACCCTGGTAGATTGATTTATACGTTCCCTTTGGCAAAATTACGAGCCGATTCCAAAAACTTACACCTATCAGGCGGTGTCAGAACTTGGCACCCTAGATCCTAGATACATATAAAAAAAATCTGTTTATGTTGCACCTGTAACCCGCTGCGTTATTAGGCATCTCAGAATGGCCAGTAGCCACGCTGGCCATAGTAAACAATCCTAACCGAGAGGCTCTTCAAATCGAGAAAAAACCGCAGACGTGCATTACGTGCACTACTTTCCTTGGTTGTTTGCTAACAATCAGAAGCGTCGAGCCGCTCGAGGGATAAGGTTAATTTGCCCCACGTTTTGAACTTCATGGGTGAGTAGATTAATGGGAGCGCCCTATAACAAAAGCTAACATTGCAAATTCCCCATTCAAGATCGATTGTCCATAACTGTGGCCCGGAAAGATCTTGGGATATGTTAAAGTTGCTACATCTCTAAGTTACACCATTCAGATACTCAAGGGAACAAACTTTCGGCGCCTGTCCTATCTCTAACAACCCTCCAACTTGCGAACATCGACACATCTTAGCGTAAGCCCCGCGAAATCGACTCGCGAAGTCGAAAATCCCCCCCGAAAACTTCTGCGAACAAGCTATAAGTATTAATAATGTCCGAAAAGTTATCGGCCTTATTTCGGGGCGGGGAGATATATAGCTTCATTAGAAAGTTAGGGAACTACAAGCCTTTATTTTGCCTGGGGAGCTGCTCTAGGGATACAGGACATGCGCGGCCCAATATGGCTGTAACGTGGTTTACTTTATTACAGAGGAGTTAGGCTTCTCTGGGGAGATGTGCGGGACTTATTTTGTTCGAAGGTTTTTACCAATTTTAAATCTGATTGGTGTAAGCTGCGAAGGCCCTGTACAAACCGTATCCCTCAATGTTCATTCAGAGCAAGATCTACAAGGTGTAGGCCCCACCGGAAAACAGAGAACGGCAACGATCACAACTGTATCGGGAGTTTATTATACTGACTGTATAGGTTTTTCCTAATATCGAAAATCTGTCCAAGGATTAAACTAATTCAAACATACCATCATGCGTGTTCATTCAGAACCGAACCATACGCTGTGTTGCTTGCCTGTTATACCAAATGTATATTTCGTTGATACAAAATTTAATTTCAGCGGAAAGTGAGACAGGCGTTGTGTTGGATATAGGACGAGCCAGCACCGACCAATATTCAGCTAACAAGGTTCCGTTGATTACCAAAAAGTTATAGTTTCATTTACAACCCCGGAGCTCGGAGAACGATAGATAAATTCCGGAACTCTGGAGAGGCGGCAGGCAGATGAAGCACTAATTTAACGCTTTCGATTAAACTGCACATAGTTTCTTCTGGACGCGTTTCAAACAGATGTAGCGAATAAAACAATTAACAGTTGTAAAATAGGGTCTCTGTTACGTGCGAACAGTAAATAAGATAATTAGAAACGGTAAAGTTACAGAACAAATATATCTACATACCTTCTTTGGAATATAATGCGACATTCCTTTATAGAGAAATCAACGCCTGCTAATATGAACCAATGAAATAACATAACTTTTGAAATATTAACCAAACAGGTTAAATATTAACCAAACAAGTTAAGGTTTCAGCGATAATACCACTGGTATTTTCAGGGGTAATACAGTGACCGGCAGAAAGTTGGACACAAATGGAAAACTTTTTTATTATTAATTTCTCAGAAAATTTTATTCTTGATAAAAGTTGGTGCATCATTTCAAACTCAAAACGCACATATCAAAATTTAAATATCTCTTTTTGGATACGAGGTAGATTCAAAAATGTCAAAATAACTCAAGAGTAAAGTACCCTTATTTTTTTAAAATACGGTAAAAAGTTACTTACAAAAGTTGTTTGGAATCAAAGGTGGATGTCAGTTTAAAGCCACAACCACCTAGTAAAAAAAAAGAAATTTAACTTTTTTGTATTTTTTTTTTCGACCACCCTGTGTACTACAAAAAAAATACCGCAAGCGCAACTTATCATCGGATAACACATGAATTTGCTACTAAAGTTTAATTTTGTTCGATTAGCAGCTAGAAATTTAAATTAATCGAAATCAGAGTTTAAAATATTAAATTTTTGTGTCCAACTTTCTGTCGGTCACTGCATAACAAGTGGTGCGTTGAATTAAATAGAATGAGAACATGTTTTAATATGTAACGGTAGGATATTTGAGGAAAATGTAGGTTTAAAAATGCTACAAACAATTTACTTTACACAAGTTGAATAGTAGGTATGAATAGTAGGTATGTATGTAACAAAAACATTGTCGGTTCATTCCTCCATTGATCAAGCTACATTATAATTTAAAATTAATACAAATCTTTCCAACAAAATAAGTCCTCAGCGTAAGCCTAACTTTTCTGTAATAAAGCAAAGCATGTTAGAAGTACATTGACCCGCGCATGTGTCATACCCCAGAGCAGCTCTTGCGCAAAGGCTTGTACTTCCCAAATTTCTTAATGAAACTATATACAGGGTTTCCAACCGCTTCTTTTGACCTTCCTGCTATTTTCAAAATGCAAATCCAGGACCGGTTGCGATTTTTTTATACCCCCGATTTCCATGAAAACCATTTAGCGATTTTTTTATTAAAAATCTGATCCTACAGCGGTAATTAGAACACCCCAAAACCTTATATATACAAAATTTGAATAAAAAATATACAGGGAGTTCTTATTCTGCAGGGTGTCAAAGTTGAGCAAAATAGGAATTTTAAAGGCATATGCCAAGTCAAGTGTGCCATGGAATCCCTTCAAAACAGTTGAATGGTCAATAGGACCACTCAAGGTGTTGGTGTGCAAAGGTCCAATACAAAATATACAGAGTGTTTTTATCTGTGCCATCTCAAAATGTGTGCTGTGTCATGAGTGCTGTGGAATCATTGAAAAAATATTGATGAACACAAAAGTAATGTATTTCTTTACAAAACCCCAACTAACAAATAAAAACAATTTAAATTATTGGACCTTACTCAACAAAGTCACTGTCTAAAGATGATATATTTTCTGTGCGTTTTCTGTTATGGCACACCAGCCACCTTAACTGATATGGACCTACTGACTGGCAAACTTATGTATTTTTTAGATTTAGTTGTTCGTTTATAGTGTGTGGAGCGGTATTGATATACTCGATTTTTGACCCGTAGGTATAAAGTTCCAAAAATTCAGTAATTTGAGATGGCACAGATAAGAACACTCTGTATATTTTGTATTGGACCTTTGCCCACCAACACCTTGAGTGGTTCTATTGACCATTCAACTGTTTTGAGGGGATTCCGTGGCACTCTTGGCTTGGCAGATGCCTTTAAAATTCCTATTTTGCTCAAATTTGAACACCCTCCAGAATGGAACTCCCTGTATATTTTTTGTTCAAATTTGGTATATATAGGGGTTTTGGGGTGTTCTGATTAATGCTCTGGGGTCAGATTTTAAATAAAAAAATCGCTAAATGTTTTTTTTTTTTTTGAAAATCGGGGGTTAAAAAAATCGCAGCCGGCCCTGGATTTGCATTTTGAAAATGGCAGGAAGGTCAAAAGAAGCGGTTTTTGAAGGCCTTTCAAACAAAAAAAAGTTTAGGCGATTATCTCCAAAAATGAAGATTTTACGGATTTGTACAGTTTTAAAGTTGGACACCCTGTAGGTATATCTCCCCGCCCCGAAATAAGGCCGATAACTTTTCGGACATTATTAATACTTGTAGTCTGTTCGCGAGAGATTTTGGGGGGATTTTCCAGTTCGCGAGCCGATTTCGCGAGGCTTATACGCTTCGATGTGTCAACGTTCGCAAGTTGGGGGATTCGAAAGTTTATTCCCTCGAATATCTGCATGGTGTAACTTGTTCTAACGAAGTATCAAATCTTTCCGAGCTGAAAGTACGAACAATCAATCTTGAGTAGAGAATATGTAATAAAATAAAATATAAATTGGTGATAAAGAATCTTGGGACCGACGGAAGTTAAAGTTTCTCACATCTGCCGAGTTGATTGTATGTATAGGTATGCCGATGCGTATTTGCCGAATCCCCCGTCACATACAGTTAAGTGGTCGGTGACGCTATAAAATCCTTAGGGACACGCTAAATACGATGCACAAAATGGCGTGGCGACGGCACTTGTCCGGGACCGGACGGATCCGGATAGCGAATAGCCGTGTCGGTGCTAAACTATTAAAACGCCGAAATGGGCCGATGCCGGCTGATTGACGGGCTACCCGACACCGCCATTACCTTCCGCTCCATTATACATTAACCGGAAACTGGTGAGATGCAAATGTCAGCGCTAGCGAGGGCGCGCCTTTCCGCCAGACAGGTCTAATTTAATTATTTATCGGGACATATTCGACCTTTTCTGGGCAATAGGTTTGGGGAGGGAGCGTAGTTTATGCATGGGGTTGCCGCGTAGCTTGCCGGCGAGCGGCCGGCGTTGGGCCAACGGGACTGCATTGTAAGTATAAATGTATAGGCCGATCCATTTAAAAGTTTATAGCAGGGTAATTAAAGGAACATGTTCAACATGTTTTTGTGACTTATAGAGAAGATATCAGCAGTGACTATAGTCACTGATATCGGGGAGTTCAAATAGGTAGGTACGTACGTACCTACTACTGCTAGTTCGTATGAAAATGAAATAGTTAAATTGTTGGAGTTGGGTATACACCTATTTTCACAAGAACATTTTATTTATAAATTATAGCGATACAGCGTGTCGGTGCGGGCACATGTTTCATCGCATAAATTTTTACTGTTTATGACATTCACGTGGAAATTAAAATTTCAATGTTTCGGACGTCGCGTCGCCTTGTTCACAAAACGGCCCTCTGTGGTAGTATAGATAAGCTCTAATTTGAATAGCCCGGGAACAATTGAATTTTAATTTAAAAAATGGTAGATTTTTAAGCCGCGTGCAGCAAACTATTCGTCATTATATTTGCGTTTCGGTTAGTTTCATATACGATAGTTTTTTAGGCCATCACTCGAATCGATTAGTTGAAATGTTTGCGGATATACAGCATCGAAACAATAGTGAACAAAAATGTGCGATTTGATTGATTTTAAACGTGTTTTTCTTTAACTTAATTAAGGGATGTGTATTGTATATTAGTAAAATAAAAAGCGTTTTCGTATACACAAGAGAAATACTTCTTTGAAAAATATTTTTCTTGTAATCGGCAGTGAAGTGTCCCAAAATCGTCATTAAAAGCTCAGAAATCCGCACTGAAAAGTGACCAAATATTCAAAACCCGGCCAATAAAGGCCCATTTAACTTTTCGTACACATTGCGAAATTGTTACCTATAGCAATCTTTCAGTATAAATATTTTAGTAGGTTTGAATATCAATAGATTTGTTATGCGGAGGCAGTACAATAGGCAGCAGTTTGGATTTTCTGTCAGAAATTAGAAAGTGCCGTGTCTCGTCATACTTGACCTAGGTAGAGAGAAGAATTATTGTAAAGCAAGACAGTAAATTAACACCCTTGTCTAAATTTATTAGCAAATAAAGAGACGTTGCAACTAACTAAATAACTAACTAACTAGGTAGAGCGATCGTCAAAGTCAAGCAACGCCGCGCGTAGTCGGTTCATGGACGGGTGATCCCTTATGATTACTTTTTCGCCTAATAAAACTTTTTTTTTTCCGATTTCAAAAAAATATATAATATGTACCTCGGCACTGAAGTTATTTTTATGACTCATGTGGTTTATTCGCCTCGGCCAGAGGCCTCGGCAACTAAATTCCGCATGAGTCATAAAAAGTTGAACATCAGTGCCTTGGTACATACCTAATAGTAGATTCTGTAATGAGGTTAGAATGAAAAAATTCGATACGAGTGGAACCACGAGTATCGAATTTTTTCATTCTAACCTTGTAACAGACTGTATTTTCTCCACGACCATTCGTGAATGTAATTTCAGGTGGAGTATTATCAAATTCCATATCAAAATCACTCGATTTTTCACTCATTTTATTTAACTTAAAACACGTTCGAAAATACTTATTATGACGCGCACCCCCACGCCGCTATTGTTGACAGCGGGGTTGAGAGTCTTGAAATCCATGGCACTCTATGGTGTGTTTAGTTCGATTAGCGTATATTCATTCATTGTCTTGTTATGGAATGAAAATATATAAAATAATGCAATGATTTATTATTATTAGTACGAAATATTAGTATCCCTATTATTATATTGTTTATTTATGTGCAATAGATTACAAAAATTATATTAAGATCCTGGAAATACATGCAAAACACTCGAGAAGCAAGTATTTAAGAATAAATCATCTCGCTCTAGAGTGAGAATTTTTAAGTACTATTATTAAAAATGATTTTAGAACTACTACTCACTACTCACCAATGGTCGTGGAGAAATAACTATTTCATACACTGTGAACAAAAAAGTACAACCCACAGAAAATATACGCTAGCGTATATATTCTGTGATACAACCTATAAACAATCATTCTTCAGAAAAATGCAATTATACATTCGAGCCTCTTTTCGGTGGATCGTTCTAGACTTCGAACGCAGGCCGTGGAAAATGAAAAACACACCTGTTCCAGTAATGTCGGATCGATCGAAGGTGGCGCCGGCATGTCGAGTCGCGATCGTGTTTTGTTCGGGCGGGGAAGGCTTGCACGAATGGAGAATGCGAAAACGGAGGGGGACAACAAAACGGGTGTGCATCTGGAGATTTTCTTTTCTTAGAACTATGTATTTCACCCAACATACCGACAAAATGTTGCCGGTGGCGTTGCTTAGTTTAAAACTGGAATATCTATTTCCATGCACAGTGTGCCCCCAAAAGTAGGTATATAGGTATAGATGATTTTTTTGAACAATGTTGAGTAGCATGTGAAATAAAAAAATACAGTGGCTACTCTGCTACGCATTCCGGAAAAACAAATAAAAAATAAAAATAGTGCTAGTTATTGACCCGAGTTTTAAACTATGAGCAAATATACAGGTTGTATATGTATATCTTTGCTATAAGGTATACCATTTATATATTTTGTAAGAAGCCTCAACTATAATATAGAGCAAACATATAGTTAACAATAAAAAAAGGTCCTGAGCTGTTGCTTACTTGTTTGAAAGACACCGTTAGATAATTTCGAAATTAATTTAAAAAAATGGCATTACTTAAAAATATAAAAAGCACAGTTTTTACTTCACATATTCAATGGATGGTAGAGCAGTTTCCAGGTAAAGTAAAGGCATGTATTTCCCTAACTTCATGAAATTATACAGGGTGAGTTTTTTCGATGCCCACTATGGAGATCTCGGAAACTAGCAGTGCTAGAACAAAGGTTAAATGGGGAGAGAATTGCAGTTTTGAATGCTCAATCTAATGCCCCTTTTGGATTTTTAAAAAAGTTCATGGCTCGCTAGATATTTTGAAAAGAGTGATTTTTTGTTATTTCATCAGATCTCTGTAGCTTCGTTATTTCTGATTATACAGAAAAACTATAGAGATAAAAATTGTAGATAATTTTGGACTTAATGAGATAATCTAATCCAATTTTTTTATGTTGTTTGTGATTTTGAGATATGACATAAACTTGTGTTTTTTTTTAATGTAAATCATAGTTGGCTGTGGCATTATCAAATCGGCCATTTTTTGAACTTTCCAAAGATATAATACTCGGCATAGTTATTATAAAAAATAAAAGAGCTATGGCTAATTTTCTGATTTTTTTTTAAATTTTCACATAGTCAGCCATGGAATATTTTCATAATTACGTTCTATTTTATAATAAGACATACTTCAAACTTACAAATATTTTATTTTAAGCTGGTAACAAAATGTAACAAAATAAAACAAAAATTATCATGATGGAGCTCCACCACATAATTATTTGCCCGTAAGAAATTACCCAGATCAGCTCTATCCAAATAGTTGGCTAGGGAGAAATAGACCTATTTCCTGGCAGCCCCGATCCCCCGATTTGTCTGTCTTGGATTTCTTTTTGTGGGGAGTAGTATACAAAATAAAGTATAAGGTATATTTGCATAAATAATAATGGTGGATTGTTTGAACACCTTTTCTTTATTTTAAAAGGTGTCCTTTTAAAATATCTGAGTTTTTCGGATAGAGCTGATCGGGTAATTTCTTACGGGCAAATAATTATGTGGTGGAGCTCCACCATGATAATTTTTGTTTTATTTTGTTACAGTTTGTTACCAGTTGAAAACAAAATATTAGAAAGTTCGAAGTATGTCTAATTATAAAATAGAACGTAATTATGAAAATATTCCATGGCTGACTATGTGAAAATTAAAAAAAAAACAGAAAATTAGCCATAGCTCTTTTATTTTTTATAATAACTATGCCGAGTATTATATCTTTGGAAAGCTCAAAAAATGGCCGATTTTATAAGGCCACAGCCAACTATGATTTACATTTAAAAAAACACAAGTTTGTGTCATATCTCAAAAATCACTTATTAAGCCCAAAATTATCTACAATTTTTGTCTCTACAGTTTTTCTGTATAATCAGAATTCTGTATAATCAGAAATAACGGAGCTACAGAGATCTGATGAAATAGCAAAAAATCACTTTTTTTTAAATATCTAGTGAACCATGTACTTTTTTAAAAATCCAAAAGGGGCATTAGATTGAGCATTCAAAACTGCAATTCTTTCCTCATTTAACCTTTGTTCTAGCTCTGCTAGTGTCCGAGATCCCCATAGTGGACATCGAAAAAAACTCACCCTGTATAACTCCCCGTCCTAAAATAAGGCAGATCACTTTTCGGACATTATTAATACTCGTAGTCTGTTTGCAAAAGTTTTCGTGGGGTTTTCGATTAGATTTCCAGAGGTTAATGCTAAGATGTGTCGATGTTCGCAAGTTTGGGTGTTCCCTAATATGGAGATAGAACAGGAGGTGAAAGTTTGTTCCCTCCAGTGTCTGCCTGGTGTAGTTTGTGTTCGGAAGTAGCAAATTTAATCATCAAGATATATTTTCCCAGCTACAGTTTTGGAGAATTTGAACAATCACTCTTGAACTTGAAGTGAGAATTTGGAATGTCGAAAGAGACACGACCGTACATATAACCATAGTAGCTTCACTTGGCCGCGGCACATTGAATTGGAACCACAGAATGAAGCGCTCCGTTCCCGTCGCCTTCGCCATTATTTCTCGCGAACTCGACTATCGATGAACTGCGTCTTGCATGGTTTTCAGCGGGGACGAGTGGCGGTCGGACTGCCTCTGCCGTATTGGGATTGACCCTTCTATGTGTTATATCTTCGGAAGCTATCCCCAATATTTTATGTTCTCAGCAATAGGCTTATTGTAAGGCAGCCCTATTCAAAGCAGTGTCCTGGATTACAAATTAAACGTGCCCTAACATTAGGACCGCATCCCGGCGCATTTCCCACTTCTCGTTAGAGGCTTTCAGCCTCTGTATTTATATCGTTAATGGAGGCAGCAATTAATTACGAAATCCCCAACCCGGATTAATGAAGTATCCCTTTCTTAGTCAAATTAGTCAGAAGTTAAAATTCGGACGCGGAGCACCGGAAAGGAGAATGCGACCGTCTCGTTTGCCGCATTTCACTATTGTCTCGCCTAGCACGGTGTGGTTGTTCTTTTTCTACGTTCATGTTAAGTTCGTTTTATCTTTATCTTTAATAAGTAATTCGTAGTCCACCTGAAATTTCCCAACCCTTGCCTCCAACTCCGCAGGCAAGCTAGGAAAATTAGGATTAATCATTCTAATCGTCACATGAGTCAATTAATGTAATGTAATGGGAACACTTACTACAGTTTGATGATGGTGAAGCATGCTGAGTAAATATACCAACAACAAAATAACTTGTGAACTTGAAACAAAAGTACATTGTCGGAATATTTGGAGCAACTCCACTTCATATAAATTGGAGTTTGTCTATTTGCAGGCCAAATTTTGTACTGGGATGCCGCGGGTGAAGCCGCGAGTTTTTCCTAAACGGTAAATAAGAATCTCGTCCTAACTTGAAAACTGTGCCAAACTCGATTAGGATACTTCCAAAGAGTAGATAAAATTTTAATAGCTTTTTGAGTTCCGATATTTTGGAAGAGCGGAAGCAAGTATAAAGTTGGGTATTTGTGCGATGCCTTTAATTTTATTAAGACGGAAAAGTTTTCTGTGAGCCAAAAACTCGCTTTGTGTATCTGGATGGAAGCCGAGCGTCTGATGATTCTGAACAAGTGTTATTAATTTATGAATCATTGATGAGGGATATAAAAGCGAAATATTAGAACCGCTTCATACAATGGGCATTTTTTGATATTAGAAAATTTCTGGAGCGAATTTAATTGGGCAATTATTAATGTATAAAAGATAAAGTCGCAAATAAGGACCAACGATAAAGACAGGCCATGGCGCACAAAAATCACGTGACCACGTTACATGTCATTTGCCACATAACTGAAAGCGGCAGCTTGGGTTTTGAGAAGTTTTAAATGTTTATAGTGTTTTTAAACGTCTTAGTTTATATTTTATAAACAAGTTTGTGTCTAGTGCGCTTGTGTCCTGGCGGAGGGGAACCTCCCAGGTGTTATTATGGCCTCTGGGTGGGAGCCGTGCCGTCCAGGAGTAATGGTGCCGCTCGCGCCGACGCGTGAGCGCTGTAAGGGGAATTCTCCCCCCGGAATGGACGGTGATGCCTGAGACACAGACGGGTGAACTGCTTACGGGAGATCCGCGAGTTCAGACGGTCCGCATGGCTGGAAGCCATTCCCGTTGACCACGTTCGGGTTTGTGTATTTTGTATTCATCATTCACCTTGTGCGAAATAAATCAGTGTTGTAACGTACTCGAGGATTTTCGTTGTCGATCCACACCTTGATACGGTTCCTATTCGGTTTTTTTACGCTGCCGATCAACTGGGACCTCGTCAATATTTACAGTATACTGAGGTGAGTTTTTATTTTTATTTCGTAAAGAATAACCTAAATACCAAATATTGGGACTGTTTATATTATATTTATACATATTACAAAAAAACAGGAAGAAAATGTCACCATAACAACATTTGCCTTGCCTCGGGATGAAAATTTGCGCCAAAAATGGATTCGTCAAATTCTGACTGAGATTTAATTTCTAAAAAACCCTTAAGTATGTCTGGCTAACACATCATTTTCCAGAAAGTGAAACAATTAAAGTGGATAAATGTGTTGTGGAAGGAAAATACCTATAATATCACCTAAGCTAAAGGAAGGTGAGGTCGTAACAATTTTTGAGAATGTGCCAAAATATTTGAGTGCAGTGTCGTTGAACTCTCAGCCAAAAACAGCTGAGGCAGGTTGAAAATTTTCAAAAAGCAATTAGGGAAATCCTGCATGCACAATACCAATAATATAATAGACGAAAAAAAACTCGCCAAATTGTTACGAAATTTGTTTTTTCTACTTATCTCCAAAAATGCCTTTTATTATAAGTATAGGACTAAGTTGGTCACGTGACTACGCGATTATGCATTAGCGCGCCATGGCCTGTCTTTATCGTAGGCATCGGAGGCATAATTTATCGTATATCTCCTGAATACCGTAATTTAGTTGTACACGTGGCGATTCTGTCAAATTTACAAACAGTAAACACGTGGTAGTATATTCTACGTGAAAAATTGTCTAAGTATAGTTATATTTTCTATGGGAACATTGCGTCTAGCGTTTGCCGTCGGTGAAATATTAAAACAGGTGTGGTCGTTCCGGTTGTCGCCTTCACTTCCTTTGCTTTATTAGCTGATTAATTATTGCGCGGCTTCAGCCTGCCTGACTCGCAATCATCCTGCGGAAGTTTCGACGTTGACTATCGAGGTGAAACCCGAGACGCTCCGAGCTGTGTGCTTGGCCTGTCGATTTCTCGAAGTTGGCGCGATTGGTAGTTTAGGGCCGAAAGTACTTGAGAACTCCCCATACTGACAGGGTATCACAAGATCGATACCGTAATTATTAGGGAGCCACCCCGGGATTTTCAAGTGAGCCGGTCAACAGCTGGAGGGGTTCAACTGGAACCTTTGATATTTCGGACAGTCACCCTATCAAATTTCTAACATATATTTTTCTTGAGGTAACACTCTATAATACATACACGTATCCTCAACATTTTCCGTAAATGGCAATTTTTTTATAGAAATACATGGAATACATGCACATCTGTCATGATACTCTTCACTATAAAGTTCCTGGATTGGGGGAGTTAGGGCAATAATGTCACTTTTTAACAGAAAATAGTTATTTATGTACCAAGGCACTGAAGTTCTACTTTTTATAACTCATGTGGAATTTAGTTGCCGAGGCCTCTGGCCGAGGCAAATAAACCACATGAGTCATAAAAAGAACTTCAATGCCGAGGTACGTATTATATATATATTTTTTTGAAATCGGAAAAAAAATGTTTTATTAGGCGAAAAAGTAATCATAAGGGATCACCCGTCCATGAACCGACTACGCGCGGCGTTGCTTGACTTTGACGATCACTCTACCTAGGTCAAGTATGACGAGACACGGCACTTTCTGACAGAAAATCCAAACTGCTGCCTGTTGTGCAGCCCCCATGTTAAAATATATTAATATTCAAACCTACTAAACTATTTAGTTTAAACTATTCGATAATATTGGTATTAATATTTTTTACGCCTAATAAGTTTTCTTATAGAGGGCAACCAGACAGACTTACACTGTTTAAGTTTCCTATTAAAAAAAAACACTCCGCCAATGAGTTCCCATCATTTTTCTTTAATTTGACGTAGTAAATCATAACCTAAATACAAAAAACTTCTAATGAAATCTAAAAATTTTGCAAAAGATAGAAAATAATCTAGCTATTTTTATAATGCCCAAAATCGGCGAATAATGACATTAAAGACTTTATTGTCCCAACTCTCCATACTCAGGAACCCTACTCTTCACGAGATATCTATAAAGTTGAATAATGTCGAATTTATATTTTTGAACAATAAAATTATAGGTTGCAAGTATGCCCACAATAATTATATTTATAACGACTTATCTGCGTCTTTATATCTTTTATATATTAATAGTTTTGTATTGTGGTATGAATTTGTAAAATATTGGTTTTCCCAGACGATCGCACTATCCGGCAACGCCGCAGTCTCCGCGAGTTCAACTGTTCCATGTATTTTGATTGGTCTGGATGTGCAAAGTGAGTGCAAACATGTTTTAACATAACACTAAAAAGGTTACAGTTGTGTATTAGAAAAATATTTGTTTTGATTTGATATTGTATATTATGTTATTTGTTATTGTTGGTCTAGTTATATTTTGTCTGCGGAGGCAATTCTTAACTGTGACTAAGTACGAACCATAAACACTCCTTCTTTTCTCTAACCGACACACAACACATCGTAAAGATAATGATGCTGTTAGAAGCACTTTCCCGCTCGCGTCGTTGACATAAACACCATTATTTTCCGGCGTCCTCCAACGTCGGCCGACAAGCCCGCTAGATGCAATTCCTGTTGGATTCCCGTGCAGCGTCCCCTTTAAATAATTAAACGGTTAATACCTGCAATTCGAGGGATGATCGATGGCCCTATTACCGCCCGGTATACGTGTAAATCCACCGGCTCCTTGTAGGTATATTCTCCCTGGGGGCCTATACATCTTAACATGCGCCTCATTTCGAGATTATCCGCGAAATAACAATATTCCATCACGTCATCAATCATTTTCTTGTTTTTTGAATGAGCGACGGAGAAAATGGGATCCTATGTGGGAGGGTGGGTTATCTTAACACTTTTTCTGATACCAACACATATCTTGAAACATATATTTTTTATATTCTACGATAAATTTAAGTTGAAAACAGTGATTCTGTATTCTAAATGTCGCTGTTTCCAACTTAATAAACGTCAGAAACTGACATTCATATCTCTAACTTATATAAGAAGTCGTCATTTTTTCGTCTACTAACACCATTCCAGATCTCAAACAACAATAAAATTATGACGTCAAAAATACACAAAAAAGGAGATCGTACCGGCACCGTCGTCGCAATGATAAAGGCCCGCCAGCGCCAGCTGGCGACGCGAAACGTCTCTACGTCATCACAGGGAGGTAGCTTTTAAAGTTGTTTACGTTTACTTGTCTGGCGATTTTCCTGTTTTAAAGAACGTTTGTTGTGTTTCTTGTGTGTTAGACTGTGTTTTTTAGTAATATAGGATGTGGAGTTTTATTAAGGTGGTAAAACAGCAGTGATTCAGAATAAAGTGATTATAATTCAATTTTAGTTTATAGGTTTTAGGTTGTGTTTCATACTTATTTAAATCATGCCTTAGACGTGTTCCGTTACCAACTGCAAGGGAAACTGCAAAGGCGGTCCTAATGTGTCCGGTTTTCCTCCCTAAAGACCCCATTTTAAGGGAAAAGTGGGTTAATGCCATCAAAAGAGATTTTATTCCTACATAGTCTTCCAGGGTAAAAAAGGTTTTGGTTTGGACTGTTTGGACCTAACCATTTTACATGACTAAACGTAACCACCTTCAAATCAGGAAGTTTTATGGTTTTATTCATTCGAATTTAGTTGTATCTAGGCACGCAAATAAGAAATAATTTGCATTTAAGAAAATTTTACCGGTAGATATCTAAATGCACCAAAAGCCCTTGAAAATGTGACTTTCACTCTCGTGAATTATTAACCGTGTTGTAAAACCATGAGCTATTGTACAGGGTGAGTCACATCTAAAGGCAGAGCCGAAACCCCAAGGTAGAATTCGCTAAAATAAGCACATAATATGCTTAATAACCATTAGGTCAAAAACGCTTGGTTCTGCATATACAGAGTGTTGAAACTTTTCCAAATATTTTTTAATTTTTTTCTAGCCCGTTTAGGAATTATTTTATACATATTATGTGTTGTCATGTTGTGCAATAATTTGGCCCTGTTCAGCGGCGTAGATACAAATAATTTTATTTTAAATGCCAGCATAATCACCTTGACACTAGTTTAAAAAATCCAAAATTACGAAGAAACTGTACCAGAAATAAAAAAAATACCAAGAGGCACTTTTTGTTCCAAATTAAATGGGCTATCCAAAAAAGGCAAAATTTTTGGTTTTGCACAGGGCCGTACTACTTTTTTCTACAATTATTTACAGTAACTATTTGTACCCACGCCGCTGGTGATCGGAACGGGGTCAAATTATTCCACAAAATGGCAACCGTCCAGTGTATAATGTGTACAAAATTTGGTTGGAATTCCTAAATGGGATCGAAAGAAATTAAAAAATATATGTTATTTTTTGAAAATTTTCAACACGCTGTATATGGAGACCCAAGCTTTTTTGGGCTAATATTTATTAAGCATATGTGCTTATTTTAGCGAGTTCTACCTTGTGTTTTCGGCTCTGCCTTTAGATGTGACTCACCCTGTATATGTAAACAATCATTTTAAAGTGTTTTTTTACCAATTTTACCAAGTTGACATCTTTAAATTTGAATATCAATCATCTGCAATAAACTGAAATGCGCAGCCCTATGTGTGCAGAGGGTTGTGAGTTGGCGATAGTTAATAAAATCTATATTTTACTAAAACATAAGAATGACATTTTAAAGTTCATTATAATATGTCGATATTATAATAGAACGTAGCACCCGAAATAAATGAAGAATAAATTAGACCAAATAATATGAACTGAATCTTGGTAGCGAAATCCATACTGTCTGTTTCACTCCGCCACTGGAAGTCAGCCATGACGAGACAACAGACGGCGAGCCGGAGCGCTGTTGCCAGATGTAGCGAAAACGTCTTTGTTCTCAAATACAGACACATTTAAACTCTGTTCAACGAATGTTCATACCTACGTCACAACTCCCGTCCTTGTCTGACTCGTGAATATACGACCGATATCCATCGTATATTCATAAGTAAGACAAGGACAGGAGTTGTGACGTAGGTATGAACATTCGTTGAATAGAGAGTGTGAATTTAAGCGCGGTGTCTACTTAGAAGTTAGGATATCGGTGCTTGTACAATTATTAATTATTGACAACCAAGTAGGGACCCTAAATACTACGGTTTAATTTTTCCCCCTCTGTCACGCATCGCCACAAAATGAAATTCCCGCTGGATGAACTGCAGCAGCTACCGTTAAATAATTGAACGGTAATACCTGCAATTGGAGGAATGATCGATGGCCCCGATTACCGTTCGGCGTCCGTGTAAATCCAACCGGCTCCTCCTTGTACGTATTATCTCCCGTGGGAGCCATGAATCTCCAACATTACATTCATTTGGAGATTATCCGGAAAATAACAATATTTCACCGCCGGCCGTAAATAAATAACGGTTCGCAGTCGCCGTAGTATTTTCTGGTGGAGACAGTGTTCCGCAGACGGCTGGTGAAGAATAGTGGCCCAGTGCCACAAGGTTACATTGTAGAGACAATAACTTCCAGTATAGTAGGCAAGTAAGTAGAAAAATGACCAAAATGTATTATCTTGTAAGATGATTTTATAGCTTTATCAAATTGAATCCATAATTTATTGGGTCCAAGGCAATTTTAAAATTTTTTGAATGATATGACTTAACATGATCATTTTTTAGATTTTTTAAAGATTATTTTAGAGTTTATTTATGTATTTTTTTTTACTCATGTAAAATTTTCATTTCAGATTTGGTTTAAAAGATATTGCAACTTATTTGGCTATTGGTATTTTATTGTTTATCTATTTATTACAGGTTTGCACCTCTAAAAATGTGTTGTGTTTTTATTAAATAGCGAGCTCAAATTTGTATGGTTTTTTCCAAAGGCAATCTTATAATTTGCTTAACCTAATTTGTGAAACCCATATATAATTTAATATGTCCAATCCCCCTTCCAAATCTTCTAATTTCTCATTTTAGGTTAGGCAAATTACGAGATCGTGTTTATTGTACCAAGTTTGAAATTATCAAAAAATTCCAAGAAATGGCCAAATAATAATTGCAATATTTATATCATAAACCGTTTCCTAAATAAAACTTTTCAAGAGTAAAAAAATACGGAGAATGAGAATTAACCGTGGATTTTAAGAATACCTCTTAGAATTGTTAAACTAAGGTTACATAAAAAAATCTGGTAGCTTTTAATTACTTGTATGTAACAATTTTAAACTAAAACTAAATCGCGCTGTACTTATAGTAGCTTTATTATCACTTTAATAAAATCGTCAACAGATACCTCAAAGCGCCCAACATGGCAACGCCGCCGTTGCCGCCGAGGGCGCCGCGTTCGTTGCTCGGCAATACTCGACGGTATTTGTTTTGTGTTTGCCCAGCAAGTCAAGTTTTCCGATTGTTTACGTATGCATTTTTCGTGTTTTCAATTTTTTTTTGTTAATTTACAGGCTATTTATTAGTATGTAGGATATAGTGACTGATTTTGTATACAATGGGACACAGAAAGTGTGTGGTGTGTGACCAAATTGATATTTCTCAGGACATAACCTATCACAGGTAAACGTTGTACACACGGGCCTAATGTTTGTTTACTTCGGTAAATTTGCATAAGATGTTGGTTGACTACAAACTACAAACGTGTGTATTTTCATGCTGCTGCTCCCTCTATCCTCTATTCTCTGAGATCTGGACCAACACTATACTAAAGACCTTAACTAACAACTGTAATGGCGCTAGTGTACGAAACAAATGGCGACTTATTATAGGTTATAGGTATATCAGTTTCTGACGTTCAGAATGTGCTATATTTCATATATCCAGCTTTATTACCATTTGCGTTCTTTTTACGGTAACGAATTTGCTTTGCGGTCTATATTTTCCAGTTTTGTCATATTAACAAAGTTTTCATAGGTAGATTTGCTTGTGATAACATGAAGAAAATCGTATGCAAACAAATATTATTTTGGAATTACGGGATGCTCTATTCAACCAGTTGAAGAAAGCGAGAATTCTATAGATATTATATTTTGGAAGTGTATTTTGTAACGTAAACGTATGCAACACTGAAAATAGAAAACAAATTAAATCTCCACAGCTAACCAATTGTCCACTATACAGTGTGGTCATTTAAGTGTGCAACATATGGGACTTTCTTTTGTTAATTGCACAACCAAAATACAGATATTGCCGAAAGTTAATGCATGTTCAATAATCATATTAGGGTAGGTCAAAAAATATAAAAATTGTACAAGAGTAAAGTACCCTTATTTCAAAAAATTCAGCAAAAGGTAATTAAGAAAAGTTGTTTATAATTAAAAGCTATGCCTAAATACCAAACATAGCCTCCTAAGAAAAAAACCTTGCACCTTAAATGAGAGTTTTTTAATATACACATTATCATTACTAATGTTTTACCTTGTTCAGAAGAATTTTTGCGAAATTGTCAAGTTTTGTTTAATATCGTTGCAACAAACATGAAGTTTGTGATTCCCTAAAAAATTAAAAATCTAAGTTACTTTTACAAATATGCTTGAATTCGAACAAAGTTATGCGAAATTGATTTAATTTTGATAGATTTATGAAATTGTTTAGGGTGAATATTAAAACAAATTTTTAGGACATTATTAATGTTTTTTAAAAAAGTATTTTTTTTTCTTAGGAGGCCATGTCTTGGTTTTTAGAGAAAACTTTTCTTAATAACATTTTGCCGAATTTTTTTGAAAGAAGGGTTCTTTACCCTTGTAAATTTTTTATATTTTTTTACCTACCCTGTATGCTGTTTGACTTACAACCATTCTAAGTGCGTCTAATATGATTATCGAACATGCACCAACTTTCGGGAATATTTGTATTTTCGTTCTGCAATTAATAAAAAAATCCCATATGTTGTACACTTAAATGACCACACTGTATAAAGAAGAAACTGAAAAATGTAATGTGTTTTATACAAAAAAATTAATGGAAATATGCCGTGTAAACTTGTCAAATTAAAAAAACATAACAAACAAGCATTTTATTTTATTTTGCGGATAATCAATTCTTTGTAACAAACACATTTGGAATTTTTTATTTTATAAAAGATTCTGCAACAATGGTGTTTTTAATATTAAACCTCCCTATCGCTATGCTCAGATCTTTAATATACCTAGTGTTCGTCCAGCCTTGAGAGAAGCGATTTATTTATTTCCAATGTAGGAATGGAATGGAATTCCGAATGGTTGTTATTCAGAATAAAAAATAATGCTCGGGTACCATGTTTTAAGTCATTCAGCTTACCTTGGTTTCTCAAAATGGGCTAATTGATATAAAATTTTGTATGCTTGACCATTATTTTTAATTTAATTAATTTTAATTTGGGAAATGAAAGTAAGTCTACAATTTTCAGATTTGGTATAGAGCATAATAACTATCTCAAAAACTTTTCCTGTAATATAATTGTTTCGATATGTTAAATAGAAAAGACACCTTAGTGACCATAAGAAATGATCAAATTTCTATACCTATACTGTCAGAAAAGAGGACATAAAAGGAGGAACGTTATATGTCGTACACCACCGAACATTTACGAAACGATGTGAAAATCTGGGAAAATCTAGCCTCTTTGACATTTATATACATAGCATAAACCAATTCGTTGCAGATAATATCGTGAACGCCACCCGAACACCATTTGCCCACCAACCATCTTCCATTCCGACAACACCCAGTCCGTCCCTGCGCCCACTAATCCATTCCGTCGGCGACGGTTCCTCGAGTCAATTGCGCCTGGCGGTAGGCCCCGCCGTCGGAATCCCTCGAGGCAAATTGACAACGGGACGGATACGCGGACCGGGCGCCGCGCCGTCGATGGCACTCGACTCGTCGACGTTCTCTGTGTGCCTTTGCCGCGGGAGTTTTTGAATTTGCAAGTGGCTCGTTAGGCGGTATATCACAATGGGACGGGGAGGGTGGAAAGTTGTGTCAATATAATTTGTAATATGTGAATGTAAGTGCAGGTGCGTCATACGCGCTTTCATTTGGCGTAGGTATGTTCACAGAAAGCAGCTTACTAACTAACTGCTTTTAGATATTGTTGATATATTATGGAAGCGTTGAAGAGCCACTATTTTCATGTTATTGCAAACACAATTTCTCTCGCAATTTTGAAGATAATTTTTGAAGTGATTTTGAATTTTGAATTCATGAGTCACGATGACTCAATGTTATTTTAGGGGAATGCTTTATAGTCTCTCACTGGTTGGACATCCACGACTGATTAGTGGTATATAAATTCAGAAAACCAAATAGTTATGTTACAGTAATGAATAATGATTTTTGTATCAAATTTTGTGAAGCTCTAATTTGTTCACATACTGGAGCTAATAAAAAATCATAATATGCTGGTGTAATAAACCACTAACATTAGATAGATCAATGAGCAAAGCGTTCAATTTTAATTACACTCTGTTTAACGAATGCTCATACCTACGTCACAACTCCTGTCCTTGTCTGACTCGTGAATATACGACCGATATCCATCGTATATTCATGACATGAGTAAAAGAAGGACGTGAGTTGTGACGTAGGTATAAACATTCGTTGAAGAGAGTTTACATGTTTGTGTTCCATGTTTGTTGCTTTGTAACTATGTATTTAAAATGACTTCCGTATTTCGCTAGGGTTTAAACAATTTGAAACATTAATTTGAAACATTTCATTATGAATAGTAAGTGCTAAGTAAAATCTGGACCAACACTATATATTAAGGACCTGTGGACTGTTTCAAGCAATGAATATAGAACCCCGGTTTCACAGTGGCGTGCACCTTTGAGTGGTTTCAACAAACTAATCGAGGCAGAAATCCTCATTTTTTGTAAAATCAGTACCTACAATACAGGCCAAAAAGTATAAGGCTCGTTTATGTCTATAAGTTTAGGAATCCTTGATAATACAGGAATTCTAATTTTAAATTTCCAATTATAAAGAAGTAAGTACCTACACAAACGCCTATGCCACTTTGGTACATGGCCTTAAAATTACAAAATTACTTACCGATGGATTTATCGTCAAATTTATCCACCACATACTGGCACCTGTCACGGAGTCAGATATCAAAATATTTTGTCAAAACTTGGTTCCTACCCGATTTCCGTCTCACGTATTTTATAATATCCATAGAGCTTTGACTCCTACCTGGGGTCCTTTTGAGGGTTCTTTATTCATTGGTTTCAAGCGATCGCCACTGGCGCCAGAAGGTGGTTTAATATTAAAACACCATAGTTTCAGAATCTTTTATAAAATAGAAGCAAGCAAATGTAATAATGAAAATAAAATATGTTTATGTTCCATTAATTTGGGCATATTTCCATAAATTTTCTTAAGAAAAGCATTTGAAATGAAGTCCATGGCTAGTTATAGTGTAAGTAAGTATATTAGAACGAATTAGATTTTCCAGTTTCTTCTTTATATAGTGGACCATTGGTCCGCTTTGGGATTTTAAACAAATTTTTCTATTTTCATCCTTGCCTACGTTACAAAATACTCTTCCAAACTATGATATATAGAATTATCGCTTCTTCAACAATGGAAATGTTATCACAAACAATTCTACCTATTAAAACTCTGTTAATATGACAAAATTGCGAAATATTAACCGCAAAGAGAATTCGTTACCTATCGTAAAAAGAACGTAAATGGTAATAAAGCTGGATATTCAAAATATGAAACATTCTAAACGACATACCTATAACCACAGAATACCTCTCTATAACCTATAATAAGTCGCCATTTTATTCGTACACTATCGCCACCACGGCTCGCGGAAAACAATGATATTAGCCGTGTTCCTTTTGCCACTTTTCTTAAGAATTCTTATTTGCACTATCTCAGTTGGTGGCAGATCCTTTTACAAATGAGGATGTGAGCTAAAGTGAGTTTTTCTACCTCCCCCTCACCCTTCAAGCACATCCTCATGAGGACACTCATTATCGAGCGTAATGGCTCACTTTGGTGATGGGGAAGTTCCCCTTTCACAAGATGAGCCTTTGACAGAAAAAACAAACTGAGTGACTCAGCTAACAACTGAGCTAAAGTTCTCAGTGTAGGGCGAAAAGGAAAGAGGCTATTATGACTCATGCAATATACAAATGGCAACGAAAAACAAACTAATAGTAATTGTCCCCATCCCCCGCACAATCATTCAGTTGCTTCTGGGGTACCTACTCTAGTTTGGAGTATTGTGAGGTTGAGAATTATTATCATCATTATTATTAATATACCTTAGTGTTGGTCCAGGTCAAATAAAATCACATATAATTTTGTCCTCCTCGCCACTTCAAATCATGAATAATTTCTCTTATCAACATTTATACGCACAACATAAACCTATTCGTTGCAGCTTAGATCGTGAACACCAGTAGAACACCATTTGCCCATGTACCATCTTCCGTTCCGTCCAGTCCGTCCCTGCGCCCACTAATCCATCCCGTCGGCGCCGCTTCCGCGAGTCAATTGCGCCTGGCGCCGTCGGAATCCCTCGAGGCAAATTGACAACGGGACGGATACGCGGACCGGGCGCCGCGCCGTCGATAGCACTCGTCTACTCGGGGGACCCGGAGATCCCGGTCGCATTCTCTGTGCGCTCTTGCCCCGGGGGTCTTTGAATTTGCAAGTGGCTCCTTAGGCGGCACATCAGAATAGGAGGTGTGGGAAGTTGTGTCGATATAATTTATAATTCGTGGGCGTGGGAGCAGTTGCTTTATTCAAAATTGTTTGGTTCATTGTGCACTCCTCTTTCGTTTGGTGTACGGTTGCAGACAGCTTACTATACTAATCTGGCAATTCTAAAGGTCTCGTCTGGCAAGCAATTTGCACGAATATAATAATAATGAGAAATCAAGTAAGGAAAAGGGATAGGCAAAATGTGATGATGCAACTAGTTGAGGGCAATAAAACATTATAACCAGGGTGTGTAGGGATAAACACTAGCGAATAGCAAATGGGGTGTGATTATAATAAAATATTATAATGAGGGAATGAAGTAGTGGGAGGTGGTGGGGTGAAGCACGGGCAAATTGGATAGTAGAGGCGGCGCCACGCCTCCCCTGACGGATCCCCCACCTAATCGATTAGTAGGGAGAACTTACTTGCGGTTAGTGCTCGACCACCGCGAAGGGTTGAACCGCTTCGATTGCATTAGGAAGTAGTGGCAACGTCACCTTCATACCCATCTGCCTTAAGCTTATTCGATTTCTTATTATGTATACAGTGTGGATAGAAATTGTGGAATATTGCTTATACTTCTTAAAATATTCCTTATATCAAAAACATGTTTTAATAAAAGTGTTAGGGGAAATTATTTCCCGTTTAGTGATATCAAGCAATCTTTCATAGCACAAAAAATGTGGTTGCCATGGTAACCGATTTAATTTTTATAAATGGCACCATATACTTTTTTTAGTGAAAATTAATAAATTGGAACATTCTGAATACGATACAATACCATTTTAATGGGGTCGCATAAGAAAAAAATACAAAAAAAGTGCTTGATAACACTTTTATTAAAACAAGTTTTTTATAAAAGGAATATTTTAAGAAATATAAGCAATATACCACAATTTCTATCCACACTTATATATTATGCGCCAGATAACACTTTTAGCACTGCCAAATCAGTATGTATAACTGCTTCTATAGTATATTCACTTTCAAGATGCAATAAACAAGCAGGCTTGTACACTCTTGGTTGACAGGGTTGCATTAAAAGCCACACCAGATAACTTTGCATACGTATAATTATATTACACCTTATATTTTTTAGAAGCAACAAAAAATAAAACATAACCAAGTATATAAACATTTTGATTATGATAATTATAATAATTAAAGACAAAATTATCAATAGTAACCGATATAACATTTTTAAACATCATTTCATTTTTTAAATAATTTAGAATTTTACATACTTAAATTAACATTGCCCATAATATTTAAAAAAAATTTAATTTAAGTTTGAACAAAATGGTTCCTTATTCGTTAGGTTAGGTTTTTAACTATTGACAAGTGACTTTCTTAAGAATGTGTTTATTTCGTTCCTTGAAAAAATTTTAGATTGTATTGCTTACATTGAGATAATTCTATTTACGAATCATATTTCTTGATTGCGATATATCCAAATTTCAACACTCTGTATCTCCAAAATGAAGCGTTTTCGTACCCATGTCCATAAGACCTTTAGTTCTCAGATTGACATTTCTTATCACTGATTGACGTATGGCGGTTTACATTGATTTGTTTTATAATATTTGCAAACGATCTTTATCTAGCTTTTGTATAAATATACAAAGGTATATTATAATATTAGATATATGATTTTTTTACATGAAAACAACTTAATCTATAAACTGCATCAACTTTTATATTGCTATTTATATTAATAATTACCCAATCATGCCCAATATTTAAACGTCCCAACCACTAATCCATATAGCCATTTTTTTTATTTTGGGACACCTCGGTGCTGTTAATATGCAATTATTATTCGTTGCTAATAAAAGATTACAACCTGTAACTGTAACTTAGTAAGCACAAGCAGTCTCAATTTAACTGCAACGCCAATTTTGAAACCAAGTCCGGCCCTGGGGCCGTATCCCGGAATTACGACGAGTTTGTCGTTCCGGAGACCCTCTCCAGTGCAATGCGTGACGTCGCTAATGAGGTTACGCCGTTATCTCGTCTGGTCGTGCTTTTTTGTTTGATTCAACGCCAACGACAAGTGGGCACAAACGAGTTTCTTTTGGCTTCTACGAGTCTACGAAATTTAAAAATGCCTGCGCCGCGGAAACATAATACCGTTCTATTCAGTGGTGAACATACAAATGGCGAAATGGGGCGTAAGCATAAAATGAATTTTACAACTGGAGGAATGCTTATCTGGGCTCGGGGTTCCACTAGTAAGATTTCTAAGCCTGCTAGGAAAACAAGTGCGTTTTATGTTCTAGCTGAGTAGCTGGTGGAGTACCTATTGAGTACTCCCATTATAATGAAAACAACTAAATACCTTAGAACATACAGTGTGGCCCATTTGGAATGGAGACACTCCTGTGATCCGATTTTAGCCGGTTTTTTTCTAAAGATAGGTCACAAAAAATTATACTTTGGTGCAAAATTTCTGGTCTTAATCTCAATTTTCAAGGTCTACTACGAATTTTTTTCGACTAAAAAATGACGAAAATAATGTAGCAATTTTTTTATTTGAAATCTGACATCACAGCGTTAATCAGGACACCCTAAAACCCCACATACCAAATTTGAATAAAAAATATACAGGGAGTTCCATTCTGCGGGTTGTCAAAGTTGAGCAAAATAGGAATTTTAAAGGCATCTGACAAGTTATGTGTGCCATGGAATCCCCTCAAAACAGTTTTATGAAACTTTATACTGGTCATGAGTGCTCTGGAATTATTGAAAAAACATTAACAAACACAAAAGTAATTTATTTCTTTACAAAATGCCAACCAACAAATAAAAACAATTTAAATTATCGGTTATCGGATACTCAACAAAGGCACTGTCTAAGATGATACATTTTCTGTGCGTTTCCTGTTGTGGCACACAAGCCACCTTTACTTATATAGACTAACTGACTGGCAGGCTTCTGTATTTTTAGACTTAGTTCGTTTGTAGTGGCTGGGGCGGTTTTGATATACTCGATTTAAAGTTCCAAAAAATTCGGTATTTTCAGATGGCAGAGAGAAAGACACTCAGTATATTTTTGAATTAGATCTTTGCAGACCAACACTTTCGAGTGGTTCTGTTGGCCATTCAACTGTTTTGAGGGGATTCCATGGCACACTTGACTTGCCAGATGCCTTCAATATTCCTATTTTGCTCAACTTTGACACCTGGCAGAATGGAACTCCCTGTATATTTTTTGTTCAAATTTGGTATGTGGGGGTTTTAGGGGGGCCTGATTAACGCTGTGATGTCAGATTTTGCCAGAAAATTGGGATTAAGATCTGAAATTTTGCACCATAGTAAAAAAAAGAGTTTTTTGTGACCTACCTTTAGAAAAAAACCCGGCTAAAAATCAGATGAAGAATAAAAATTTTACAGACGTGTCTCCATTCCAAACGGACCAGACTGTAGACAGCCTATAAAAAAATGTTTCAACTAAAAGTTGTAATAAGGGCATTTGGTGTAAAGTCTGTTTTTACTGGCACCATACAGATCATTGTAAATCAGTTTGATAATTTACGCAATTTAACAACTTTCAACAATTTAGCAAATTTTTAAGTTGTTAGAAAACACCTTCCGCATATTTTAACGGACCTAAACTGAATTTTTATTACCCTTGGCAAAAAGAGTCAACAGGCGAGGATTTTCAGCATTAGGTAACTGGATTTGGTCTTCTTTATTTTTGGCGCAGTAGTTGTACAAATTCGCATCTATATTCTTTTGAATAATTACCAAAAGGGTTCTGTTTTTAGCTGTTCTTTTTCCGGTTGGAAACATTAGAATTGTTTTCTTAAATACCTATTCAAATGCTAAACAAATTGTACAAGTTGCTGAATAGAATTCTACGACATCGGTCGGCCATTACGTCGGGTTGTGAAGGCCAAAGGGTATGATCGAAGGTAGCAAAAAGTGAGCTATATTCGCTCTGAACGCGACCCTATGTTAAACGGGTTGCCTATACATTACGGGTTGGAGAGTTGGACCAATAGAATCGCCGGATCAGACGCCTTGGCGATCAATGAATTTGCAAATTTTGAAGTTTTAATAAAAAAAAATATATCAACAATCTCGAACAAGGTAAGTCAAATATGTTGTTATTTATTAATGCCATAACTCATAACAATTCTTCCCGAATTATTATTAATGTGTTATTCGAGGAATATTCCAAATATGAATAGGCAGTGTGAAAAGTATGGTTAGGGGGCTGTTTTTAGAGACACTGTTACAAGTTATATTTATTCCCTTTATTCCTGTTGTTTCTTCTTGTCTATGTTATTACCACTATATTAATAACAATAGTCAGTAAAAGCATAGTCGAACCAGTTTGGTTCGACTGCTAAAATGACTCGTACCATTGAGTAAAGGAATAATCCCCCACTCAACGCTCGTACTGAAAGCTCCGTCTACTTAGTAGTCGTTGTTTTTCAGCAGTTAATATTTTCTGTGTTTTAATGTGTTTTTCATTGTTTAACTCCAGTAGTAGTTTTCTGTTTGATTTAAAGATATAGGTGGTACCGATATAAAAAATAACACCTTTTTTATTATTTTAGATACAATGGAAACTGTTGAAACGGAGAATGGAGGCAACTTAATTTGAGAATAGAAGACACAGCATCATCCACAATAGGTCAAATTGCTTTATTCAGGGAGAAAAAGGGTACGAAGCGAATTAGTGAGGGTCATACTAAAAAACTGAAGAAGTTTAAAAATTTCTAACTGTTTTCATTATTTCCTATCTAACATATTTTTGCTTCCCTTACTTGTAGCTATTGCGATCTGCTGATAAGGAACTTACTAATCGATTTTATCTTTATTACATGTTTCCGGATTGCCGAACCAAGTTCGGTAGACTGGGAATATTAACAATGACCAAGACTGTTTATCTGTGATTTATCCGGACTGAAAGAGGACCAAGGACCTGTGATATTTATTTTCTAAATAGGAGTTAATTTTTACTTTGTTTCTATTCATTAAGTTTTTGTATATTGTTTTATTGGTGGTGGTGACAACAATAATCCTAAATAATAGTAATTGCCACCCCTCCCTCCACAATACTCCTAGATTGTAGTATTGTGAGGGCGAGAATTATTATTATTATTATACCTGCCTGATATATTTCTTTGGTTTTTGTTTTATATTTAAAATGGTTTTTGTTTCAAATATATATATAAAAAAGAAAATGCTTTAATATATCCCTATAGTCCTTTTAATTGTTTTATTTCTGAAAAGGAACACATAATGTGGCGGAATATCACATTATGCGTTCTTTTTTTGAAATAAAGCAATAATTAAAAGTAATTCAATATTCCAGTGGGAGATCCCAGTTCAAATTTCCCGCTTCTCCCCCTTTGCCCCTCCCCCCCCCCCGCAGAATTCCTTACAGAAATTCCAACCAAGGTTCATCCAACCCGGTAAGGTGGCGCTGACCGTTCTGCCTCCTGTCATCGGTGTTGCCAGGCAAAAGCATTGACGCCGCATTTCTTAACCTATATATTTTGTGGGTATAAATAGGCGGTAGGGTAATTGGTCGAGGCCGGTAGCTATAAATGGTTCGCAGGCGATGATGTAGCAAAATTAGGGTTATTTTTTGAACGAGTGACGTATACTTTTTACAAAACGAATTGACACACTTTGTCCCTTTTAAATAACTTTGAACTTTCTTTCTATAATTTGAAGTAAAACATTCTAAAATTCTTTACAGTATTATATGTTGAGTTTTCTTCCGATAAAAATGATACATAGAAGATTATATTTTTGCTTAATGCCTTGTATAAACATATTTGATATATTTTGTGCGACAGTAAAACTCTGAAACTTCGTAACACAGCCTCAAAACAAAACCACTAATGTTCCCAATTATGCTCCCAGCCCCCTATGTATGAAGTTCTGTAGACCACCCTTATTCCTAGGGGTGACATGTTCTTGCCTTACCCCGCCCTGAATTTCTCTGGCGGCAGTTTACGAGTGCGTAGCGACCTTGGGACTCGAACTTAATTAATATTTACGAAAGAGCAACTCCCGTAGGATGCATAGGGTTAACCTAAGTCCCAACTAATATTCGGAAAGTTGTAAATTTATGTTTATGTCGAGTATTACACATTTAGTGTGTAAGTAATCACGCTTGCATCCCACAAACCACCAAAATATACTACGTATTTTAACTTATGCTTTCTTTGGATAATAAAATAGTTATTTCAATAAAATATACACAATCCGGCAACGCCGCACCTAGTAGGCATTTGACGCAGTGTAGCGTACTGAGTAGGGAATGTTTTTTTTTTACAAAGCTTTTGAGAGCGAACTTCCTATTCCCTCTTCCATCTGTACCTAATCATAATCATATTATTGATATGGATATTATGATAATTGACAACAAAATAAAGTTTAATGGCTTTTGGGACAAACTATTTTCGTTCACTCTATTGTTTGGAATTTTTATCCGCTTACCTACCAAACTGCGAAGACAACAAAAATGCCCGTGGCTTACCTGAAACAAAAACAATACAATTAATATTGTGAATGCAAGGAATTACTCATATATTTACTATTTATGCCACTGGTGTATGCTGTGTTAGATTAGCATGGTTAAATACATCAATCAGTGCCCGAATTGGTACAGCTAATTTAGTGGATAAACACTGGGTATTAAATTCCAACAACATAATACGCTATAGTAGGATTGCTATGTCACTGGTCATTGGTCCAGGACTTCCAGGAATAGATCAGACTGGAGCGGTTGAAGACTGCAATAATTATCGCTTGACAGGCATCGCATACGAATAAAATATACTATTAATATACAGGATGTAACTTAGTACAGAAATTTTAACTGGCGGTTTGTTTTTGAAAATTTGGTTTTAAAAAATCACCAAAAATATGACAAAATTGCTATTATACTTAGGAACAATCTTATAGCGCATCGCGCATCACTCTCTCAAAAGCTCATAACTCAGAATTAATAATAATTTTGTAATGTTCCTTGTTTTTGCTGGACAATATGAATGAAATTAAAAATAGTCACGATATTGCAATCAAAGTTACACTCTGTATAAAGTACAAGTGTAAGAGACCGAAGTCGAAAACGGTTGGATCGAGTTGAAAGGTGATTCAAATTTTACAAAGTAAAATTTTATTTTGTACTAACCAACCTACAATTATTATTAGCTTGTAGGTAACATTTCAAAAGTGACTCTCGTGCTCTTGGAATTTGAAACAGAAAGTTATCAAATAAAACATACATCAAGAGTGGTAAATTTTCCGATTTTAATTGGTTGTCGAGTTATTGACAAAAAGAACATGTTAAAAAAAATAACATTAGTATATACAGTGTGTCTGGTTTTTCATGTTAACGCCCCTGAAAATCTAAGTTGGCGAGAGGAATTGAACGGGGAATTCTCTGAAAGGTCATCATTTGCGAAGTACTGGTTTGGCATTGCTTCGAAAGCCTGGCCTACTGCGATTTTTTAAAGGGGTGCGTTTTTCAAAAAAAACATATTAGACATTTTTTTTATTTAAAATCTGACACCACAGCGTTAATCAGAACACACCAAAACCCCCATATACCAAATTTTAACAACAAATATAATGGGAGTTCCATTCTGCAAGGTGTCAAAGTTGAGCAAAATAGGAATTTTAAAGGCATCTGGTGAGTCCAATTACCCATGGAATTACTTCGAATCAATTGAATGATGAAGAGAACCACTCACATTGTTGATGCGCAAAGATCCAATAAAAAAATACACAAAGTGTTCTTCTCTATGCCAATCAAAATGCTGAATTTTTGAAACTTTACAGAGTCAAAATCCAGTATATCAAAACCACCCCAGGCATTATAAACGAATTAAGTCTAAAAAATACAGAAGCCTGCCAGTCAGTAAGTCTATATGAATTAAGGTAGCTGGTGTGCCACAACAGGAAACACGCCAAAAATGTATCGTCTTAGTTAGACAGTGACTTTGTTAAGAAAGGTCCAATAATTTAAATGGTTTTTATTTGTTGGTTGGCTTTTTGTAGAAAAATAAATTACTTTTGTGTTTATCAATATTTTTTTGATAATTACAGAGCATTTTTGACCCGTACAAAGTTTCATAAAAATTCAGAATTTAGAGATGGTCCAGAGAAAAATACCCTGTATATTTTTGTATTGAATCTTTGCACACCAACACTTTGAATGGTCCTGTTGACCATTCAACTGTTTTGAAGTAATTACATGACACACTTGACTCGCCAGATGCCTTTCAACTTCCAATTTTGCACAACTTTGACACCTTGCAGAATGGAACTCCCTGTATATTTTTAGTTCAAATTTAGTATGTGGGGGTTTTGGTGTGTTCTGATTAACGCTGTGGTGTCAGATTTTAAATTAAAAAATGCCTAATATGGTTTTTCGAAAGACGCACCCTTTAAAAAATTGCAGTGGGCCAGGTTTTAGTGGCAATGCCAAACCAATACTTCGCAAATGATGACCTTTCAGGGACATATCTATAAAAAAAATTGCCTAGTTCAATTCCCCCAGCCTACTTAGATTTTCAGGGGTGTTAACATGAAAAACCAGACACACTGTATTTCTATTTACAAAATATGTCCAATCAAATTATAAATACATTTTGAGCACTTTTGAGTCAATCTGTATATAAAGCCAACCCGGATTTACAATATTCATTCAACTTTATTCCAACAGTTGTGCTGGCAGTCTCGTCGCAACCAGACAGTCACCGATCAATACCTGGCCCTGATTTCAATTTAATTAATATGCATTTTAAGCGGTCGTTTTGGCCCCGGCCAAATTTATTTGCGGCATTTTCGGCGATTGAGGTAATCATTGTTCATTTCTGCCATTTTATCTGTCGTGCTTACATTACAATCTTTCAAAGGATGATACATTTCACATTCCCAAAAAAGTTCATTTAGAAAAATGAAAGTTAGTGGCTTTATGGGTGATATCTCGTGCCGGTCCAAGATCTAACGGTTTTACCCATTTTTCAAGTTTCTATTTTCATTTTTAAGTTATTCATTATTTGTTCCTGCGGGAGATTATGAAAAATTTTATTAAAGAAAGTTGTTAGCAATTCGATTCTTTCCTATTTTTAGCATTTAGCAAGTTGTTTGGACTTGATACTGTAACATTTTGTACTGTACTATGACTTGTATTCTTCGCATTTTCGTAAATTCAATTTTTTTTAATTACAAACAACTTTTTCAGATATAGAGGAAGAGACCCAAATTTGAGACACTTTTTTTGTAAATTCGAAATAAAATTCACCGATAAACTAATTTTTATTAATATTGTATTAGAATACGTGCTTAGTGTATTATTGACAAAACAGTGATGCAAAGAAACTACATTAGTAGAATAGCAACCTAGACAAATTATTGAACTTAAACTTTTTTTTGTGCTGATTAATTTGAGACAGACTGACGTCCCAATTACGCACTGCTTTTACAGCTTCTACCATAGCACGGGAGTCCCATTTCTTGTGCATCTGTAATCAAAAAAATGAAAATATTGTTTGGGAGCCTAATTTGATACAGTCTCAATTGCAGAACCCATTTGCTATCTCAAATTAGGAATTTTCAGTATAAAAAATTGAAAACAGTATTTTAGGTTAGTTATGACAAAATAGTGACATATTGCAATGAGACATCACCAAGCAATAGCTCCTGTACTAACTACTACGATCAATGAATAAAGAACTTTATTCATTGACTACGATACATACATGACTGTAAATGCCGGTCTATTTACACTATCAAAAAAGTTCTGTCAGTCAAATCACACCAAACGTGCTTTTGTACAGAAACAAATGAACTATGAAGCGCTCAACTACCACTTTATCACTACACCGCAGTTTATTTTAATTAGTTCAGGCTATTTCTGTTAGATGGCGTTACATATCGGTTAATATAAGGAGCTATCTCAAATTTGGGTCACTTCCTCTACACAAAAATAATAACTGAAAAAAAAATTAAAGACCGTTTACAAAATTTTATTCGTAGCGCCACTCTTATAGTACTAGCCCAAAGATCAATAAGTATAGTATATTTATATAGAATAGTGTGTTGTAAGTAATATATATTATATCTAACCACCCAAGTTCTAAAATTTGGCGTCAAAATTGTAAGCAACCGTAGTTTAGCAAAAAGTGAGCCAGAAGACAATGCGAGCATTAACCCTCGGCTTATCCATTTAGGTACGCGTTTTGCAGCGCATCCAGTTTATGAATTTTGACATTTTGTGAGTGTAAGCGCGTTTCCCGGCTCGACGCTTATCTAGTTATCAACTCTATATTAAAATCGGAACGCTGATTTAATGCGATAACTTAATAGTGATCCATCGAGACCGGTTAAAACAGCACGCGCCCGTCGCATCGCGGCATCATTTTAATGCGTTTAAACTGATCACTGATCGCATTATTCCTGCTGTCCCCTCCTGCAGAGTTTTACCGTCGAAATTCATATTTTCAGATGTACTTTAACAACGCAACATTGCTGTGTAAAAATTAATTTTCGATATTGTCCACTTGATTTAAATGTCCACTCTCGATAATAATTAGAATAGATAGTCGTGTTTATATGGTATGTCGTCAGACACTTAGCGTTTGTATTTTTCTGGAAAAGAATTGGCAACGAACTGCAGCTGGGACTTAGAACCTCCATTAATGAGGGTTGTAAGTTTCAGAACGATCGTCACTTGAAACCGTTTTCGAGAGAATAAATATTAGAGTAAAACTTGTTGTTCGGTGTACACCCTGTCATTCGTCTCTCAGATTGAAACCCTCCATGCCGAGGCATAAGAGGATAGAAGGCCTGCAGACTCGATCGATGACGTCACACACTCAGGCCGATTCTAACTAAGATATTCATATGGGTTGCGATATTGTGGGGAGTTTTACAGGAATTTTTTTTTATTTTACAGATTATTTTTTAACATATACCATAAGAAACAGAAAAATTGTACGCACAACAAAAAATAAATCTTTCTAAACAATTGAATTCGTAGTAATAAACATAATAAACTCCATGAAATTCAACAATTATTAAAGGTGGCTTTATGCAGCACTCATTATCACTTCTCTATGACTCCATTATCATTTTAAGGAGCAGATTACAGTAGATTACAAAGATAAAAGTGTGAGATATAGTAATGAAATTTTAAGGAAATGATAACTGCATAAAAACCTCGTACAACAAGCAACATTGAGAACATTTATATTTTTATTAATGATAATGAAGCGGCAGTGAAGTGATAATACGTAGAAACAAATGTAATAACCTCAATGGAAATAAAAAAAACACTTACACGCAAATTGCTTTAGCGATTAAGTACGTAGAAATAAATATAACATAATGAATGAAAATAAGAAATATCACTTACTCGCTCATTTCTTTAGTTTTCCCTTAGCCTTTTGCCCCAATATTCTATCATTTTGAATCTTTCGATAATTATCGAGATATATTATTATGTTTGCCAGTGTAGCCAAACATTTTACAATTAACTGATTATATAGGATACACCGCAAGAATAATTATTTTCTTCTGTTAACAACGACATATTTTGCAGAATTTTGGGACAAATTTCCAGTATTTTAACAAATTTGTAATTACGTATTGCCCCTGTTTTTTTTTTCAATAAAATGTTGATATACGGCCTGAATACCTGAATTGGCTAAACACTATATAAGAAAGGATAACTGAATATGAGGATTTGTAGCTGTATATGCACGAACACCGTGCCGTAAAGCCGCGTGCCTCGGTGCGCCTCGACTGAGAACTGAGGGCGTGAACGAGGCGTTTGGCCTGGCCTGACAGTGTGACGTTGCAGCGGAGGGGAGGGGACGGCTGCGCGCCTTCTATCCCGTGTGCCTCGTCCATGCCGTCCCCGTTGTTTGTGTTTAATTTGGTTCGTACCTCGCGGTATTTTGACGTGATGCGACAGGCGCGGCGCAAGGCATTCCCACTGATGGGTATTTGCGAATTGCGAATGGACGGTAATCCAATTGTGCTAATTCAATTTTAATCTACGGATATCGCAGCCGTACGCCGGCATAATTGCAAAGATTTACGTCCGACTCGCGCGAAGGTTGTTAATTAAGTCTGCTTTGGTTTACTTTGAAGCTCGCCGTGTTTTCGGTTGGCGCGGAGGCCGCTGCAGAGGAAGATCCGAGTTAATCGGCAGTTACGGCTGGATGTGTTTCCAGTTTCTGATAATCGGGAGTAAAACAACGCTCATAAATTTGTTCTAAGGTCCTTTATTTTGGTTTCGTCGCTCTACGTCCAAATGAATGAAGTTTGGGTGCTGGATACACTTCAACAATACGTACTGGTATTACCTAATTTGCTCGAAAAACCTGGACGTGATCCTACCAGACAGAGTATCACATAAATAAGTGCTAATATTTTAATTTAACCAGGTATTTAACTCATCAAAAGCAACACGAGCTCGTCTAACCTTATATTATAATATACAGCTATTTTTAGAAACTGCCAACAAATTACCGTCACCACAATGCAGCCAACCATACGCGGAGACGATTTGTGTGCCGATTTGAATTTTATGAGCATTGCAATAGTTTGTTGACGTACAGGTACGTTGTTTCTTCGACTTTCAATTTATCTTATATATACTTTGAATCACAAGCGTCAAGTTACTTTCGCATTTTCATCATGACCGGATCGCCCTGTATAAAAATTCAGACGATCATCGGACCACTATTTTGTTTACTGTCTTTGTTTACATATGAATACTTAGTCGTGATTGTCTAGCAAACGGAAAAGTTATAATTCCAACCTGACAATTTTGAATGTTAACGTGTTGCACCCATATACATTAGCAACCTATACGGCACAAAAGAGACGTCCGACCGGAGGAATAATTTGGCGGCCATTTTTAACCCTAAATGTGGGGGGGAAATATGAAATACGGGTGGGTTCCATAATTAGCTAATTTAATCTATTGGTTGTCGTTTTGTGTAAAATGGAAATTATTTTAGTTCAAAGTAACATATTTTAATCATCATAAAGATAACTAATATAATTATTATTATACATTATACCTTATACCTTACCTAACATTTTCATACACTATTACTTGGTATAATTATTTCTTTGCATACTTTTAATAATAAGAACCTATTTTCCAGGAACATATCTACACCTATTTCTGAATTTTTAGGCAGCTAGTATTAGAACTTTTTTTGTTTGTTTAAAAAATACAAGCAAAAGAAAACTTGGTAACTTCAACTTCTACCACTTTAATTTTTGCTTCAAAAATGCAAGTGAAGTGATTTCTAATTACGCTCTTCTTTGATAAGCTTCAATAATTTTGCTGGCGGTGATCTGCAGTTAACAGGTATACTTGCTGCTGCTATTTGCATTTCTTCGGTTAATTCTATTTGCTCCAGAAATGCGGCTCTATTCGTCGCATCGAGAATTACAATGTCTCCATTTTCCTCATCTCCATAAGTTACTTCTTGAACTTCGTCGATGACACCTAGAGTACTAAGCCACTTTCTAATTTTAGCTTCTTCTCTTGAAAACTTAAAAATCAGCAAGAAATCAGAAAATATCAATGAAAAACAATAATATTTGGCAAAAAATTACACCTATTTACTTACCTTTGGAATGTAATTTCACAATCTGGACGTTAACATTGAGTAAAGGAATAAATTATTCCTTTACTCAATGACGTAAAAGACTCTTTGCATTTGCACAAAGTCATTTTTTGTTCTCCTGAAATTATCACGTAGAGAAATAAACTACGGTAAATCTTGGCAACAAGATTTATTCCCATCGGTTGCAAATTTCGCGATATATTTAATGTAAGTATACTTCAAGAGTTTCGTCAATAAAAAATTGAAATTGTTTCTTTTTTCGAAAATAATAGTCGCTTCTTAAATTACGGATTTTGTTAATAGAAAATATTTATGTTACTTCGATTACGTAAAAGGATCTATTGCATAGTCCACACCATATTTTTTTATTAAATCTTTCAGGCAAATTTCGACTTTTCATTCTATAATGCCTTATGCCTCTACGGAATATCCAAAGGTATGGGGATTTTAGCGAGAACGGCTAGAGCTACGACCTTGCGCTAACGTGGAAAAGTAACCTAAATCATAATCAATAATCCTATCTACAAACTTGCAGAATAGCACATCGCCGGGGGCGGTGGCTTTGAAATGACTCTAGGCTCCCCCATTAATGTGCCTCCACACGAAGGGAATTAAACGTGTCCTAAAACGAGAGTCGAATGTAATCGCAATAATCCGATTGGCCGGGGCTTTGTTTCATGCCGAATTAGGGGAATGTTTAATGACAGATTTCGTTTCTGAGTCCCGGAATGTAGGTGAGAATCCTTTATTGGATGTGATCTAACTATTAGGTAGACTAAAGCTGAAATTAAATTCGTGGTAGATGTTTGGGAAGAAGGAGCGCTTCAGGTTCCACAACATCCTCGCTTCTTAAGCAACATTATAGAGATCTTTGTTGCGCTCGCCTGTTAAAATAATTTTAAAAAGTTTAAAAACTTTCATAATAAATAGTTGTGGGTTATACACCAATTATAAGTTTATCATTTTTCTTCATCAAAAAATTAGCTATTCTTTGTAAACTTTTATCTTTTTATTCTTACAATTTACCATTAAATAAATGTCCTAAGAACAATCTTCAATATCACAATTTGTTACGTGATGTATAAGAAATCTTGAAAGTCCTTAGGGATAGGTAGGTACCCATTTTTTGTGGTTTTGATACTTACTAAAAATAAACTTAAGCAGGTAACTTCTCTATCGTTAAAAAAGTAGTTAGAAATTGTGATATTGATCAACTTACCTGTAAGGTGGATCAATATAGATTATCCGATCATCGTAGTCCTCCTTTGGTATGTTTGATAGATTCCATTTTCTGTATCGTGTGTACACATATTTAGCGAGAGTTTTTCCCTCTGTATGACCTGACCGGTCCCCGTCACCCGCGCTCGCCTGCCCGTGAGTCAGTCCTTGTTGTGTTAACAATATCGCACTTTTTGGGGCAAGGTGTATTGACCAGTGGCGCAACGAGGGGGGGGGGGGCTGCCGGGCTGCAGGCCCCCCTCCCCCCCCGAGCTCGTTCCAACCAAGTGAAAAAGCGCTAAACAATGCTAGATAAAAACAAGACCGAATGATTTGTATTTTGTTTAACCTGTATTTTTAAAGTTTATGTTATGATTTATCAAATTTACGATATTGAGGATATCGGTGGTAGGCATTAGTAGTTGACATTTAATGAGAGATTATTTGTCTGGCCGGCAGTCGGCACAGAACAGAAACGCGGGCCTTAAAACCTAACCAAACCTGCGCAAATAAGCAAACACCTCATTTTTAATTCCTGCTTTTAAAAATCAATAATCATTATGAATCCACAAGGAAATTTATTTCTATAGAAAGATACCTACCTATCTATATATGTTAATTTACAGGATGTGGCAATAAATTTATAGGCACTAACTTATATTTTTACTTTCACATCACTCAAGGAATTCTCTCTCGGGCTTTTATGTAAAAGAAAAAAAAGAGTAACTACTTCTTACAGTTACTGCATAGTTAAATTATTATTATTTAGGTTCCACAGTTAACAAAAAAAAAACTACAATCAGTTGCCAAATATTTTTTTCTAATATTAGGTTACTTAAACTTTTTTTGGTTAATTAAAAATGTTTGACCTTGAAAATTTGAAAATTTTCGCCTGCGGCGCAATTCTTAACGAGGAATAATGAACTTTGTCAACCAGCCCCCCCTGACAATATTTTCTGGTTGCGCCACTGGTATTGACACCCATAGGGCGGGCGGGTTATGGTACCAAAGGAGGACTACGATGATCGGATAATCTATATTGATCCATCTTACAGTAAGTCGATCAATATTACAATTATCCTTCACATCTTCGTCCTCCTTTGGTATGTTTGATAGACCTTTAGCTTAAAATAAAGTGCGATATTATCTGTATTGATAATGAACAATACATCCAACCTAATACATAGGTACATACAAGTATATAAAGTTGCAATAATATAAATCTACAATAATTATTATTGCTATCAATTTACACTAAAAATAACATTAACATTAATTATTATTAACAATGAAATGTAAACATGAACAATTAACATGTAACATTTATAATTTATAAGTAAGATTTAAATTAAACCAAAGACTCATCAATTAGTTAACAATACTGTTTCGGCAAACTGTCCAAGCCTAGGACAAATCGGTTTGTTATAAAATCTGATATCTTCTTAGTGATATCAATATTCAGATCAGCTCTGTATGCTGCCCAGGAGGAGGCATGTCAACATTATGGCCCGTGAAAATTGAGGTATCAATACCCGAGAGATACAAAATTTCTTTTAACCAACGACGTACCGTGTAAGTGGTTGCTGGTCTAAATGGTCTTTTATGTCTCAATATGAGTAATTGTTTGAGTTTTGTGGCCTAATTTGTCTAGTTTTTTTTCTACATAAAATAAGATTGTTGATGCCACGCGTAACGTAGGCTTTTACTTGAAAAACGGAATTATTAATAATGGTTGATTACTCGGTGGCCCAGAAGTTTTAACTTTTCCGGTAATTTTTATTTCTAACCTATCCTCATACTTGCGGATATTGTTCAATTGCATTTTTGTTATTGCCTGAACCCTATTCGCCGTGAATAATGCTAGTAAGGTTATAAGTTTTAGGGTCAATTCTTTAAGAGAAGGTTTTTCTAGAGGGAACATACTTTCTAATTTATCTGGAACCGGCCTAGTGTCCCAAGTAAAACTATAGAGGGGTTTATGTTATATACGCACTTAAGAAAACCGTTTTAGAAGCTTTGATCTTCCTCAGTGAAATCAAAAACCAGAGACAGAGCTGCTCTGATTGTGTTATCATCTACATTGTCGATAGAAATTTCAGTATCGTGTTAACATTATAGAAGTATGGGTCTAAGTTATTCGCAATATAATAGTTCCACCACTTCTTCAGAAAACTTGCATAATGTTTTGTGTTTTCTCACTTATTGACGCTATCATGGTCGACACTACCTCTGGGACCCTTCTCTGGAAGAAGAGCCTGATAGCGTTGAGCGATGTATTAATAAGACTTCTCACGGCTATAGTTTCATGTCCTGGGAAGTAGATGGCGCCTATGGTCAACAATGTATTTTGCATTGTATTTTGTCTCCGCGAAGAGTATGGTGAGCCAGAGAACTGTCAAACATGACAGCCGTGAGCAGTCTTTATTAATACGTCAGTCAACGCTGATAGCCTCTCTGCCACCAGGGAAAGATCCGATATAGTGAGTAGTGGGTGATGTTTCCTAAAAGGTGAAGCAACAAAGATTTATTTGGAGAGATCTTTATTGGTGCTTCGGTAAGCAGTTTAAAATAGAGAGTACCAGTTTTGAGTTAGCCACTCAGGAACAACCAGACTTCCTGTGGCTTCGTCTAATATAATCTTTTCTAAAACTCTAGGAATGAGTACGAAAGGTGGAAAAGCATAGAAAAAGTATTTCTTCCACTTAATAGTGAATGCATCAACAGTTACAGAGTCTGGATCAGGGCCCCAAGAAATGTAATTTGTAGGTTTAGCATTTAACTTCGAAATAATAATTTTAACTTGTATTATGTCTTGGCCAACGTAGTTTTTTTTTAAAAAGTGTAATTTATTTATTGTTTGGATTTAAATTTTGTTAAACTGTTACGATTTCATTTGTTAACCGGATGGTGGGTTCAGCAGTTTGATTGATGAAGTTTGCCCACGGTTTTTCTTATAATACCTTTAAGGTTACCAACATGTGGTGTTCCCAATTTTTAGAGTTTGTATTTGACAAATAACACTGAAGATGGTTGTTTAACTGAAAGCGCTCTGTCAAGATTTTAATAAATAAATATCTGTGCAAAGCATATGAACTTTACTAAGCTTCAACTTGATATCTGCACATGCAGCTTTGACTTTCATTATGTCTTAATAAAATGTTACTATTGTCCGAGTGTTTTGCAAGCGACTTTAGTGAATAGAAAGCCGCACAGATCTCCAACCCGTTTATGTGCATTTTCTGTTCACTAATACTCCAAAATCCGCTAGCTGTATGATTTTCACAATATTCTCCCCAAACCAGTAGAAGAAGCGTCCGAATATACCTCTCTCGAAATCGAGTGCTTTGGGTTTAATATCATTGCAGCACTCCGTAAGGTTGAAACCCACCAATTAAATTCTATATTAAGAGAGCTCGGTATTTCCATATAGGATTGGAAATTCCCAAAGGCTATTCTTAAAGCTTTACTTTTTTTTCGATTTTTAAGTTTTTAATGTGAAGCCAACTGTACAACTATACTTTATAACCGGTGCTACCGACACCAATAGAGCAATTATTAGTCTTGCAAAGTTTTTTTTTATTTTAAGTGTATTTCCGTGCAATGGTGTCTTGTGAGTATTTTATAACCTTCCTTGTTTTATCTTCTGGCAAAATAATAATTTTCCTTGTATCAAAGACAAAACCTCAATACTCAATTTTTTGTACCGGTGTAAGTACATTTTTATTGAAGTTAATAATAATAATAACAAGCCTGTTAAAACTTGTTTCGTAGTTTACTACCCTCTTTACACTTCTTAGTTTTTATCAATTAATAATAAATCGTTAAAGTATATCACTAGAGTAAGGTGTTGTTGTATAAGTTTTTTCACTACTGGCTTAAGGAGTCTTGTGAAAATAAAGGGTGCTATGTTTAAGCCGAATGGGAGACAGTTAAATTCATAAATCGTATCTTCAAATTCAAACCTGAGATATTTCTTGAATTTATTATTTATAGGTACTAAAAAATATGCATCGATTAAATCTATGCTTGCTAGATAACAGTTTTTTGTTAAAAAAACTCTCGAGCAAACTCTTAACTGTTTTGTAACTCTCTAACTTGAAGTGTGGTGCATTTAGTTTAGTTTGTTAAGATTTAATATAAATCCGTTTGTCTTTTTTATCAGAAAATAAGGTGACAAAAACTCCCCTGACACATGTGTGCATTTAGAAATAGCACCTTTATCCAATAAAGAAGATATTTCCTCCCTATACTGAGGCAATATCATTTTATTTACCTTCATATGAGGTTTACAGTGTTGAGTAGGCTTTTTTTTTTGAAAGGGCAAGGAAACACCTTGCACCAACTTTAAGGCAATTTTATTGTCCTTTACTTTGGGCCATTCTTCTTTGAAGAACCGTAATCTGCCTGCATATCTCTTGGGTATTACCTGTGATGCTAATAATCCTTCTGAGGGCGTCTGTATGACATACAGGGGTGATCCTGCCGATTCTGGTACCTGTATAGGTTTGTCCGGTCCTCTTCTTGGTGATCGCCCCTCTCTCGTTTCCCCTTCTTCCCAGTTCTTGGCTGGACTTCCTTAAAGACTTGTAGGACTTTACTTTGTCTGCAAAATTCTCACCAAACAACCATTGGTCGATAGCCGACTGTAAGGATACAGTTTTACAGTCTTGATCCAGAAGCGGAATTATATTTGACCTCCCCTTCATAGAAAGCGCATGCTATGATTTTAGCACCTTCTGCTAATTGCTGGGTTTGTTCTGGTTCCACTTCAGGTTCTCGTAATTTTTTGTTTAACGCCCCACTTATTGCAGACAGCCCTGTTGAAATCCGCTTTTGAATAGTAGCCAGAAATTTTTCTGTCACTAAAATGTGCTCTGGCAGTAACGTAGTCAATAATTCATCGTTCAGTCTTGGGGGACATAAGGCTTTGCAATTTTCCGGAACGGGATATTGCTTTGGCAGCTCCTTCCTGAGCTCCACAGGGAGCCCTTGAGTTAAGTGTTTGCTCCACCTTGTCACTAATTATATCTTAGTTTAAATGCAACGAAAACCAAATTGTTTCCCCTTTTGTCCATTGTACGTGTACCCAATGTTACACTATTTCGGTTCGCCTACGCTTTTTGTGCCCAATGTCACAAGGCTTTGTTTAGGAGGGAATTTTTTATGTTTAATAATACCTATGGATTGAATTCTGTGCCCAACGTCACAATAATAGGTATTATAATATGAGGAGTGCCCAACGTCACCCTATTTAATATTATTTCCAATTTAAACCAAATATAATTGGAGGAATATTGGTTTGACTTACCGATTTCACATGTTTCATTGTTTTCATTGATAAGGTAAGTTAGGTTATTTTCAAGTTTAGCTATTTCCTTCTTCATTTCCATCATTTCGTCAAAGAGATTTCTCCTTTTTCGCTTCGTTTTCGGCATATTTTCGCAGTTGTAGCACTCGCGACCGTTAAACACACGACACAAAAAATGACTGACTCACGGGCAGGCGAGCGCGGGTGACGCGGACCGGTCAGGTCATACAGAGGGAAAAACTCTCGCTAAATATGTGTACACACGATACAGAAAATGGAATCTATCAAACATACCAAAGGAGGACGAAGATGTGAAGGATAATATAAGCTTACAAGCTCACCATCTTTAAAATATACCAACTATTCCTTTGCTTTCCCCCAAACCCTCTCTTTTGCGTCTATAGTGTACAAAAAAAAACAACAAGAAATGATTTACGACCTCCAACTAAATACAAGTTTTTATAATTTCGTAGCTAGTGGAAAGAAAATACATTTATTTTAAGCCAAACTAAACGTCGCCGAAATAAGTTTTCATTTCGACGATTCATATTTCATGGATTTTTCATTAAAACTTATAAATGACGAATATCCCGAGGTTTCGGTGCAATATTAAAAATAGACCATTTTTAGTAAATAAGTTTGCAACGAAGAAAAGTAGTTTTGGGGGCAATCATAATAATTATGATGCCTTAAAATTTTGAAATGAATTTTACAGCATTTTCTGTTTATTTGCTATAATAAAATAATTTATGCAAATAATAATTTTGCTTACATATAACCCAGTACATAACATTTACAACTTGTCATAGTGACAAAAAGATACAATTTTTGTTCTTTATATTCCAAAAAAATTACGCTAGACGGGTTCTACATAATCTGGTCATCAATAATCCGTTGTGTCCCCATGAATTTGGCAACACTACCTGTTGTCTACTCTCTGCCCTGTCTCCTCTTCATTTCTTCCCTGTGTTGGGCATATATTCAAATATTCAAAACAAATTAATCTATTATAAATTTCACTACGTTTGGAGTGTCAAAATAAAATATGACGATTTAGTTTTCCATGTGACAGATGTACAAAAAGTACCTAATGTGAGTTTATATTATATTCCAGACAAAATATATCGAGACAATTTTTTTCAGAAATAAATCAAATGAGTAAATTTGACGGATTTGTACGACGGCGCTGAAGTGCCACCGCAGAAGTAAACTTTTTTTAGATATAATTTACACTTTATCTGTAAATTTACACTTTATCTGTAAAATTTACACTTTATCTGTAAAGTGTAAATTATATCTAAAAAAAAGTTTACTTGTGCGTGGCAGTCAGCGCCGTCGTAGATTTGCCACGTATACACCTAAATTAATAATTATACTATTGACGAAATATTCGATAAATTATGTTCCATTTATACTATAATAAAAATAATAAAAATAATAGATTGTAATGTGCCGACATATAATACCTCGTTATATTATTATTTATTTGCGTCTTTATCTTTTATATATTAATGATTGCAAACGTGATGTTTTAACTCTAAAAAGTTGTGTCTTAGTGTAATAACAACAAACATTTATTTTGATTTGACATTGTACCTACCCGTAAATGTTTAAATGATTACAGTGACATTTCTTATTATTGGTCTAGTAAAATTTTGCCTGTGGGTTAGGTTAATTTAGGACCTAGTTTAAAAAAGTCTCTGCTACCGCAGATGAACTAAAAATTCCCCGACGTCCCTAAATCAACTACATACTCCATATTTTCCTTTGTCATATTGAATATGTGGACCTACGGCCAAGCCAGTCCATCCGTAAAAATGAGCCCGGTCCTCATGCGCTCTAATAATAAAGAATTTAAACCGTTTAAACTGACGTCCTTTGCGAGATGACAAGAGTCGGGACTCGTGTGCATTTGCTTCAGCCTCCCCAGGAGAAGAGGATGCCATCAACTCCGCAGACAATCAGAATACAAAATCGGCCAAGTCATCCGGTGACTCGAAAACTCCCAGTTTATTTATTCATTTCCATTTCTATTGTCAGCCGTCGCTTCGGAACTGAAAGAATTAGGGCGATGGTATGGAGATATTGGGAGAATGACAGAAATCTGAAATTTTTCGATACACTTTCTAATCAGTTGTTGGGGGTGTAGAAATATCCAAAAAATTATTACGTATAGCGTATAGCGAGCAGATGGGTACTTCCGTCAGATGATATAGGGTGAATTGGTGCAGTGTGGTTCCTGTAGCCAGCTTCAAAAAGCGGGCTTAGTTCCATGTGCGCAAGCGCAAATTCGATTCGAATTACTGCTACTCTCTAAAGGCGCGTATTCACTTGCAACAAAATCCTCCGAACGCGCTGCGCGCGCTGCTCGAAATTTGCTAGTGAGTACGCCGCGCCAAACGCGCACGAACGCGCAAAACATTTTCCGAGGCTTGTCGGTAAACTGGATTTGCACAAAGGGAATTAGTTGTTCGCTGGTGAGCAGTGGGTAAAGCGGGGACGCATTTAAAAGATACTTGCGGTCCTAGGGGCAAAGGGGGCCTGTGGGAGGAGTTCGAATCTCATAGACAAGGAGAGAACGTGTGGATAGCATACGATGGCAGGCATCGGGGCGGATCCTGGGCATGCAGCGTTGCCACGCACTCAGATGCAACGCCGGTTACACCACATATTTTTAAGAGCGCTATAAAATAAACCCCTCATCTGGCATCGCAGCAAATATAGGAGTTCGTTAATATCCAATAGACCTTCAGAGAGGAAGAGGGACTGCATTCTTCGCATTCCTGCCAAGTATCACCTTATTACGGCTCAGCTTTACGAGTGTTTGCAGCGTTTGCTCTGTTCGCCGGCAGCCCCTACCACGTCATCATCTGCGTCCATCTCTCTGAAGAACGCGCGGACCATCACAATTCCTACTACAACGGCTGTCGGGAACGCGGCGAACACAGCGAACACTCCAAACAGCACGAACTTTGCGCTAAAATGTTTGTTGCATTCTGCGAGGCGCGCGCGCCGTGTTCTGCGCGTTTGGAGCATTTTGTTGCGCCTTAAGAGATGGCGCGGCAATCAGATCAAATAGATTCCAGCTTCATTACCGGATTGTGCATATTCTTCCTCTTTTTGACTTCATTTGAAATAACCCGCCAAAAATGTAGCTTCCAGTCTACTGTGAACACTATAATATACGCCATTGAATATAAGAAATACGCCCCCTGTAGGCTCAATGCTAAACTAGGTCTATGGGCCGTACCATTTTGTTGATCCGTATATTATGTTTTCTGTTTTGTTCAAAATCAGTCAAGAAAGCTTTATTTTCTAAAGTTGACTATTATAATAATGTAGTAAATAACAACAGTTGAATTCAAATGTTTAAATTTTCCCGCCACGCTTGTGCCAAAAAAGAGAGAAGAGTTAAAGAAGAGTTGTTAGAAAATGAAATAAAGCAAGTAAAATGTGATTTTTATTATGATTACCACGCCCAAAAGGCATCCCACAGTTATTAGAAGTGGAATTTGAACATGCTAAAGTGTTATGCCGTGTATAATTAGGAAAGTTTTAGTGCGCGATTCGAACGAAAAACCGTCTTGATTCGATCGTCGAGGTACTAACCTAAACATTTTTTGTTCGTTTGTTCCTGAAAACATTTTCGAGATGGAACAAGTTTCGACACAATTTAATTTAACCAACAAAGTTCTCTATTTCGAATTCTGCTTTTAGTTCATTTTTAGTTGCATGTTGCCTTTGCAATTACATAAATCATAAACAATAATGTTTAATCTTTATAATAACCGGTAAGTACAGTTTCCCGCGGTGTATGTCTGCCCCAATTTTTTTTAAATTTTGGCTACCCCCCTATTTTCGGGGTCCCTGAACACGAATCTGACCTTAGTTTTTGGTGCTCGGGCGTAGTTTCCGAGAAAATGAATTTTCAAATTTCCTTTGACACCTCACTTTTCATGGCGATATTTGTGGTTATAATCCGGATGAATTTTTACTATATGCAGCATGGAGGTAATGCTTGACCTCACTCCGCTACACATTTTTGTGCAAGAAGAGGCAACAAAAAGTGCCTCGCAACTTTACCAAGACAACAAATTGAAAGCAGGGGACCTTATTGGTCACCTAAAAATACTGGACACTGTCCAACTACAATCCTTGACAATGCCAAAGGACTACATGCAGAAGAAATACGACTTTGAACTATCGTTTGAAGTGATCATCCAAGATCGCCAAACTAGTCAAATCGCAATACCAGAGACATCTTCAGGACCAAGCATCTGGTACACAGACGGATCTAAAATGGATGATGGGGTTGGAATTGGGATATATGGTCCTAATCATAGGACCTCACAGTCCCTAGGCAAGACACCATCCATCTTCCAGGCAGAACTTCAAGCCATAAATGTATGTGCTCATGAGTGTATCAACAGACGCATCAAGGGGGCAAGAATATACATCTTATCAGACAGTCAGGCAGCATTAAAAGCTCTAAAGTCTCATACTTATGAGTCTAAGGTTGCCTGGGAATGTAAAACACATCTAAAGCAACTGGCTATAGGCAACAGATTGACCTTAATGTGGGTGCCAGGGCATGAAGGTGTTCATGGGAATGAAATTGCTGATAGCCTCGCTAGAGAAGGGGCTAAGGCTCCATTTTACGATCCTGAACCATTCTGTGGCATAAACAAAAGCCACCTATTGACAGAGATCAAAACATGGGAAAAGGAACAAAAGGAAGCCTACTGGAGTAACACTCCGGGACAAAGACAAGCGAAAAGATTTTTGACCTATTCGCCTCAGAACGCCAAAAAGCTTCTCACTCTAAACAAGAATGAATTAAGACTCATCACAGGTCTCCTGACTGGACACTGACCTTTAAGATATCATCTTAAAAAAATGGGCAAAACAGACAATGGACTATGCAGATTCTGCAACGAACGGGATGAGACTAGCGAGCACATACTGTGTGAGTGTCCCCTCTTAATTCGAAACAGACTTAAATATTTCGAAAGGATCAATATAAATCCAAATGAAATTGGCAACTTAGCCCCAAGGAAAATACTAAGCTTCGTCAAAAGCCTAGGTGACCTTGGAATTTATTAGAGCAGGGTCATTCACAAAAGATCTAATTAGGTCGCAGTGAAGAAAGGCCGTAGGTAAGGGCAAAAAAAACGACCCCTAAGAAATCTACAATCTACTATATGCTGCTCAAACTGATCACCACACTATTTTGCACCTTTGCAACATCGAAACTTCGCGGAAACCCGCGGAAAATCCGAAATTTGGAAAGATTTGTGCCGTGTTTACGTCCGGCCCGGCCGCTGCTTTCGCCCCACAATCGGCGGGCGCCGATTGTCGGGGGGAACTTTTACCTAATAACCGAATAACTTTATGAAGACGAGCACAAAATATATAGAAGACGACAAGAACAAAGAACAACGCAGTGTAAACCCAAAGTGTGCCCAAAGCTAAAGGTGACAGTGGCCCATATAGTTAGTTCGCATAGTGCCCGTCGGGGCGTTGGCATCTTAAATTCAGTCGCGTATATGGCTGCATCCTTTACCATCCATCACGTGGTAGGTATAGAAATACCAGTCGAGTTTATTTTATGATGTCCATTGTAGGAACGTATTCTACTAAGAACTATGTTCAAATGATTAGTGACTTTCGACATAATGCATTATCTTTACAAATGCCCGGGTATCACACCATTTGACCCTTATGCAAGAATTTGCGGGACGGTTCCAATTTCTAAGTGTCCCAAGTTTGGACCGAGTTTAGAAATCGATGTCGATTTATGTCTGGTTTGCGTCACAACAAAATCGACTCCAAATTGGACCCTGCGGAGATATGCGAAACCGCAGCATTAATTAAGCCCAAATTTCGCACACCGACTTTCTCCCGCATAATACGTGCCTGTATTTAATTAGGAAAGCCGAAAAATTTTGCACGCCAAGGGAAAAAATGGAAATGAGCTTCATTATTATAAGTTTTAACAAACCAAGGTTTTTTGCATAGATGAGGATATTTTTGTTTGCCGGCAGCCAGTCCTATGGGTAAGTTTGTCGAGGTTGCATCCTTTTTAACGTTTTGTTAGTTTTTTTTTATTTTTAAAACCACAGTATACACAGTAGCGTGACTAATGCTTCGACTAACTTCATAGCTTTCTTTTCCTTTTGGTGCCAACAAAGTTATTTTTCTGTAGCGTTTGTCCTGGCATCGATTTATTAAGTACGGTCCTGTGCGGTATTAGGCTAAAATTAGGTAGGATGAAATTGAGTAAGACTGAATGGGGCTATAGATATTTTGTTGGTCGAAAACAAAGGATTACTTGGGCTACTGGTTTTTATACTGTGACCAAACGAACATCATCGAATGAACGTGAGCACGAGCATTCGGCCGTCATTCCCTGTGATTCGCCACATCGATTTTCAAATTGGATGGCGTCTTTGTTCAATTACATAGATACTTTTCAGTTTGCACTCAAACTCGAATTAAACAATTCGATCAAACACTCTGGTGCCACGCTTGCTGCTTACGAAATTCCCAGTAGCTTTTTTCTACAAAGTCCATGAATCAACATTCTGGAATTTCCACCAAAGCGTAGGTAATTGACAAAAGTCCAAAAAAAATGTCGCGCGTAGTGCAACCAGATTGCGTTTCTCGCGGTGAGCAATAAGAAAAAGCCTCGATGCCAAATAAATTTTGGCAAAACCGGGCGATAAATAACGTGGGCACTTTTATTAAAACAGAAATCCGTCCGCGGGAAACACTAGCGCGTGTCATAAATAAGGTTTTCTTCTCGCGGTGGCGTTCATTGTTCGAGGCAACTCCGTATCACGCCGAAGAAATATATAATCCCGCAAAATGCTTTTTCATAACGCACATGTTGGGCCTTCGGTTATTTATATCTGCCAGGAAGTAAACACAAACACCGTCCGTGTTGAGGGAGTTCGATTTAGAATGATCTGGAAAACGATGATTTATTCCACAGTTGCACGTTTGATTCCTATGGTCTCATAGGTGAGACAAACTTCACTTGTCTACAATCGCACAGGTTTCATTAAGACCATTTTTTTTAGGGAAATGAAGAAAAAACATATTATTCCAGTGACGTCACGCCCCTATTGCAGTGATTCGCTAATACATCGCGGAGTTGCCGTGTTTCTTAAGCTGTGTTTGGAAAATATGGTTTTAACGTTTAAGGCTGTAAATAAAAAGTCATCAAAAGTATGTCCGGTTGCCTCTATCAATAGAATTTTGTTTAAAGCTAGGTACAAAAACTAGTGAATTTAAAAGGTTTACACAAAATAAGTGTATTTTTAAAGTACTCGCAGATATAATGACACTACTTTAAGCTAATAGAAATTAAAAAATATATATGTATTTAATTTAGTAACTATGGCTTTCAAAATAGTATCATTAGTATTATCTACGCATATTTTAAAAATAACCTTAAAAACAATAAATCTTTCAAATCCAGTAGCTTTTCCAGCTAGTTGTAAACAAAATTCTATTGATAGAGGCAATCGAACATACTTTTTATAGCGTTTTATTTTGAACTAAAGGGAGAGCCGACAATTTTGAATGTGGTGTATTTAAGACTCAATGTACAGCACGTGCGTGGTGATTCAATATTTTGACCCATAAAATGGCTTTTTTCGATATGTAGAGAGCAACACGCATAATTTTAAACTTTTGGTCAATACAAATTTTAATTTAAGTAATTACTCACATTTTGAGACAAAAATTATTTAAAAATATTTATCACAATGGCCGTTATTAGCATTTGCGCAAAAAGCCTAATAACGGCCATTGTGATAAATATTTTTAAATAATTTTTGTCACAAAATGTGAGTAATTACTTAGATTAAAATTTGTATTGACCAAAAGTTTTAAATTATGCCTGTTACTCGCCACAGATCGAAAAAAGCCATTTTATGGGTCAAAATGTTGAATCACCACATACGTGCGGTACATTGAGCCAATGTAAACTGCAAAAAGTTTATTAAAAAAAATGACATTTTTAATTTTTCAAAAACACTAGTGGTTTCTTTAATTACGGAATGTGTATTTATTTATATTAACAAAAAATATATTATCGATTAGGTGAAAAGAACCTAGTAGGTCCTTTTGAATGGCCATAGAAAAGAAATATTTTCAGGTAAGTACTTAAAATTTTAGATTCTTCTATTAGGCACAATTCAATCATATCCAGCTTGAAAATTCTACGACATAAAAACTACTAACCTCTCATGTAAATAATGGGGTAGAACCTCCTTAATATAAGTATTATATACTGCTTCTACGTGATCAATATTTTATTAGAAGAAAACACCGCTGTCAATAATATAGAGTGTCTCAGATTTTAATCGACAGTATACAAAATCTTCTACAATTATTGTAGGATATTAGCTTACACACAGCTTGTCCCAATATGTGCACATTTTTTACTTTACCGGAAAATTAAATAAGTAATTAAATTTGTTTCATCCAATTTTGCTCTCGGAATCACTGTTTAGGCTGCATGTTTTTCTGCCTTCGATCGACCTTGGTTCGAGGTACGCACATGCACATGTCTTTAAAGAAAAACACCCCTATGGCCAAGAGCGCTGGACAAATGTGGATTCACGGTATTGCTCCTAAATAGCTTTATCCGTGTGATTTACTAATTGTCCTACACTCACTGGGATTACTACGGTTTTCTAGGGTTTTCCGTAGTACTTGAGCGAATGCTATCCTAGTTCTATCGGGAAATAAGTCGGCCCTATAGCCGCAAATGGCAACGAAGACAAAATAATAGTAAATGCCCCCCTCCCCCGCACAAGCATGTGGTTGCTTCTGGGGTACTCCTAGTTTGGAGTATTGTGAGGGTGAGAATTATTATTATTATTATTATAAGAAGCTGTTTTAATAAGAAATGTTCAATAAAAATAAATACGAAAATTTCATGGCGTCAGAGAGCTGTGTAATTTTCTGAAACTATCTGAACATCTGGTTGTATAAACCTTACTACTAATAGTTTTACCCAATTTGAGTTTTTTTTATGCAAGTTTTATACAATTTGACCATTGATGCAGATTTACTTTTCGGCATCACCTAGCACCTAGCTATCCAAAATTGCCATATTTTTGTTTCCTACGATATTTGTTTGGGGTATAAAATAAGCGAGAAAATCGCGGTGGCGAGCCTAAAAGAAGCATCCAATTTGAACCCATCATCTTGCAGAAGAGCATTTCTTAATAAACATCGGACTATATTTTTGCAGTTGTTTCTCCCCGTTATTTTTTAGTTCCCTTTGCTAAATAAACTAAAAACGGGTTTTCGCGCGCTTTGGCAATCCCTATTATGCCGAAAAAAGTTCCGGGTTGCGCCGCTTCCCCACGCGCAAAAAGCAATTCCGTTAATGGCACCGCCACCGCATTTGTGTATTTTACATATTTCATTTATTTTGAAAACTTTATTTGCTCCGACGCAAATGGATATTTGCTTTTAAAACAGAAATATTAGAACCACAATGGAGGGTGATGTGTGTGCGCTTCAGTTTTATTTGAGCGAACCGCATCACATCTGCTTTAATCCCAAAAGTGCGAGACCCAAATGGTTTGTTGTAAAATAAATTGCCGATTAAACTAAGATACCTATTTATAAAAAACAACGGATCGAGCTATTAGGAAATTTATTAAATATAGCTACCATCCACAACTACTAGGTACGTTACCAAACTACACAAATTTGTTTCGTTGGGAACTAAAAGTTTGTACTAGTATTAACTCATAACCACACACCTTTTCGCCAATCACCAACCTGCATTTTCATAACTCAACACTTTAAGCTATATTTTCTTATTTTCGCAGGCTGTGGTTGACATAGCAACAATCTGTCAATATGTCAATTTGTGATTTAATTATTGTAGAAGTTGGGATTATTCGAAATGATTAGGTACAGATTATATAATATTTAAAGGTTTGTTGCCTTATTGGTGGTCTAAAAATATGGACAAACATTCTACATATTTTTGTTACTGCATATTGTTAACTTCTACAGTATTATTGCGCAGTGATTTTACAAAGTAAATCGAGTACTAAGTTAGATGTTCTTTTTCAACTCTTAATTGATCAATCCTGGAAAAATTCGTAAAGTTCGTTAAACATTTAACAACCAATAAAATCGGAAGTTGCTCTTCGGGTAACTTTGAATTTTAAATTCCACTTTAAATAGTGAACTTTTATTATGACACGTTACGGGGCAAGTTCCAACTGCGAAAAAGTCTGGGGCAAAAATTAATAAAGTTTCTGGTAAATTCTTTTAGTGCTACCAGAGAATTTTTATGAGTCTATTAAAAATTTTACGAGTTGTTTAATGGCCATATAAGAGGATTTATGTGTTTTCATAAATTATTATTTACAGTCGTTCGAATTGTCTGTCTATAGAAATAAAGAAATTACCTACATGTTATTAGATAATTAGAAATTCAGAAAAGACGAAAGCTAGAATAGTGCCTATTAAAATAGCTTGACCGAAAGCACAGACCTATGTAGCTTCGCTAAGCTATATAGGTCTGTGCCGAAAGTATGGTTTCTGCAAACGTGGGAGAATAATTTGTAGTTAGAATTTAAATAAAATCAATTTAAATCTATAAAAGATCTGCACGTTTCTGACGCTAGGTAAATCGAATTCTGCCATCATTCATTCAAACGCCTCTTTATGGCTCGCTCAGTTTTTCCATTCGCAGGAGAAATGAAAACTTAGTCTTTCCTTTTTTTACTTAATTATTGGGCCACCCATCCAACCAGAATTGATGGTCCGATGGTTTTCAGCGAAGCGAATCTGAAGAAAGTAAATAGAAACCCGATAACGAACGGAGCTGAAGCTAATTAAATAGGAAGTATACAGTAATATAAAAATCTTTTTTGTGCGAGAGATTATAACTCGTAACTTGCCACAAGAATTATAAAACTTTTCAGAATACAAATACAAAAAATTTAGATCCACAACCTTATATTGTTCGAAAGGTAATGCAAAAGGAAAAAAAAGGAGATTTCCATTTGAAAAATTCAAATTTTTGTCTGAAATTTTGCGCAAGAAGAAGCATGACGATTTCTTGCATGTACCAAATTTAAACAAAAAATATACAGGGAGTTCCATTCTACAGGTTTCCAAAGATGAGCAAAATAATGGAATCCCCTCATAACAGTTGAATGATTAACATAACCACTCAAAGTTTTGATGTGCAAAGATTCAATACAAAAATATTCTCGGTATTTTTCTTTGAATTTTTATGAAAATTTATACGGAGTGCTTTGGAGTCATTGGAAAAACAAAACACAAAAGTAATTCATTTCTTTACAAAATGCCAACCAATAAATAAAAAACAATTTAAATTATTGGACCTTTCTCGATAAAATCACTTACTAAGATGATACATTTTCTGGCGTTTCCTGTTGTGGCACACCAGCCACCTAACTTATACTCGGTGACTGGCAGGCTTATGTATTTTTAGACTTAGTTCGTTTATAGTGTCAGGGTTTCGATATACTCGATTTTTTACCCATAGAAAGTACAAAAAATTCAGTATATTAAAATGACACAGAGAAAGGATCTTTGCACGCCAACACTTTGGGAGGTCCTGTTGACAACTAAACTGTTTTGAGGGGATTCCATTGCACACTTGGCTTACCAGATGCCTTTAAAATTCCTATTTTGCTCAACTTTGACAACCATCAGAATGGAACTCCCTAATTATTTTTTGTTCAAATTCGGTATATGGTGGTTCTGGAGTATCCTGATTACCGCCCTGGTGTCAGATTTTAAATAAAAAAATCGCTAAATGATTTTCGTCATGATTTACTAGAAAAAATTCGTAGTAGGCCGTAGGCCTTGAAAATTGACAATAAGACCTGAAATTTTGCACCAAAGTAGAGTGACCTATCTTTAGAAAAAACTAAAATTATTATTATTATTATAATCTAGAGTTTAGACAAGGATAGAAATATTATATAATAATATACAAAGGGTTCCGTTGCAAAGAATGCTGTTTTCCCCATGCTACTTTGGTTTGAACAGAATAAATAAAAAATATTCATTATTGGTTTTGCTTAGAATATGTGACTATAGTTAGTTGAGTATAGGGGCGCTCTGTATGTTCACGACTGAGTTCTTACGTCATTCTCTGAAACGTAACTAGTTCAGACGCCCCTTTAGCCTCAAGGGAGCCCGGTCTCCCTTTAATAAAAGGGCAATTAACATGAGTTCGAAATTAATACTGGAGGCAGGGCGAAGTTACTTTCGAACGGAGTCCGACAATGCGAGAGTGGAAAGTAATTTCGTTCCGTATTATTTCGGGATTTCCCGGGACAAATTCATTGTAGATTGTTCGGTGACTGGTGGATGTGGGTGTCTGACTCGAGGTGACATTTTCGCGGCGTATTTTCGCTAAGTGGTGGAAAATTGCTACATAAAAAAAGCGTAAAAAATTAATTTTCTTTATTGTTTCAGATATATACTGAAAAGTTCCTTTGACAATAATTGCTTAAGCAAGACAGAAAGCTTCCGCTTTTGTTGCATTTTCTTCAAATGCTGCGAATTTTCTGATGTATGTATAATGTGAACAATAAGATAATAAAAGATGGTAATAATGTTAATTTCAATCATTTTCTATAAGAAATCTATTCAAAAGATATGACTACGTTATCCACCAGAAGATGTAGTCTATACGTGGGTAGCGTCAGAAAATTTAAGTGCAGATTGAGTAGGTACCTATCAAACATAGTGAGCATTGTGAGCAACTTTACCAATGGGCATAAATAAATACTTACTCAGAGTTTCTGTAATGGGCTGCGACTTACCTGGAAGAACAGAAAAATTATATAAGTTTTTATGTAGATATAAACAAGTGCGGCAGAATTAGCAAAATTCTATAATTGAGCGGAATTCGAGGTGAACGGTATTTAAACACAAAGAAAGATACAGGGCTCTCCAGAAGGAACGCCCGTTTCCTGTATTAAGAAAAAAACGAACTCGGCTTTGGAATCAATTATACAGGATGATTTTTTTGGACTACCAACGCGATTTTCTCGACCATGAAAATTTTTGTCAATTTTAAGTTTTTTAGTACAGCGCGATAAGTTTGGCATGGAGGCCCATTCCTTTTTTAACGTGCTGACCAAAATTGCCATATTTTGTTTTCTTATGTATTTTTCGTGCGGCCCAAAATAAGCGAGAAAATCGCTTAATAAGAAAGAAACAAAAAAAAAATTCATAGCCTCAAGAGAGCGGAAGACCCTGTGTAATTTTCTGAAACTATCCGAGTACCCAGTTGCATAAAGCTTCTTAGTGCCATCAATTTTCAATATAAAAGTTTTTCTAGGTTTCTTAAAATAAACATTCCACGGCTATTGATAGTTTTGCCTAATTTGAGAGTATTTTAATATTGCGCGACAAGTTGGCCATATGGATGCCGATTTGTTTTGCAGCACCACTTAGCTGTTCAAATTTAAATGATAGTATATAGCTTAATAGTGATTAGTGATATTAAGTGATAATATAGTTTTTTAGTTATGGCATGTAGTTCGGTGAAGGACTGAAAAAATAATAGAAAATTTCCATTCATAACTACAGGTAAGAAAACCACATAAAGGACTTCAGATTTAAGAAGTTGAAAGTTATTATAAATAGACAAGGCAATTAATATCAACATCACATATTAGCACAGTTAGCTAATGTCTGGCAGTGACATAAGGACACGACAGAAATACAGTAGATACGGGGGACAGATTTTGCGAATTTTTGGCGCCATCTGCTGCTTGTATATCCAATATTGCTCTCGTATCCTTATGACTCTGTCGCACATGGCTAACTAGGGATTCCATAAACAAGGATGTTAGGTATGCCCAGGGACTCTTTAAAATAAGGGGACCCAGATATCACAGTCTATCGCATAAGAAAAGTGAAGCCTTGAGGGGAAGTTTGTTTTCTGTAGACTGCAAGGAGACCACAATGCATAATATTCTGTACTTGCAGACACAAATTGTCAAGTCTATATAATTTTTAGAAATCATGGAAACCATTATTAATTTTTACTAACAATCAAAGCACCTGTTATATTCATAGATTCTCCAATAAAATGGCATACTTGGCATCACTGATACCATTAGAATGAGGAAAGAATAGGCCTCACTTTGGAAAGTATAATGCTGGGTCCCCTTTCTTTAAAGGGTCCCTGGGGTATGCCCATATATGCTATATCGTAACATTTTTGTAAGTAGTTCGTTAACTTTTAACTTATACCTATATATATTCACGAATCTACTTAGGTTTGTGTGTTTATATATATACGCTTAACGTTAAGTAACCGAAATGTTTTGAGGTTGACCAAAAGATTAAAAACTCTCACAATGGCACAACAAAATCTATATTTTTTAACTTTTAGGATTTATATTATTATATTATTTGTACTGTTCTTGCAGTGTTTTGAAGGTTTGAGACTGTATGAGCTCAGACGTGAACGTCGACACAACATTTCACACTTCATATATCAATGCTCCATTAAAGTTAATCTTTATGCGTTCATCTAAAAGTTTTTTTATTTATATTTATTTTATAAGTGACCTTGGTAATATACTAAACAAATATTAACTATAACATGTAAGCTTAACTTTGAAAATGGCGGCCCAGGTGATTACAAAGTTCGCGCAGCTTGACGCTCATTCTCCCCACCTCCATATCTCTGAACACAATCTTTACCTAACCTTCTCGACATAACCCCTTTTTTTCATCTAACCTTGATGTTTTGTATTTGACGTTCGACACAGTGAAAACAGAAACAATAAACTTATCATTCTCTGCTATAAACAAACAGCATCAAAATTGCTTTCTATTTTTTTTGTAAAGTATAAAATATTGTCACACCGGGCTGGGAATGCCCTGTGTGTGCCTCGAGAGAACCCTGTTGTCCCTCGCGGCTTGCCGGGATCACTGGGTACGGGAGTCTCGAAGCGCAGATCGAAGAAAACAGTAGGTACAAAGTAGGGTGTTTATTCTTCCATTCACAAAGAAGCCTCCAACAGTATCTGGGCCATGGCAGGGGTAACGGCTGTCTGTGGACCGACGCGACCGATAGTACGTGGAAGTGACCGGGGCGCTAGCTGCGCCCTTGACTCGGCGGCGCGATGCCGCTGCTGACCAGCTGACGACTTCAACACACCCGGGGGTGCTGTCGTCTGCTCCTCTTAGCCCGACCTGGACAAGGAGGCTAATAAGCGGGATCCGTTGCCAGGCCAGACTACCGAGGGTGGCCAGTGATCGAGTAGCTGCTAATAAGCGGAATCTACTGATGCCCAGCTTGTGGCTGGCGCCGAATTTATAGTAGCAAATTTTGCTGAATCGGCGATTGGACTTCGATATATCTAGTGTTTATCTTATTGTATGTTTTGTTATTGATTGACCCCTGGATTTATAAATTTGTATAATGTTATCTTTATTCTTGTTATGATTGAGTAGAAATGAATTTAAATAGTTTGGTCATCGGTCCACAGATGTCACTTTGTTGACAATACCTATTCCTATTACTAAACACCCCATACCTGGGCGTTACATTTTCCCTCGATTCTAATACGAAACAAAGTGCTGTTTAGGCCAGGGAAATTACGGTAAAAAATAACGAAACTTAGACAAAATTCATAACCGCTTTTTTATAATGCCATCACAAAATATTGGTAATAAATGAACAACAGAATTGTTTTTTTATACAAAATAAATATACGCGTGTGGGCGTTTTTTAGAAAAATATATTTTCTTGTTGTAATAAAGACGGAATAAATATTAATTGCGATTTTTAAGCTGCATTTATTAGTAAGTAAGGTATATAAAGTTGAGATTGATAAATTAAACAGATTACGTTTGCGCAAGTATCCGAATTATGTAAAAATGACATTTTGCGTAATATTTTGTTGGGCAAAAATATTAACTGCGTTTTTATTATTTATAATTACCTTAAAAATCAAGTATTAACAGTTTGTTCTGAAATTAAACATATTGTTTCGCCGGAAATCGCATTTTAAAGAAATTTGAAGCTGTCTTTGAGAGCAAAATTATTAACTGGCTGATTTTTGTTAAACTTTGTAAGTGGATACTAAGTTTTGTTAAATTTTTTGAAATTAAACAAAAATTGGTAACGGAAGTATTTTGAAATGACAAATGACAGTTGACCTACATGCGCCGTAAATAAATGTCTAATTTCCCTATATGTGATTTAATATAGTTATATTGTAAAAGTTAAACAAAAAAAAAACAGTTAATATTTTTGCTTTCCTAAAGAAATGAGAACTGACAGTTGACCTATATGCGCCGTAAATAAATGTTTAATTTCGCTATATATGATTCAATATAGTTATATTGTAAAAAGTTAAACAAAAAAAACAGTTAATATTTTTGCCTAGTCTATACCAATGAGAAGTGACAGCTGACGTACAGGGTGTTCCCGTATATTTTGATCCACCCCTAGAGCCTCTATTTTTCGAGTTAGAAAAAAATTACTTAAATGAAAGTTGTAGGGTACCAAGGTGTATTGTCCCAAAAATAATGGATTGACAAGAATGCCCTTGCCTAAGTTGAAATGTTTTTCCATGGCAACCTTGATTAAAATAAATGTAAAGATCTTATTTATCTGCAATTTGCAATATCATGCGAATGCTTAGAGCAAACATATAACATATTTATATTGTTGGAATCAGAAAAATGCGTGCAATTCAAAAATCCACAAATATATAGGGTGTTCCGTTAAAAAAGTAAGTTTATATTTTTTCATAAATTTTCGACGCTCGTTTGTTTTATCTAGTAACAGATCCTAGCGGTTCAGAAAAAACCCTACAACTTTCATTTAAGTATTTTGTTCTAACTCGAAAAATATAGGCTCTAGGGGTGGGTCAAAATATACGGGAACACCCTGTACATGCGGCTCAGATAAATGTTTAATTTTGTATAAGTTACCTACATTCTATTTGTAACAGGGAATGATCATCTGCAATAAAAACGTACTTAGTTAATATTTTTGCCTTTTGCCGAAATAGAAAATTATCCGATTTTTATCCTTCTTTGTCGATCTAAGTTACCTACTTCGTGTTCTTAAAATATTTAATTTCTTAATATATGTTAGCAAGGAAAGTTTTTTACGTAAAGAGTCTAAAAAAATCCAGTTAACATTTTTGCTCGAAATTTCTAACGAAAAATAGGTGTTTTTTGGGGTAACTCAAGGTTCCGTTTTTTCAAAATGTTTAATTTTTGGTTTCTACCAACGTATTTACTTATAACTTTGATATGGTAAAACAAAATTTCAGTTAATATTTTTTTCTAGGTCAAATTCTATTTTCCCCGGCCTATGTTGGCAACACTGGCGCTCCTATATTGCTCATAATAGCGCCGCTCATCCCCGATTCCCCCCCCACCCGCCCGTCCGAGACGGATGCCGGCCGATTTGTATCCCGTAATCTGGCGCCCCATAAATACCGGTCCCGATCGTCGGGACGCGGCCGCCCGCGATTACGAGCGGTGACGTCACGTCTGCCACGGCACGGGGCCGCGCCCCGCGGCCGCTCCCGCCGCCGCGCCGCCCGCACCGCAGGAGGGGCGGGACCGGCCCGCACGCACGCGGGCGGCGGCCCGTCTGCACGAGTGGGCGGTGGGTATGGATATTTACTATTCTCTAAATTGCCGCAACGCCTGCCAACCAACAAGTAAAATCGTCGCTTGGGGCCTACGAATATTATGACCCTCGATTTCTCGAGAAAGGCGGTCCGAAGGGCGCGATCGGGCCAAGTCGGCTGTCTCCGCAGTCCGCCGCTGCACGCGGTTGTAGCATACGAGAAGGCGCCCGCTTTTTAAGGGGGCTACTAGCACCTGGCGGTTAATTTTAGGAGGCGGTATAAGCTGGTCTAATAACTAAAAATAAATCACATTTTGTTGCTATGTCGCTCACGCCGCGACACCTTCATTTTGATCGTCGTCTGCAAACATAAGATCTGAAACGGTCTCCTATTCATCATCTTATTCATCTGTACAGGGTTTTTCCGTATATTTTTCAACCCACCCTAGAACCTCCATTTTTGATCCTAGAAAAAAACTTTTTATATGAAAGTTATAGGATTTTTTACGAGCCATTTGAATCTGTTAACAGATGAAACAAACGAACGTCGGAAAATTGAGAACAATATATAAACTTTTGTTTTTTAAATGGAACACCCTGTATATTTTTGGATTTTTGAAATCTACTGGTTCTTCTGATTCCAACGATATATATATGTTACATATTTGCTCCACCCGCCTGCTCAGTATTTTACGTTGCATAATTTGACTATATAGTGTAAGGAACAAGAGACCCATGGAAAAACAAATTTGTATTTATTCATATATATTTTAATAACTTTATTAGAACTTTACTAACAACAAGAAAAATAAAATAATAAAGGGTTATGTCTCGACGTATCCACCATTAACTTCGTAACATCTTGTGATATTGTTTTTCCATTTATTTAAGGCATTTCTAACGAATTGAGTGTCTTCCCTATTTAGCTCAAAAATCTCTACTTCTAATTTATTTCGAAGGGTATTGATATTTTCCGGTCTGTCACAATATGTTTTATTTTTTAAATATCCCCACATATCCAAGGAAGGCTGGTCCGGGCGGTTTGCCAGCCATCTAATTGAACCATGTCTTCCTATCCATGAATTATATTTGTCATTCAAATAATTTGTGACCGATTTACTAAATAAAATAATAATAAAAATAAAAAATCAACAACCTTGAGGGAAAATAAGACCCTCGCCAGAGAGAGAGATCCGATCGTTGTCCAACCTCTGTTAAAACGAATAACTGTCACTTTTCGTATCATACAGGGCCTCTAGTATGTACTAATCAAAGTTCAACTCGTTGGCTCTGAGCGAGCGCGGAAACCTACAAGCGATCCTTGTCGGACTTTCACCTAGCAATAGCGCTAATATGTCCGTGTAACCGCACTGGCGCAAAACTTTCGGGCCCACTTCCGAGAATTCCCAAAATGCCGCTGCCGTACACACGAACCTACTTACATGCCGTTCCTTTTATGACGCCCTCACATAATTACGCAGCTTTCCACCTTAGTAATCCGGATAATAACTTTTTGGGCTCGGGGGAACCAAATGCGCCCGCAAATTACGGCACTATCGGTTGAGTGCCATTTCATACGGTAATATGTTTATTTCCGCCTGGAATTTTATGCGGCAACTTTCCGTGTAAAGCTTAATAGAATAAAATCTGGAGTATAAAGAGGCGGGCGGGAGGGTATAATGGAGAGCCCCGGAAAGCACATGCCTTAATTTCGCGCGACGGGGAAGCAGAGATGAAAAGCGGGTAAAGTTTGATAGGTCCGCGGTGTTTTGCTTTCGGAGAGCCGACGGTTCGGAAATGTCGTAAATTCAATTTATTGGCTAAGCCTTTGTCTGCGCTCTGCAGTGAGGCATGGGAGGAGAACATACGTATACCTACCAAAATATACTAACGCCGACTTTTTGCCTTTAGGATCGTAATTTTAATTTTGACGTATGTTGGAATAATCTTGTCTTCAAATAACGCTAACTGGTTGCATATAGATAAAATAAATAACGGATGAAACGCATGGGAACAGACATAATTCACTATCTTCATATTTTTCGCTAGCCTCCTACCGTCCAAGTGATAAGATGCACGAGGTATTATTGGTTGTGTTTACGGTTTTGTGCGCGTGAACGTTCGGACTGAAGGAGGGGAAAATTTTGAAACAATGCAGGCTTTTACAAGAATAACAAATTTACTAATAAGATATTGGACTATCTTCAAGTTCATAGAAAATATAGAGAACAACTCTCGAATCGTCTCACCCCAAACAGGCGCTCATCACACATTTGTTCTTGTTGTACAAGCATGCACTTGGAGCATTATTCGGACTATCCTGTAGAGGGAATTACATTTTTGCGAACCATTATTATACAGGGTGAATCAGAATGTATAGTAAATGGTTTTAAGGGGGGGCTTTCATATAAAATTTTTCGATTTGGGCTTTCCTTGCCAAGTTATTCGGGTCTACAGGGTGACCCAAAAGAATTTTTTTATTTATATCTCAATAACGGCGCTACTTAAAAATTTGAAATTTGATATGTGTTATCTACTTATTGGAAGACGCCTTAGGGTTGTTTATTCATTTACACAGTGCCCTAAAAAAAGGTAAAAACTAACAACCCCTATTAATTTTTTTGCTCAAACTTTTTTGAGGTTACCTTTTTGGTCTTGCAGGTTCATCATTTCAGTGTATCTTTTCATTTTACAACAAAAGTGTACTCTTGTTTCATAACGATAAAATCAACCGTTTGCGTTGGAATTGGCAAAACGTGCCCCAAAACACCAGTTAACTTCAACATTCGAAGCATACAATTTTTACCTACCGCTTTGAAACGTTACACATCGACTGTAGAATTTAAACTGAGAAAAAAATTCCTATGAACAATGTACCAAAACTTATTAGCTTTCAAAATGGAAAGGATTGAATTTAACAAAGTTTGAACACCCTATTTCAAGAAAACCAATGCTGTTTTGACTAATGTCCAATTGGTATTTTTTTCCTTATTTTGAATGTACAGTCGATCTGTATATAACGTTTGAAACCGGTAGGTAAAAATTTTATGTTCCGAATGTTGAAGTTAACAGGTGTTTTTGGGCAAGTTTTGCCAATTTCAACGCAAACGGTTGATTTTATCGTTATAAAACAAGAGTACAATTTTGTTTCAAAATGAAAAGATACACTGAAATGATGGACCTGCAAGACCAAAAAGATAACCTCAAAAATGTTTGAGCAAAAATATTAATAGGGGTTGTTAGTTTTTAGCCTTTTTTAGGGCACTGTGTAAATGAATAAACTACCCTAAGGCGTCTTCCAGTAAGTAGATAACACATACCAAATTTCAAATTTTTAAGTAACGCCATTATTGAGATATAAATAAAAAAAATACTTTTGGGTCATCCTGTAGACCCGAATAACTTGGCAGGGAAAGCCCAAATCGAAAAATTTTATATGAAAGGCCCCCCTTAAAACCACCTGCCGAACACCCCTTTAAAGTATTTACTATACATTCTGACTCACCCTGTATACAGGGTGAGTCACATCTAAAGGCAGAGCCGAAAACACAAGGTAGAATTCGCTAAAATAAGCACATATGCTTAATAAACATTAGCTCAAAAACGCTTGGTTCTCCATATACAGAGTGTTGAAACTTTTCCAAATATTTTTTAATTTTTTTCTAGCCCGTTTAGGAATTATTTTATACATATTATGGGTTGTCATTTTGTGCAATAATTTGGCCCTGTTCAGATGAGCAGCGGTGTAGATACAAATAATTTTATTTTAAACGCCAGCATAATCACCTTGACACTAGTTTAAAAAATCCTAAATTACGAAGAAACTGTACCAGAAATTAAAAAAATACCAAAGGCACTTTTTGTTCCAAATTAAATGGTTTTGCACAGGGCCGTACTACTTTTTTTCTACAATTATTTACAGTAACTATTTGTACCTACGCCGCTGGTGATCGGAACGGGGTCAAATTATTACACAAAATGGCAACCGTCCAGTGTATAAGGTGTACCAAATTTGGTTGGAATTCCTAAATGGGATCGAAAGAAATTAAAAAAAATATGTTATTTTTGGAAAATTTTCAACACGCTGTATATAGAGAACCAAGCTTTTTTGGGCTAATGTTTATGAAACATATGTGCTTATTTTAGCGAGTTCTACCTTGTGTTTTCGGCTCTGCCTTTAGATGTGACTCACCCTGTATATTAGGCTATTGCGCCAGAAGAACTTATGAACTTGGCAATGATAAACGAATGAACATCTAAAGCAGCTTTTAAATACAAAATTTTCGATGCGAAAACCAGTGAATTAACTTGTTTAACAAATTTACATTTTTGCGTCGCGCGAAACAAGATTAAGGATTCTAATGAAAGGGAAAATTTTAATATTTAATAAATGCTCCGGAGCGTCGGCATTAATTTTAGAAAATCTCATAACGATAGAGGACTGGTGCGAAATAGTCTAATTTTAAGTGGACGGCCGGTGCTTTGATCACCTTGCAGAAAGCGCGTTTGGGCAAACATCAAAAGTAAAGTGCAACAGTGGTGACATAATTATGACGTTAGCCGACTTTCAACAATTGCGCGTATATTACACGAACATAGGAAAGCATTGGGCCACGTCTTAGTACTTATAGTTGTTTATACAAACCACAATTGGTGCAATAATATTAGCGTACTATTAGTAACTTTGTGCTTAGCCCCGCCCAGTTGTCAAGTTTACGCAATATTATCCGGTATTGATTAAAAAAACACACATACAAAAGTAGGACCCAAGACATATCGCTGCTTCTCGAGAATAGTGACACTAACCAAAAAATTGCCATTTGGAGTTAAAAAGACAGATCAATCCCATATTGTAGCTACTTTATCAGAAATAATGTCATTTGGTATTATTTCAAAATTTTCCCGAGAGATGGCGCTAATGTCGTTATTCTTTTATGTCGATTTTACAGGCGTTTTATCGCGAACAGTGTCCCATCTTTAGTTGTGACACAGTCTCGGTAGTGGGTGTTTATTTGTTCTCAGGAATAACGTCATATTTTGTAAAAGGACCATAGAGTTTCGGGAGTGTTCTTAAGAATAACGTCATAATAGTGTTTGTGACAGTCTTCTTGCTAAGGTAAGTACTATATTTGTCTCGATTTATAAGTAATAATGACATATTTCGCAATGTGACATTATTCCTGTTATAAGTGAATCATAAAGCCCTTGAACCCTAGTTTAGAAACGACCTTACACAAATGTGTCATTGTTCGTGAAATAATTATTAAGCATTTGATGTCATATTTTGAATTGTGTCATTATTTATGATAATGGTTGACCATTATCTATTTTAAGTACAGTTTTTTGCACAAAATGTCGTTGTTCTTGAAATAATACAAAACAATTTGGCCACATTTGGCAAATGTGTCATTGTATTATTAAATTAACTTGGAAATATATTGGCATGTGTTATTTGAAAATGTGGCATTGTTTTCAATCAGTAATTAGCAAAATTGAAAAATAAAATCTGTATTAATAACTTTTACATTTTTTTAGCTTTCCAAATGGAACACTCTAGGAGCAAACTAATGCTGAAATTAGTAAAACAAACAGCTAATTTGATAACAACAACAACAGAAGAGCAATGTCATGGTAACTATATATAATAGTAATTAACAATTTAATGATTGTTATTATTAAAGATAGTAATGTCTTTTGTGTATAATAGTGACAAAAAGACAAACTAATTCATACAATAATTATTTTATACCAGAGGAACCAGATGAACAGAACAAGCTATTGGAATGTCACGATACTACCCAAACATGGAAAGTAGCTGACAAGGGAGGTTAGTAAATCAATGTTTTGGTTTATTTTTCTTCTGGGTATACCTAGATACTGTAGATAGGTACTTACTAAAATATTCTTTTGCACGTACGAACACAGTATCAAAAAACGCACCTACTAAATAATTCAATAAATCACGAAAGTATCATCTTATATGAAAGTGATTCCATCTTATTAAAAGGTCCCTATGAACTCAATTTTGCGGGTTGAGGGTCTTTTTCTATTATTTAGAGATTCAATAAGGGTTACTTTTAATATGTTTCTTTTGTTTTTCAGTAACTAAAGAAATAGAAAAAGACTAAAAATATATCTACCTTTTTTTTTCAGTTTACATCAGCTGTTATTGTATTTCTAAGAAATATGATTTTTTAGGTACCCACCAAGAACAGACGACGTCTCATAGACAACATGACGATGATGAATCAGTGGATCCTTATTCATCCGACGACAGTGTAAAGGACCCAACTTACTCCTCCTCTGGATCATCTAGTTCTTCCTCAGATTCGACTGATTCTTCTGATGAAAGTAGTGATGAAAATCAACCCCCTAATGTGCAACGAACTGAAGAAACACAACCATCAGAAACTGAGAAAATAAGCAGAAAGCGGAAGGCGGATCCTTTAGGATCGATCAAGGAACAAGCAAAACGTTTGAGAAATATGGGAAAATCGTACAATTCTAATTCAAGAAAAAACAAAAAGATAATACCCGAAAAACAAATGGGACCTCCGTGTACGGACAAATGCAAGTTGCAGTGTTATTCTAAAATAACACAAGAGCAGCGTCAACAGATCTTTTCGGCTTATTGGAACCTTGCGGATTTACAGAGGCAAAGGGAATTTCTATCATCAAATATCACGGCGATTGAACCAAGATACTCGTATCGCTCAGCTGACAGTAATCGTGGAAGCAAAAATGCGTTTTATTTTACAATCAACGAAAAAAAAATTCGCATTTGTAAGGTATTTTTCAGATCTACTTTAAGTATAACAGATCGCCCTATAAGAACAGTACTTTCCAAACGGAAAAATTCAGTGGCTGGAATTCTTTCTCTAGATTATCGTGGGAAGCATGGTAACCATAAGACTGTGGACCTTTCTATTAAAGATAGCATTCGCCAACACATTAACGGTATTCCCAGAATTGAGAGCCATTATTGTAGAGCGGACACAACAAGAGAATATATTGATGGGGGGAAGAGTGTAGCCGATTTGCACAGAGATTACATTCAAGAATGTGAATTAAAAAATCTACCTTATGGAAACTATGTTCTTTACCACCGCATTTTCGTTTCTGAGTTTAATTTAGGGTTCTTCCAACCAAAAAAAGACCAATGCGAAGATTGCACGGCCTTTTTGAATGCTAGTGATGAAATTAAAGCGCAGCTTCAGTCTAGTCATGATACCCATCAACGTGAGAAGGTTTTGTCTCGACAGGAAAAGGAGAAAGACAAAAACGATAAAAACAATTCTTGTGTAGTAGCGGTCTATGACCTTCAAGGTGCTTTGCCCTGTCCAAGGGGGGATGTATCAAATTTTTATTACGTATCCAAAATTAACACTCTGAATTTTACTGTGTATAACTTAAAAAGTACTAAGGTTCAGTGTTTTGTTTGGCATGAAGGTGAAGGGAATAGGGGAGTAAACGAAATAGGCTCTTGTGTTTACAAGTACATCGAAAACCTCGAGAAAGTAGCAAAGAACGGCGACAAACTTGACGTAATATTTTACTCTGATAACTGTTGTGGGCAACAAAAAAATCATTTTATGATTGCCATGTATCTGTTTGCAGTATCAAAGTTTAGCTTTTTGAATTCAATTACCCACAAATTTCTAATTAAAGGGCATACGCAGAATGAGGGCGATAGTGCTCATTCTATTATTGAAAGGAAAATAAAAAGGGCTTTAAAGTCAGGGCCTATCTTTACTCCCTATCAATATGTAAATTTAATTAGAACTGCTAAACAAACCAAAAATTCTTATCAAGTCCAAGAGATGGACCATGACTCTTTTTATGATTTGAAAAGTCTCGCTGCTGAAGTTGGAAAAAATTTTTCAACAAATACGGCAAATGATACATTTAAACTATCTGAAGCCAAAATAATTAAAGTCGAATCACAACATCCCGGTGTATTTTTTTATAAAAACTCGTACAGTGATACTGAATTCCACAAAGTTGACATTGATCAAAAATGTACTAGAAGATCTAAGAAAGCAAATGAGACTACCCCAAAACTTGCTCTTACTCTAAAGAAAGCGTACAAACAGAAAATACTAATTTCCGAGAAAAAGAAAAGCGGCTTACTAAATTTGCTTAAGAAAAATATTATACCCAAATTTTACGAGGGATTTTATAACAGTTTGTGAAGATTGAACAAGGGATATGTAATGTTTGTAGGTTTCTTATTTCTTCTTTTATAAGTTCGTAACCTTTAACCCCTTTTATGTTAACTGTCATTTGAATTTGTACCATTACAAATAAAATTCCTACCTAAAAAGATAATATGAATTTTGATTTAAAATGCGCTTTTCGTCAAACGTTTTCATGTAATTTTATTTTAGGAATAACGACACATTTGTGTAAAATTATAAATAATAAATAAATATTAAGCCTTCCCCAACAAATCTCAGTACCTTATGTATTGCAACTAAATCTCAATTAATTTTATTAAAAAAAAATACAAAACTACTATTTAAATTTTTAACAGTATTTTTGAGATTGCAAATTATTGCATTTATAAATCTTAAAATGGGTTTCCTGAAAAATATACATTTTTTAATAGTGTCACTATTCTCGAGAAGCAGCGATATCTCTATAGACTGTATACCAAGGCTTCTAAGCAGACGTTGACTTTGCTATTATAGGTACCCAATACATTGTTATCACCAAACTTTCTGGAGAATTTAGTGTGTTGATTTCCATTGTATAACTCTACAAAAAAAACAGGTCACTCCTAAAAACTCGCCATTTGCAATTCATAACGCATGGTAAACGCGAACAGAAGCTAACAAATTTCGCTGTTTTTGTATGTGTCGGCCGAGGGCATAAATAATTTTTACGCGGGCCGTTAATAATATAAATATTTTCATAGGCGATTACAATAATAGGGGAGGCCTTGGAACGCCCGCACCTGGCACGAAATGTTTTGAATGTCATTAAAATAATCAATACTGATGAATCACCAGGTTTGGCCCAACGGGCCTTTACGGTAAACAAAACATACACGTCCACGATGCCCTGTGCAGGATGCAGGACCATTGCATAATAATTGTCGGAGGTGGACAAAAGCCCGTCGATGTATGGAAGATGTGGCCGTGAAACAGTATTATGCATAGAAATTGAAATTATCGGACGGCGTGCGATTCATTCGATTGCATGTTTTACTTTTATTTAAATTTGCTCGGATGCAAAACATGACATAATAATACACTCCTGCTCCTGATAAAGTCAGACTATATGGTTGGTTGAGCTTTGTTATATTATGATTGTACATGTCTATTAGAAGGTTATACAGTATACAGGGTGGCCCAACAAAAATATAACTCAGAATAATACAAATTTGTTTAGGAAAAAATGCAACCTGTGGCGGAGGTACGGGGTACGGGGATCGGAGATATTATTTCAACAAAAAGATTATGTAGTATCTGTTTTATGTCTAATTCCGCTTTTCCGACTATTTTTTTTAATGGTGGCTAGACTAAGGAATATACAGCGTGTCCCGCTCTGATGTCCGGAAGAGGGAAAAGTTTTTTATTCGTGGGTTTACGGCAAAAAGTGACTTTATAAAAACTCCTGCTTGTTCCAAAACGCCCAAAACTGTTAAAATATTTTTGATATTAATATTTCGAAAAATTTAGAAAAAGTTTGGTAGTCACCAAGAGTACCTAAAGGACCGTTGTTTTTGACAATATCGAAAAATATTACCAAGGATGTCATTTAGATTCCACAGGGGGTTACAAATTTGAGGTTTCAGCAATTTATGTTGAATTTTTTTTTAACAAGGCGGGCAGGTAGATAATAGACTTTTATTTGTGGGGCAATCTGAAACAAAAAGTTTATGCTGAACCGCTTGATAATAATGTGGACACTGTAAAAACAGAATAAGGGATACAATTGCAAATATTCCTCTACACGAAATATAAAATGTGTATAGAAAATTTACTAGAATAGTTGAAATTTGTGCAGAAGTTGGAGGCAATAAATTTGAGTGAAATTTATTTTTGTACATTTTAATAACATTATTCCTTGTTTAAGTAAATTTTCCATATTGTTAGCAATAAATTGACGTAATAGCCTTGAAGAAATTGATTATTGTATAAATTCTGCAAATATCAAATAAAGCGGCACAAACAAATTACCTGCCGCCTTGTTAAAAAAAATTCAACTTAAATAGCTGAAACCTCAAATTTGTAACCACCTGTGGATTATAAATGACTTCCTTGATAATATTTTTCGACATTGTCAAAAACAACGGTCCTTTACTCTTGGTGAGTAGAAAACTTATTCTAAATTTTTCGAAATACTGAAAACACTGTATAAAAAAATCAAAAATATTTTAACAGTTTTGGGTGTTTCGGAGCAAGCAGGAGTTTTTATAAAGAGTGACTTTTTGCCGTAAACCCACGAATAAAAAACTTTTCCCTCTTCCGGACATCAGAGCGGGACACACTGTATAATCGATCAAAATTAATTATGTTAAACAGACCACCACAATACTCTAACTCTAACGGAAAAAGTACAAGAAATAAAATAACCTGTATATAATTTGAACCCCGCCCCCTCTCCCAATTTTGACGCCTTGGACCTATTTGATATGAAATTTTCGTTTTAAAATTTAATTTTCTACCGTTTGTTAAAGTCCTGCTACAAAAAATTTACTTCCCCCTGTAGAAAAGGGAATGGAAAGATTTCAATCGTTTCAATGTCCCGAAAGTGTATGGCTTATGTTCCAACTACATACTTCAAAAGAGATTTTATGTACCAACATAGCCCCATGCTTTTCGACTTACCTCTCCGACCGGGTCTACCCATACCTACGTAAAAACGTAAATTTTTTACGACCGCACCTCATAACCCCATAAAATTTAGCTCCAATAACCGACTTTGTGGCGCCAATAAAAGTTTTCATCTCGAAGCAGTTTGAAGTCGGGACCAGGGCACGCTCTGGCGGGGCTTAGGCTTGTCCGCCATGACGGCGTCCATATTTTCCAGGTTTATGGAATGTAAAAGTGCGATATTCGCCCTTTATGGCGTCACAGTGTGTTCTGGCCAAAAACATTAGCCGGAATCATGATACCGGTGTAACTACACTGTTAAAAATGTACTCAAATTTACAGTCATTATCATGTAAATTTAAACAATCTTTATTCGATATATTGTGTATCCTTTAGAATTTCTGCAACATTTAAGAATATTTACATCACTTCAGTAAATATTCGAATATTTTAGTAATTTGTCAATTTTAAAATAAATATTACATACCAGTAACGTAATATTGCTCCCCGATATCGTATTTTTCCATTTTTAGTTTGAAATTTACACATTCTTTCAAATTTACTTGATAGTTTGTGTATTAAAAAACAAAGGACGCCGGAATCGGCTACCGCCACGGCCGACCTCCAGTTCAGTTCAGTCCGATATTTGTGCGGAAGAGGGTGTTTGTTTTCGGGGCGGTCATCACTTGCGTTAGGTAAGAAGTGAAGTAAGTGAAGCCTAGTGGAAATTTATATAAAAAATAATAATATATACATCAAAATGCGTTGCGCTCATTGTGGGGTTTACCGCGTTTCTTTCGGTAGGTACGACAACCCCTTTACCTTCATAATGTATCAAAAATGAAATTTGTATGTATAAATACTGTTTGGTTCAATTATTATAAAAGTACGTCTTCCCCAGTTCTGGGAGATAAAAGCCTTTTTTAATAGTGATAGATGCGGGCGCACTTTTAAGTGAACCATCGGTGTAGGTACTTACTTCCCATCCACTGAGCTAAGGTTAATTCTATTAAGTAACGTTGAGATATTTTTCAGAATCTGCAGATGGAGATGGTAGAAATTATGTGGTTGCGTACGAAAAATCTACCATAACTCAAGAATCAGATTACGGACAAGCCTTCGCTTTAGCGTTTAGTTTTTACTTTAATTTTAATTTAAAGTATCCACCAAAACTATCCCTCACTTTTGATTATTTTGAAAGATTTGAATTATTTTGAAATATTTGAAAATATATCCTGACTGGGAAAACAAAGACAAAATCAAACGTGAGGAGTAGGGTTATAACACTAATTAAAAAATAAGAGATATTTAATATTATTATACCTATAGTTAGTTGTTAATGTTCCAATATTAAACCAAATGGGAAGGTACAAAAAATATAATTTATTTTTTAAAATATTTAAAATATATTTTTTGTTTTTATATTTTTTATAAGGATAATTCATTAAAATAAAAATTTTGCACTTTAAATGACACTTTTAATGCATGTTATCATTACCAATGCTTTACCTTAAAAAGATTTTTTACGAAATTTTAAAGTTGTGTTTAATATCGTTGCAACTTGCAACAAACATGAAGTTAGGTGACTCCCTATTAGGTTAATTTTACAAATATGCTTGAATTTAAACAAAGTTATGCCAAATTGATTTGGTATTGATTAATTTATAAAAGGGTTTAGGGTAAATATTTAACTTTTTTTATATAATATTAATAATTTATTTATTTATTATTTTTGCCATAACTTTGAATTCTAAACAACAAATAACGATACTTTATTTTTGAAAAAATTTTATATTTTTTTACCCATGCTGTATGATATTTGACTTGCAATCATTCTAAGTGCATGTAATATGATTATCGAACATGCGCCATAACTTTCGGCAATATTTGAATTTTGGTGTGTAATTAATAACAAAATTTATCATAATATGTTGTACACTTAAATGACCATGTCTGTATAAACGTTGGTATCCACTTTCCATTCGTCCAATCCTTTTCGTTTACTATTTTCCTTTACATATTTATTACCTTTTTCTTTTAGGAGAAAGGTATTAGAACATTTTTCTAAACAGATAAAATATTAACAACAATAATATTAATGATAATATAATAAGAGACCAGGTAATACTGCTGAAATGTAAGCGTAAAATTCAGGTAAGTTGATTTAAATATACTATAAATTCATAGCAAAATATAAACCAAGAACGTGTAAATTTACCAAATATCAACAGCAAACCTACACAAAACTAGGTAAATTTATATACAACAAGAAAGTAAATTTACGAGCTTATGCAAGTATTATTAATAAAGGTTTGGTATTCCTACAAATTTAGTTTTGTAATTTTCCGATGTTTTCGTAACTTTCATACTAAATTTTACGCAGGTGAGGATATTATATGTATATTTACAAGCTTATATTAGTACCTTTAGTAAGTTACTACCGTATTTATACATTAATGTACAAGCAAATTTCACAAGTAATTTTACGGCATGTCTGTAAAATTTAAGTTCGATAGTAATAATACTCGAAATAAGTATTGTAACAAGTTTACAGTGTTTTTTGTGTCAAATCGCAAAATTATTTTTAACAGTGTAGATAGAGTTGGAAACGACGCATAGGTATGGTGATTATCTAGGGACTTTTCACTTGTGTATATCATAGAGATTGACGAAGCGGGATCCTTTCAGCGGCGTACTTTTCTTGTCGATAAATATGAAAAAAACATATATTTATCGATTCAAAACGCTTTGCCTACTGATTAATTATTAGTACGTCAGTAGTTATACAACACGTTGGAGCGTTGACTGACGTATTAATAAAGACTGCTCACGGCTATGTCATGTTTGACAGTTCTCTGGCTCACCATGCGCTTCCTGGAGACAAAATACAATGCAAAATACATTGTTGACCATAAGCGCCATCTACTTTCCAGGACATGAAACTATACCCGTGAGACGGTTGGAGACTTTGGAGTACCTACCTACTCGGATCGAAAATAACCAACAAGGCATTTCTACAGTAACTTTATACATACAAGACAATGGCGACAGCCGTTGTCCGATTTTTTATATTTTGGCTAATTTTCCGTCATTCCACAGATCGGTTACTCAACTAATAACATTATCTGTGTTCACTGTTGTTGAAGATTTTAATATCATTTTTGATTATGCGTTGTCATGCAAGAAAAGGTAGCTACAGCGAGGGAAGGTTGCAAGAAGATGGTGGTTATCCCGAAGAAGAATACAATGAAGAAGTTGAAAAAGGCGGTACAGAAGGTCAAAAGAAGACTGATTGCCAGGAGGAAGTCGATGAAGAAATGAAAATAATAGAGCTGAGAAGTTGCTGCAAATGTTTTAAAATTTGTGAACTTAATAACTACGAAGAAGATATAAAGACCGGTGATATCACCAGTGGTTATAGACCAAGAGCTGGCGTCAAAAAATACAATTCAATCTGAAAATATCCTTCCGAAAACTCTTGCACTGTTGCACAAAAACTTCCAGAAGGCAAGAAAGCGTTATCTTGAAAATTGAAGTATTATAATGTGAAGACAAATCCGGATGGATCAACACGAAAATAAAAGGCGAAGTTGGTAATCAATGGTCCTTCACAAAGAAAATGTGAAGACTACGACATAACGTGTATCAGTAGCTGCCCATTTATTATAATAATAGTTTGGTTTATAAAATGTTACTGTACTTATTTATCTTACTTTAGTTTTATCACTATCTGTTTCTTTAATCTGTATAGTTGTTTGACATTATAGTGTAAATATTTTATAGGTAGGAAAACACCAACAAATAAACACTAAGTATAAATTGAACATATACGTTTGGAGTTGGAGTACACAGAGAGCATACACTAGTCACGTTTGAATATCAAAACAATTTAAAGCGATGCTCTGCATAATGCTAATATACTATTACGTATTCTTATTATTGCATTTTTTATTTTCAGGTAATAACCTCTGTTTTGTAATAGTAATGATCGATTTAATCATAGTATAATACGCCCATTTGACTTCATTTTTCCTTTGTTCCATTGCAAAATAAAAAATGTGAACCACTTTGTGGTTTTTCCCTATTTACGTTATTATTATTTATTATGTTGAGATACAAATAATTAACCACGTATATAATTTTTCCGTAGCGCCTGCTCGCTATTAGTGATCAGATATGAATCTTAATTAATAAATTTTACGCAACTTTATGCAAATTTCGTATTTGCTTTGCGCATATCAATTTAATCCGTATATTATTAGCGCATGTTTACCGAACGCTCTAAAAAGTTGGTTGGATATACCTAGTATAAAATATGTTTCTATTCTTTATATAGATCTCCGTCACATTTTTTATGCATCACGTTGTTTTTCTACTGTTATTTACTATCGGGATAATCTAGGTGAGAGTGTTAGGGTTCTAGTACAAACAGGAAATACACCAACGCTTGGATGAACGTTTGTTTTCTGCAAATTCTGCGGGCCAAATCCCGAGGGATTCCCTGGATGCCGATAGACCGTAAAATCAGTCCATAGGCGTGCCTGGCTTTAATCAATATTCTATAAATGCATCGCCAATCAATCTATGAAATATTATTACCAGAAACTAGATACACAACCGACAACTTCAAAGGAATAATGTAGTATGTTTAGTGACATACTCGTAGTCATATCTGTCGGTTATGAAAACACAGGAGGGCAGTTTGTTCCTTTGATATATTATATAAAGAGTGAGGCGCCAATGTTTTCATATTGGATGGCATATAGGAGAACGTTATTCTCGGAAAAACCTGAACGTATATTTGTTTTGGCATCGATGTCAAACACTTCTGTTTGCCGATTATTCTGCTCTTGAATTTATAATAAAAAGTTTAATGAAGAACGTCTTTAATGAAACAATATGTAGGTATAACTATCCTGAAATTACGAAATAAAGTTTTGGAAGTTACCAGGAAAAACTTTTTAAAGGTTCGTTTTAAGTTTCTGTGACGAAAAACGACAAAACTACAAAACAGTAAATATCAGCATCAATGTGCACCACAAAAAAATATATTCAAGAATTAAATTTCTTTTTATTTTAATAGATTTAATATTTGACAATATTATGTTGTTAATAGGTGTGTGTGTGTTCACTATGATTATCAATTCTAACCAAAATCTAAAGATCTAAGACTATAGAAACATGTTTCAGTCATATAACCGCTTGACTTTCGTGCATGCAGATGCAGTATTATTATGGCCTATATTATTCTGCAATAGTTAAGTTTCTACTGTATAGTAATATGCATGAACAAACTTTAAGAAAAATATTAACTTGTAAAATGTCGTTTTTGTAGTCGTGTACTTTTCTGGGCATAAACAACTCAATCCCAATCGAGACCCCAACTCAGAAAGTAGCGAATATAATGTCAAATGTTTATGTAAAATTCATAATATTGACCGGCGTTCGGCGCATAAATGTACCCACTCGACTTTCCCTGGGGATTTTCCAAGCAAGCCGTACGTGTATAATATAGTAGTTTATGTATCCTGCGCGCAAAGTTTATATAAAAGTAACTTTTAAATTCGCCAAGTAAAACATCTTGAAAACATAAAATATAAGTTTGTTCGCCAGAGCTTGAAATAAGACAGAGAAGAGAAAAATTTGCTCCGCAAAACGTTGTTATATTTTTTACTGAAAATAATTTCTTATACGGATGGGGAACTAAACTGTGTACTGACGTTGCGAAAAGGGCTGTCTCTATGGGTAATTTAGCTGTTTCCTAGCAACCTTTATTCTTTTATAATGTTTCATTGGGACATTCGGAAATGGACTTACTTAGGTTAGACATTTTGAAACGCATGTCATTTTAATTTAACAAAATTGATGACCTATAGCTATTTTGTAGTTACACCGCAATTATTCGCATTTTCTCTTTTTGCATTTTGTTTACAATTGAAAATTAGTCTTCCTAAAGATTACGAATGCCTATTTGATTTTCCTTAATGCGCAGTGGGCATTAGGCGTAGCTTCTTTACAACTGCTTCGCAAGTTATAGATACTTAATGATTTGCGTTTCCGACATAATGTAAAGGAATAGTGACTATCTATCTTATCCGTTTGCTAGCTGGCGGAGACAAGCTATTTGTTATCCCAACCGCAACCCCTTACCCCTTCTTGGGGAAAATGCATCAAAATAACGCCAAGTCGTCGGCCGGTTGTAAATTTATGTTTGGCTTACAACAGGTGACAGAGGATATGTCTTTAAGACCAATGGCAAATGGCGGTAAACTTTGTATGGACGGGTCGCCGCAAGATCGATAGTCGAAACCAAAACTTCAGGAAAATCTGCAACATACTTGTTTATGATCAGAAAGAAATCACTGACAACAGTAGACAGTAACTTTGCGGAAGACAGATCACTGCTGGGCTCTCAGACATCCAGGACTCACCTGCAGCTAATTCATGATAGGTATACCTGTACAGGGTTTTTCCGTATATTTTTCAACCCACCCTAGAACCTCCATTTTTGATCCTAGAAAAAAACTTTTTACACGAAAGTTATAGGATTTTTTACGAGCCATTTGAATCTATTAACAGATGAAACAAAAATATATAAACTTTCGTTTTTTAAATGGAACACCCTGTATATTTTTGGATTTTTGAAATCTACTGGTTCTTCTGATTCCAACGATTTATATATGTTACATATTTGCTCCACCCGCCTGCTCAGTATTTCACGTTGCATAATTTGACTACATAGTGTAAGGATCAAGAGACCCATGGAAAAACAAATTTGTATTTATTCATATATATTTTAATAACTTTATTAGAACTTTATTAACAACAAGAAAAATAAAATAATAAAGGGTTATATCTCGACGTATCCACCATTAACTTCGTAACATCTTGTGATATTGTTTTTCCATTTATTTAAGGCATTTCTAACGAATTGAGAGTCTTCCCTATTTAGCTCAAAAATCTCTACTTCTAATTTATTTCGAAGGGTATTGATATTTTCCGGTCTGTCATAATATATTTTAGTTTTTAAATATCCCCACATATCCAAGGAAGGCTGGTCCGGGCTGTTTGCCAGCCATCTAATTGAACCATGTCTTCCTATCCATGAATTATATTTGTCATTAAAATAATTTGTTACCGATTTACTAAATAAAATAATTTTTACGGACGAAGCTACGTTCACAACAGCCGGAATGTGTAACAGGCAAAATAAAAGATACTGGAAAACAGAAAATCCAAATAAGTACCAAGCTGTTAAAATCCAAGGGCGACAATCACTGAACGTTTGGTGTGGGATATTAGAAAATAGAGTTTTGGGGCCGATTATTTTTGAAGGCAGTTTAACCGGAGAAAGATACAAAAATTACCTTGAGAACGAAATTGAAGTCTTACTGCAACATCTTCCGAACCGCCAACAATTAATTTGGCAACAAGATGGGGTACCCCCACATAACATCAGGTCGGTAACAAATTATTTGAATGACAAATATGATTCATGGATAGGAAAACATGGTGCAATTGGTTATATCTCGACGTATCCACCATTAACTTCGTAACATCTTGTGATATTGTTTTTCCATTTATTATATATATATATATATATATATCGTTGGAATCAGAAGAACCAGTAGATTTCAAAAATCCAAAAATATACAGGGTGTTCCATTTAAAAAACAAAAGTTTATATACTTTTCTCAATTTTCTGACGTTCGTTTGTTTCATCTGTTAACAGATTCAAATGGATCGTAAAAAATCCTATAACTTTCATATAAAAAGTTTTTTTCTAGGATGGAGGTTCTAGGGTGGGTTGAAAAATATACGGAAAAACCCTGTACATGTAGCAGCTTACAGCTTATACTATACCTACAGAGACCGGCAGAATGTAAACAACAAATGTTTTTTATTTTGCGCCGAAATAAAAAACTGATGGGGCTACATTAGGTAGGTATGTCCTGAAACAAAACTAGAAAAGACACAATCACAGACCGCTATATTCCTTACGATTCTTTTCACTGCCACCAACATAAACTAGTAAGCTTTTAATTTTTAAGCCACAGATTAGTAAATTACAATCTTAATTCAGAAAAATATAATACTTATAGAAAAAACTAGGATAAAGAACATAGCCCAGGTCAATGGTTACGACACAAATATGGTATTAAAGTTAATTAATAAACACAAATATAAGAAAAAACTTTCCACTAAGTTTAGGAAAGAACCAGATAATACTAAATACATAGACGTAACTAGGGGCGGCTAGGGGGGGCTTAGCCCCCCCATACATTTCTATTAGCCCTTCCTAAAATGTAAAGGATGTGCGAAGATATTTACGCAACACGGCGAACACCGCACGCGCCTTTTTAAATTCACCAGTTTCGACGAATCGCTTGCTCTTGCGGAATCTTGCGCCTTGTGCCCCCACAAAATCCGACTGAAATTTAAACGCGCAAGCGAGAGCGAACACACCGTGCCTGCTGCCGAGAGAAAGAGAGACGAGACGGACGTCGGATAATGTACTTTTGCTGTACCAGACTCCAGACTTTTATTTTGTTATCATCCAGTGTATTGTTGTTTTGTTATAATATGTACTATGTAAATAATCTTGCATCACAAAATAGCAGACATTCCCAACATTTTTTCTCTGCTTTCTACTCGGAAACGTCTACTTTTTCATAATGTTTTTTCTTAAATGAATTAAAGATGATTCAAAATTACCAGTAGATAGACCCATACATTATTTTTTTAAACCTTAAAATTAACGTTTTTGGGTGTGGCACCTCAAGGGTGGTACAGGGTGATCTAATCAGTAACGTATTTAGAAGGGCGGAACCCATTTCGGAATTTGAAAATATTCACTCCAGCTTGTAAATTTGAAGATATTGGGATTTCCCAAGACTAATTTTATGTAATTTTTCTTCAAATTTTTTAAAAATTTCGCCTGCGGCGCATTTTTTAGAATTATTTTAAACGCCCTTGTTTAAAAAAAGGCACAAAAATTGTCCCTCCACCACTCGAAATTAATTCCCATATACGTCACAGAAGTGATCCAAACTCGTAGCCCCGGCCTACCATTTTATAGAATGACATGTATAAAATATACCTTTGCAAGTAGCGAACCGACTTTCAAAAATTTCTTCTTAATGGATTAAATAATTCCTTGTCGGGGCCCCGCATTTTCATGCGGCACCCGGCCCCGCAAAAGCTTGAGCCGGTCCTGATCAGCCCCCCCGAAAAATACGACCTAGTTACGTCTATGACTAAATAGGTATATTTCCATTCCGCATAATCCGCGATTCACGAAAGGTCTAGAAAATGTGTAATCCTTCTGGACTAAAATTACTAAATAAATCTTCAGATAATATTAAAAACCTACTAGGTAACCTCATAAGAACAAAATTAATCTTTTAGAAAAAAGTGGAATGTATGAAGTTAGCTGTTCAGATTGTACCTAATCAAAAATTACACATTCCATAAAAACTAGATTTAACGAACATTGTGGGACATTTAAAATATGGTCGATTGGAAAAATCTAATAGCATTGCCGAACATGCTTTTGAAAATAATTATAGAATACCAAAAGAAAATTAGACTATTAGACACTTATGAAAGTCTGGAAATTTCTAAATGTAAATTTAGTTTAAATAAAGATAAGGGACCAATCTCCTACGGCCCCTTATACATGTTAGTAAACTGAAAGGTAGAAAATTAAGAACAATATAGTAGGTATAAATATAATAGGTTAGTAATATGTAGATTAGACTTCTTAATCATCTCCTGATGATGCTCACATGGTTAGCGAAATGCGCGTCAAGTGCAAAAAACAAAGTTTTGGCGTGTGGAGTTAAGCAAAAGAAGTATTTAGGGCTCGTTGAGTAATAATATAGGTACTTAAACTAATATTCCGTCCGGGCACTCGGCATTGTGTAAACAAACGTTTCCCTCTTGCCCTCTCCCGCTCCCCTCCTCCCGCCGTCATCGGAGTACCGCGATCGAGCCGGTCGATATCTTATAATATAAGAAAATAAGCTGCACACAGTGTAGCTGAGAGCGGTTCGTTCGCATTCTACCGGGTGCGCGCAAAATATTACCGACCGACCGTGGCGGTGTTGTAGTGATGCCTAGTAAAGCTTTTTACTGCAGTGCGGATGGCTGTAAAACCAGTTCAAAAGACTATATTACCTTTTTTCATTTCCTAAAGACCCTGAAAGGTAAGATTGAGTTTGAGGTACCTACCTAAAAAAATTAAGACATTTTTATGTGACATTTGAATACTTAGGTATTAATTGCAGAATAATATAGATATAATATTAAAATATTGAAAATTTGAAGGTGCCAGCAATGGAACAATGCCTTAGGGTTCATCGGAGAACATAAATTTGCGAATATTCCACCTAAAGAGGCATATAAACCTATAAGAATTTGCAAGGCACATTTTGATGATCAGTCATTCACTTCGTCCGGAAAACGTTTAGTAAAAACTGCTGTCCCCTCGGCTGTTCCATTAAGATTATTGCCAGAAGATTATGGTAAGTCGCGCATGCTTGTGTAGGTACGTATATGCGTAATATTTTGTTCTGTATTGTTTATGTCAATTTAAATATCAAAATATTTACTACAGAATGAAAAAGTAGATATGATTAGTTTAACTCTTTGTCGATAAATATTTATTTGTTATTTATGTTTGTCTGTTCTATGTTTTGTTAGGCTTTATTAAAAATGAACGTAAAACATAAAAAATGCATTTTTATTCATTTTACAACCAAAGTCTACAGATATACCTACTAGATATGTAGATTCTGGTAATAGCTACCTTGTATTTTAATTTAACTGTACCTACCAAAAACTAACGATACACTTACCTACACAAATAATGTTGTACCAAAGTCTACAAATAGGTAGGTATGCTAATATTTGTAGACTTTGGTAAATAATGGAAAGTCAATATGAACCTGCCCCCGTATACAGATCATACAAAATTTGAAGGCGGAGAATTCTAGGAAGTAGTTTGTAAATAATACCCAGAAAACCCACATGCACTGGCTCATTTCACACAGCAGCGTAACAACAATTGTAAAATACTGTGTTATGTTATCAAAACCGAAGACAAGTACTTACAAAATGAAATTAATATATACATGATCACAGAACAGACTCCTCCGATGACCATGTAAGTGAATATGCATCAGATTGACAAATATTACCTATTGTAATTGTAAATTATTATATTTAATAGTTGTGTAAGATAATAAATATATTATTTATTGCTCATAATTATTTAAATTACTGTTTAATAAAATTCATCACTCGTAATTTATTTCTGCGCAATTACTCTCCAAGCACGCCACTGAAATCTGTATTAATATTTACGATTTCCTACAAATCTATTCTAGAAATTCTCCGCCTTCAAATTTTGTATGATCTGTAACTAACTTGACGGCGATTTCGTTTAGTCGCCCTCGTAAATGCAAAGCGTGAGAGGTGACGCTGATTTACGACCGGTCGCAAAACATTGTCGGCTTTTCCGAGAGATCAAACAAGCGAGCGGACTTTAGTATTTCTAGACTTTGCTCTAATCATTCTTTTGAAGTACGAACATGCGAATCACTCAAAGGAGTGTCCTGTAATAGAATTCCAAGAGACCATGCCGATAAACTCGCCAATCTCGTTGGCAATCCGGAGCAACTCTTCGGGTCGCCGGCGCAGACGTCATTTGTTTCCCCCGGCCAACTATCCGGGTCCCGAAAACTCGAACGGCCCGCAAACAGGGAAGAAATACCGCGCCGGGAACTCCCGAAATTAGCGGAGCGACGAAACGGGCCAAAGTTATTGGCCCGGCGGAATGGCACGGGAATTTTACAGGGGCATTTAAAGTTGGGACAGGTACAAATATATATCTTCTGCCGGGGAGTGGAGGAGGCGGCCCGAAAGAAAAATAAAGAGCTTAATTGTTAATTAGGGATCAGAATTAGTTTTCGGCGCGTCTCTCCGCCCGCCTTTAAATAAAATTTAGTAGACCGTAGAAAGTTGCCCCTGTTTTAATTAATTCGCGGTGATGGAAATATGGGCCGACGCTAGATCGCGAATAGATTAGCGGAGATGCTCTCCGGCTCGGGCTTCGCCCTGGAAAGTTGCCTCCATCGATTTACATAAATTATATTTTTTATTAGTGGGATCCTTAGCTTTCTACTTAAAATTTAAACAGCAGTACACACCACCGCACATAATAGTACCTAAATACATAAAGATAAACACATGGTTTGTGGCAATAAGACAAATATCAAGTTTCATCAAAATATCTACGATTATAATGTATACCTATTATAGTATGAATCACAACCTCAAAATAAAAACATTCTCGCTCACCTGATATAAGAATTAATAGATGAAAAAAATATCTCATTGTCATAATGGGTCCTTTTTTAAATCGACATTACAAAGTTTCAGAATCGTCATTAAAAGGTGATTATTGTACGATTTTTTTCTACCTATCAGTTGAACCAAACGTCATCTTCAAACGTAGCCAGATATTCAAAACCCGGCCAATAAAATATCATTTACCTTTTCATCCTGATTGCGGAATTGTTACCTAAAACAACGCAATCTTTTAGTTTACCCCTAAGTTTACCTGAACATCAATAATATTTTCTATGTAGACTGCAAGAGAGGCGCCGGTTTGGTTATTTCTCTCACAAAACTTATTTTTTCCGATGACAAAAACTATAATGTATCCCTCGGCACTGAAGTTTCTTTTTACAACTCATGTAGTTACAAAATACATTCGGAGAGCTTTCCTCTGTGATGGTAGCTAAGCTTATTTATATACAAGAGAATTGAAAAATGCATATACTTATTAAAACGTTATAAAAACATAAAATATTTGTTAACACTAGGTATACATGTGAATACAATAGGTACCTAATTAAAACTCAATAATCCAAGTTAATATTTAAAAAAAATAGACAATTACACTTACCGCCCTTTAAATAACTACAGTTTATAAAAAACTTTCCTTTTTGTGGTGTTTAAATTATGAAAAATTCTGGTAAAATGGTGGCCTCTAATTTTAACAAAACTTTCAGTAACCGCCCTTTTAATTTTCGACAATGTGATTTGTATTGTGAGGAAAATTGTCTAATTGTGAATGTTTAACTCTTCAAAAACATTAAAATGTTGAAATTTTTTACTGCATTCGACATAATTTTAATTTTTGTTTTCGGATTTATTTAAAAGAACTTGTCAATTTTAAAATACATTAAACATTTTTCTGTTTCTACACATATTTGGACTACACTGTCTGATAGGTATATATAAAGCCCTAACGATCTTTCACAAATACCAATTCGTAGAAATTTTAGTTTTCCATTAAAAATAAGCTGCTTATGCAATCTTCATATTTTAACAGTTTTAACAACAAAACCACTTATATCTATAATATATTCTGTTTCTGACCACTCCAATAAAAAATTTAAATGGTATTCAGTATATCAAGCATCTTTAAATATTTCCAGCTCCATATTTTTTACAAGTTAAATTAATTTTTTCTATCGCAGAAGTAAAATTTAAAATAGAAACTTTTTCTAAAGAAATGCAGTTTCCGGTGAACTTTAATTTCCATGTGAACTACCATTATTTATATGCAGATTTAAATTGGCTAGTAGTTGGATTATTATTGCAACCTCCATGCTGCCTTATATTACAAAAAAAAATAACTATAAAAATAATGCATAATTTTTTAAATTCGATAATGTTGTTGAAAAGCATTTTCAAACTTTTTATACATACACAAAAGCCAATAAAACCAAAAATAAATTTAACGGCATTTCCGTGGCTTTATCCAATAAATTAAAAATATAATTTTTGTTTTCCCAATTAATCGGTTTCTTAAATCCAAAGTTATTAATATTTATTGAATTTAGTGTATCAAATAAATCGTTAATTACCCTAATACAAGTTGCAGTGGCCGAAACATCTTTAAAAAACTCAATTTTTAAAACATTATTTGTAAAATGTAATGCCTAATATAATAAATTTTTGGGGCATTCTTTTAATTATAACGAGTTATTTAAAACTTTAATTGCAACAATTATATATCAGAATATAGGTCTTTTCATATGAATAGATCAAGGCTCAAGCCATTAAAAACAATGAATTTTCTCAAGTTAAAGTGATACACACTGTGGATAGTCAAAGGCATTATTGAAATCGCCTGAAAAAAATCCTGGCGCACCAATGGAGATTACTTGAAACAGTGCTATGCACAGGTCTTTAATAGGGTTTGTTCCAACAGCAGTTCTGAACCGGTTCTCAGCAATCTAATCGGCTGAAAACAATAATTATTCTGGAAATATTTTCTGCGCTCTGAGTTGCTAGAATCTATCGACATTGGTAACAACTGGAAACTAGTGAACACACCACCTCTTCTAAATTAAAAGAAAACAGCAGAAACAAATGAAAGCTAATAGCACATCCCAAGATGAGAAAAAAGTTGTTATAAGCACGTGTTTCAAAATCGTTATTAAAAAAATTAATATCATTATTATTACAGAGTGCTAAATGTCTAGTCGAAAGATCGTCCAGTATATTTCTCAAGAACGATTTTGGAACCCCATACTTATAAAAACTTGTAATGGTTTAGATCCTTATTCCCCGATGTCTCTGAAATTCCTCGTGTAATGAAACTGAAATTGCCATCCGGTATTGGCCTTTCCTAAAAATAACCGGATCCGAAGGAAATCAAGAGTCGCATTTAAGCGAGCGCTAGTAAAATTTTATTTTTACGCAGCGAAATCATTCCGGCATAACCATCTTTTTATTGCCCGCCTCCTAATGAAACAGACGGGGTGGATTTTATTCTACATGCTTCCTTACGTTTACGGCGCGAATTACTAAAAAGTACCCGATAAAGAAAATTTATTGTCTTGTCATCAAACAAATAACTGTACCATTAATGTGTCATGTTGCCGGGGCTTTTATCTCGAGAATTTATCAAATGGTGCTTTTCGGCTGCGACTTTCGTCGACGACCGAAGCAAATATTTGCCAGAAAGGAGTTCCAAAGCTAATATTTGTTGGAAATTTTGGAAATGACTGAAAGCATTGGTTGTTTGTGTGGTATCGAGGGCAAAATTAGAAATTTATTAAAGGTAGGTTCGGGCTGTTCCACTTTTATAATGCAAATACGCAGTCCTTATGTCTACTTGTACCAAAGAGTATTTGGTTGTTTGTGTGGTATATCCCGATTACTGTAAGAAGTCCCGATTTTGTCAGATGACATTCTCCACAAAATCGCTACGCTACGAATAAAAATAACTATGACTACAACTCATTTTAATAATAATTTCAAACGTCATGGAAACGCTTTCATTTTGGTATAATCTGCTACTTGCGGCTGCGTCTATGGTGCGTACTCAGGCAAATTTTATTTCGGTGTTGTGAAAGTGACAGTAAAGGTTTTCCGGATCGTTCAAAAGGGTTCAAACTTTGGGCAGTGAAAATATTCGCGGGTTTTGTACGTTTCGTGAGTTTTACCGTTATCTGTGTTGTTCTTGTTTGTGTTATTAGTAGTTATTCATTGTGCAAATGGGCTCGTTACTGACCTGAACTTATGACCCGGTTGCATTTTTGCTGCATTGATGCCAACTTAGGGTGGCGAAATTACCAAATGACAGTCCCAGTAAGGACTTTTTAAAATAATTTAACTCTATCGAGGGCAAAATTATAAATTTATTAAAGGTATGTTCGAGCTGTTCCACTTTTATAATGCAAATAGGCAGTCCTACAACAGAACTAAAAAAATCATCCGGCAGTGACAATATCAGGGCTGAGACAATTAAAGAAATTTCTTACCAAATTGTGAAACCGCTTACTCACATTATTAATACTTGTTTCAGCATGGGTATTTTCCCGGATGTATTAAAAATAGGAGTAATAAAACCACTTCACAAAAATGGAAACAAAACTGAAGTGAATAATTACAGACCTATAACGCTTATGTCTATTTTTGCAAAGATTCTAGAAAGAGTTTTAAAAGAACGCATGACCAACTTTCGAGTTATTTCAAATAACCAATTTGGTTTTCGACGTGGACGGTCAACCGAGGACGCCATACATGAACTAACTGAGTATTTGTACGAAAAACTTGATAAGAAAATTCCTACGATAGGTATTTTTGTTGACCTAACAAAAGCCTTCGACACAGTTGATCATGGCATACTCATTGGAAAATTAGAGCAATGTGGCATTAGAGGAAATGCTTTGAAACTACTAAAAAGCTATTTATCTAAGCGACAGCAAATGGTAAATATTGATGGAGTATATAGTGGGCTCAGACCTGTCACTTGTGGTGTTCCGCAGGGTACGGTTCTGGGTCCACTACTTTTTAACATTTATGTAAATGGCCTCCTAGGCCTTTCCAGTGAGGGCAAGATTTTATGTTTCGCCGACGACACCACAATAATATACTCTGGAAGCACATGGGAAACTGTAAAGGTAAAAGCTGAAAGGGATTTCAAAGTCATCAAGAACTGGTTCCAATCCTGCAGGCTGACATTAAATACAACTAAAACGACATACTTGCCTTTCACGTCATATTCAAGTTTTCTTCCAAACATGGGTCCACTAATAATTGACTCAAAGATAATCAGAATCGATAAAATACTTGGGAGTACTCGTTGACAGACACCTGAGATGGGACTTGCACGTCAAATATGTAACAACCAAAATTAGAAGTCTGATCTATAGGTTTAAATATTTAAAAGATTTTCTAACGAGAGAACAGCTGCAAGTGATATATTATGCTCTAGTCCAGTCCCAACTAACCTATGGGTTATTGGGATGGGCAGGAGTATATGATCGACACTTGGAATGTTTAAATATTGTACAAAAATGGGTTCTTAAAGTAATATTTCAAAAACCCATTTATTTTTCCAAGTGAATTGCTATTTGCGGAATCTAAAACTTTAGATATTAGACAACTATTTTGTCTCAAAATACTTTTATTCGTATATAAAAGAAAAATTAACCTACAAAAAAATCAACACGAGTATTCTACGCGATATAAAGAAAAAACATTCTTAGCACCTAAATGTGAAAAGAGCATTGGCCAGAGAAGTTCATGCTGTTTAGCTTCTAAACTCACTGCTTTAGTGCCTGACACTCTGTTTTTCAGTGCTACCTTTAAATCTTTTAAAAATAGTGTCAAAAATTTTCTAAAAGGCACTGACAGACATGTTATTCACAAAACTACAAACCAGAATTACACTTGATCTTCATAAGCCTTTAAATATGTATGTCAACCGAATTTTTAATTACCCGAAAAATGTTATCCTACTCGATATTGTACTATGCTCCCGATTTTTGACCTTTTCGATTGTGACCATGTAAAAAAACCTTGATGTAGACCTCCCCAAACAGACAACATAAATTGTCTCGTGGGAATTTCTTGTTTATTTATTGGGAATTCTTGCAATTATATATTGTTGTTGTACAAATTTATTGTAATTTATGGTAAATAAACATTATTATTATTATTATTATTATTATTATTATGTCTACTTGTACCAAAGAGTATTCTCTAGGCTTTGCTTGTACAGAGTACAGGTCATTTTATAAGTAAAATTTTAAAATTTTGAAAGATGGTGTACCATATGTTTTTTTGTTAACGGTTTCAACAATGCTTCTGACTCTCCAATGTTTCCTACAAGAATTAAGTTACCTAACCTAACAAAACGAAAAAGATTTATCCTTATTTTAGATTGTAGACAAAATATTCGACAGTGATAATAATTATTGACAATTTACATAAAAGACTCAATAAACAATATCGCCCTAATTCGATTTTGTCGCGCGCCTAGTAGTGTTTACTTTTTACTTGTCCCGTGGAGAAAAGGAGACTTCTTATTAAAATCGCCCAAGGATGTAATCACTTCCGATACCGAACCGAGGCAGTTTTGGATTTCTCGAGAATGGGAATGCTACAGCCGAAACGGCTTAAGGTCTCCGACCCAATCCGTAATGACAACGAGCAGATCGAAAACAGGACTGAAAGAGTTGCAGAACGCGCATCTATGGAGGTTGTCGAAAAAGAGCGGTGCAGTAATCTTATTTAAAAGAAAACATGGTTAAACTAGCTGCAAGAATTAATAGAAATTATACAGGATGCCCCAGAGTCAGTACTCCAAACAAAGTGTGTGGATAGGGAACATCACTATGATGACCTTGAACCATATACAGGATTATACGAAGTTTGACGGTTTCGAAGTTCTTTGAATTGTTATGATTTTCAAGCAACTTCGTAATACTTCTCCGCTGTTAGATCACTATTTTGTTAAAACTGTAGTGAAAGGATTGAGTTGAAATTTGGTCCAAGCATAGATACTCGATATCGTAACTATCTCAATCAACTGAATTTTTTTATTACAGATTGCAGATATGTAAATTTATTTTTGTTTTTCATAAAGTGCAAATACGGTATCGGCCAAAAGCAAAGAAACAAGTAAATAATTGATTAATAATTTACAGGTATTGATATTCAAAGTATTATGGAATGGCTGATTATAAGTCTAAGGATGAAATTATTGTAATGCAATTAAAACCAAACCGCTGTATTATCACCAAAACAATTGCAATGCACAATCAACGAAGAAGCTTAAGTAATGCTCCGAAATCAGGAAGGCTGCGTAAAACAGATAAAGCTACCTATCGCAGTATAAAACTGATTTCTTCAAGAAATCCATTTTGGAATGCAGGGAGAATAAAAAAGAAAATTCCACAAGTTAGTTTATCTGTAAGATCTATTAGGAGTTGGTTGAATGAATTCGGTCTTTATGGGCGAAAACCAGCGAAGAAGCCTTTTGTTTCTGCTAAAAACAGACGAGCCAGGCTATAGAATTTGCAAGGAATCATATTAACTGGAAAGTTCGTCGATGGAAAAACGTTTTATTTTCTGATAAAACAAAGTTTAACTTGTTTAGTTCTGATCGAATACAGTGGGTAAGACGTCTGAAGAATGAAAGGTTTAACACTAAGGGTACAATAATTAAACATGGCGGTGGAAATGTGATGTCGTGGGGTTATTTTTCCGGACACGGAGTGGCATCATGGGCAGATTTATTTATCTAACATCTTAAAGAAACAAATGCTTCCATTTGCTATAGAGAATTTGCATTTACGGTGGATTTTTCAGCATGACAACGATCCTAAGCATACCGCCAGTATAGTAAAAGAATGGATTACAACTGAAAAAATAAATGTAATCAGTCATCAGTCCTGATCCTGATGTAACCCTATTGAGAAATTCTGGGATTATATTAATAGGAAAATAAGAGAAGAAAACGATGGCAAATATGAATCTAAAGAAGAACTATTAGAAGCTGTCATGAGAGCATGGAATAATGTTTCGCAAGAGATAAATTAATATCCTCTCTATCTAGAAGATGCCCAGAAGTTATAAAAAATCATGGTTATTCCGCTCGTTAATAAAATATCCCTTGTTATTTAATTTTTAAAAATTGTTTCTTTACTTATGTCCGCCCAAATACTAATAGAAAAATACTGTCCCTAAACGTCTTGCTTTTTATTATTAAAATTACTATATTTTATAGCCTTATAACATATAAAATTGCTTTTCAAAGTTTAATAAAAATAAAAAAATTGAATTAAATTAACAGAATGATATATCCAAAGTTTATTTATTTATAGCCGGTAATGTACATATATGCAACAAAAATAAAGATTCATAATATATTTTTCGGCCGATTTCATTCAGCTTTGGCAAGGATTGGTAAAATTATCATGGATGACCTGGTTGTACCAGAAATGAGTGCCACCGTATACAGGGTAATTCAGTTTTAAATGCACAAACTTCTAGAATCGGTAAGAATACTGTAACGGAATGTTTATCTCGGGGGGTTTTGGGGTTTCAACTACGATGCAGGGCGAAATTGAGATTCAGTCGATGTAGGCAGACAGAGGGTTTATTGGTTCTCGTTGAACAGTGAAAAAAGACTAGAAAATACACGTTTAAATCTCATTCATAAGAGTTACTTACTTTATGTTACCTAGCACCAGATTTGGTTCATAAGGCTAATGACTTTTGGCCAATCTCCTAGGGCTGCTATCCTCACAACCGCACACGTGAGAATTGGGAGAGAAAAGGTCTAAAATGGACGCATTTCTGCCGGTTTTTTATATTCATAAAGAACGTGGAAAACAACCAAATCAATTTCAAGAACCACACTGAACTCTGGGTAGGCAACCCAATATGCATCCAACGCGCATATCCGGTCACCCATCACTAGGCAACAAAAACACATACTGTTAACCTTTTGCCACAATACGAAAAAATATTGCTGGTCTGTTCTATACATACACTTTTTTATTTGAATGCCTCATAAGAAAAATACAGGGTGTTAAAGTTATAAAAAATATAGGTATACCTACACATAGGTAACACTCTTTTTTACTCGGTTTTGGAGGACAGTGAATCGTTATCAAAACTATAGTCCACGAAAATTCCCATCAGGAGCTACTTCCCCAGCACGCCCCTGTTATAGAACGCCCGCAGAAACGGCCGGATTCAAATTTAATGTACCGCCTGCTCCTTGGCGCGATGTTTACCGCCTCAACTCCCCCTCCCCCCCCCCCCCCGCCCCTCCCTCTACTCCCGCTCTATATTTCCGAGCTATAACCCCGGCCGGTATGATTTATCGGGTCGGCCGTTCCGGCCCATTTAAGCAGCGTCGCCTTTTGACGATCGCGCGCGCAAGAAGCTGACGCCAAACCGAAAATATGGGGCCGAGCTGTGCGGTCTATTTTTGAAGTTAGGCGACCGCGGCCGATCGCCCCATCTCGTAAATCTGTTTTCTTGAAATCGGCATTAAAATGTCCCAAAATCGTCATTAAAAACACAGAAATCGTACAATAATGTAGCCCATTATTGTACGATTTTTTCAATAAGTAGGCCTTGGCGAGATGTAAACAACAAACGTCAGACGCGGAGAAATCGCCCGTCAAAAGTGACCAAATATTCAAAACCCGGCCGATAAAGGCTCATTTAACTTTTCGTACACATTGCGAAATTGTTTCCTATAGAAGTGCAAACCTTCAATATACATATTTTAGTAAATTTGAATATCAATAGATTTGTTGTGTAGGCTGCACAAGAAGCAGCAGTTTGGTTTTTCTGTCAGAAGGTGCCGTACATCATTATACTTGTCCTAGGTAGAGCGATTGGTAAAGTCAAGCAACGCCGCGCGTAGTCGGTTCGTGGACGGGTGATCCCTTATTATTATTTTCTTGCCTAATAAAACATTTTTTTCCGATTTCAAGAAAAATATAATATGTACCTCGGCACTGAAGTTCTTTTTATGACTCATGTGGTTTATTTGCCTCGGCCAGAGGCCGCAGCAACTAAACTCCACATGAGTCATAAAAAGTTGAACTTCAGTGCCTTGGTACATAAATAACTATTTCTTGAAATCGGCAGTAAAGTGTCCCGAAATCGTCATTAAAAGCTCAGAAATCGGCACTGAAGTAGCCCATTATTGTACGATTTTTTCAATAAGTAGGCCTTGGCGAGATGTAAACATCAAACGTCAGACGCGGAGAAATCGCCTGTCAAAAGTGACCAAATATTCAAAACCCGGCCGATAAAGGCTGATTTAACTTTTCGTACACATTGCGAAATTGTTTCCTATAGAAGCGCAATCATTCAGTATACATATTTTAGTAAATTTGAATATCAATAGATTTGTTGTGTAGGCTGCACAAGAAGCAGCAGCTTGGTTTTTCTGTCAGAAGGTGCCGTACGTCATTATACTTGTCCTAGATAGAGCGATCGGTAAAGTCAAGCAACGCCGCGCGTAGTCGGTTCGTGGACGGGTGATCCCCTATTATTATTTTCTTGCCTAATAAAACATTTTCTTTTCCGATTTCAAGAAAAATATAATATGTACCTCGGCACTGAAGTTCTTTTTATGACTCATGTGGTTTATTTGCCTCGGCCAGAGGCCTCAGCAACTAAACTCCACATGAGTCATAAAAAGTTGAACTTCAGTGCCTTGGTACATAAATGACTATTTCTTGAAATCGGCATTAAAATGTCCCAAAATCGTCATTAAAAGCACAGAAATCGTACAATAATGTAGCCCATTATTGTACGATTTTTTCAATAAGTAGGCCTTGGCGAGATGTAAACATCAAACGTCAGACGCGGAGAAATCGCCCGTTAAAAGTGACCAAATATTCAAAACCCGGCCGATAAAGGCTCATTTAACTTTTCGTACACATTGCGAAATTGTTTCCTATAGAAGCGCAATCCTTCAGTATACATATTTTAGTAAATTTGAATATCAATAGATTTGTTGTGTAGGCTGCACAAGAAGCAGCAGCTTGGTTTTTCTGTCAGAAGGTGCCGTACGTCATTATACTTGTCCTAGATAGAGCGATCGGTAAAGTCAAGCAACGCCGCGCGTAGTCGGTTCGTGGACGGGTGATCCCTTATTATTATTTTCTTGCCTAATAAAACATTTTCTTTTCCGATTTCAAGAAAAATATAATATGTACCTCGGCACTGAAGTTCTTTTTATGACTCATGTGGTTTATTTGCCTCGGCCAGAGGCCTCAGCAACTAAACTCCACATGAGTCATAAAAAGTTGAACTTCAGTGCCTTGGTACATAAATAACTATTATGGAAGTCGCGTACGCGTTTGGAGTATAGACAGTGATGTAACAGATACATTTTTTCGGTATCTAGATACAGATACACATACTGTCTGGCACTTCTCGCAGATGTATATAGATACAGATACCGATACATTTTTTCAAAGTATCAGTTAATTAAGAAAATTTCAGACCTCATAAGGCAATCAATATACTTACCTACTTAGATATTTATGAAACAAGTGTGTGTGTAGGTAAAGTAGAACTGTTTAGATGAATGTGAAGTTTAAGTTATGGGTTAGTAGTTTACCGTATACGTCACTCCAAAGTGACCACTGAGTAGGTGCTTTATGTACGGTATTTTTAAAAATCACTAAATCACACCCCCATCTTATTATTTTTGGGCCGCGGTGGCGTCGCTCGTACCGGCGCTGACTTTTTAGACTGCATGTTTTTCTGCCTTCGATCGACCTTGGTTCGAGGCAGGCGCATGCATATGTCTTTAAAGAAAAACACCGCTATGGCCAAGAGCGCTGGACAAATGTGGGTTCACGGTATTGCTCCTAAATAGCTTTACCCGTGTGATTCACTAATTGTCCTACACTCACTGGGATTACTACGGTGTTCTAGGGTTTTCCGTAGTACTTGAGCGAATGCTATCCTAGTTCTATCGGTAAATAAGTCGGCCCTAGCCGCAAATGGCAACGAAGACAAAATAATAGTAATTGCCCCCTCCCCCGCACAAGCATGTGGTTGCTTCTGGGGTACTCCTAGTTTGGAGTATTGTGAGGGTGAGAATTATTATTATTATTATTATTTGTATTGTTAATTTTTTTTAACATTAGCAACATTTCGAAGTTTTCATTGCTGAGCCTGTTACGCATTGGCGTTAAAATTTGTCCTCCTGTACTAAAGAGGCGCTCGACTGGCGCAGATGATGGTAAAACCGTGTTATATATTTTGCCTCATCGATTGCACAAAGCATGTAATCCTATTTGAATTATAATAAACCTAAAATTAATTTTTGCCCATAGAAACGTTTTAAAAATTAAATATAGGCACGTGGCACGCCTTATGGCATCGTGACTAAAAAAATGTATTTAGTATCTAAGTATCTAGATACTTTCAAAAGGATCTAGATACATGTATCTCGACAATCTAGAAGTGTATGGCATACAACGTGTATGAATATAGCCATAACAGTGGCGGCTCTTTCGACCATTTCTTTCTTTCCTAACTTTCGGTTTCATGAATGTACTCGTAGCTCGGTAGGGAGAAGTTTTGGACCAACAAAAGCACCCGTCGACGAAGTTCGACGGGAGGAGTCGAATGCCGCAAAGAACGGGACCCTCTACGGTCGTTCCCCTTTCACGTAATCGTTTGATATGATAATAATTTAAAATAATAATAAATGTTACACAACTAGGCTATTGAAAATTTGGTGCTAGGGCTTCGAAACCCTCCTAGATTGATTCAACGATTTCTATTACGTAGGAATAGCAGTAGCACCATTTTCCGGTAGAATTCCATTTAACGCGGGCGCAACAACAACGATGAAGAAAAACATGAACGTTCATCCCTATTGGATGGGTACTAAAATTTGTCCATTTCGCAAATATATTAAAATCGGTAGGAAACAAGCCTACCCGAGAATTCCGTATTTAATGTTCAAATTTTCCAAGAACTGCAAAGCCAAATTATCAAAAAATCCTTTCGGCGTATTGATATTGCCGTCCTAAGGTCAAATTACACCTTTCGGTGGAGTCACAGAGCATGCGTGAACGTGTGACAATTCAATCAAATAATATAGATTATATAAAGAAGGCAAACCAATGACGTCAGAACCTATAGACAGGTTTGTTTTGATAAACGCTTGACGCCCAGAACTAATCACAATCCAAGCGCTCCATTAAATTATACGAAAATGTCGCGAGATTGTCAGAAATTGCCTTTTTTTGTCGTGCCGTAGCGAACTTATTTCGACTCTGGGCTCGGAGACCGTCCCTCGAGTCTTCAGGTGAGGTTCCGTTGCTTCCGGCGCCCCCAAACAAAAAAAAAACATGCGATATGTATGTGTATTTCTGGAGGAACTATAACCGAGAATCACCGGGTGTATAGTTGGTTGATGGTTGACTTTCTGTCTTTGTTTGTTTTTAGAGTAGTATCTATGGATATATTTAATCTTGGAGTCAAAATAAAGGGCATTTTAACAATGGGGCACCACGTCTATAGGTATTGACGTCATTGAGGCAAACAATACGTAATATTGGTATCAATTAGTAGGTTTTCTGATTATGGGGACACATCAATGAATAAAGAACCTCAGGAAGAAGTCTAAGCTCTATGGATATTATAAAATACGTGTCACGAAAATCGTCCTGTGTAGGAACCAAGTTTTGACACAATATTTTGATATATGACAAGGTGATAGGTGCCAGTATGTGGTGCTTCGATACTTTTATGCTTAGCTGTGCGGATTGTGGCTCCTTCCTGGCTTGCAAAACTAAATGTCTAACGATAATAATCCATCGATAAGTAATTTTGTAATTTAAATTAACTTTTGAGGCCATGCACCAAAGCGGCATAGGCGTTTGTGTAGGTATGTACTTCTTCATAATTATAAATTTAAAATTAGAATAATTATTGCTATATTATCAGGGAAAAACCATTTTGACATTTTTCGAAAAATGTACAGTTTTTGAAAAATTCATTTTCGTGCGTTTTAATTTTTTTAGTAGAATAAAATCAAGGTAGTTAGGAATTATGAACAACTTTGCTTAATAACATTTTGTCCTAAAACTTACAAAAAGGGTCTCTAAACTCGAAATATCATGTATCTTGAAAATTCTAAAAACTAAGTGGCCTTTATGTAGGTTTTACGGCAAAATGTTATTAAGAAAGTTGTTCAACTGAATAAGTATGCAATATTTTAAAAGTCTAGATTGTCTTCTGCTAAAAATTTAAAACGCACGAAAATTAATTTTTCAAAAACGGTACATTTTTCGAAAAATCAAGAATTGTTTGTCTTAGAATTAACTGGGAAATTTAGTGAAGGCAAAAAAATATTATTTTTCCAGTAGCGTACCACTTTTTTATAAAAAAATATGATGGTTCACCCCCGCGTATCCGGCACTGGTGGAAGTAGACGGGGCGAATTATTTTTAATTTGTAGAACCTAATGTGTGTGTAAACTGTACCAAATAATATGTTTGAATTAACTGTCTTCCTTTAGGAGAAATTAGAAAACTTTACAAAAAAATGACCTTTGACCGAAAACCGTTAGGATTTCTATACATGTTTATATGAAAAAGTCTACTTATTTTTATGTTTTCTATAGATTCCTTAAGTTGTATCCATAAAAGTTAGACTACCTTGTAGACTCTCTTGAAGTTTTCTTCTACTCCTATACTAGTAACATACCTATTAAGTAAAGGTTTAGGTTATAAGTAAGTCCATTGTTGCGAACACTGACACGTAATGACTGACACGTAATAAAAAATTACATATGAAAACACGATTATCACGGGTGCCTTGTTAGCGCGGCATCCGCGTCACCATAGCAACTAACCAACATACTAATTGTTGCCTGTCAGACAATCAGAAGTATAGTTTATCTATTATAATAGTTTTTCTTTCGTCGAAGAAAAATTATAGTACAAAACTCGAGTTGTAGTTTAATACATACTTGTGGAATTATTGCACTCGCCGCTGCGCGGCTCTTGCGCAACTTTTCCACGCATACGTAATAAGCTGTTTACAACTCTCGCTATGCAATATATACTATTGTTTTGTTTGTCCGATATAACAGCCATTAGAGCCTAGACAGTTTATTTTGTAATAGCGAGAGTTGTAAACAGCTTATTACGTATGAGTGGGAAAGTTGCGCACGAGCCGCGCAGCGGCGAGTGCTGTAATTCCACCAGTTTTGTACTATTTTTTTTTTTTCGACGAAAGAAAAACTATTATAATAGAGAAACTATACTTCTGATTATCTGACAGGCAACAATTAGTATGTTGGTTGGTTGCTATGGTGGCGCGCGGATGCCACGCTAAAAAGACACCGGTGATAATTGTGTTTTAATTGAGAACATAAATATATGTAATTTTTTTAATGTCCGTGAAGTTAGCGACGGTTTTCCAGCGACGAATTTTTAAAGAGGAGGCAAATTGCGGACATGGACAATCCGCACCAAAGCTAATCCTACAGATGAATTGTTTTATTTTTCCTTAACCTGGGGGTGGGTTAACCCCCAAACTTTTACAGGCGACGTACAACACCCCAGGGCGTAGGGCGAGCGGAAAAAATCGACCGTGACTACCGTCTAAGGGTGTCAAAACGAGGGTGGCAAGGCCGAGCGCAAATTGCGCCGCCGGATAAAATAATTTTTTTCTCAAGATTTTGGGGGGGGGTTACACCTTCAGCTTTTTACAGGGAACGGACAACACCCAACGGGTTAGGGCGAGCGGAAAAAATCGACCGTGACTACCGTCTAAGGGTGCAACCCTCGTTTTGACACCCTTAGACGGTAGTCACGGTCGATTTTTTCCGCTCGCCCTAAGCCCTGGGGTGTTGTCCGTTCCCTGTAAAAAGCTGAAGGTGTAACCCACCCCAAAATCTTGTGAAAAAAATTATTTTTTCCGGCGGCGCAATTTGCGCTCGGCCGTGCCACCCTCGTTTTGACACCCTTAGACGGTAGTCACGGTCGATTTTTTCCGCTCGCCCTACGCCCTGGGGTGTTGTACGTCGCCTGTAAAAGTTTGGGGGTGAACCCACCCTCAGGTTAAGGAAAAATAAAACAATTCATTTGTAGGATTAGCTTTGGTGCGGATTGTCCATGTCCGCAATTTGCCTCCGCTTTAAAAATTCGTCGCTGGAAAACCGTCGCTAACTTCACGGACATATTTTTTTATTACGTGTCAGTGTTCGTAACCTAAACCGTTACTTAATAGGTATGTTACTAGTATAGGAGTAGAAAAATAACTATTCCTTATTGATTGTATATTACTACCACAGAAAATATATTCAGAACAGAAGGCTCCTTAATGACAGCTGCCAAATGGACTCCAACTTTTAAGCTTAATATTTTCCAAATGCATTGATATTGAGGTCCACCATTAGATGTTTGCTAATCTACACATTGCGAAGATTATATTTTAGGAAAATATCTTTGATTGACAGGTATTGTTAAGGAGCTTTCATACTACATATACGTGTTTCCTATTTCCTTGTAAAAATACACATCGCCTGTTTTCGCAATTTTATCGGAGAGCGGCCATATTTTATAAGCGTAGCGAAACCGAATAGCTTATAATCTACGTATAGGCCGCCATAAAAATGTATACGAAGTACACCCGCCGAGTATCAAAAAGCGGCCATATACGCATTTCCAGGCGGCGACACGCAACCTTGCATGCCAGAAGGGGGGCCGGGGGCTGAAATTCTCCCCGGTGGGGTTTCGCACTGCGTCATACTCGAACAATGTTTTTATGGGCGGAGGCAACGCATACGGGGTGTCCGCAAATTACACCGGCAACGATTAGTGGATGACGGACGATCGAGGTGCAATACTTATCTACCTAATTGATATTAGTCCCATATGGCTTTTACCTCAGACCAAAAATAATATAAACAATCCTATCTTTTGGTATTATAATCAACAGATGTACTTTCCTTTGTGCAATTACTCCGAAAAGTGGCGGCAATGCCATGGCCGCCGGCAGGGGGGCCAAGGGGCGTCGGACGACCCCCCCTGGTTTGAACATTACCCGATTGGGTTCAAAATTGAGTAACCCGATAACAGATCAATATCGACTAAACCGATAATCGTTGAACTTAATCATCTCATCTCCCATACCTAGCTACAGTGGCTTTTTACAAGGAAGTGGCGACACATTGGTGTTACATAAAACCTTAGAATTAATAATTTTCTTCAAGGCTGTTGAAGTCCTAAAGCTCTTGGTACATAAGCCTAAAACTCAAAGAATGACTGCTTTTATTTTTGGTTTTTACACTTTTATTTATTAATTTTTTATTTTTCTTAAACTCATTGTTTTAGGTACATAAAACTTCTGGTTTTGGTGTCTACAAACTCTATTCTTCATAAACTTTTGGTTGTTTCATGTAAACCTCTTCATTGAGTTTTCGATATAAGCTTATGCTGTAGATGCTGTAGAGACATCCAATTGAGTCAGTTCAATATTTTCACCAGCAGCAATACTATTGCTCTTATCATTCCAGATTACATGGCTAAACGTTTGGTCGTAGTCTTCACCTTTTCTTTGTGAACAACCTTTGATTGCCAACCTCGCCTAGTATTTTTCTATTGATCCATCCGGATTTATCCTCTCCTTGTATATCCATTTACAAGATACTATAATGCTTTCTTGCCTTCTGGAAGTTTTCGAATATTGCTGGTTTTTCAACTTTCTCCAGCTCCATTATTTTCATTTCTTCATGGTCTTCCTCCTGCTAATCCGTCTTCTTTTTCCCTTTTGTACGGCATTTTCCAACTTCTTCATTGTATTCTTCTTCTGGATAACCATCATCTTCTTGCAACCTTCCCTCGCTTTTATACATTTCTTGCATGACAACCATCTACGTTGTGGTCACCTTACTTTACTTTTCTCAAAGAAAAACACACATAAAGCGCAGAAATATGATAATACACACATAAACAAAGCGTACATCCATAATAATGGATGAACGATCTGTAGAATGACGCCGTCATTATGAAATCGATACAATAATACATTATGACAAAATTTGACAAAACATGGCGGAACCAATCAAAAATCGGACCACGGCTGTCGCCACTGTTTTGTATAAAGTCACTGTATAGTGTATACCTAGCTAGCGAAATTCCGGCAACACTGCTATAACTATTATTATACAATAATGACCAACGTCAATTTTTTGATACGATTTAGGTTATTTTGTAAATATAAGAATCTCAAAGCATATATTATTATAATAATGTTTCTAAATGCTACAATTAATTTAGTTTTGGTTAGCTTCGCCTCACATGCAACATTGCTTAACTTGTTACACGATACATATAGGTATACGATTCCAAACAGGGACTCTTTAAAATAAGGGGACCAGACATGTCACAGTCTATCACATAGGAAAAGTAAAGCCTTGAGGGGAAGTTTGTTTTCTGTTGACTCCAAGGAGACCACATAAGTGGGCTGGTACAAGGTTATGTTATATATGTCAGTGTCCAACTGCCATCAAGTTTTATGTGACATGCCAGTGCCATAGATTCCAAAGGAGGCAAAATATTTCCCATCATAATTCACAATTGTTAAGTTTTCAAACTTCCAGATAGTCAGTTAAAGGTAATGCGGCCGCCTGTAGTAGTCCCAATAATTGCAACCAGATTTTTCTTGTCTCACCTTTAGTAATCCTGCAATTCCCATTACGTGGGCATTACGTATAAGTAAGTAGTTCAAAACAAAAATGGTATTTCCTAAATATTAAATTATTAAGCAGGTAGCTTCGGTCAGGTCTTTCTTTAAACAGTTTTTATCTACAATATAAGTTTATTTTACGTTTGTGAGGTACCTTGGGAGAGAAATAAAATTACAAAAATGAGCACCGAGAAAAACTACATGATTAGAACTAAGTACAAGACCTAATCTTATTAGTCCATCCCGAAATCTGTGAAAGTTCTTTGGGTAGATACATTCAACAAGGGAAGAAAGTTCAAGTACGTACCTATTATACCTACATATTACAAATGGTTTAAGGAACCTGGTAACAAGGTGCAATAGCGGCAAATTCTGAAATAAGCAAAATCAGCACTGACTTACCTTACTTATATTACTTAAATTCCTGGAAACATTATCAAGTCTAATTTTTAGAAATCATATTAATTTTTACTAACAATCAAAGTACCTGTTATATCCATAGATTCTCCAATAAAATGGCATAGTTGGCATCATTGAGACCATTAGAATGGGGAAAGAAACGGCCTCACTTTGGAAAGTATAATGCTGGGTCCCCTTACTTTAAAGGGTCCCTGATTCCAAATCTCCTGTCAAAATGTGACAGAAAAATTTCAGTGTAATCACAGTTAGGTGGTCCATGGCAAGAGTAAACAATTTGTTTGGATGTGAATTCTTCTCAGAAATTTAACTCTATTAACAATATAGCCTATGTTACTCAGTGATAATGTAGCATTATATTAGTGAAAGAATTTTTAAAATCGGTCCAGTAGTTTTTGACTTTATTCACTACAAACAAAAACACAAATCTTTTCTCTTTATAATATTAGTATAGACTAGTATAGATGAAAGGCAATAATATGTATGTCCATAAATTTCCTGACACTTGGTGTCTTAGTTGCTTGAAATTTATGGGGGTTAATTAGGGAAAAATCCATTATTGTCAATATCTTTTTTTCTGTCTTCTTACAGAAATGAAAATGCTTTGACGAGTTCCCAACTGGGTATTTCTGCTAGTAGGAAATATTTTGTCATATCCGTCACGCGTTTCACGCAAGCATATATACAAACTTTGAAATTTTAAGGTTATATTACAAACACGCATGCGCCTGTACTTTTCTAAGACATTTTGTTTGAAAGAGCACTTAGTCAAGGTTTACTTATAAAGTAACTAAACTGAACTACATCCTACATGAACTGTGGGGAGAATTAAGTTTACGCACAGAAATGCCTGCCTCTATAGGCCACTCTAGAGTTACCCGCGTATGTTTTATCGGTTTACCTTTGGGACCTCAACTGCTCCAATGTGTGCGTTTACCTATCACCGATCTACATTGTGGGGCATTTTTTCGGCAGATAAAATCAGACTTTACTCAATAAACATGATATTACCAAACGAAAGATAAAAAAGGTAATGGGCAATGGCATATATCCGTTATGTGTAGTCTAGCTAGTTAATGCCTCGCTATTATCGTATTTTCACAGCCCTGAAGTTTCGAATCAGCTCTACCTAAGTTCCACTGTTAGTCCGAAACAAAAACTACCCTGTTCACCTATACTCTGCGTGCGTATAGGACTCGTCGCAAGGCCTACTATAAAGACAGGCCCTGGCGCACAAAAATCACGTGACCATCTTAGTCAGACGTTACATGTCATTTGTCACATAACTGAAAGCGGCAGCTTGGGTTTTGAGAAGTTTTCAATGTTTAAAGTGTTTTTAAACGTCTTAGTTTATATTTTAGAAACAAGTTTGTGTCTAGTGCGCCTGTGTCCTGGCGGAGGGGAACCGCCCAGGTGTTATTATTGGCCTCTGGGTGTCTGGGTGGGAGTCGTGCCGTCCAAGAGTATTGGTGCCGCTCGCACCGACGCGACGCGTTAGCGCTGTTAAGGGGAATTCTTCCCCGAACCACAGAATAGGGAACCCGGAATGGACTATTATGGACATGGGACAGTATTGGACAGTGGAGCCTGAGACACAGAGGGGTGAACTGATTACGGGAGATTCGCGAGTTCAGACGGTCCGGGTGGCTGGAAGCCGTTCCCGTTGACCACGTTCGGGTTGTGTATTTATTGTATTCACCATTCACCTTGTGCGAAATAAATCAGTGTTGTAACATACTCGAGGATTTTCGTTGTCGACCTACGCCCTGATAATAATACGGTCTTTCACGCTGCCGATCAACTGAGACCTCGTCAATATTTACAGTACTGAGGTTAGTTTTCATTTTTATTTCTCGTAAAAAATAACCTAAATACCAAATATTGGGTCTGTTTATACATATTACAAAAGCCAGGAAGACAAATGTGTTGTGGGAGGAAAATACCTATAGAGAATATCACCTAAGCTAAAGGAACAATTTTTGAGAAGGTGCCAAAATATTGTGAGTGCAGTGCCGTTTAACTCTCAGCCTAAAACAGCTGAGGCAGGTTGAAAATTTTGAAAAAACAATTAGAGAAAGCTTGAATGCACAAAACCAATAATGTAATAGATGAAAGAAAACTTGCCAAATTGTTACGAAATTTGTTTTTTCTACTTATCTCCAAAAATGCCTTTCATTATATACGACTAAGTTGGTCACGTGACTACGCGATTATGCGTTAGCGCCGTGGCCTGTCTTTATCGTTGGCCTCGGACTCGTCGATAATGACGCAATCACGTTGGATACACACACCCGTTTCCCGTTAAACAAAAACATGCATAGTAGAACAAACTGAACCGAAACAACCCCAGGCCTAATCTAGCTATCCTGCCCGGCCATCCGACGCTTCTTTGTGACAAAGCCCGGCACCAAAACAAGCGTGAATCGATGGCGGGAGTAGGACACCCAGGTAACCAGGCCGTGAAAACGCCATAGGTGCACGGATGTGTGGACAGAAAGGGGACATAGGCGCCGACTTTTCATCGGATGCTCATGCCGTGAAAACGCCATAGGTGCACGGATGTGTGGACAGAAAGGGGACATAGGCGCCGACTTTTCATCGGATGCTCATGTAAAACCTTCGTCAGTGCATTAAGCACCTCAAAATATGAAAAAAAGTTAATATAAACAGGTGCTGAAAAACTTAACGTTTTTAAGGTACATGATGTTGAAATTTCAATAAAACAAATCGTCACGGGCGTAGCCAGGATTTAGTTTTGGGGGGGGTTTTAGTTTGAGAAGTAAATAAAACAACAAAAATATACTTGTATGAAATTTAATATCTATATATCCATCCGAAAAACTACGACATATATTTATAAAGTTCTTAACTTTAAATGAAATGGATAAACTAATTTCGTTCCTCTGCGCTAAATCTAAAACCATTAAAGAAGAAATCTTCGGCTTTTTCTTTTAAATATATCTACTACTTCATCTGCATGAATTTCTGTTCCATAGTGAATGTTCATTAGAGCCAAACCATTAAGTCTGTTTTCACTTGTAGTGTTTCGTAAATAGTTTTTCAGCCTCCTTAGGCTCGAGAAAGACCTCTCTGGGGTAGCAGTGGATAAGGAATGGTAGCCAAGATTTGTAGTAATGTGTAAATATTAGGATAAAGGTTTTTATCGCACATATCTAGGGATTCCAAACTAGATTTCGGGGTAGGCAGTCTTCTTATCAGCATGCAAGGTAGCTGAAGCTTTGATAGCTAACTCCAAATTTGTTTCATTATTAGAAACCCCTTGACCTTGACTACACCATTTTTTCCAGTAGTCCATACCTTTAGGTTTACCACCCTTCCTTTTTTTCCCCTCCATTTTTCGACAGTAATAATGATTCACGTCTCTATCCTTAACAAGGATAGATAATATTAGGTAATATTTTCTATCCTTAACAAGAAAAGTATACTTTTCCGCACGCATTTTAGTTTAGAAACTGTCACTTTTCCGCACTAATTTTCCGCACTAGTGCGGAAAAGTGACACTTTCTAACATTCTCCTCAGCTTCTTACTACGTACTTCCATGAGTATAAAAGCTGTCGTTTTTTCATATTAGGTAAGGAGTACAAGATTATTTTTGCCAGAAACTCGTACCAGATTTGAGCTCGTTTATTTAAAAAAAAAACAAAATTTGGAAAGTGCCCAGAGAGAAGAAGAGGGGGAATACATAGTCCGGAAATTCATATAGGTCTACACATTTTTTATATATAAAATCTTGCCGATAGAGGCCCTTCTAACAAAAATTTGTCATTTTCACTTTTTTTATTCCAACCTTAAACACGAAATTCCCAGTCAATTTATGACGAAATTATACGGCTTACAGTGCATATGCTCAGGACATGATCTTGTGCTCTTTTGAATAATTCCCTGTCCAGTGACGAAATTTAAAAGATTCAATTTTTCCCCTTTTGGCGCGCATTTCTGTAGAAAACTTAAGAAAAAACTTCAATGGCCAAGATTACGAGAACGGTACGTCGTACCAAAACCAAAATTTTTCATGTTACACTAAAAAAATTACAGACAATAAACGGCGGATCTAAAAAATTATTCAATTCAACCACAGGCATTCACAGAAAGTTGGCAACACCCTGTATTGTGAGTTAGAGGCGTCTAAATGAAAAATAGCATAAGAAAACTCCTGAAGAGATGGTAATAGAGGCTTTGAAAGTGCGCTAAGGAAAAAACCTCCAAAATGTTTCAAAAACGAACCACAGGATTTTTTTCTTTCAAACCACTACCCAAAGAAAATATTTCTTTACGATAATGTACGTAAAAAAATTTGCAAACAATATTTATGTCGAAATCGAAAATATTCACAAACAAAAAAAGCAGGGTCAAAAAAAGGCGATAAAACAAGAAACGCCCCGTATCTCCCAAATGATGCGGTGTGCGGCATTCAACTTGTCCCGATAATCGAATTATTGAACACCTTATCTAGTTTTTGTCTAGCTCTTCGAGGAATAGGAACAACCCCCGAAAATGACCAATTTGGTACCCCCGGCACCCCACTGTACCCCAAACAACGCTCCAGTTGTGTCATGCTCCATGGTGAAATCGTTTTAGCCAAAGAACGAAATTAGCAGAAGAACCGGCATAATTAGTAATCGTGCCCTCGCCGGTGTACCCAATTCAGAAATGAGAACTGGGGCGGGATTGGCTCTGGACCAAACGAAGCGTAAACTGTACTTCCGCAAATGTTTTGCTATAATTGCCGGCTTCCTCTATCATCACAAAAGTTCCACAAATGGCCAAATTACCACCGCATTGTTGCAGAGTTGCGTAACTCACAAACGGAAGTTAGTAAATAAAATCGGTCTGGGAAAGGGGATTATATTCGTTACCTACATAACTTCTTTGTTTTGCTTCTTTTCAAAAGTCGCTTCAACTTGAAAATGGTCGTTTTCTCCAGTTCTGGACGTATCCCCGTTATAGTTTTTGCTTGCTCATGAATATTATTAGGTATTGAACAAAAATCACATATTGAACTTTGAAATGAAAAATAAATCAGTATCGATATCATATTATGACTATATAGTCACTCAAAATGTCTCGGCTATTTTTTGACAGAAAAAATCGGTGGTGGGTGCAATCGATAGCTCTTCTGAGCGACCTTCTTTTGTCATAATGAAAGTTACTATACAGAGTGAGTTGCGTAGGCCGCCATGGTCTATATATTCTACATTGTTAATGCTAAAAAATTATATACAAAACTTGTAGAGAAACACGAGTACTACATTCCAAAATATTTTCCAATATACAGGGTGATCCAATAAGTAGTTGCGACCCAAATTTAGGTTTTTTTAAATGGAACATTCCGTATTTTGTTACACTTTAGAAAGCCCTTAAAGACTATGTTCTTTTTGGTACAGGGTATTAAGGCTCTATCTTTAAAGGTTAGGGAGTTATTTTAATTTGAAACGAAAAAAGGGGCCACTTTTGTAAATGTATTACTCAAAAACCAAATAAGATTTTGGGCTATAACTTGGACTGGAGATTGCCTGTTACGCCTAGTTAACAATTTTGGACCGATATTGAGATAAAGTTCTGAAGAACATATACCGGGCGATTCACTTAACGCAAATCCTAAGTTGACTCGCTAATTTTAAATAGAACACCCTATATTTTATTACATGTTTGGAAACCCCTTAAACGGTAGATACTTTTTAGTATGGGGTATTATGGGTCTAACTTTAAAGATTAGGGAGTTATTTCCATTTTATTGTAAGAAAGAGCTTTAAAAGGGCCGATTACATGATTAGGGTGACAAAATGCCACTTTTAAAGCTGTAAAAAATAAAAAGACATAATATTCTTTATTAATTTTTGGTGTATTGTAAAATTGTAAATAGTTGAAAACCTACCTGTAACGCCATAAATAAATAGCATTTTAGCCGATATGTCATAATTTATTATGCGGTAACTTTATTATTTCTTTATGTGCAGTAGGTTTTTTATTATTTTGATGGTAGTTTCAACTATTTACACTACACCAATTATTAACAAGAATATTTTTTTTATTTTTTACATCTTCAAAAGTGACATTTTGACACCCTAGTCTTGAATGTAATCGGTCCTGTTGAATCCCTTTCTAAGAATAAAATGGAAATAACTCCCTAACCTTTAAATGATACCAGGCAGTTCTACAAAGCATGGTCGATTGGTGACTTTACTATGTGACAATCACAAATTAAGCTAAATTGCACTTCCCAGTATATTATTTGTTGTAATATGTATTCCCCTTTCTTCACATATAAAAAAACTTTGGAAGATTCTAAAGAAAATAGTTTAATATTTGATATTTCTCTTTGAAATCTCATGACCGTCACGCATAACTACCCCCATGATGAACGTTCTCTATTGACGTAATTTTTCGACGAGGTGAATATTTGTTTTTCAAATTAACTCAATTGCTAATAAAAAGACTAAAGTTTAATATTATTATATAGTTTTTTATTCTACAATAAAATATTAAATATAGACAGACAGCCTTAAAGTCACGTAACTCGTTTGATACGACTGTCACAACGTTTTTTTACTGGTTCACGCGTTCGCCGCCAGAGACTCCACGGGCTCTGCGGCGTTTCGTCGGTTCTTTTCCAGTGCAAAATCATGTGCAGCATCTTTAGCACCACGTAGTTTTATTTCAACGTGAATTTACCCGAATTGTTTAGGTAAGTGCATTATATGGCTTTGGTTTTGCTTCCTAGACCGTCACGCACTTTTTGTTATCATTTACAAAGTTCGTAATATCAAATACATGTTTACTTTAAGAGCTAGTTCTTAGTTCAAAGAGTTTTCCCTAACCTCACTTCGTTAAGTCGTTAAGGAGTAAGGAGGAAGATTTATCCTCCGAAAGCTCAGAAAACAAATTTGTTGAAGTTATTTTTTGAGTTACACGTTTAAAGTTTCGTTCATTTAGTGTTAACTTGAAAAAGTTGTCTTTCAATCAGTTTGGTGGCGAAAAACCCAATTAAAAATTAAATGGATCTGTTTGCGCCACAAATAAATTTTAGAAAATAATTATACTTTTTGTCGATTTTAATTAAAATATTTTTTTGTATTCTAAAATAATATACGCTCAGTGTTTGAAACACTGATTTTTGTGACATCCTTAATGGAAAATCGCGCGAACCAAGAATGAAAGGCAAGAACTTTTCCTTTTCCCAGATATTTTCCTCTGGGGGCAACAACGCATTCGTGATGAAATGAATCTTTGAATACCCAGCGGCCTGGTGCATATTCAAATGCGGTTATATTCGCGCTTCAATAGAGAAACACAACTGAACTTCCATGCATTTGCGATTGGGAGTTCTCTCTCTCTCCCAGAATCCAAACACAATTACTTTAGAAAAGTTTATACGCTAACAATTTCGGCATACATTATTATATGCTAAAATTTTGCTTTGACCAAAACAGATCCTAATAATTTCCGCACGCTGCACCAAATATTTTGCATACAATTTTATATAAAAACTAATAACTAAATTAAAATACCTACTTAATTGTAAGACATACCTAATAATTTAGACTATATATGGCTCCTTTAATCGATGGTTTAATTAAACGCGTTTCTAGCAAACAATTTATCTCGCAAAAAAGTTAAAAATAAAAAGGTAGTTAATTTTGACTTACATGTAATTTGAAATATTAGTATTTATTTGCAGATAATTTCCCAAATGTAAAGCTAGTGCCAAGTGCTGAAATATATTTATTTGTAGCGATTTCGAATCAATAAAAATAAAATAAATAATGCACGCCCATGGAAACCAGCCCATATTTTATGAAATTATCATAATTAATTAAGAAATTGTCAATAAAAACTATATTAAAAAATAATTATATTGGTCCTATCCTATTTACAAAAAAAAACAATGCACTTTATCATACTAAAAGGTAGAAGGAATGCACTTTATCATACTAACAGGTAGAAGGAATTTGAAGAAGTTATATTGAGAAAAAATAAAGTTTTAGGGCATCTTTCAAAATTAGCTTGTTAAATATTTACCTGTGAAAAGAAATCCCGGGCTTGCTTTTCACTTCTGCTTTTGCAACCAAACGCTGAACAATATACCATCGTAAGAGTATATCTTTTTCCCCTTAATCACTGTTACTTTTAATTCACAAATTCACGAAATTAACTCACAACGTACTCGCTTTGTCTGCCCCATATAAAATGGCCGCCGTCCAAAACGACGTAACAAAAATTATACACGGCAGGGTAACAGGCAAGCGCGGTGTCCTCTCTCTCTCCTTGTCTAAGGCTTATACATATAGGTACCCAATAAAAGACTGGAGACTTCTAGAATGTAAAAAAATCAAAGTGTTTCTAGAATAGGAACCAATTATGGGGCAAACAATAAAACATTGAGAAAACTGGGTCCCTGGGGTCTCAGGTCAACAAGTTGTGAGGAAAAATGCCTCCAAACTAATATTAAAATTATAAAAGTTCCAACTTACAAAAAATTGTAAACCATGTGAAATTAAATCTTTCTTAAAAGCTATTCAGCAAATTTCTCGCAAAGCTACGCATTTTTTTCATTAGTCGAAATGAATGTGTGTTGTTTTATATTTTCTTGGAAAGCCTTAATTTTTAATGTTGGTTAATGGAACAAATCTTTTTAATGTCATAAATATAAAAAACTGCCTTCAAAAAATATATACTCAGGTGCAAAAAAACCGGGCCACCTATATATATTCGTATCCTCGTTTTAAATGAACAACAATATATTTTCCTTTATTTATGTTATTGTTTATTAAAACAAGAATAGGAAGTCCTCTATATCAATTAAAAATCAGGTTTAAACTGAAAAAAATAAATACAACCGATTTTGAAAAAAGAATTAGGTGGCCCGGTTTTTTTGCACCTGAGTGTATAATTTAAAGACGGCAGTCACCCATTATCCATGAGCCGAATGATTTATATTAGTGCCGATGTCTTAGCTTTTAATGACTATTTGTGAGACTCTATACTAAAATCGATCAATCCGTACGCCTGGCGTAAATAAAACCACGTGTTCAATGACGATCCGCGATTGGTCGGTAGGCTATAAAGTTTCACCCGAGTCGGCAACAGGGACGTACTCGATCGCAAAAGTGTAGTTACGCGGTTTTACCTTGTTGTTTTTAGCTATTTAGACACTCGCACGGGCGTAGCCAAGGGGGGGGGGGTTTCGGGGGTTCAAACCCCCCCCCCCCCCCCCGAAATAATCAAAATATTACCTAATATTATACCGAAAAAATACGAGGAGTGAAGAGTTAAATTATTATTACGTTTGAATATATTATGTAGTAATAGTGGCATCTTTTGACGAGAGGCAGACGCAGTTGCAGCCGAACTATTTTGTATTGTAGGGACACTTTGCGTTGTTTCTCGATTATTCGCCACGCCCCTAGGTCGAAATGAGCGGAACTTTGTGGAAGTTCGTGGAAGTTTCTGGACGGCTACTGGGCTGCTATATAAGCGGCGCCGCGGCGCCTGACCGCGCTTACGGCAGTATTGTTCCATGCGAACTCGAAGCGAATAAAAGTGAAAAGTGGTGAACGAATAGTGAAGAGAATTAAGTGTACCGTGTAAGTGAGTAATTTTAGTGCACTGTTATTCGATGACCTTGTTAAGGATAGATACGTGAATCATTATTACTGTCGAAAAATGGAGGGGAAGAAAAGGAAGGGTGATAAACCTAAAGGGGTTTCTAATAAAGAAACAAATTTAGATTTAGCTATCAAAGCTTCAGCTACCTTGCATGCTGATAAGAAGACTGCCTACCCCGAAATCTAGTTTGGAATGCCTAGATATGTGCGATAAAAACCTTTATCCTAATATTTACACATTACTACAAATCTTGGCTACCATTCCTGTATCCACTGCTACCCCAGAAAGGTCTTTCTCGAGCCTAAGGAGACTGAAAAACTATTTACGAAAACACTACAAGTGAAAACAGACTTAATGGTTAATGAACATTCACTATGGAACAGAAATTCATGCAGATGAAGTAGTGGATATATTTAAAAGAAAAAGCCTAAGATTTCTTCTTTAATGGTTTTAGATTTAGCGCAGAGGAACGAAATTAATTTATCCATTTCATTTAAAGTTAAGAACTTTATATGTCGTAGTTTTTCGGATGAATATATAGATATTAAATTTCATGTAAGTATATTTTTGTTGTTTTATTTACTTCTCAAACTAAACCCCCCCCAAAACTAAATCCTGGCTACGCCCGTGAGACACTGCCACAAATAATTTTATCGATGTTTTGAACCATTTTAATTAAGCCAATAATTCTTTTCCCAAATATTTTGATGTAAACCATTGTAAAACTAACATTAAATAAAGGTCGTGCCTCAGTGCGGCCCTGGCGAATATTTCAACCCACGTGCTCTTGTTTACGCCAGGCGTAAGAGTTGCTCGATTTTACTATAGTGCCGATTAAAAATGGTAGTATATGGTCGAACAAAAATGAATACTTATACTATAATTTGAAACTGTGTTTAATCGCTTTACATTTGAAACTATGAAAGAACCCAAATAAAAAGCAACTCGAATTATCTTCTCGTTGGGTTTAAATCAGGAAACAGTTTTATACTGGCAAAGATCCTTACGTAAATGTGCGTGCGCTTCAGATATTCGAACTTGTTGGTGAACTGACGCCATAGTCTCATGTGATCTATGCCTATCTTTAAAACAATAACCAGTTGAAACCGTCGATTGCTTATCTCATCCTAATATATCTTCGCGGGCCGCCGTCATGAATAAATAACAAATAAACCGGTTACGTAGCCAAATCGAGCGGAAAATTCGAGCATCGAAAACCCCCATAATAAGGCCGCTGATTGTTCGATGTCATGCAAATTCTATAAAATACGACGGCATATTAGTGCGGGCGGTATGGCAGCTGGAACGGGGGCGCCCACCCCCGCCCTCCCCGCTTCCGTTTTCATGATTTATTTCGCCATATTGACATTGTTTTGGTATCGTCACATGTCAGCCGGCGATATCGCCGCTTTCGTTTCGCTAGGGCACCCGCGTGCCACCCCCATACGTTTTATTCGTTGATTGGCCAAATCAAAATGAAACGCCGCTACAATAGAGGGGTTAATATATGTTTGGTCTTGGTAACGGCACAGAACATCAACAATGGGAAGGAAGTAGAATGAATTTTTATTGGTTGGGTTTTTTTTTGGTTCCATGTTGCTTCAAAATAAGCAGCTATAGGTATTATCTTCCCTCCATATCATATCACACAAGAAATGTTTAATTTTTCTGCAAGAAACGAATAATTTAAACCGAAAAGAAATTTGTAAAGCCAAGCAAATGCCACCCGAGCCGCGGCGAGGCCTGGAAGCTGGAGAGACCTTCAAAACACTATAAATCAGGTAGTGTAATATACAATTTGTGGTTCAGATTGGATGTAGGTTAGGTACAATATTTTTTAACCTCCTATGACACAAACTCAATTTTTCTATCTAGCAAGTAGGTACTACATTAAATTATGGAATTATTATTTATTAATTATTTGAAATAATGACACAAACTCGTGTCCATCCATAGTAAAGAAAGCGAAACAGACCTTTCCACAAGTTTTAGTATTTGTCACTTGAAGCGTTGACCGAGGCGTTGACTGACGTATTTATAAAGACTTCTCACGGCTATAGCTTTATGTCTTGGAAAACAGATGGCTCTGATGGGTAACAATGTATTATGCATTGTATTTTATCTCCGGAAAGCGCATGGTGAGCCAAAAATGTGACAGACGTGAGCAGTCTTTCATAATATATCAGTCAACGCTTAAAGGGTTCGGAAATTAGTTATTTTCCTAGCAGGTGTAGAGAGTATGATACTTTTTCGCATGCGTCTGCAGTTCACCGACCGAGGAGTCCAGTCAAGACTGATAAATATTCGAAATGATTCCTACATTTTTTTAATAATACAGTAGTAGACGAAAAAGTAAAAATTAAAAGGTAGGAATACATGTTAAGTATTTATTTCTAGCATAAATATGAAAAATCCGCCTTAATTTCATAGGTCACTGCGCTCTTTTAAATGCTTTTTTGTAATTTTATATCTTGCTAAAGGGGGAAAATTTCAACATATAGTAATGACGTTTATTATTAAAACAAAAAAATATTTTATCCCACTTTTACGATACACCCTGTAGAATGCAGAATACCTTTCTAAAGCCCGATAATTTCCTTGTAACTTCTATATAAAACTCTTTTCTCTATCTGCAAAAGGTATAGAAATAATAGGGAAAACTGCTATACCCTGCCTACGTCATAATAAGATAATATTGTATAGTTAGTAGGTATACTTTATTTTGTTATAATTATTGCAAATAAGTAGTTATGTTAACCCACGATAATACCATCTGTGCCCAGCAGGTGTACTTTTAATTTCCCTTTGTAATTACACTTAATGAGATCATTACCTATACCCTATAGAGAATCTTAAATTCCGGTAAAGCTAAAATCTGGAAGGTTACCTTGGTTAAACTTAACAAAAGTTATTTTAATAACGAACAAAAAAAGGAGGGCGCTTATTAATATTTATATTAAACCGAGTATTTATCTTACCGATAAGGGCGATAAGCACTGCGTGGCGTGAAACTTTCAGCCAACTCACCTGGAAAAAAGAAAATTAAGAAGGATTAATTTCGTTTTTGCGTGGAAAACTTTTCGATTTCGTAATTCGCAAGTGGGGTTTAGTGTTATTTAGTATTAAAATACAGTATCGTTCATAATATTAATCCATAAATATGGAAGGAAACATTATAGAAAAGCACGAAATCATATAACGAATAGGACTTTACAAAAATCACAGCTCGAATGAATCCCGGCTGGAGTTCATTTTTTAACTGATATCTTTTACCTTCATGCCACAAAAACATCCCTCTTTATAATATTTTGCTTGTTTTTTTTTTCTTCCTGAGAAGAAGAACTAAAAAGATTAGAAGTCAAGGTTATTTATAGTTTCATATACGAGTACTATAACCACTTATATTGCTAGCAAAAAAAATGTTCCTATGTTTTTGCTTTTAATTGTTCTACTCGCCAATAGATGGCGTTGCAAATACCTAAATATATTAACTTTTTTCAAGTAAAAAATTTCTAACATTTTGAAGTTTCCGGCTAGGTACCTATGATTACTATTTTATTCACAATGATATAAATAGTAAAAATACATATTCATATTATTTTCACTGAAAATGTACTTTTTCACTCGCAGAAGGCAGCAAATCGCGCAATATTTTATAGATGTTGGCGTATAACTGATGTGTCAGAACATTCTTTTTAAATATCGCGATAGTAATTCGGGAAAAATGGCTCATTTGTTAACTGAAAAATAATTAAAATAAATGTACTGCGTAACTTGGGGTGTTTTTTTTTCTATAATTTAGCGACACCCTGTATGTACCAAAACTTAACAAAAAAAGAAGTCCTGTTGACTGCAAACAACAATTTTTTTCCGTAGCTCCCCAAATTCTCAAGATAAGGAGACATGGCATGATTGATATGTGGGCCCTGTGTACTTATTGACAACGTGATTTTGATGGAAGTCAGGAGATTCGGCGAGAGAAAATCCCCAGAAATTAATTATCATAATAAATGTTGGGATTAGCCCTGTCTGGCACATAAAGATAATTTAAACGGAGAGGAGCAATGTAATTCCGATTAGGCTGGCGCAAAGTTTTTGCGGAGTTATTTTCCACTCGGAGAATTTGCTCATTTTCCAATTGATTTATTCATTTCCCCCTCGCCCAAACAACGAGACGGAAACGTCTTTGTTTTCGCGACAATTATTATATCGCTTCCCTTCGGGTGCGATTATTTCCTTTCTGTTTGCACCATTTTTCTTACCATATCTATACAGATTGTCCAGGATAGTAGGAAAAGTAAATAATTATTGTACGATTTTGTCTTTAAGTAGGCGTTGGCGGGAAGTAACGACCAAACGTCAGACAATCCCGATTCCAGCCAAACCTGGCCAGATATTGAAAATCCGGCCAATAAAAAACACAAGTCTTTTCAACCTCATTGCGGAATTATTGTTACCTATAACAACGTAAGACGACATCTTTCAGTACGGGCAGAAACCTCAATCCATCATTCGTTATAAAAAGTTGAACTTCAGTGCCTTGGTACACAAATAACTATTATCGTTGACTGAAATATTCTATTTCAGTCAACGCTATTATTTAAAACAACAATGATTAGCAACAATAGGACGATTCCGAACTGTGAATGATGAATTTAGAGAAAACAGACAATTCCACTTTAGTTATGTGGTTCGATTTGTGTAATCAAGTTACTAGTGGTATTTGTGAACAACTCCTCTAAACAGTAGTGACAAGTAGTGAGTTGTGGTGCCTTTATACATATTTCCTGTGAAGTTTTAATTGAGCTCAACACATTTTTAGCCATTACATTGATATGAAAGGATTGACAATGGAAAATCAACAAGCTAATCAAAAATGTTGGGCAACTGGTTAGGTTTTAATACACATCTGAAAATATTTTTTATTAATATATTTTGTCAAATTCGTATTAAGCTGCTTATTCCACCTGTGGTTAAAATTTTTTGCATAATTTATTTATTTATTTATTGACCAACAGAAAAAATCCAATTAAAGGACAACATTGAAAATTAAATATAAAATATTAAGTATAAAGTAAACATAAAGCAAACACAATTTCATAACAAGTAAAATCTGTACAGAGTGCATTGTACGGGACACCCTGAATATTACAATAATCAGCAGATTAATACAACTTAGATCATATTCATCAGGCAGCATACGATTATTATAGACAGTAGTTGCAAAATAAATTGGCGACTTAAACATTATTTTGGTTCGAGCATAGGGAACGTAAAACGTAGACGTCAGACGCGAGTTAGGTCTTGGTACTCGAATGTTTAGTTTAGACAGGAAAGAAGGAGAGTCTATGTAATTACGCACAGCTACTGTTATACAGTGACCGGCAGGAAGTTGGATACAAATGGAAAACTTTTTTATTATTAATTTCTCAGAAAATTTTATTCTTGATAAAAGTTGGTGCATCATTTCAAACTCAAAACGCACATATCAAAATTTAAATATATCTTTTTGGATACGAGACTCAAGAGTAAAGTACCTTTATTTTTTAAAATACGGTAAAAAGTTACTTACATAAGTTGTTTGGAATAAAAGGTGGATGTCAGATTTAAAGTCACAGCCACCTAGTCAAAAAAAAGAAATTGAACTTTTTTTGTATATTTTTCGACCACCCTGTGTATTACAAAAAAAAAAACAAAATACCGCAAGCGTAACTTATCATCGGATAACACATGAATTTGCTACTAAACTTTAATTTTGTTCGATTAGCAGCTAGAAATTTAAATTAATCCAAATCAGAGTTTAAAAATATTAAATTTTCGTGTCCAACTTTCTGCCGGTCACTGTAATAAAAATGAAGCACCAAAAACGGAACGGCGAGTTTTCAAGGAAAGCATATTAAATTCATTAAGGAGTGTTTGATGATCAAATCCACGAGGAGGGTACATGCCGTGAGTTTTGTAATAAAGAAATTTCTAATTGCTCTCATGCGTTTCATAAATTGGATGCCAAATGATAGAACAATATTCAAGTTTAGAACGGATGAGTGAAAAGAACAGAGTCATAAGAGCCTCGATATTTGTGAAGCCTCGACAGTGTCTCAACAAGAATCCCAAAGTTTTGTAGGTAGACATAGCGATATTATTGTAATGCTCCCTGAATGTCATAGCACTGTCCAAAACGAACTCCAAGATTATCGACATTTTCTCTAGATGCAAGATTCGTGTTACCTAACTTGTAATTAAATGTTATATTTGACTCTTTTCGAGAGGTCCTGACTACACTGCACTGGGCAAGGTTTAAATCCAGGAGATTAACAACACACCAATCATCCAACTTGCAAAGCTGCTGCTGGAGAAATAAGCAATTCTCTAACTAGGAATTGGCTGCGGTTTTTCGAATATCAAAGCTACGAATTCTTGTAGTTACAATGTACCATAAAACAAAAAATAAAACCGCCTCTTTATGGCCGGAGTAATGACAAAATGATTTTACGATTTATGAATTTTACGAGACTATCTGCCAATTTGGTTCGCATCTATCTGCGCCGTAAAATCTGCCGCCAGTTGAAAGTTATATATATACACAGGTCTATTAAGGGTCCTCCATATGTTATCAGCGGACAATTTGCCGTACAATAACGCATTCATAGCTGCTGGCTGGGGCAATGTAATTAGTTGCATTTGCAACCACCAGGGGCTGAATATGTATAGGACGTTATGCGAGGGGCACGCTCCGCACACATTCGGCGTAAAGTTAATAAGTAGACCTGCGGAACTAGTTAAAGTTGCGGTTTGGAGACCTGCATAGTTGTAGCACGTAGCACGTATGACTAAAAGCAATAATTTATGATAGGTCAACCAAGTCAACAGTCACTATATAGAACGTAATTGACGGCATAGAGGTAGGTACCTTATAATGTTTCCGCAGTTGGGGACACACACTTTGAGTATGACAATTACTGAAAGTAATTAATACAAAAATATTATTGCGGTTTGAATACTTCACTTTATAAACAAGGTGGAGTTTTTAAAACGTAAAATTCGGCCAAGAGAAAAGTACATCGATTTGAAAGAGTTCTCTGGCAATTGCTGTGCTGTTATATGATTTTACTCTAAATAACTTTTCCAATTCTATTTTTGATCCGAACTTTAAAAAAATGTAGATATTTTTCTTACCCTAATTTTACACATCTGGACATCAACCCACCCTGTATCTTGTATCTTAGATGTAAAGTTTTAAAATCTGGTTAATATTTTTTCTGAGAAGCAGAACTTTTCATCAATAGTAATTTTTTCCTATTCGCTGGCACTCTACAAAATTTTAAAACTGTTAAGTAATTTGAATTTTAGCATTGACTCACAAAGCATTCACTCACAAAAAAATAAAAAAAACATTTTTTCTATTGTGGGGATCAACGATATACAGTGTGGTCATACATATGGGACTTTTTTGTTAATAATTGCACAACCAAAATGCAAATATTGCCTAAAGTTGGTGCATGTTCGATAATCATATTAGGCGCACTTAGAATGGTTGCAAGTCAAACAGCGTACAGGGTAGGTCAAAAAATATAAAAATTGTACAAAGAGTAAAGTACCCTTATTTCAGAAAATTCTGCCAAATGCTATTAAGAAAAGTTATCTAGAATTAAAAGTTATGTCTATGGCCTCCTAAGAAAAAAATTTTTTTTGAAAAACTTTAAGTAACAATTTTCCATTTTTTTTTAATATTCACCCATCATAAATCAATCAAAATTAAATAAATTTCGCATTACTTTGTTCAAATTCAAGCATATTTGTAAAATTAACTTAGATATTGATGTTTTAGGGAATCACAAATTTCATGTTTGTTGCAACGATATTAAACAAAACTTTAAATTTTCGCAAAATTCTTCTGAGCAAGGTAAAACATTAGAAATGATAATGTGCATATTAAAAAACTCTTATTTAAGGTGTAAAATTTTTATTTTAAATGGTTATTACAAAAACTGGATATTAATTGACGACAATTTTTTCTTAGGTTATATTTTGGTATTTAGGGATAGCTTTTAATTATAAACAACTTTTCTTAATAACATTTAACCGAATTTTCTGAAATAAGAGTACTTTACTCTTCTACAATTTTTATATTTTTTACCTATCCTGTAGGCTGTTTAACTTGCAACCATTCTAAGTGCACCTAATATGATTATTGAACATGCGTCAACTTTCGGCACTATCTGTATCTTGGTTGTGCAATTGATAAAAAAAAATTCCGATATATGTTGCACACTTAAATGACCACACTGTATAGGATTAGATACAATACCAAAGGCAACTTCTTTTGTTCCATGATTTTAAAAATATGTTATTGTTGGCACATTTTTATAGGATTTAGGTCATTTTCTAAGTCTACGAAAAAACTATTTATTATGCTTTACAAAATAGGAAATACTGAATTTAAGAAATGCCAATGTAAACAAATTACCTCGTCTTCTTCCCCCCCGACCCGCTAATGTAGAAGCAAAACAAAACCATGTTATTTGTATTACCGTGAGTCATCTATTCCTATATATCGTTGGTGAGGATCGTTTTAATATGACAAACACTTCTACCACTTCTTTTTTGCAATACTTAAGCTCAGATTTTAGTTTCTCCAAGGTTGAACAACTTCCACATTCACATTAATGTTTCTGATTTTTGTTAGTAAATGCACATACCGTGTCGAATTCGACATAATATATATATTCGAACATGGCTTCACAAATCCGTCTTCCATTCTCGCAAAAAGTCAACCGATAACTTCTTGGCCAAACAAACAATGACTTACTGTTTCCTGTTTATAATAACCTCTGACACAGACTGGTTCGACATTTTTATGTGAATTGTGACCCGCCGAATATGCCGACGGACGGTAGCGGCGTGAAGATAGTTAATCATCGATTCTCAAGCGTTACTCCGGTATTTTTTATCCATAAGCAACTCGTTTGCGTTATTTTAATGGGAAAAATACCGGACAAAAAATTTAGTTTTCGAAAAAGAATTGGTATGAGTTGTTAGATACGTGGTTATAATGGGCCTTGTTCACTCAATCGAATTTCGATATTTCTTACTACTAGAATGAAATTAAATACATAACTCTTTAATAAAATCCCCCTCAGCATCTTTCGCATCAATATACCTAATATTGTTATTAACTAAAAAATATATAAAAAATTTAAACTGGCGCCTTCATTTGGAGCAATGAAATTGCGTTTGCCACGTTGCCGGTTATACTAGTAATCGAAGCTCTAAAAATTCGATTTCCGTTCTAATCTCAGACGTGCACATTGAATCGAAATCGATTCTCTAAAGAGAGACAGTTATATAAACGGTTGTCCGGACTCGACCGTACAGACGCAGGTAGTTGTTTTGTGGGTCGTGTGTCGTGTCTATATCAATCTGTCATGTCATTTTGTCATTCTTTAAAATAAACCGAGCTAATAAAACTAAATGTTTTTCTGAAAACCTGCAAAAAGTTAAAAGTTAAAGTGTATACCGTATGCCGATTTGAAATCAAATTGAATTGGTCTTGTAATATTTAGCATTTAGCATGTAATATTTAGCATTATCAGTATTGTTACCTCCCTGAAGAACTGAAAAAAGTTGATCCCGTAATTGAGAGAAAGGAGAAAGGAATATTTTGGTCATCCGGAAGACCTTTTGATAGCCATTTTAGGGGATGATAAAAAACACATTCGAGAGTTAGCTTTAAGAATATTTGCAAAATGAAGAAGATCAACGGCAAAAACCAACGATGTCAGAATATTTCGAGTTAATAAATTAAATTTTGATTGTTGATGGGCAACTTACTAGTTGGTTATCATTCTGCAAGTAACTTTTAATTCAAAAAAGGGAAAAACATTGCGATTGTGGTAGATTATTAAATTAATTGATATTGAGGTTATTTTTTATTTCTTTTTATGGCCTCTGCTCTTTTCGAGCAATCTAGCCACTATACGGTTCCAATGCGAGGGGAAACATGAAAGACTCACCCACTCGTGCACCGCCACGCCGCATCCTGATGTTGAGGTCATGTGTTACGTCTATTTGGCTTTTGCCACAAAATATAAGTTAGGTAAATTCTCTTCTTCTTCAGTCTCCACAAATCTCAAATAGAAACATATCGATATTGCCGTAAATCGTGTCAACGTCGCAAAACAGTAGCCAATCAGCTTTTTGGGCCCGTGACGTCATGGGCCCAAGAAATTTGAATTTCAAAAACGTTTTTAGGGCATTTCCCGGTCGAAAAAAATTAAAAAAAATATTTTCCTGTTTTATTTACTATTAAGATTCATAATCAGAAATAAAAAAAAGTGTGAAACAGGCCCATTTTGGCACTTATTTCTATATTTTCTTAATTTCAACAATGGCAGATTATACACCCAAAACGACCTCAAACGCTAATTTCCCACCGAAATCTCAACAGATCCCCGTCCGTAGGACTCCCGCGTGTCTCCAGCCTCATTACTCTTCCCTGCTAACGACGCCGTTGCCGTGGCAACGGCCCGGAGAAGCTTCCGGTGTCCCCCCCTCCCACCGGGTCCGGCCGGAATCGAACGCAACCCCGGAGGCATTCCGTCTGTATTAAGTTATTTCTCTTTCTGGGGAAATTAAGTTCCTTTGTGGTGGCGATCGGACAGGATATTGCGCTCCAGTTTTGTATGCTCTTGGACCCGGAAAAGTAAACGTCCGTGGAGGAATTTGTTAGAAAATGTAACATACAGTGTGACCCATTTGTTTTCGGGTCACTCTGTAAAATGTTAATAGACCGGAAGATAGTGACAGATTTTTGGACGTGATTTTACTCAGTATGCCTTTCAAAGAGCATTATGTTGCGTATATTCTCACAATAATAAGGCATGAATCAGAGGGTCATCATGGGTTCTTTATGTAGAAAAGTGAGATTTTATTTATTCGAAAAATATGCGTTTTGATATGATTTTAGTCAGGCTGCCATGTGTTTTATAATGAAGTTCAAAATAGAAAATTCTTCGGAAAACCATAGGCATACGGTTAATTTTTCCACATTTTTGAACAGGCTGCTAATTGATAAGTATGTAAGTTCTTGTCATATGACATACCGTTTGTGCATGTCCAAGTGCACTTTACATCGAATAAATCGTTTAAATGATTAAATAACATTCAATTTAAACTGTATTTGGACATGCGCAAATGGTATGCCTTCCCTTTTGCAGCAGTTTCATAACAAGAACTTGCATACTTCTCATTGGCAGCCTGTTCAGAAACGTGGAAAAATTAATTATTAAAATACAAGTTCTCGTGACAATAATAGCTCTTTGGGCCCACACTAACGGTATGCCTATGGTTTTCCGAGAAATTTTCTATTTTGAAATTCATTATAAAACACATGGCAGCCTGACTAAAATCCTCAGAGAAATAACCAAGGATAGAGGGAGTAAGAACAAAAAGTAAACAAAGCCAACATCTTTTTGAGTGATGCCGCGTACTCCATTGTTTACAGCATTTCATTTCAAAATAGAAGGGTTTAATAATGAGATTCAATGAAGGCACACCTCCCATAACGCTAAATTAACAAATGTAGTTATTAATTTCTTGTTTAGCACAATTTTAAACTAAAACTAAATTGCATTGTAATTATAGTATCTAATTATCACTTTAATAAAATCGTCACAGACACCTCAAACCGCCCGACATGGCAACGCTGCTTTTGCTGCCGCGGGCGCCGCGTCCGTTAACTCAGCGATATTTGTTTTGTGTATGCCCAGCATGTCAAGTTTTTCGATTGTTTACGTATGGATTTTTTCCGTTTCTAATTATTTTTCTGTTAATTTAAAGGCTATGTATTAGTATTTAGGATATAGTGACTGATTTTTTATACAATGGGAAGCAGAAAGTGTGTGGTATGTGACTAAATTGATATTTCTCAGGACATAACCTATCTCAGGTAAACGTTGTACACACGGGCCTAATGTTTGTTTACTTCGGTAAATTTGCATAAGATGTTGGTTGACTACAAATGTATGTATTTTGAGGCTGTTGCTCCCTCTATCCTTGGTTATTTCTCTGAGCTAAAATCATATCAAAACGCATATATTTCGAATAAATGAAAACTCAGTTTTTCATATGAAGAACCCATAGGATGACGCTCTGATTTATAACTTATTATTGTGAGAATACACGCAACAAGCCCTTTCAAAGGCATACTGAGTAAAATCACGTCCAAAACTCTGTCACTATCTTCCGGTCTATCTGTGTTATTTCGTTGGTGTATAAATTGGTGTCAGGTGTGGGGTAATGAAAATCTTGAGAAATGAATAATAGTAATAATAATAATAATTTACAATTAAAGCAATACATATATACAATTGCGCGATTTGATAAACTGTAAGTTTTCCGGCACACCGTTGAGACGGTCGATAGCGGGGTCTCGGTAATTGCGACGTCATGCAGTCTTTGCCGATCCAGACCAGTGGCTTTGTCCCGCACCTTTGGGTGTGCTATCTCTGTAATACTCTGTAATCAACTGATGGATTACTTAGTTTGATTCATTGTTAGACTCTTATTTGTGTACTACTTCTTATATGGCAGTCGGCTGAGCCATACTGATGAGGGATCACCGTCCCGAAACAGTGCCTTCTATGGTCGGGAACCATTAATTGTTGAAAAAATCAGTCGTACGCAATTAGTAAAAAAAAATCGATCGAAACAGACGGCGTTCTGGTTTATTTCAAGGGTAGTCGAGATGCGGGAACAACGAATTTATTCAACCGAGTTACCGGGATGTTCGGGGTTACACAAAAGCGTTAAACTCGATTTAAATAGTGAACCTGGGCAGAACAAAACAAACGTTCCACCGCGAAGCGGGCACAGAGTGCGGTTTCGCGGAAATACGCGATTTTTTCAAAGGGGTTTTTAAAACAGACAGAATAGGAAACTCATTTAGGGGCGTCCCTAGATTTGACCCAATTTGGGAGAGATCCGAGGGATTTTAGATTCTTATTTTACCTTACATCAGTAAAATCTGAAAAGCCCATAAACATTTTGGAAATTTATTACGTTATTCTCTTGGTAAAAACAAATATTTTTGTTACTGCATTGATCGTCTATCTTTATCACGAGATCCATAAATCCAAGTTAATTAAATTCGGTATATTAGTTTTTCTTGAAATCGGCAGTGAAGTGTCACAAAATCGTCATTAAAAGCTCAGAAATTGGCACTGAAGTGGCCCATTATTGTACGATTTTTCAATAAGTAGGCCTTGGCGAGATGTAAATATCAAACGTCAGACGCGGAGCAACTGCCCGTCAAAAGTGACCAAATATTCAAAACCCGGTCAATAAAGACCCATTTAATTTTTCGTAGACATTTCGAAATTGTTACCTATAGCAGCGCAATTTTTCAGTATAAATATTTTAGTAGGTTTGAATATTAATCTATTTTTCATGAAGGCTGCACAACAGGCAGCAGTTTGGAGATTTTCTTGGGAAGCGCCGTGCCTCGTCATACTTGAACAAAAGGTAGAGCGATCGTCAAAGTCAAGCAACGTTGCGCGCAGTCGGTTCATGGACGGGTGATCCGTTATGATTATTTTTTGCCCAATAAAACATTTTTTTCCTATTCATGTAGTATTTTTGCTCGGCCAGAGGAACTAAATTCCACATGAGTCATCAAAAAACGAACTTCAGTGCCTTGGTATGTACATAAATAACTATGACTTTTGTCACAATACGCTTATGTCAATTATTATTTTATCTTTTAGAAAAATCTATAAGAAAACTTAATTTTTACCCTTACATTTAATAGGCTGTAACTTTTTAAGGTGGCCTTGGATCGAATAGATTCATTCAAACATTCCACATAATATCTGCCAAAGATTGCGCAGTTTCAGTTTTACACCAATTTCCTGGACACTCTAAACTTCTTTTTTATACGTCTTGTGGTTTATTTGCCTCGGCAAATAAAAGTTGAACTTCAGTACCCTTGGGACACAAATAAGTGTACAAAACTTTTACTGTCTTTGAATCTCTGAAGATAATATTCTCATTTTATTTTCCAAGGATAGTCTCATTTAGCATCTACCTATCGCCCAGACAATATTGACGTTGGAATAAAGGAAAACCTTCTTTACCCGGAACTCCAAATAAAAAACGAACAGTATCCATGGCTGCTCTGTCTTTTCGTTTCCACCGGAGAAATTATTTTATTGAAGTGGAAATCCATTTTAAACTGACAACAATAATAAGAAAAGTGGGATCTCGGAAACAAAGCTCTTGCTACAAATTTTCCGCGCGCTACCATTCCCGTTTCCCAGGCGCTCCCATTTTTCTATATACTTCGTTGCGATTCCTAGAGAGCTCTCTGATTTATTCAGTTGTTTTTGAAATGCCCGTGGCGGAATCGAACTCCGACTGTTGTTATTCGGATAACGGTGCGAGCGTGTTTGTGAGCGGGAGTCAAAAGTCAACCGCGTTATTTATTCATCGGGCGCAAAAATCCCGTTAAAACAAAATAAATTATACATAGATAAACGGCATCAAACTCGATCAAATTGAACGGAAACTACTACGTTAAATAGTGCAGTGACGGGGAAGCGATTTATTCCTTCAATCGAAAATCCATTTTCAAATTTAATTTCTAGTTTTAAAAACAATTATTTTATTTACGAAAAAAATAGGAAAAATTTGCCAGCGGAAACTCATTCACATACAAACATCTGAAAAAGAATCTATAGAGATAGGTTGCTGCTGGTCCAAAACAATCTATAGGATTAGTGGGAACTATTGGAATATTATACCCAAATATGCACTATAATTATTATACTGTTTTTAAATGATTACACGAATAACAAGTTATATTTATTCAAAATGCGACCAGCGGAAACCCATGTGCCGATAATCTGTTTTACCCATGTTTTATTTAGGTACATAAGTTTTTAACCACGATAATACACGGTGATTCAGTTATATTCTGTTTTTAAAAACGGTAATACAGGGTGATTCACTTTTATTCTGAGATACTTCAATAGATGATAGAAAAATATAAATAAGACTATTTTGTGATATAACATTTTGTCCACAGCAGTCTTTGTTTCTCGAGATACATGTTGTTTAAGTTCCCAATATTAAGGTTTTATTTTATTTTTTTAAGTACAAGGTAGTTGGGAGGGGGGCATAAAAAAACAACATAAAATTATATTATCTCTTCACCAATATTTCTTCTGATATGCAGCTATCTTCAGGGTTCTAAAAATCACAAAATATGTAGTGAAGCGAAGGAAATATAATATAGGTATATAAAAAATTTAAAAGACTTACCAAGATATTCTTTTACTTGTCAAAATTAGATAATAAGAATAGACAGGATTTAAATATATATGACAAAAAAATTACAACGTACATGAGTTTAATATTATATTAGCATATTACAGTGAAACAAGAGGACACCAAAGCGTTCTACATATGAATAAGGCTAAAAAAGGAAGCACCGTAAAATAAAATAAAATTAATAAAGAAGTAGAACAAATGTTTTAAATATAAAGGCCTTAACATTTGAAAGTCATTGTTAATGGAAGTAACATAATATCTTTACGAGTCTTTTTATTTTTAATATACCTATCCCTAATTTGATCTAGAATAACAATACTTTATAATAAAATTGAAGATGGTATTTTTGCTGTTTTTTTTTAAGTTAAAAAAGAAAAAGAGCATAAGCTTCTTAAAAAAATCACAACTTTTTCATATTAGTTTACATTAACATTGGAGTTCGAATTTCGTTGGTATCGTACGTGTTTTCTTAGTAAAAAATTAGTCATCATGGTATACACTTTAGAGAAGAGGACCAAAATAAAAATAAATAAAATATTGTTATTTGGTCCATAACTTTCCTAAAATTCTACAGATTTTAAAAACACAGTATCGTCGGGTGTCAAATTAAACGCACTTTAAAATGATATATTACAAGGGGGTGGTCGTATTTTACAAAGAAATATTTTTTGGTAACTATAAATAATAAAGGATGTTTTAGTGGCATATCAATTGAAAAAATGCACTGCAGCCAGGACTCTAACCCGGACTCCTACTGTAGCCGTAGGCACTTAGTGTTTTTTTTTTTCAATTGATATTCTTTAGCTTATACGCCACTAAAACTTCCTTTATTATTTATTGTAAAACTTAAAAAATCACCCAGCGGAGACCATTACACAGATAAGCATTTTTAACCAATATTTATTTCATTTGTCGATTTCTAGATTTTTATCCACGATCATGCCAGCGATTAGAAATAATTTAAACCGATTCCAGTGCTAATAGACCCTTTTGTCCCGTGTTTTTGCAGGGTACCCGCTGAAGGATTTCCCCCCGAAATACTTGGGTTTGCCGGTTCGCTCCGGAATGCGGAACTGATTAGGCCGCAGCCGGGAAATTCGCATAATCAACGCGCCACGTCTATTTAAGTGTTGTTTGTAACAACTACCTCGGCGGGAACGGTTTATTTATCACCCGGAATACCACGGCCCCTCGCAAAATTTATACTCGTCAACTGCTCGACTTGCAGCACGATGTTAATCTTTTTAATCGATGATTTAAAGTATAAGGTTTAAGTAAATCAAAACTAGATTAAACACCAACAACGGTAGTTGATATGGTGTGCTAGAGAAGAACAGGAACATGGGAAATACAAAAGTGAGTATTGCGGATACTGAAACCAATTTAAAACTGTCCGATTCTAAAAATTCAGAATACAACAAAATGCACATTATATCTTCACTGTTTACTATATTTTCCTCGTCCTTAGTCGCTATTTAAAACTTATTTTAAATTGATAACTTTCCACCCTATTATGTAGGGAGAAAATTACTGCAATAATGCTAAATACAATTTGGGGGGAAGGTTGGTGATTATAGAGGAGCAAAATATCGAACATTTGCCACTGTTGGGCATAAGAAATCCCATTATTTAAGCAATCGAATTTCTTTCATATCCTGTTGTTAACTTAATTTGTTAAAAATACATAATAAGCTTACGTTATGACAACCTGTTATAAAAGAATCCAATAAAACAGTTTTCAAAATATTATAAAGTCTTACAGATAAGCAAGTGTTCAGCATAAAAGCTGTCTACAGGACCATGGAAATCCCCCCTTTTATCAAAGGTCAACCACCCTGGGAGGGAGAGCATTTTGAAGGGAAAATATTTATTGAGTTGGACTGGGAGAAAACTTTTATATCAACAGAATTTTTAGAACGTGGAAGGCTTACGTTATGTATGTACATTTCTATTCTGCTTCCGTAGCTTGGAAAAATTTAGCATCGTCACCACGTTATAGTGGAAGTATTGTTTCGGCAAACATATTTCAAACAATCTGTATTCGCTAAATAGCTTTAAAATTTTCTGAAACGTTGGGAACAAAATATTAGTGTGCATATGTACTGTGTTCTCTCGATAACTTGCGAAAGGGTTGAGATAATGACTTCAAATTTCGTATGCGTAGCCTTGCCTACAATAGAACTGTACAGGAAGTAATGTTTATCTTGGCGTTGAATTATTGTCACCATTTCTTGCTCTTTTTTGCATACCACAGAATGACAAAGAAGAGATATCACCATCTAACCAAATTGTTCTCGGTTTTAGAAAGTAGTTTCGATATTCTAAAGTCGGTTTTACCACAAAACTTCATAAATCTTTTGTTGTGAATAGAGGGTGTCCCGAAATTAACCTACCATAATTTACCAGGCCGTTCTGCGACCCAAAAAGAGATGAAAAAGTTTCTATGTGTCACATTTAAATAAAAATGGAAAATAATTCTTTGTACAGATTAAAAATATATAAAATTTTAATTATTTCTTATAACATACTTAATATGCACGTCACAGAAAATATAAACGATATTGAAGAGAGACTAAAGTAAAGTAGGTATACATACCTAAACTTCTCCAGAAGTAATATTTTTATTACATACGCACAATAATAAATAACTATAACTTTTGGTACCTAGTAAAACAGACAATTGAAAGGAATAAATACTTTCTATACGTTGCTAAGAAAGGCTTTTCCAAAATGCTCACCATACTAGTAAGTACCTATATTTGATATTTATATTTCTGTCTGGTTTCGCGAGAATCTCAATAAGGCAAGCCCGAGAAATCGTAGCAAAGAATACAAAATTTGGAAAAAATCGATTTGAGTTAAAAATGGACATGTCTGCTTTTGCATGAACCCTCCTCATTTACGGCCCGACTGGGCCCAAAGCAAACACGGCGGGCGCTCTCGCGATTTTCCGACACTGACGAACGCCGAACCTGTAACTAAATTAGTCGGGAGAAGTTCGTTTTTTTTTAATCAGCGCAGGCACGGAAAAAATTCCGGTGATCGCCTGGGTCCGGGCACTCATAGTTGTGACTAGTTTCACGAACGGCGTTACTGAGCAGGTTGGCAACACCAAACACACAATTCTGTCACAATTCACAATTTTATTTTGGAAAGTTGGTAGTCGTCTGACATGGTGTGACGTCCGGTGTCCGGTGAGTTTTTGGTTTGTGTTTTCGAATTTTTATTATTGTGCGTTTCGAGTCAATTCCAAACCCAGTGTTTATCCAGATTTTCTTTCTGAAGATCATGGGATTTAAGTGCTGTGTCCCCAACTGTTCTTTTAAGAACAAGTAGAAGTGTATGTGGTCTTTTCCGCGGGATATCCCCAGATGAGTTAAAAAAACTTACGATGGTCTGTTGATATTAAAAGTTTTCCAATGAAAATCCTCTAAAGTCCAGCAATACCTACCTACTTATTTATTTTTTTCTTTTGCAGTTTTTTATACCTACTGTGGATAACATCAATCCATCGCACAGATTTGTTCACCCGAAATCAATAGGAAATCATTAAAACTATAATAGAGTTTGTGATGCCCATTTTAATATCAAGTCCAAATTTGAGTCCTTGAAGAATAGGACGAACTTTATATTTGGGAGAAGATGAAATAAAGATTTTGGGAATGCAAAAACAGGTTATGGTGTTAAAGTATCAGTTTAATATATTTATCTCTTAGAGCCAATCCCGTCTGCCCCAGAAATGTGGAGTTAGTTACCCACCACACCTTGTGAAGGGCCTTAAGCCTGTTGTTTTACATTGACAATTTCTTCATGAATTAATTCATGAATAAATTCATGAGTTAATTCACGACAAGTTCCATTTTACACTGATGAAGAAATTAATGAATTTTTTGTCACCTTATGTCAGATTCTACAACACAAGAGAATAAATAACAAAATATTTTTTGTGCTGCATTTCCCCTATCAGAACTTTCTAACCATATCCATCTTCATCCAAAGCATATTTAACTACAGATTAAGTCTGGCTAGAAGAGTAGTTTAAAATGCATTTGGCATTTTAGCCAAACTATTTAGAGTTTTTTTTTACTACAATTAATTTGAATGTGGAAAAAGTGCAAACCGTAACATTGGCATGTTGCTCATTACATAATTTTTGGGACCCGAATGTCCTAGTTCCATCCTAGAAGAGCTCGATAAAGACTATATATTTCAATTTGGACTTTCTTACCAAACATGCTCACCAAGACAAGCTTGCGTTGCTGCCCGAGAGGAGTTTTGTGATTATTTCGTGAATGAGGCAGCTGTGCCTTGGCAGCGGTATACACAAATAAAAAATTGTAACATTTCACACCCTTTTTATCTAAGTACTTATATTTTATTTAAAATTATGTACTCTCCTCTTCCTCGTCTAATGCCTCAAACAAAAACCAGTATCAAAATATAACCTTCCTTGTGTTCAAATTTTCAATGTTAGTACTCCTGAAGTTCACGCAAAACTTTACGGAAAATAGAACATGCTCTAATTCGTGAAGTAACTTCATGAAGAAATTCATGAGTTAATTCATGAAGAAATTGCCAGAGTAATACAGGTTTTTTTATATTAATTTGTCCTTGAAGTGGCTTCATGAGTTAATTTATGAAGAAATTGTCAATGTAAAGCAGGCTTTAGAAATAATCTTAAATATAAATATTCGTTTTCATGGAGAAAACAACAGCATCATGGGATGACGTCGTTTCCTTCTATGAATTAGACACTGGGGGCTATGACAACAAAATGTACAAAGGGTTGACGGATTTGCGCATATTTGTGAAGGAGATGAAAGTCAAGCATGCGGCAAAGTTTTTTCCCATCTTCAATGCGAGCACTATGCTTTTCTTGTATGATTAAGATGTAATACTTAATATAATATTATTATGTTAAATTCAATTTTTATGCTTTCAGATAATAACTGCCTTCCACCATGTGGTAAGGACACGGCAGATTTATTGTTGTTCGTAGACAAATTGTTCAACAGCTTAAATGAATCTATATGTTAAAGCCAGAGCCCACAAAACCACAGAGGTGTGCTATACAAGGCAGCAAAAATACAGGTGTTAATAAATGTTTTATTAGGTAAAAAAATCATAAGGGATCACCCGTCCATGAACCGACTGCGCACGGCGTTGCTTGACTTTGATGATCGCTATTCCTAGGCCAAGTATAACGAGGCACGGCGCTTCCCAACAGAAACTCCAAACTGCTGCCTGCAATCTCCATGAAAAATAGAGATATTCAAACCTACTAAAATATTTTTACTAAAAGATTGCGCTGCTATAGGTAACAATTTCGCAATGTGTACGAAAAGATAAATGGGCCTTTATTGGCCTGGTTTTGAATATTTTGTCACTTTTCACGGGCGATGGCTCCGCGATTTTGGAACACTTCACTGCCCATTTCAAGAAAAACAATTTATTCCCATGGCCCAGATGCGTAGAGGCGGGGTAGCACAATGGCTTTAAAATGTATAAAAAAAATTATATCCACTGATTAGCATTTCATATCGAATTCAATTCAGCATTTTATATCGAATTCAATTAGAGAAAACTTCCCTATTCGTGGATGGTTATGGTTATGTCACTAACAAATCCGAGTAGAGTGGTGTTTATCTATTTAATTTAAAATCAATATTTAATGGCAACAGGTCACTTCACTGACCCTATCAAATTTCCACCATTCAGGTTGCCCAACAATATTCTCGTTTCAACATACGTATTTTTTATACTTAATTGTTTAAAATAATATTTTGGTTATTTATGCTACTCTTTAGAAACGTGGAAAAATTAAATATTAAAATACAAGTTCACGTGGGCCCACGTTAACGGTATGCCTACGGTTTTCCGAGGAATTTTCTATTTTGAACTTCATAATAAAACACATGGCAGCCTGATCACATCAAAACGCATATTTTTCGAATAAATGGAAACTCACTTTTCCATATGAAGAACCCAGGATGACTCTCTGATTCATACCTTATTATTGTGAGAATATACGCAACATAATGCCCTTTGAAAGGTATACTGAGTAAAATCACGTCCAAAAATCTGTCACTATCTTCCGGTCTATCTTGTGTTATTTCGTTGGTGTATAAACTGGTGTCAGGTGTGGGGTAATGAAAAAACTTGGAAAAATGAATAATAGCACAGACCTATATAGCTTAGCGAAGCTATATATGTCTGTGATAATAGTAATAATAATAATATACAATTAATGCCATACAAAAGTATCAAAAGGGACCAAAAGTACCAAAAAGGTAGAGAATAATGATAAATTAAATAAAAATAAAAGTGGAGTAGTTTCTCTGGGGATTCCATACTTATCAAAAAAATTGGCGTAAAATATTCAAAATCAATTTCGAGGACGTATACTCGAACACAGCATTGTTGTGTGTTGGAAAAAATATTGGAAAGGCTGGCGCCAAGCCCCTTCTTGGTTTGTTTAAGATTTTAATGTCCTTTGAATAAAATAAGCAAAAATAGTTGTAATAATTGCAATAAAACCTTATATTAGTATTACTACTTTTTGGCCCTGATGAAGCCCTCTCAATGCAAGAGCGAAAGCTTAGATAACTGAAAGTTAGGGTGTAATGTTATAATATACCATTGTTTAAGCTAAAAAACCTATAATCTTCGATCTCGTGGATAATTATAAATTCGTATTATCGGTCAATAGATATCACTGCCGTGCGATACCCGATGAGTAGCAAGAATTTTGATCTGGTGGTGGAAGAATAGATAGAAAATTTAAATTTGTGAATTATTTACTGAACAAATATGTGTTTTACATTATAATGTCCATTTAATCCACCTACTTTAATTTTATCCCAACAAATTATAGAGCTTGTAGTAAAAGCATTGCCCTTTGAAAAGTATACTGAGTAAAATCACGTCCACAAATCTGTCACTATCTTTCGGTCTATCTGTGTTATTTCGTTGGTGTATAAACTGGTGTCAGGTGTGGGGTTATGAACATCTTGAAAATGGATAATAGTAATAATAACAATAATATACAAAGTATCAACAGGTAACAAAAGTACCAAAAAGGTAGAGAATAATGATATGAATAAAAATAAAAGTGGAGTAGTTTCTCTGGGGATTCCATACTAATCAAAAAAATTGCCGTAAAATATTCAAAATCAATTTCGAGGACGTATACTCGAACACAGCATTGTGTGCTGGAAAAAATCTTGGAAAGGATGGCGCCAAGCCCCTGCCACCGGCCGGCCAGTGATAAATCGCTGTCATCGGAACAGGCGCTCGTCCATCACAACACGAGCACGGGACATATTAATCATTTTTAAAAACAATGAAGCAGCCGCGTTCGGAAATCTTCCGGTCGGCGTGCCCCGCCGTCCTGCATGAAAAAGGGCAATTGACGCTGATTAATTAGTTGTAGACCTGTACAGGGTTGTGCACATCAAGGTTAGTTTATAGGAAGGTTAGGACATTTCTCCCACTCTTAATCAAAACCATAGGTAGCCTCCCACCATCGGCAACATCGCAAGACGGTGCCGCCTCCATCAACTGTTCTTCTTCTCACAGCTTGATGAGGGTGGCGTATTAGAAGGGGTTAACGCAGTTAAAAAATACCGAGACTTTTCAAGAGCAAAAACAATGTAAGAAATTTACGCAGAAACACGTCTTTGACTGCAAGCGTCAAATGAATATGCCAAAAACGTCTGTGTGCGTCTATGGCACATACCTGTATATTAACATATACCTCTTTTGGCCCTATTGCGCGCGGCAAGGCGCAGGGAACGAAAAGAGATGGAATTCCCCGCAATTTTTAACCCTATATTGACAGTTTGAATGGTGGCTACTTTATTATTTGTTTAAATTTTTTTATACTGTATAAATGAAATTGCATTATACTTTGGTAAAATTATAAAAGTCAGCGTGACATGCCTTTTTGAGAGACGCTTTTTAGTTTTTAATTACGATTTCTTCTTTATATTTTGTACGGTTTTCATATTTACGAAATCAAAAAATGGTAAAGCATTGTAAAAATGCAAAGAGATTGTGAAATTAGATAAGTAGATAGGTATAATTTTTTTGTTAAATAATATTGTTTTTCATTGATATTTTCTGATTTCTTGCTGATTTTTAGGTTTTCAAGAGAAAAAAACTGAATTTAGAAAGTGGCTTAATACTCTAGGTGTCATCGACAATAATATTCTCGGGAAGGACTCTATACTCTATGTATGCGTGTTCTATTCATTTTGATGAACAGGATTTTTTTAATGCAACACGAAAGAACGCGAAAAGTGGCGCTCTACCATCTAGAAACTAGAAACCTAACCGAAGAAGCAGTGGCGTCAAAATTGGTAAGACCAAGAAATTCATACCGGTTCAAGAAGTAGCTAACTCATGAGTAAAATAGATACATTGTAATTCTCGATACGACGAAGAGAGCAAATAGAATTAACCAAAGAAATTCAAAGAGCAGCAGTCAGCAGCAAATAAACCTGTTAACTGCAGATCACCACCAGCAAAATTATCGAAGCTTATCAAAGAAGAGCGTAATTAGAAATCACTTTACTTACATTTTTGAAACAAAGATTAAAGTGGTAGAAGTTGAAGTTTACAAGTTTTATTTTGCTTGTATTTATTAAACAAACAAAAAGAAAAAGTTCTAAGGAATAAAACTAGCTGCCTATTAAAAATTTAGAAATAGGTATAGATATGTTCCTGGAAAATAGGTTATTATTATTAAAAGTATTCAAAGAAATAATTATCCCAAGTAGTAATTTACGGCCTCATTTAGGGTTAAAAATGGCCGCCAAATTATTCCCCCGGTCGGACGTCTCTTTTGCGCGGTGTAGGTTGCTATAGGTATATGATCTATGGCTGGATGTCTAAGGATCGCCAATTCACCCTTTCGTCCCCTTGCCTCCCTCGCCCCCCTTCCCTTCCAAGCGTCGAAGGTCTTAACCTTCCTATAAACTAACCTTGATTCACATAACATTCTTCCCCTTTTAAGAAAAATTGTAAAATGTGAGAATTGTAGAAAATTTTCTTGCGATTTCATGTATGTACTCGTATTTTTTAATCTCCAAAATCTACCCATTTTACCTACATGTTATAAATGCATATACAAATATACAGGGTGTTCCATTAAAAAAGAACATAGATTTGGTCTCTATCTCTGAAACGCGACATTCGATACCTAATTGTTTTTCTGAATACATAATGTGAAATCGCAAGAAAATTGTCCACCACAATCTGCTAACATCCCCTTCCCATTGTTCCCCCGGGGGTTAGCATTATACTTGCAGAAATCTGGCCCAGTCACGATACACAGACGCAAAAAGGCCTAAAAGCCCGGCCGTTTGTCCGCAGGATAAATTGGACATAAAAAAACATGAAACCGGCATTGTGGGGACGTCTTCACTTAGCGTCCGGTACAAATGGATCCCTCGTCAGCCGATACCCGGGCCCCAACCCGTATAAACTTCTGGAGGAAGTGTTTCCGGAATTAGCGAAACAGCAAGATCTTATCAGGACTCGATCTCCGTGGGGATCGTCCTGAGATGGCTATTGTCTAAATGACTCCTTTAACACAGGAGGCATGGGTTTGAATAGGGTCCTTTATAAGAACAAATTGCAATAATTTGGGAACAAAAGAAACACCTAAGTAGTAAATGACTTACTTTAACGTCACTAACAAATACTGACTGATGTACCTATTATTATAGGAATCCGGAAGAACATACATAAAGGCAACCAAACCATATAGGTACATCGCTAATATTATAGCTAATTATATTGGATAATATGTAACTTGCAAGGCTGGAATTCATACAGTTTTCTACTGATGTAAAGCTCTGATTTTTAAATTGAACAACAGATGGCGCCACAGAGTTCTTCATGGCGTTCTTCGGCACGTGTTTGTAATTTGTTATTTAATAACTGGAATGGCAAGATGGTTAAAAAATGAGAAATGTGATCGACAAAAGTTGTAATAAATTTTTTGGACGGCTGATGTTGGTTTAAAGATTTTTAACAAAGTTTTTAACGTGTTTGACAACTCTCGTTAGTGTAACAAAAAGTAATTTTGAGTGTTGGGTATTTTTTTTAAAGTTTGGTTTTCTAGTGTTCGCTTGTCTGATGATGTGACCCTTTGAATAAAGATAATCCCAGAAAGGAGTCAGAGCTCGAGGTGTATTATAAAATACGTGAAACGGAGTAGTAACCTTAGTTTTGACACAATATTTTGATATATGACACGGTGATACGTGTCAGCAGGTGGTATTTAGATACTTTTTCATGTTATTAGTTATTATGCTTAACTGTGCGGCTTGTGGAAATTCCCTGAACTAAAATGTAAAACTAAAATGTTTGAGGATAATAATTTTACAGAGTAACACAGAGCCTTATTTCTTCATATTTTTATATTTTTAACCTAAAGAAAGTATATTGTGTAATTTTTCCTGATTTTTTTTTTCAAATCAATAAGGTTCTAAGACTCTATATATTTTTGGTTTTTCAAAATATACGCTCTTTTCCTGACTACAATGATATAAATATGTCATAATTTGCTCCAACCGTTTGGAAGATATGAACAATTAAATTTCAGTAATAACCATAGGAAAGCGCACGTGTAATATCTGTTACCAGATTAACAGGAATAAATAAATTATTGATTTTAATAGTTATTATAATAAACCCAGTATATTTTTTGTAGCAATTATTAGGCAGTTCTTATATCTTATGTAGTCGCGTTTGTTTTCGATGGCCTACTATTTATACTATTGCTAAAGTAAGTTGAAACAGCATAAAAAAACTCGTAAAAGTAATATAGGACATAGGCGCTACGCAGTTTTTAATAATATACTTTTCTACAGGTCTACAGGCTAAAGGCTAACATAATATTTCACTTTTAATAAGGCTTTTTAACGCACATCTAATTTCTTCAAAAGGTATCTAAAAAGCCATATTGATTATAATTATTTACGCAAGAATATCTTAAGATCTGTGAAACTATGGCACGGCTAGGCCGCAAAAGTGGCCAGCCGTCGAATAGTGTAACACATGCAGGTTATTTTCATATCATATTATATCAAACATAATATCATATTATATTAGGCGAGCATGCAGTCACTTATTTTCGATATAAAAATTTGAAAAATGTAATCGCTCATAATTTCCAACTTAAACATGTGGCATAATATATATTATATATATACAGTGTGTCCCACTTAAGGACTGACCACTTGACCACCCCTGTAAAAATTTATTTATATAGCTCGATTTTCATAAACTTTTTTTGTCGGATATAGAGCTTCAAAAATGACACTGCATATAAGAATCCGGCCTTACTTTTCCTTTTAATTTTTTTTGAACACCCTGTGGAGCTATGGTAATGCAAATTGGTACGTTTGGGTTTCCAACAACGCTGAACAAGATACCGGCATAAATTTTCCTCTAAAAAATCCCTAATAGTACTTCTCGAAATTTCAGCACTAAAACTTCGTCTCAGTGGGCCATGAATGTAACGCACGAGGCACCTGAATTGTGCATTTAATGCCATTATTGAAGCTCTATCCAACAAAAAAAAAGTTTATGAAATCGTGCTAAAAATAAAAATTTTACAGGGGTGGTCACTAATTAAGTGGGACACTAAAAATTTTGAAACACCCTGTAGAGCTATGGTAATGCAAATTGGTACGTTTGGGTTTCGAACAACGCTGAATAAGAATCCGGAATTGGTTTTCCTCTAAAAAAATCCCTAATAGTACTTTTCGAAATTTCAGCACTACAACACCGTCTCAGTGGGCCATGAATTTAAGGCACGAGGTACCTGAATTATACATTTAATGCCATTTTTGAAGCTCTATCCAATAAAAAAAAGTTTATGGAAATCGAGCCATAAATAAAAATTTTACAGGGGTGGTCAGTCCTTAAGTGGGACACACTGTATATATGTATTATATTCATATCGTTGTAATCGGGAAAAAGCGTGGATTTTAAAAAGCAAAAATACACAGGATGTTATTATAATAAAAACACACTTAACCTAAAATGTTACTATAGCAAAAACACACCTAACCTAAAATGTTATTAAAAAACACACCTAACCCCTGTAACTTTTTTTATTTGACGTTCAATTGTTTTTCTAAACAGCAGATGTAGGAAAAATAAATAAAATAAGGACACATTTATTTCGTATAAAAATAGGAAAATATAAAGAAATAATAGGGGTTGTCATTACAAAATATATTATATTAATGACATAATTTTGTTAAAAGAAATTGAAAAGCATATCAAACGATGACATTTATAAAAATGTTTTGACATGTCACAGTGACTTTTGTTGAAGGAATTTATATTCATTACTCCTCAAAAACATACTGGGTTATTATTTTTTAGTACCTACAATTATGCACTTTTACCCAAACATTAATCAACTTAAAATCTAAATTAAAAAATATATATTTCAAAAATTAATCTAAAATAATTCTGGAAGTGGATGGTCGGCGCCAAATGTAACCAACTCCAAGCAGCCAAGATTATTTTTTTTTTGAAAACTGCAGGCGCAAAAAGCCCCATTGTTGCCGGCCGGTAATCAATTTGCATTCAGCTTTTAGAGAGCCCAGGCGCAAGAACGCACCGCGGCGGCGATTTTTTTGCGTTATCCATCCATCTCCATTATATTAAAATAATTTATTCACCCCGTTTTACAGAACACGCTTTACGTAGTCATTATGGCCGCTAATACAGCGCAGGGGCGTTCTTGTAAGAACTAACCGCCCTCCCCCACCACCAGGCAGTAGAAATCATCATGGGCGCATCCAGAGGGATACAGAGAAGATATGTCCTGGCAAAATTATGGTTTAGTGCAAGATAACAAGGATAACAAAGCGTTAAACCATTCATATCCGCAGGAAACACCCTGTATAGATTTTGCAGTTGGCAAAAATCGTCCCAAAAAGATCTAGCTCAATATAACTGTTTTAAGTCTAGATAAAGAGACTTTTTAAACAGATATTTTGTGATCTTAGATACAAGATCGTTTAAAAAGTACCTTTTCTTGCTCCCTCTTGTTCACTTTACATGCTCGCCAACAGGTCCGAAAGCGAAAGTGAAATGTTCGAGGTGCCCCGAGGTACAAAAAGTGGTTGCTAGGTACAAAAAGTATTGCCTAGCAACGATGCAACGATTATGCAGCAAGGACCTTAAAACCATTAATAAAATATACAGGGTGGACCAGTTTTTTGTAGCAGGACTTTAACAGGTGATAGATCTTCAAAAAATAACGGCACTTTTTCGTATAAACTATATCTTTTTAAGGCCTTAGAAAAAAGTTACAGGGTGTTAAAGTGGGAAAAAATATGCGGACTTTATTGAATATTTACCAAACCATTTGAGATATTTAAGTCATATTTGGTATACGTTAAAACGACATGGGTTAGCATAAAACCTGTTAATATCGAACATCTTGAACAACCAGTGGCGGAGAAGTGGGTAATTGGTAAAATTATGTTTAGGAAAATAAATGAATCACCTTGTATTTTAACAAAAGGTATTGAATTTTTTATGTAGTTTTTAATTGCAGACAAAAATGTCCTCTTGGTATTTGTTCGCATGTGTTATAGTTTAATGGCAAATTTCATTTTTTTGTATTATTTCGGGGTATTTCTGAAAGTTATCAAAAAAAATTGCTCTATAAGTCACACTTAAAGTAGAAATAATGTGTTTGCTACTTTAAATAAAGTAACTTTTTCCAATAAACTTACCTATTTAAGGCTATACTTTTGAAGTTACAGGGTCTACAGGATACAATTAAGGTTACGCTCTGTATCTTGACAAGTAAAACCTTGAATGGGTTAGTTTATTGGAAAAAGTTACTTTATTTAAAATAAGACACGTTTTTTCTACTTTAAGTGTTACTTATGCAGCAAATTTTTTAGATAATTTTTCAGAAATACCCCGAAATAATACAACAAAATGAAATTTGCCATTAAACGATAACACATGCGAACAAATACCAAGAGGACATTTTTGTCTGCAATTAAAATCTACATAAAAAATTCAATACCTTTTGTTAAAATACGTGATTCATTTATTTTTCTAAACATAATTTTATCAATTACCCACTTCTCCGCCACTGATTGTTCAAGATGTTCGATATTAACAGGTTTTATGCTAACCCATGCCGTTTTAACGTATACCAAATATGACTTAAATATCTCAACTAGTTTGGTAAATATTCAATAAAGTCCGCATATTTTTTCCCACTTTAACACCCTGTAACTTTTTTCTAAGGCCTTAAAAAGATATAGTTTATACGAAAAAGTGACGCTATTTTTTGAAGATCTATCACCTGTTAAAGTCCTGCTACAAAAAACTGGTCCACCCTGTATATGTAGCAACTTGAAACTGGCGTTAAATTTAATATGTTTCACATCGATTGTTTTATAAACTGGTTTTGATCAAAAAGAATTCGAATTATGCCAAAGAAAAAATAAAAATATGGATCTATTTTTCAGTCTCAAATAATGTGGTTAATAGCAAATTCAAACAGCAGTGAACGTAGAGCTGGGTTAAAAGCGTCCGGATAGTAAACCGTAGGTCACGGGTTCGAGTCCCACACAAAACCCTTTTTTTATTATTGCTGCATTCTACTTCTTATATTTATTACTGATTTTAATTTTTAGTACTTGAACAATGGTTATTTTGAATATTATTACTCACAACCTACTCCATAGCGTACCTATAGGTACCTAATAAGAACTTGTCAGAAGCAGGAAAAATATAATACATTGCACGATGCGTAAGCTTTTTTGGGCTCGGAGGTTTTTAAGGACCGAGACAACGCGTCCAAAAAAGTGGGATTACAATGTAAATAACTAGGTATTCTTAGATAAGATACCTCCTGTTTTTTTAGAGTATCTTAGATATTTTTTTAAAAATGATCTTAGATCCCTAAATCATTTTAGATTTTAAAACAATCTTATGCCATTTCTGAAAAGTATACTTTTCATATACGGTGTCTACTTAAACCTACGCAAATCCATAAAATCTTATTTTTGGAAATAATCGTCTGAATTTTTTACCCCCGATTTTCATGAAAACCATTTAGCGATTTTTTTATTCGAAATACGACCACAGGGTTAATCAGGACACCTTAAAAACACATAGCGAGTTCCATTCTGCAAGTTGTCAAAGTTGAGCAAAATAGGAATTTTAAATTCATCTGGCAAGTCAAGTGTGCCTTGGAATCAAGTCAAAACAGTTGAATAGTTCTGTCGATTATCTCAAAGAACTTTTTTTTGGAACCAAGTCTAAAAAATACAGAAGCCTGCCAGTTAGTAAGTCCATATGAGTTAAGATAGCTGGTGTGCCATGTGCCACAACAGGTAACGCACAGAAAATGTATGTCATCTTAGAGACTTACGTTGTTGAGAAAGGTCCAATAATTTACATTGCTTTTTATTTTTCGGTTGTCATTTTGTAAAAAAAATATTACTTTGTGTTTATTAATATTTTTTAAATAATTTCAGACCACTGTCTGCGCGTATAAAGTTTCATAAAAATTCAGCATTTAGAGATGGGCTAGAGAAAAATACTCTGTGTATTCTTGTCTTGAATCTTTAAACACCAACATTTTGAGTGGTCCTGTTCACCATGCAACTATTTTTAGGGGATTCCATGGAACCCTTTTGACTTGCCAAATGCCATTAAAATTATTATTTTACTCATCTTTGGCACCCTGTAGAATGGTACCCCTTGTATATTTTATTTCCATATGGGGTATATGGGGTATATGGGCTTAACTCTGTCGAAAAATAAAAAAGTTACAGCAGTTAAAATTTTTCGAATTTTTCATTTTTTTGACCATAATTTTTCTAGATGGCCATGGACGACAATTTTCATCATGACAAAAGAAGGCCGCCCGGAAGGGCTATCGATCGCACCTGCCACTGATTTTTCTGTCAAAAAATAGCCGAGATATGTTCAGTGAGCCACTTATATAAGCCACCCTGTATACTTCTTAAAAAAGGATCTTGAAAAAGGATCTTAGATCCTTGAAATGATTTTAAACGTTTAAATCGAACTTAGATACTTTAAAAGATCTTAGAGAGATAAAAACAAAATATGTAAATAATTATTTCCTTACACTTATTACTTGTATCTTGGAAACTAAGAGTTTATACACACATGTTAGGAATTTTGGTCCTAAAGTGACTTTTTCTACAAAATGTCAGTCTAAATACTCACAAAACCACAATACCACAAAAACCGAGGACACTCCGTATTTCCATAGTGGCGAAAAGGGAGCTAATGGGGTTGATCAACATTCTGGGATTTTTTGTGAGGTGCTTGCAATTATTTTCATCCTTAAAAGATAGTCCATTTCCGTGGAGAAATCTATGGAGGTTGCCCCCTCTGGACGAAAGCCCGGATACGCCCATAGCAACAACGTGACTTTTATGTAAAAGTCGCCCGCCTGAGCTGAGCCTTAGCAATTTACCTAAAAGCCATAAAGCATTATCTCCGCGTGGCCTTATCCTGAAAATAAAACGCCAACTTGTTTTGTGCGTTTCTTGTTATGAAACGAAGTCGACAAGACTTGCTCGCTATAAATACAAGTTTTAAAAGTGACGTCCAACTAGGTATCATTCATTATACTCAACCATTATTAAATTATAGATAGGTAAGTAAATAAAAACTATAGAGTAGAAGTAAAAGGTTAGGGAATATCAACAACAGTTATCAAGGTTGGCATGTAATTGTAGTTCGGCCACAGGTTCTGCTAAAGTATGAACTCTTGCTATTTGTGGATGTGGTTGATAGATAGTACAATAGGTTTGCTTCTTCAGTATAAAAATGAAACAAGTTTAACACTATAGCTACAATTAAAATATACAGTACCTATAGGTTCGGAAGAACATAATTTTATTTCAGTACGGATTGAAACACATTTTCAGGGGCAATATAACAAGTGGAGTGTCTATTAGGTATATCGATTATTTCCCTCATACTGCTTGCATCCAATAAGGTAGCTCCTTCTATAAAAATCCAACCAATCATATGCCCCTGCTAGCGATAATTGCACTTGTGCAAGAGCAAAGCGGTAATACCACTTGTGCAATTATCACTCCGTTGCTTAGCAACGATACAAAACGTACTTCTTAAAATTGGTGTTTTACACTGTTCTAAATTATGCAGCTTATAAATTATGTTGCGGTATTATTAAGCATTGTATCAATGAATTTATATAACTTTTACATTGCTAAATTGTTATTAGACCTTCGTCTCTGTTTAAATTTATGACACATTCAGAAAATAAACCAACGTTAACAGGGTGTAGGTATAATCGCATTTGCCTTGGATATCCAAGCGTCGTGTTTGTTTACTTCAACGCTACAGTCGAAACTGTAAATAAACTCGTTCAACATGATCCTTTTTGGAAATGTAAACATAGAAAAAATTAATACACAAATTATTAAATCTTATTCGTGAAATAATCTCGACAAATACCACTCGTGCCGGAAATGTTTCTAAATAATTTTATTCTCAAGCGCTACTATGCCCATTAGCAAAACCACTCGTACAAATTGGTATAATGGTACAAATTGAATTCGCTCTCGGGATTTTATCAGAAAATAAAAGATCAATTTGTACTCGTGATCTTTCTAGGCAAAATAGCGCTTTCGAAAAAATTTCCGGCACTTGTAATCAAAGCTGAAAATACCACGACTGCGCAGCAGGAGTGGTATTTATACTTAGATAATAATAATTAAAAATGTTGTAAGTTTAGTATACATGTACTCTGAATAAGCCACTGTGTTGGCGAAACAATTGTCATGTTGGCAAATTACGGTAAAAGTTTCATTTCGTACAGTTGCGAGTACAGTTTGGTATGGATTTTCAACAAGTAAAAGACCAATCATTGCAATATTTTATTTCACTCTGTTAACGTTGAAAACCCACTCGCTCCAGGCGCTATTAACGTTACAACTAATAAAATAGAATATAGAAAATTTTCAATTATATTCAAACGAATGTTCCAATACGATACATGTTCCTCATTTTCCGTTTTGATCTGTGCACATAAAATTCGGCGCAATGTTTTTAACTAACATGATTGAAAATATCGTTCGATGTAACCTAATTTCGGGCTTCCCGCCCGCCGGCTCCTATGTACTAGATTTTAAAAATAATTTTATATTTAAACATATTTACATAATTTTGATCTGAAATCATCGCGGCATGCAGCTGAAATGTTTCCACAAACTGCGGTCTAAAATTAGATATTATAAGTTTTAATATGAGCTAGTTTGAAGTAGTGTCAGTTAGTTTATTTTGTCAGGGTTTTTAAACGTCTTTTCGGCGGTTTATATTACAGATTATCATTAAAAAAACGATGAAAAATTAAGTAACTTTTTCTATGGCAATTAATAAATTTTTGTTGTTAACACTAATTTGTTAGAGTGCAACATTTCATAAAAAAATGCGGATATGAAGTGTTTATACTGATTAATAATTAAACTAATAGACTTTAACAAACACATCTTTCGCGTTGTGGCTACTGAAAAATTGTGTATTGTGTATTTCTTAGAAATTGTCTGAAACAGCCAGAACAATAATATTTGTGTGGAGTTTTATATGCCGAAATGAAATATTCAAAACACTTTCTTTGCACGGAACGCAGGCAAAGAAAGAAGACGTTACTCTAGACGGCCACCCCCCAAAGCAAATGCACTCATAACTCACCCCTCTGTGTAAACACGGAGAAAAGCAGGGGCGCGCATTTGGGGCAAGTTGTATTTTTCAATTTATAAAAATGTAAAGAAAATGATTTTAAAACACAATACATTCTGAGAAAGTATGCAGTTATGCAGTGCAGTAAAGAATGAATATTGTGTAAGTTTCTTATGAAAACGGTGGTTTTATTAAAAATTACAGTAAAAATATTTAATGGAATTTTTGAACGAAATAGTAAAGTTTACCGAAAGAGAACACCGTAGATAATCGTAACTTTATTATAAAAAATGAGAAAATTGATTTAGATATTGATGATTCAACGCCAATAATTGGCTATCGAAGTCAAAATGTGTTTCACGTGTCATAATTCGCATATTGTGCACTTTATTTTAAAAAAATTCAATTATTGAAATATTATTTAATCTGTACTTCGATGTGACCTCACTTCCAATATGAAAATGACAGTATGAAAATGATTATTATATTTTTCTCTATACTCAGTATCGTATCAACAAATTATTCTTAAGTACCGAATATAATATTTTCCAAACATGCAACCACGCATTACTTAATATTTTTGGTAATCAAGAGCAGGCAGGTAAACTAGAGGTGAATGCAACAAAAGTTATATACAGGGTGTTCATAGTTACATTTTACCATATTTTAACTTTTTATTTGTTGACCTAAAAAATGTTAAGTAAAAAAGTTGTAAATTAGGATTATGCACACTATGCACAGTTTATTCCCACTAAAGTGATGCAAACTAAACTTTTGTTGTTTATTATATTATAAAATCATCTTGAAGTGCTCAAAAAGGGCTTTCAACAATATGTACAGGGTGTCCAGGTTTGGTTGTAAATGGGGGGTATCTCGGTTATTTTTAGAGCCTAATATAGATAATAACTACATAGTGTTATATATTTTTGTAAAGCTTACGACAATCTGAATATAACTAGTAGAAAATATACAGGGTGATCTATTTTAAAAAAACCTAAGTTTGGTCCACATATCGAGCACTATCAATTTTAGTAAAAAACTGAATACGGCAATTCTACGTGAAAATGTCTATAAGATACAGTTTTTGTCATTTCAATATCATTAGCCGTTCCCAAGATACGAAATATGCCCCAAAAGCGCAAATTTCTTTCGTTTCACAAAAAAGTAGCAACGGTTCGCGAAAACCGCAACTCCATATCTCTAAAAAGAACCGAGATACCCCGCATTTACAACCAAATCTGGACACCCTGTACAGTGTGTCCCCGGATTGTTTGGATGTAAATGAGAAAAAAATCGATAGAAATTTGATTTTTATAGGGGGGGTTCAGCATTCAGTGTTACTTGGTTTGAGACTAATTTGTGACATAATTTTAGTTTAGAAAAATCTCTTATGCCTTGGAAGCTAAAAAAACTAGTTTCATACCAGTAAAATGGTCTTTTTGTAGGCTTTACGACAAAATGTTGTTAGGAAAACTGAGTGGGTTTGCAAATTTTTAAAAGTCTATACCTACTTAGATTTTTAGCCTTTTTTCCACTTTTTTCCTCATGGTGAAAAACTGGGTAGGTGTGAAATTCTTTTGTCATTTATAAGAGTCTTCCAGACAATTCGGGGACACACTGTATCTATATTGTTGCAACCATGGCAGATACGAGAAAATGTCAAGAGACACTTTTTGTTGAGAATTAATCCCTCTTTTGGAAAGGGTCATGCTAGTTATTTTTTTTTTAATTAATGGACTGGAAATCCCATACTGGTTGTTTTGTGGGCCTCCATATTATCACGAAATCTGCTACACTATAAAGTGGTGCTGCATACCAAATTTGGTTTAAATATCTGCATTGGCTGGGACGCTATAAAAATGATCGATATTTTTTGAAACTTTCCACACCTTGTATCTTTTTTGACATTAAATTTTCCTCTTCAAATAAATTTTTCTAGCGATTGTTAAAGTCCTGCTACAAAAAAGTGGACCACTCTGTACACGGGTACCTATACGGTGTATGTTTTTGTGTACAACTTTTTTTATAACATTTATTCTATGTAAAAAAATAACAAAATTAAGACGGTAAAAAGTACACCCTGTAAATATATTTATGTATGTTCAGGTGAACAACTGCCGTGAAGTGTATAAAAACGGCAATAGCCCAGCCCCCATATTGCCAGGGACAGGGACCTCGGTCCCGCTCCCATTTCAAAAATTCCGCGTCCAAGTAGAAAACGGGCAATAACGGGAGACTTTACGTTTCACTTGGGGAAACGGAAGCGATCGCGTTGGCCGTGCATGCACTCAAATGCCCGGGGTTTCCTCTCATACGCCCCTCCTAGAGGGTAACGTGCTCCCAGTGGCATACCCATGAATTTTTAACGGAGGATTTTTCATGAAGACACCTTTTTCGAGGGGCGTGCCCGGGGGACCCTCAGAGGTGTAGGGGTATGCCGGTATTGCTAGGTCCCGAAAGTGGGTACTTCAGACATAGGAATAATGTAGTTGCTTGAATTCGAGCTTTGGTTTACTACCAAGAAACTCAAAACGTAACATAGCATCGTCTACAGTCTGGATTGCCAATGAATGACAGTGTCATAAGGATATGAAAGCAATATTAGGTACGGCTGCGGCCAATTTGAACTTGCAAGACCGTCTGAACTCTATGCCGAAATGGGGCAGATCCGGCGACATCCGGCAACACCGCCCTTTCCCGCGCCGCTCATCGCGTTTCAAAAGAGCCGACGGTGAAGGGAACTAAGACGAAAGCGGCTGGCGGCTAGCGATGTAGCCGGATGGCCTCTCAGAAACCCTTAAGACATTTCAAGTTCAAATTGGCCGCAGCTGTACATAATAAGCGACACATTCAAAAATGAAAGTTGCCAGACAAAATAACTAGACAAATTTTTCTTAAGAAATAAATCGTGGAATACATCAACCTGTTTACTGTAAATTTGACGGGATTGCCACGTGTGCACCTAAATTATACTATTCACGAGATACACTATAAATTATGTGGCATTTTTATTTGAATAATAAAAATATAGATTGATTGATTGATATAATATTATTTACCGATTTATTGGCAAACATATTGACAACAATTCTAAAAATTTTATAGTTGTGTATTAGTGTAATAATTTAGAACAATGGGACACGAAACGTGAAGGCATGCAAGAAAAACTGCCACTGCCACGCGCACGAAAAAATTCTTATTTCCAAACTCATAATGAAACATATCTACTATTGTTGCTCTTGTCTAGACGAAACAGTTTGCCCGCTTGTCAAAAGATTCCTTTATTCTTTCAGAATTCAACAACACCGAATCCTATAATCAAATCAAAAATCTTTGTTGAGCTACCGAAAACAAAAACACAATAAGCCACAATAAGTGATTACTGGTGTCCAATAAAGAGTTATAAAGTGCGCGCCGGGTTCATGAAAAATCGACCGAAAATGTTCACGCAGCTTATTTGTTGACCTATGAACTTACAACCAAAATGAAACATTCCGTTTCATTTTTTGCGAGGCAATAACGAGGTAATTTGGACGATTTTTCCGCTGCACTGTTTCATGAAATGGCGCAGACATTTTGAATTATTACAATGTTACAAATATACGGGGTAGGTACGGAAACTGACAGGGTTTCTGAAAGCAATCATCAATAGGCCTGTTGGCATCAAATAAAATACCAGTGGTTTTCTCAGACCAATAATTACAACACGTTACATGGCGACGTGTACTCATTTATTAAAACGTAGAATACATCAACTTGTCACGAAATATATGATAAATATTTTTGTTATATTGTTTCCGAGTAAGTGGGAAGTGAGTGCAAAACACTGAAAAGTTTATAGTTATCTATTAGTGTAATAATATTGAACAATGAGACACGAAACGTGCGTGGCATGTAAGAAAAACCGCCACTGGCAACGGAATCAGCCCGTGCGCACCTATAGACAAATATTTGTTTTGATTTTGTATTGCCGCGGTGGCGTCGCTCGTACCGGCGCTGACTTTTTAGACTGCATGTTTTTCTGCCTTCGATCGACCTTGGTTCGAGGCAGGCACATGCATATGTCTTAAAGAAAACACCGCTATGGCCAAGAGCGCTGGACAAACGTGGGTTAACGGTATTGCTCCTAAATAGGCTTTATCCGTGTGATTTACTAATTGTCCTACACTCACTGGGATTACTACGGTTTTCTAGGGTTTTAATAGTAATTGCCCCCCTCCCCCGCACAAGCATGTGATTGCTTTTGGGGTACTCCTAGTTTGGATTATTGTGAGGGTGAGAATTATTATATTATTAAGTCATAATAATAATTCTAACCTTCACAATACTCCAATAACTAGGAGTACCCCAAAAGCAACTAAATGCTTGTGCGGGGGAGGATTACAATACCATTTGTTATTATTATGGTCTAGTTAGATTTAGTTTTAGAATTAATGCATTTCTTGTCTTTTCTTGTACAGGGTGGCTCACACAAATTGACACACAAAGCTTTGGATACTAATACAAAGTTTTTTCTGACGCTATTGGACCTTATACAGTGGGTTCTAGAAAGCCGTGGCAGACATAACTTATGTTTTTTTTAATGGACATATTTTTGGGTTATTGAATTCTACGTTTTTTTCTGATTCCAACGAAGTATATATGTTATTATTATGTTCACTCCAACCATTCGTTCAGAACTGAGCATTTTTTGTGAGGGATTACGCCTTGGGTCACAGGTTGCCATGGAAGACAAATACTAAATTATAATAATAATTATTGACAATTTGCAAGTATATTCACGCTTTGGAAAACACAGTGGTCTAATTTAAGATTTCATCGAAAAATGAAGAAAGGAAATTGAGAGAAATGAGAAATTTTAAATAGTAACATAGTTAATAAATTTCGTCAGATTTATTGTTTGAAATTTAATTTTTATTGAAAACGACATTAACATTAAAAAAAGGATATATTTATATATATTTTTGTGGGGTTATTTAAAAAAGAAAATTTATTATGACGGACCGGGAAATGTAGAAACACTGAAAGGTATAGAATTCGGGAAGAAATCCACGTATTAAATACCTACTGAACGCAGCAATTTTATCGTTGACTCAATAAACAGAAAGTTAGTAGCAAATAGCAATAAATACATTGAGCAAGATGGAGGCCATGTGGAGCATTTATAACATTATATCCCCTTTCTAAATACTATTGTCGTTTTCAATAAAAATTAAATTTCAAGTAATAAATCTGACGGAGTTTATTAACTATGTTATTATTTAAAATTTCTCATTTCTCTCAATTTCCATTCTTCATTTTTCTCTGAAATCTTAAAATAGCCCATTTTGTTTTCTAAAGCGTGAATATACTTGCAAACCGTCAATAACTGTTATTACTATAATGTGGCATTATTTGTCTTCCATGGCAACCTATGACCCAAGGAGTAATCCCTCACAAAAAAGGCTCAATTCTGAAGGAACGGTTGGAGCGAACATATAACATACTTCGTTGGAATCAGAAAAATGCGTAGAATTCAATAATCCAAAAATATACAAGGCGTTCCATAAGTTATGTCTGCCACGGCTTTCTAGAACAGAATGTATAAGGTCCAATAGCGCCACAAAAAACTTTGTATTGGTATCTCAAATTTCTGTAAAAACCTTTTTTCTAACCTCAAAAACTAACAAGTTAAGGGGGGGTCAATATTTGTAATTCGATTGCACATTTCTCTGTTGTGGTCAGCATCACAGGAAACCGCATAGCCAGCAACGTAGAAGCAAGCGGGTCAATATCGAAAAAATGGCCGGCGCCGTGCCGTTCGATTGTTTACTAATTTCGTCCCAAAGCAACAATATTGGCTATATGTAAATATGGAATGAAGGCTTTATTAAATTATTTGCTATTTGCCGTGGAAAAGGTAATGCTGGCTTACAATTTGCAATTATTCCATGGCAGCGTGTACCGGAACTGTCCGCGACGAGCACATTATTTGTTTGCCCCAATGCCAAACAATAATTCCGAGGTTCGTATGCACAAAACCACGCGTAATTTAGTCAAATGCGAATGCAAATAAGAAATCAGAACATTCAGAAAATAAACCAACGCTAACAGGGTGTAGGTATAATCGCATTTGCCTTGGATATCCAAGGGTCATGTTTGTTTTCTCGAACGCTACAGTCGAAGCTGTCAATAAACTTGTTCAAAATGAGTCGTTTCGGAAACGTAAGTAAACATAGAAAAAATTAATACAGAAATTATTAAATGGTATTCGTGAAATAATCTCGACAAATACCACTCGTGCCGGAAATTTTTCTAGATAATTTTATTCTCAAGCCCTATTTTGCCCATTAGCAAAACCACTCGTACAAATTGGGCTTTTATTTTCAGAGATAAAATCCGTCGAGCTTCGCTCTCGGGATTTTATCAGAAATAAAAGACCAATTTATACTCGTAATCTTTCCAGGCAAAATAGCGCTTTCGAAAAAATTATCGATAAAATTTCCAGCACTTGTGATATTATTACATACGAAAATTTCATGTCGACAAGGTACAACCAATAAAACACAAGCATTTCTTAACGTTGCCATGGCAACTTCTGTATTTTTTCGGAAATCATCCTCCCATAAGCACCTAGCTGTAAGATTAATAAGTGGAAATCTCCCTCCTATACAACAATAACACCAGTCACCATATGTCACCAATTTAATTATTTATTAATTTAATTGTATAAAATTCTGGAAATTTTTCATGCTCTAGGGAGATTATAAGTGAAAATTCCATACCTACATTTTTTGACCAATCAGAGGCTAGTTTTTTGCTTCATTGTCATGACAATTAAAAAAATTTACGGAAATATTCTCACTTGCTCTAGGCAGCAGGAGGTGTTTACAGCGGAAATTTTTTTGACAGATGTCATTATTTTAATGTGACATTGTAACATATACGCAACAAAAATTTTGATAATAATTTCGTTTAATTTACGTGTAGGTATGGAATTACCGAATCCCCCACGTCCTTGAATTAATATCCGGAAATTTTTCTCTAACACGATTTTTTTAAGAAAATTATCCCTCGTCGCTTAGCGACTCGTGTGATAATTTTCAAAAAATTCGTCTACTCGAAAAATTTCCGGCAATAATTCAAGAACTAGGGCGATTACTAGTGAAAATTCCATACCTACCTTTTTTGACCAATCAGAGGCTCGTTTTTTGCTTCGTTGTCATGGCAATTCAAAAAATTTCGGGAAATATTCTCACTTGCTCTAGGCAGCAGGAGGTGATTACAGCGGAATTTTTTTTGACAAATGTCATTATAATGTGACATTGTAACAATTAGATACCCGACACAAATGTTGATAATAATTTCGTTTAATTTACTTGTAGGTATGGAATTTTCTTACCGAATCCCCCACGTCCTTGGATTAATATCCGGAAATTTTTCTCTAACACGATTTTTTTAAGAAAATTCGTGTACTCGAAAAATTTCCGGCAATAATTCAAGCACTAGGGCGATTACTAGTGAAAATACACATATCTACAGAATTGGGTCCTACTTTTGTATACCACAGTCCACAGTCATGCTAGTGTGAAATTTGAATTGAATTGAAATCGATACCTGCTACTTAAAACTATATTATGTCTCATTACCCAGCATCACGAATCAATTTGTCGTCGACCAAAAGGACCTCCCCGAAAGACATGAGAATGGTGGCTGCAAATCCCGCACCCCGAGCCTCCTATTTTTGTAGGGTTTTGTATAATCCGGCGATATCCACACTGGCAATGCTTTATAACTCACTCCCGACGGAAAACGATACACGGCCCGGGCGCAACGTCTTACTTCCCTCCCTGGGTCCCTCTTTTATACGAACGACGTAATGTTCATGAATATTTGAAACTAGTTACGGCGGAGTGGCGATGAATTTTGCAGCAAAGGCGAAGGAGTAATAATTACTAGGAAGGGGATACTTTGGGTTTTTAAAAGGGCCTGCCGAAGTGGGACGGGTGTTGCAAAAAGCGTCCCAATTTAAGGGTTTAGGGTGTAGCGTTTCTCAGGCGAGATACTTGATATTTCGGGTGGCAGTTGTGATGGAATTCGTGAAATTTGACGAGGGATGTGAGGCTCTCACTTTCGTTGGAAGTGCCGAGTAACTTATACAAATAACCTTGGATGGTTTGGCTTCATCGGATCCCTTCAGGCTGTTATTTGATCAAAATTGACTTTATTATCTATTGTATAAATATAAATACCGTTAGTTTTGCGTTTTAAAACTTTATTTTATTTCAATTCGTGTAGGTATAATACCTAAGACTTCAGGGCGGAATTCTCGAAATTAGTGTATTTGCTTGCCTGTCGGTTATAACTTTAATACTTGTGTCATTGTATCTATCTAGGAATATTTTATTGTGTTCTTGTACAGGGTGATTCAGTTTTATTCTGCGACACTTCAACAGGTGATAGGAAAAATAACCGCACTTTCTTTTATAAACTATATCATTTTAAGAAATTATTAAAATGTTACTGGGTGTTAAAGTTTTAAGAAACATGTGGTCTTTATTGAATATTTACCAAACTAGTTGAGATATTTAAGTCATATTTGGTACACGTTATAACGGCATAAAACCTGTTAATATCAAACACCTTGAACAACCAGTGGCGTAGAAGTAGGTAATTAGCATAATTGTTTTTAGAAAAAAAAGGAACCATAGCAATAAAATGTATTTAATTTATTATGTATATTTTAATTTTAAACAAAAATGCCCTATTGATAATTTTTTGTATGCGTCATGGTTTCGTGGCAAATTTGACTTTTTTATTATTTCGGGGTATTTCTGAAAAATTATCTAAAAAATTTGCTCCATAAGTATCACTTAAAGTGGAAATAATGTGTTTGCTACTTGAAATAAATTAACTTTTTCCAATAAACTTACCTATTTAAGGCTATACTTTTGAAGATACATGAAAAAATGCTAAGAGAACGTTTTTGTTTATAATTAAAATTTACATAAGAAATTGAATACATTTTATTGCTATACAAGGTAGTTCATTTTTTTTCTAAAAACAATTATTCTAATTACCCACTTCTACGCCACTGTTTTTTCAAGGTGTTTGATATTAACAGGCTGTATGCTAACCCATGCCGTTATAACGTGTACCAAATATGACTTAAATATCTCAATTAGTTCGGTAAATATTCAATAAATTCCACATATTTCTTACAACTTTAACACCCTGTAACTTTTTTATAAGGCCTTAAAAAGATATAGTTTATACAAGAAAGTGCGGTTATTTTTTGGTTTTCTATCACCTATTGAAGTGTCGCAGAATAAAATTGAATCACCCTGTATATATTACAAAATACTCTTCCTAAACATAATATCTATTTTATTCTGTCAATGTGACAAGAAAGGAGGAAGATTTTTTCTCCGAAAGCTCAAAACACTTGTTGAAGTTATTTTTGAGTTAAACGTGTAACGTTTCGTTCATTTACTGTTAAAGTAATCGCTGTCATATATGCCACAGTAATCTATTCTATTATTTGTAACCTCTTTGAGCAGGCGACCTAGTTCTTTTCTTTTCCATAAAATTGTAATGTTGCGCCGGACCGACAAATGACGAGCTGCAATTTGCCCTCTATATCGACGAATTGTCTGTTATTACGGTTAATTTTTTATTCTGTCGCTCAAGCTAATGCGTTCATAAATTCCATGTTTTATATTGACTTAGTAATGGTGGACATTACCCGGAATGGCTAGAATACATTGTTCAGAATCGCGTGCCGCCCGGGAAAAGTATGGCGTATGACAAATCTACATAATCTCGTTTATTAGAATTTTGTGCTATTTTTTTTTTTCAGAAAATATGTTTTATGTCTGAAACCTTGAATCGTTAACAAGAACTGTTTTGTTAATTGCATGCGATGTATATTGTAAAATTAGCACTTAACTAATAATACAGGGTGCTACAAATAAATAGGTCAATCCACTGATTACAGATTCTTTGTGCTAAACTAACGTGACTTTATTATGCTGTTTTTCATTTACTTCAAAATATGGAGTGTTAAAATAGATTTAACTTCTGTGTTTTTTCAATATGTTTGTGTAATTTTAGTAAAAAAAATTAAATAATAATCGGAACCAAAGGGTTTCCAGAATTTCTTTTCTGTGATTTTTTCACTCTTCTCAAATTTTAATTTAAGATTTGGTTTTCAAGATATTGCCACTTATTGGCATCTCTAACATGATTCTTGTGTTTCTTGAAATAATTAGCACAAAAATGTGATACCTTTACTTACAAGCCAAATACAATATTTTTATTTGCCTAACCTAATCTGAAAATTTTTGTGTTTTTTACTCATGGGCATACGTACTAAGAAGCTGGGACAATGTTCCAAAACCCCCCACATCTTTTAATTATTTTAGGTAAGTAAGACAAATTACGAGATTGTGCTCGAGATTGTGTCTATAGAACACTCATACCAAATTTGAACTCAACGGCGAAGGTCACCGTCAACCTCGAGCGCCAACGCAAACGTCGAGTTTAAAAATCCGCGACGTTGAGTAGATTTCAAAAATGTAAAAATATTTTGGGTGCTCCATTTTAAAAGACTAAGTCCCTATTTTTTCTCAACTTTCCTATATTCTTTTGTTTTATCTAGTAACCGATTTTGGCGGTTCAGAAAAATCCTACAACTTTTATTTGAAACATTTTAACCTACAAAAAAAATGTGTTTCTAAAACACAGGAATTATTAATACAATTCTTTTTTTAATTCGACTTCTCTGTATTTTGAAACTAAGACGTCTAAATAAAAAAAATGCGGCATAAGAAAAGTCATAGGTATTATTTTGGTTCAAAGAATCTGTGATCAATATGTTGACCTACTTAATTGAGACACCCTGTATAAATGAAACTACGTAGTGGCAGTAAAATAGCAGCGACGCTTAATAACAAATAATATCAAAACAAACCAAAATAAGATCCAAACAACGTTGTTTCAATCTTTATTTAATAGAGGTAACGAGTCACAGTAATTATGTTTATTGCACATTACATGGTCTTATTCATGCTAAAGCAATTATACATTTACAACACGTACTCAAACAGGAGCCATTTAGCAGACAGTAAATTGTCAGCCCAAATAACATTGAACTGAAATATATTGTGGGAGGCTATGGTACTTGCAGTGGCATTGTTCTTGAAACTGCACCCTCTGCGTCCTGCGGTCACACCTTCTGTGCCGGCTTTTGATTCGGTAATTGCTATATCCGGGAGTGAACAATTTAATTTGAGGATTGCAAACATTTTAAAGGATCCTCCACAATTTCACTCGTTTCGGTTTCAGAAGCGGTTTACCATGTACCTACATAGTACAACACAAATGTCGCTGGGCAATATCAGCTTTTAGCTATTAACATTAACTGTCCTCTCTTACTTATCTGAAAATTAGCATCACATTGAAAAAACTAAAATGTTCCCTTTAACTGCAGATTTGATTCTTTATTAAAAAATATACACTGTGTCCCGTTTTTCATGTATACATACACCCTTGAAAATCTAAGTAGGCTGGGGGAATTGAACGAGTAAATTTTTTTTATAGATATGTCCCTGAAAGGTCATAATTTGCGAAGTATTTTCATGGTAATTTTAAAGATTTAATTTTTAAAAGATAAATTATCGATGGTTCACAAACTAAACTTGTGTAGAATTTTCCGAAGAATTCCAAAATTCGTCAAACTTAATATGCAGGGTGTTACTAAAAAGTTACTTAAAAAAATATCCCTTTAAAAAAATTGTGAAGTTCAATTTTAACGCGTATTAATGACTATAAAAGTCAACTATAATGACGCGTATAATGACTATACGGGGAGTAACAAAAATTCTCGGTTCTAATTTATGACTTCCAGTTTGACCGGAAGTACGCATCACTTGGTCAGATTTTTTAAACAACCCGCATATTTTGGGTTTTTAAGTGCCTTTCGTTCTCCCGATTCCAACCATACATATAGTTTTATATATAGTTATCTCTCATCATCATACTCGAATTCTTAGTTAGTTTTTAAACCATCCACTTATCTTTAAAAAACTGGGACACTCTGTACCTACAAAATTGAGGGATTACAATAATTTTGAAAGTTGCATCATCTGTGCACTGCTTGACCAATAAACTAAAATAGAGCATAAAGGTCTTGAAAGCAATTACAAAATATATACAAAGATAATTTGAGTGAAGCTGCGTTTAGTTATTTATTTTCCAAATTGAATATTTGGGGGTGATCACGTTATGATAATAACTTTTTTTCTACAAACGTGCGGAAAAGTAAATGCGTGCGGAAAAGTGTCTTACTTTTCCGCACGCTTGTAGAAAAAATAGTGTTCCTAACTCTTGCGGAAAGTGTCTTTTCCACACTCGATTTCTTGGCTGAACTCCGCGTCGTTCAGCCAACTGCAATCGCGTGCGGAAAAGTGGCACTTTCCGCACTTGTTAGGAAATATACTATTTTATTTATCCGACCTTAAAGTAAATTCTCAAGGTAACCTTCAAGTAGATATACTCAAAACATTATTTTGCAAAAAAAGGTATACACAAGTGATAGGTAGCTATTTGCTTTATGTTTCCAATTCCAAAAAAATGTATATATAATCTATTTATTTTCTGGTCCAGGAATACAAGTTGGAGGTGTCACATTTTCATCTATTAAGTAGATTGTAACGAGTTCCTAAGTTCCTAATATATGAATTCCACTACGTTACAAATAATTTAACTAACTGCATAATATACAGTTTGTTCAGCGAATGTTCGGCCGTACATCACAACTCCCGTCCTTGTCTTACTCGATCACCTGACCAATAGCAGCGCAGTTCGTCACCGATGACGAGGTGATCTCGTTGTAGCCAGTGTTAATCGACTTTAGTTTTATTATAATAATGATTCTTCACAGATGCAGAAAGCCCCTCTCCACAGAGCCACAGTATCGGCGATGTGCCCTTAGGGCGCTACAGGGATCTATAACTGCTCAATGCTCATTACACCTTAGACAGTTTATAGTCATATTAAGACAATTATACGCTTGTACGGTAATAGCCCCTACGTGCGCACACGTACGCAAGGCATTTAGCAAACACCCTGAACCCTCAGTCAACCAACAATATTGAACTGTATTGTGTGTGGCTCCGATATTTGCGCCTGCATTGTTCTTCAAACTGTACCCTCTACGTCATAGCTTTTGTCCAGGCCTTTGGTGCTGTAATTGCTATGTTCCGGAATGTACAATTTAATTCCAACGTCGTCGCTGCAAACATTTTAAAGGAGCTCCCAGGATTGGGATCTAGTTGATTTCCGAGACGGCTTGTGAACAATGCCATAAGAAATGTGATTGTGCCAGGCGAGTTTATAGGTTTATTATAGAACAGGTGTCAAAGGGAAGTAAACTGAGTGAACAGAACTAATCTATTATGGATGCATATCGAATATTATTACCTATATGAACCATTATTATTATTAAACAAATTTAAAAGAAAGGTTTGTCTTGTTTTGTATTAGATTCAAGTCGATAAGTTGCAAGGTCGCAATAGGAAATATACTTAGATATTTTACCTGGAAAGCTCGAGAACAGGCGCCTCGGCAATAAAATACGAGACAAAACACTTTTTTAACCATATTAAACCGAACCTGGTATTAGTAGTAAAAAAAAAGATGAAGGAGACAGAGAAGACAGATATTGTAGTAATAACAAGTGACTGTGCATGCTCGCCTAATATAATATCACCAATAGGTACTAGACTGTTCAACGGCTGGCCACTTGTGCAGTGAAATGTGGTGGATAGCCGTGCCATAATTTCACAGATCTTAGGATATACTTGCGTAAAATTTGCGTAAATAGTTATAATCCATATGGCTTTTTAGAGACATTATAACAATATTATATGGTGCATTAACCTTTATGTCGTGTTTGACCACAACCTTAAAAAAACCTTAAAAGTGAAATATTATGTTGCTTGTAGAATATGTATATTTTTGAAAACTGCGTGACGCCTATGTCCTATATTCTTTTTGTGACGCGAATTAAAGTTTTATACATAATGTATAAAAGCAATTTCCTGTAAAATGGATAAACAACTTCCAGATTGAATACAAGAAAAATTTTTAATACTTATTATCGGTAGGTATGTAGTTATTTACCTCGGCATATACAGGGTGTCCAACTTTAAAACTGTACAAATCCGTAAAATCTTCATTTTTGGAGATAATGGCCTAAACTTTTTTTTGTTTGAAAGGCCTTCAAAAACCGCGTCTTTTGAGCTTCCTTCCATTTTCAAAATGCAAATCCGGCTGCGATTTTTGTATACCCCCGATTTTCATGAAAACCATTTAGCGATTTTTTTATTTAAAATCCCCATAGCGTTAATCAGAACACCCCAAAACTCCCATATACCAAATTCGAACAAAAAATATACAGGGAGTTCTATTCTGTAGGGTGTCAAAGTTGAGCAAAATAGGAATTTTAAAGACATTTGGCGAGTCAAGTGTGCCATGGAATCCCTTCAAAACAGTCGAATGGTTAACAGGATCACTTAAAATGTTGATGTGAAAAGATTTACTACAAAAATATACAGGGTATTTTTCTCTGAGCCATCTCAAATTTCTGAAATTTTATGAAACTTATACAGATCTAGAGTACTCTGGAATCATTGAGAAAATACTGATAAACACAAAAGTAATGTATTTCTTTACAAAATGCCAATTAACAAATAAAAACAATTTAAATTATTGGACCTTTCTCAACAAAGTCACTGTCTAAGATGATACATTTTCTGTGCGTTTCCTGTTGTGGCACATTAGCCACGTTAACTGATATGGACTTACTGAGTGACAGGCTTCTGTATTTTTTAGATTTAGTTCGTTTATAGTGTGTGGAGCGGCTTTGATGTACTTGATTTTTGACCCGTATAAAGTCTCAAAAATTCAGTCATTTGAGATGGCACAGATAAGAATACTCTGTATATTTTGTATTCGACCTTTGCACACCAACACCTTGAGTGGTTCTATTGACCATTCAACTGTTTTGAGGGGATTCCATGGCACACTTGACTTGGCACATGCCTTTAAAATTTATATTTTGCTCAACTTTGACACCCTGCAGAATGGAACTCCCTGTATATGTTTTATTCAAATTTAGTATATCGGGGTTTTGGGGTGTTATGATTAACTCTGTGGGGTCAGATTTTAAATAAAAAAATAAAATAGTTTTCGTGAAAATCGGGAGTATAAAAAATCGGAGCCGGCCCTGGATTTGCATTTTGAAAATAGCAGGAAGGTTAAAAGAAGCGGTTTCTGAAGGCCTTTCAAACAAAAAAAAAGTTTAGGCTTTTGTCTCTAAAAATGAAGATTTTACGGATTTGTACAGTTATAAAGTTGGACACCCTGTAGAATATCTATTGCAGACTTCTATACGTGGATAAACCTACTTATATCAAATATTTTGCATACAATTCTATATAAAAACTAATAACTAAATTAAAATACCTAGGTCCAAAAGTCGTCAAAAATACTTTTGTCAATATGCAAATCTAGGAACGGCTACGATTTGTTTATACACCGATTTTTACGAAAGCCATTTAGCGATTTTTTTATTCAAAATCTGCCACCATAGCGTTAATCAACACACCCCAAAACCCCCATATACCAAATTTGAACAAAAAATATACAGGGAGTTCCATTCTGCAGGGAATAAAATTTGAGCAAAATAGGAAATTGAAAGGCATCTGGCGAATCAAGTGTGCCATGGAATCCCCTCAAAACAGTTGAGTGGTCCTGTTACCACTCAAAGTTTTGAAGTGCAAAAATTCAGTACAAAAATGTACAGAGCATTTTTCTCTGGGCCATCTCATCATCTCTTTATACTGGTCAAGAGTGCTCTGGAATTATTGAAAAAAATTAGTAAACACAACAGTAATTTATTTTTTACGAAATTCCAACCAACAGATAAAAACAATTTAAATTATTGGACCGTTCTCAACAAACTCTGTCTAAAATTGATACATTGATACAAGTCTGTATTTGTTTGTTGTTTCACATATCTATAATATATTCATTAACATTGGACAGCTTAGTCATGTTAAGACAATAATTACGTCTACGACAACAAACCTACATGAACAGACGTATGCAAGGCATATAGCAAACACACTGAACCCTCGACGAAACAACAATAATATTGAACTGTATTGTTCGGGGCTAGGCTATCTGCAGTTGCATTGTTCTTGAAACTGCACCCTTTGAGTCACACCTTTTGTCCCTGCTTTTGGTGGTGTAATTGCTATGTCCCGGAATCTACAATTTAATTCGAACGTCACTATGCAAACATTTTAAAGGGGCCCCCAGGATGGAATCCCGAGTCCGTTATAGAGACGACTTGGAACAACCACAAACAATGCCACCCAGCAGGAATTCCTCGGTAACTTTTTGCAGTATTTTCAAGGATGTACTTATTCAAGTATCATATTTTCTTCCGTAATTTCAGTAATGAGATATGCGCTAAGGAATTGGAACGACCTTGCCTGTAACAAGGTTTCATATCTTTTTCATTTGTAACAAAACCTACCTAGAAGAATTGCCGCATTCGTTAAATAATGATATGCAAACGAACTAGCTACTTCCGTCGCAAGAGATAAAATACAATGCAAACGTTGTAGGGCCTGAATAAAAGAAACAGGTGTTCGTTATTACAGAACGTCTTATTAATTTTTTCAGACCTACTGTGCAGAAATTGGTGCTTCTCTTGGGGCTGGAATTCATCCAAAGACGTTTTAATGAGGATTCTTAGCAGGGGCTGGATGTTATGAAACAGAATTGATGTAAAAAGAGTAAAATAAATAATCTCATACATTTTTCCACACGGAAACTACCAGCTGTGGGAAAGCTTCGTAAAACAGTTCGTTTAAGTTTTTAATATAGCTGCTGGATTTTTAATTAGGTTGACGTATATGTCGTAACTTTTATGTTTAGTACATTATTGCGGCACATAGCTTTGCCTTATTAGGTCCTAAAAAATACGTTAGTACGGCAAACAGTATAGTTAATAAACAGAGAAAATACGGCAATTTTACGGTTTGCGTGTGTTTTGTTCAGAAATTTTAAAAATTATATTAAACAGTAATTTGAAAGTACGGCAAACGCTTATTAATTTGTTATATTGGTGAAATCGGATAGGTACGAACAACATTGTCTAATAATTACAATAAATTATTATTTAAATGATGATAAATAATAATATAATGACCAGAAACGGCTAATATGTTAAATTTTTTGATATGTTTAGCAACTAAATGCAAATATTTCGTATACTAAGCTGAAAACGAACTCTCTGAGCTCATATAGTTTAAAGTTGGAAAATACAAACTTCAGGGTTTATTACAAAGCAAATAAAGTAAGTAAGTTCGGTTAATAAATCTCGGAGTATTATGACTAAAATTTTAGAACAAAAGGATAGTTTCGGTTTATCTCCGATATATATTATTGTCTGTCGTTTCGGAGCGACTAAAGTTTGAGTAATCCCAAGTTTACTCTTTTTTAATGACGCACACATTCAGTCAGAAAATGAATTAGTTTTATATTCTACCTTCGTATATTATAATATATTCCTTATCTATGATTCTACTTATTACAACTGCTATTTTGGCAATGTTATTGTTTACAGTAGTAATATACGGTGAGCACGTATATATTCTAGAATAAATTCAAATAAGCAAAAGGTGCTTTATCTACAACACAAAATGAGAAAAAATGTAGGTACCTTTCTCGAAAATTGTATTACGTAAGATGTTAAAAAAACTGCATAATGTTTTGGCAACTATCCAAACTATACATACAGACTAACGAGTAATACAGACAATTCCTTAGCTATATGTGTCAAAAGGAGACTCGCTTTTTAGCGAAATATTTTCTAAAGACATGAATAATATGCATTTTATTTGATTTTACGTTAATCTACATAACAGAGAGATTGTATTGGAACGAAATTTATGCTTAAAATACTGTCTGTCTTTCTGTAAATTGAAATGGAGACTCGCTTATTTTTGACACATGTCCGTAAGGAGGCTTCTGAATTTATTCTGTGCTATACACAAGAATGAGGGTTGTCATTTGAAAAAATTGTCTTTCAATTATTCATATCAGGAAAAATTATGACGTCATAAAGGAATTCTTTAAGCTGATTAGTTTTTCGGCATCTGAATATATCTCAATCAACGCATTTCCACGTGCTTCGGGGTGCCGACCCGCTTGGACACAAAAATTTGGAGATTTCGCAAAAAATATCAGATTTATGGTTCGAAACAGGCCTATCCGACGTAGTTTGACCCGTATTAAAACTAAAATCCGATTAAGATTTAATTTAGTAATTTCTAAGTGCCCGTACCAGCGCACTTTTTTGAAAATCAGCTAAAATGACTAATAGTCCAATAAAGTTGTGTTCGGCTTATAGGGGTCGCAAAAAAAATCCAAACAGGTTGATTTTTTTTCAGGCTTGCTTGGGGATTGCCTCCTGAGTGTCCAACCAAAAGATCACAGTCGAACTCCTGGTACAAATTGCGCTATAGGGTGGTTTCCTAAACAATAGGTGTGGTTTTCTAAACATCTTTTAGAGCAAAATGACCCTAATAAAATTTGTAGGGGTTCAAAGTATGGTAACTTTTTTGTATCGCTAATACAAAACTGACGCATCTTTATAGGACTATACTTTTTAAACAACCCTATAGAATGATTCATGAAAACCGGTCTATCTAGCGTAAATTGATCAGTAGAATCGGAGATCAATTTCGATGAAGTTGACGTATAACAATTAGTGTAAAAAGAACGCACCTTTTATAGGTAAATTATAACGTAGATTGTAATTATATTTCTTTTTTACAGAGGAGGTATTGCCCCCCCTGGATACAAGGTCCTTTAAATGTATCTTAATGCTTAATGCTGCAGCTCTCAAAATTTCTCTTCGATTTTCAGAAAAAGTATGATATTCATTGCACAGCCTGTTAAAATTAATTAGTACAGTCCAACACACGAGAGAAGTCCGATCAAAAACTCAGTCTAATCGCCCATGCCCAGATTAATAACATACGGATGGCGCTTAGACTGAGTTTTTCATTGGACTTATTTTGTTTGTTGGATTATACAGAGAGTAACTTTGACTCTTTAGGTATGAATGGGAATAGATTATAGGTATATACCTGATCTAACATAGCTACTGATATGCAGACTCAAGAAGTGAGGAAACCAAATTCAATGAAAATCGACAACTCAGTATTTCACGTTGTCCAAGTAGGTACTTCGTACTTCGTGTAACTTAGGTATCATGTGGATTGTTGAAAGCATTTGTTTGTTGTGGGATGCTAACTCCGAATCGACATCGGCTCCTTTAATGGTTATCATTGCAGGTAGGCAAATTGTTCTGATCGACAAAGGGGCCTTTGTGCGCTTCGCGTCCCCCGGGATAGCCGGATTTCGGGCGGGCGATGCAGATTACGGCGGCGGGCGGCCGCTGCGCCGCTGCTCCTGACGGGAAATAAATTAACCTGTTCCCGGATGGATTTTAATTACTTACGAATCCCAAATGGACGGCGGAATAACGCGAATGCCGGCGGGTAATGGGCGGAAAAGTACCGGGTCCGGCGCTAATTCCCGGATTTCTTTATTTCACTTTTTTCGCGGTTACACGAAAGTTTCATAAAGGCGTTCTGCGAACGACAGGCCTACTGTTTCCCGTCGATGTTTTTAAAATTCCAATTTGGTTACCCTTTTTTTTCAATAGATATCTTATTGTAAGGTGCTAAACACAACCCTGTCATCAGTTAATTTGACTTTAAACCCTCGCGCTAACAACGTGCCAATCGGCGCAACCAGAATAACATAATTCAACCTCTGGGGGTTAGACGGCCAGGCGACCACAATAATTGCGCCTGAAAAACTGCGAATGCATTATTCATAGTGCCATTATCCAACCTACCGGCCTAAGCTCCGTCATTCGCCGGTTATATGCATGGCCTTGTGACAGTGGGCGGGACTTGGTATTAACTTATCATTTTGGCGGCGCTAGTGTATGTACGTACCTGAAACAACAAACAAATAATTAGAGGAATACGCGGAAAGCACAGGCGGGCAAAAACTGCGCGGAAACTTTGTGCCACATTCATAACGACGCGTTCACGGTAGTTAACAAGTTCCATTGTTTCAAGAAATATGTATAAGTAAAGTAAAGCCCATTCGCGAAAAGCACACAAAACAGAAATACATACTAAACCGAGACAAACCGCAAATGGCAATGAAGATGAAATAATAGTAATTTCCACCCCTCTCCCGCACAGGCATATGTGACTGCTTCTGGGGTACTCCTACTTTGGAGTATTGTGAGGGACTGAGGGTGAGAATTATTATTAAAGTGCTTTGGATACAACATTTTCCCGGCTACTTCACTTCAACAGTAAAGTATGAATCTCTAAGAACCCAATTTATCAAATTTCTTGTAGTGTTCCGATCCCTTCAAAATCTTATCTCTTCTCCGTATTATATTCAATAACGAACAAAAAAATAATGTTCGTTACAATTAGTTTCACTGGCGTTTGAGAGGAGTAGTAAGACTCTGAGAGTATCAGGCCAAACCTGTTGAGACTTGTCTGAAGTCTCCAAACCTCTAAGAGAGTATCAGGCCAGACAAATCTCAACAGGTTTGACCTGACACTCTCATAGTCTTATTTTACATCTATAAATCGTGACCTGCATTCTTGTTGGACAAACAGCGAGCTTTTATGAAAATTAGCGATAGAAATTTCCATCTGGTTTTGCTGTGGCTCCGTTCGCAGCATTCCAATCACTTTCTGCGTGGCACTCATTTTTATGGAAATTGTTTAATAAATCAGCAATCCATTTGGATAATTGCCGGACGCTGGACCAATGCTTTAATTTTTCATGCAGGTAATGTTTGTTCATCAGCACATTCGTTTTGCCAGAAAATACGAAAAGTTCAAAATGAGAACTTATGACTTCCATGCAGGTGTCCTAGAGAACATTTAATTTAAAAAATATGCCTTTGTGCATAGAGCGTCAAAACCTCAACATTTTGCGTTCTCTCTGTTCATTTTTTTTATACAGGAACTAGAAAAGCTTAGCTCATGAACTTTACATTCCCAATAATAGACCGTCAGGTAGTGGCAGATTTAGGTGCCCCATTTTCGCATACAAGCCTCGAAGAGGGTTGAAAATTACATCGATGCTGAGTAGAATGAAGGGAAATTTACGAGTGGCCCCTGGGGATAACATATGGAAAATCGAAAAAAAATTCTGTTAAATTTTCCGAGCCAATATGTTTTTCGGGGTAGTGACGATGTACGTTTTCATATTTTCGAGGGGCTTGTGTGGAAAAATCGGTCAAAATCTCGATTTTTCTTTACAAGATTACGCCCTTATTTCAATCCTTTAGCCACATGCAACTTTGACTACGTTTATCTCGACGCGTTCGATCCGACTGAGAGAGGTTTGAATTTACTGTAGCGGACTCAAATAGACGGCGTAAACCCTACAGATTGAAATTCAATAATATTTAAAATTTCAAGTCAAGCCGCTATTTCTAAACAGAAGTTGGCTAGAATGTGCACCAACCTACTGTGTATACCTAAGATAATGTCCCTAGAGAGGATTGAAAACCGTAGGATTCAATACTGATGATGTAAACGTAGAATTATAAAAGATTTGACATAACTCAATCGGATCCATTTCAATCCGATCTAGGTGTCACGAGATAAACGTAGTCACTCCAACCTTTGGTTTTCCGAAGCCAGGTTCTGTTAGTTAATCATTTAGTAGAACACGGCTTGCGTGAAAATATCGAATCGAATTGTGAAAAATGAAAAATCGAATTTTCCATATGATATCCCCAGGGGGGCACTCATAAATTTCCCTTCGTTCTACTCAACAATACTCAACATCGATGTATTTTTCAACCCTCTTCGAGGCTTGTATGCGAAAATGGAGCACCTAAATCTGTCACTATCTGACGGTCTATAAGTATGTCGTTATACAAGAGCAAGTATCATAAAATGTATACAGTTGAGAATTCAACGCCTGCCAATATGAACCAATAAAATGACACGGTTTTGAAATATTAACCAATCAGGTGGCGATTTTAGCGATAATTCCACGAGTGCAGTATTTTTGCTGAAATACTACTCTCTTAGTAACGCCCTAGTTATGCTAAACCAATATTGTGGTAGCCGAATAATTTCTTCACAGTTGCAAATTTGGTAAATTTTATATGGAAGCACAATAGTCTAGTGGCATGATTCTCGCTTTGAGTGAGAGAGGTCCCGTATTCAAATCCCATTTATTTTTTAAATCACATTTTCGCTTTGGGATTATAATACTTATAAAATTAACGAAAGGTATTATCGATAATAGGCACATCACTTGTAATATTATCCCTGAAAATTCGCTAAAAAATACATTTATCCTTGGGTATCCATAAGACAATCCTTTTATTAAAATTAAAAAGCAGCATTTTTCATCAAATGAGTTGATTCTGATTTTTGATCCCCTACATGTGAGTGGTATACAAATGTATCATAAATATGAAAGTCGTGTATTAAATATTTCCTCCAAATGAACTAGTCGGGTCAGATGTCCATACAAAGTAAATAGGTAGTCGTTTCGCAACATGCCAACGCGTTTGTATGATGAATTTCAGCCGGCCAAAAAATATACGAGACTGCTCTCGCGCGGTAGGCAGACTGGACGTATTGCAGTCTCCTGTCCGTTTTTAATTAAAAGAAAAATGCACCCCTGTGCCGAGTGTTCGTTTTCGGTATTCTAAAGGGAGCGAAATGGGATTTCCAAACCTAGCGTAAAGCCGGCAAACTCCCGCTTTCAAATCTGAAATCTGTGGGATTTTATACGAAACACTGTTTCTGTTTGTGCAGCGATTGCAAAGAATCTTTTCACGTTATTTGGTGGAGCACATAATCTATCAAAGAAAATGCTGAATATTGACGTAGTTTCATGTGGAGAGCCCTGTAGCTACTCTTAATCTTTAACCATAGAAGTTGGCTAGACAACTGCAATATTATTATACCTACTATAACAAATAATGTTTATTTCATTTATTAGTTGTTCTATGAGAATGTTTACACAGTATTTTAACCTTCTCAAATATTTGAGCGATTAAACTGCAATTTAACCAAGTTTGGATATTTCTCTACCGCGATTTTCTCGCTTATTTTGAGCTCCACAAAAAAAGTAACGTTCCTTACGTTCCTTATGATCGTGCTAATTTTACGCTTAATTGTTCATCTTTAATTGCCATAAGGACGCAAACCTGTTAATAGTGTGGGACTAATACAATTGTCCCAACTATCTTAAATCCTCTCCGTAGACTATGAGAGTATTAGGCCCAACCGGTTGAGACTTGTCTGTCCTGATACTCTCATAGAGGTTTGGGGACTTCAGACAAGTCTCAACAGTTTTGGCTTGATCATGGTCTTACTACTTTTACAGTTGTGTATTTTAATTCTTTGGGCAAAACATTAAAACTTAATTTTAATGTTTTATGGGCTTAACCTCTCTCAGTGACAATATGCCTTGCGATCACGATGGGAAGTGAGAAATTACAAAACAATTTTAGATGATTTGTGGTGACAGGATAATCTTTAACATTATTTAATAAATTATTAAAATTGTTGTGTTGATTTTATATACAGTACGGGTCATAAGTAAAGAAACTTTGGATATATTGTTCTTTCAATTTTTATTAAGACGTTTTATTTCTTAATTTTTTTTTTATTAATATTTATTAAGACGTTTTGGGTCCGTATTTTTCTATTAATATTTAGGGGGGGGGGCATAGGTATAGAGAAGCATTTTTAAAAATTAATTAACAAGGGCTATTTTATTAACAAGTCGCATATCCATGATTTTCTATAACTTCTGGGTATCTTCTAGATAGAGAGGATATTAATTTATCACTATATTCTTGCGTTCCTCTTATGTTCCTATCAATGATCCGAGAGGTTCTCAATACGGTTAAGATCGGGACTTTGAGCAGACCACTTCATTACATTTATTTCTTCAGTTGTAAACCATTCTGTTACTATACTGGCGGTATGCTTTGGATCGTTGTCATGCTGAAAAATCCACCGTAAGAGCAAATTCTCTTCAGCAAACGAAAGCATTTGTTCCTTTAAGATGTCTACAGGGCCGTCTTTAACCTATTGGAGGCCCTGGGCACATTAGGATAATGGGGGCCCTATGACCTTGACAGAGCACTATTTTGTTAGAATAGACATGACATAGAAAGGATAAGATCGTTTCGGCGCTTTATATTATAATTCAGTATTTATTTTTACACCGAAAATAGTCGCTTAACACAAAACAAAACAGGCAAACGACGATTTAATCAACAATTTAATCAGAGAATACCTCAGAGCACAGTCAGTAACAACTACAAACAAAGCAAACGTCAAACGTCACAACACCACAGATACAGGATGGCAGGACAAGGGGAATTCCCGATCGTCCAGTGGGTTTATTTAAATCGGTCGGTCACCCTGACAATTAATAATTATTTTTACATTGATTAACAATTATATTAAGGTGTTGAAAATGTTAATATCACTTTTGGAACTAGGGGGCGCTATCGATCGCGGGGCCCTGGGCACGTGCCCAGAGTGCCCAGTGGGAAAGAGGGGCGTCTAGATAAATAAATTTGCCCATGATGCCATCGATATGAAATAAGGGGCACACTCCGTTCCAGAAAAACAACCCCACAACATCACACTTCCACCGCCATCTTTAATTGTACCCTAGGTGTATTTAGGGTTAAACCTTTCATTCTTCAGACGTGTTATCCACTGTATTCTATCACAACTAAACACGTTAAACTTTGTTTCATCATAAAATAAAACGTTTTTCCATTGAAGAACTTCCTAGTTAATATGATTCCTTGCAAATTCTAGCCTGGCTCGTCTGTTTTTAGAAGAAACAAAAGGCTTCTTCGGTTCTTTGCTGGTTTTCGCCCATTCATTATTCATAGAATAGATCTTACAGATAAACTCACTTGTGGGATTCCCTTTTTTATTATCCCTGCATGCCAAAATTGATTTCTTGAAGAAATCAGTCTTGTACTGCGATAGGTAGCTTTATCTCTGTTTTACCCTTCCTGGTTTTGGAGCATTACTTAAGCTTCTTCGTTGATTGTACATTGCATTGTTTTGGTGATAACACATCGGTTTGATTTTAACTGCTTTGCAATTTCAACCTTTTCCTCGACACATCGAAATTTTTCGATAATTGATTTTCTTATGTCTTCTGACAAACTTTTCCCTTTAGGCATGTTAGTAAAACTGTATTGTTCCCAGAACCACACAATTTTGGTACTACTAACTCTAGTAACATAATAAATGAGACTAAACTCAAATGTTTCTTCAATAGACTTATACTCAGCGATTCCAAAATACTTTGAAACGATATCTGCAAATAATTAATAAGTTATATCTGCAAATAATTAATAAGTTATTTATTTGTTTCTTTACTTTTGACCGATTCCATACATATCCGTAGAAAAGTACGGTTTTATAAACTGCTCAAAACAGTCGTTTCACTAAACACTCGCTCCGCTATGCACCCAAATGACTCGTGTCGACGATCTTTTGCGAACATTACAAAACTTGTCGTCCCAGCAACCCCCGATGCGGGCACCAGCCGCGCATTCTTCTTTTAATTAAAAACCCGGCTGACGATGCGAGCGACGGCACGTTGCCAAATGGCTATTTACCTTGAATGGGGAAACTGGATTAATACGAGACGTACGTCGCTCGCGCCCGGCGCCAGCCGACGGGAACCGAAACAAAAAGTCCCATCCTGCCTCAGACAATGACACACGCACAGATGGGCGGCCAAGCGGACAGCCCCGCGCCGCCGCGCCGTCCGGAAGTGCGGGGGCCCGCTGCACGGCGGCCCGGCCGGAAATCGGCGATAGATGGAATAAATTAAAAGTAAAAAAATATTTTTAAAAAAAGCTTTTATTTAAATGCGCTAAAAAGAATAAAATAATCTTTTCTTTTAAAACTTTTACTATCAACTTATAACGTCATTCCACAATTTATATGATATAAAAGCTTGTCGCGAGATTTAAGTAGTGGTATATACTTAGTTTGAAAACTTAAATCTCGCGACAAGCTTTTATATCATATAAATTGTGGAATGACGTTATAAGTTGATAGTAAAAGTTTTAAAAGAAAAGATTATTTTATTCTTTTTAGCGCATTTAAATAAAAGCTTTTTTTAAAAATATTTTTTTACTTTTAATTTATTTTGTAATTTTTAGTTTGGCCAGGTGTCTGAGTCTATTCATCTCAGTTAACGCATCATTGTTGCAAGGTCGTTTGCCGGTTAGTTTAGAACAGTCTAGCTCTTCAATGAGGAGACCTTCTAATGACCATCTTGGGTGTTCCGCCATGTTGGATTTAGAATGACGTCACACATATAATCATGCATTGTCATCCAAATTAAACGTGTGTACAAAATTTCAGCTCGATCGGTTGAAATTTAACTAGTCCGCCATCTTGAGTGTTCCGCCATGTTGGATTTAGAATGACGTCACACATATAATCATGCATTGTCATCCAAATTAAACGTGTGTACAAAATTTCAGCTCGATCGGTTGAAATTTAACTAGTCCGCCATCTTGAGTGTTCCGCCATGTTGGATTTAGAATGACGTCACACATATAATCATGCATTGTCATCCAAATTAAACGTGTGTACAAAATTTCAGCTCGATCGGTTGAAATTTAACTAGTCCGCCATCTTGGGTGATCCGCCATGTTGGATTTAGAATGACGTCACACATATAATCATGCATTGTCATCCAAATTAAACGTGTGTACAAAATTTCAGCTCGATCGGTTGAAGATATCTGCTTCAAAATTGAGTTGCAAGATTCCACCCGAACAAATTACATACATACATACATACATTGCAAGTTAAATAAAAGCTTTTAAAATAGGACGGAACGGCCGCTCCCTGATTTAGTGGGCAGTAGCAGCGTCTATGACTAGCGTATGGAAGTCAACTCGACTCCCTGTTTTACGCATGCGCAAAAGACGAGTCTAGACGTAGGAATAAATGAGGAGCCGTCACGATGAGCGAGCATGCGCCACTGAGCGAGCATGCGCCACCTTTTACAGCGATGGGCGCTGCCGTATGAAAAAAGAAGGGAGCATACGCCCCTTATGGTGGCAGTCGGCCTATGCCCCCTTGCCCCCTTCTTTTTTCATACGGCAGCGCCCATTTAGCTCCTCATTTATTCCTACCACAGTTGAGGGTGTTCCTGCGACTAGACTCTGGTCTTTAGCGCATGCGTAAAACATAGAGAGTCGGGTAACACATAGGACTCGTCTTTTGCGCATGCGTAAAACAGGGAGTCGGGTTGACTTCCATACGCTAGTCAGAGATATACTAATAAGTCCGGGCACTCGGCCTTGTGTAAACAAACGTTTCCCTCTTGCCCTCTCCCGCTCCCCTCCTCCCGCCGGTATCGGAGTACCGCGATCGAGACGATCGATATCTTCTAATATAAGAAAATGAGCTTACACAGTGCAGCTGAGATTGAAGTAAAGTAAGATACAAAAATTAAGACATTTTTATGTGACATTTGAATACGTGGGTATTAATTGAAGAATAATATAGATATAATATTAAAGATGTAAGATTGTGAGTGTAAATGTAAAAATACAAGAAAAAGTGATAATGGGCATAACCACTCAAAGTTAGAAAACATCTTTGTTGTGATTGTATCTTGGGCTATGAAGATTTCCACGCAGGACGCTTTAGCAGCCTCCGTGGCGATGTTAGTACAAGCTCCGAATTGGGGATGTGCTGACTGAAGCTGCAAATGAGCTGTTCGCTCCTGCCTGGGCTTCATTTGTTGCTTCCCAAATCATTCCTATCTTTTCGATTTGGTTGATGTTACACCGTACTGATGATTGCCAAATAGCATGAAACACGTGTATGCGGTTACAATTTTTTTTGTTTTCTAACTTTGAGTGCTTATGCCCATTATCACTTTTTCTTGTATTTTTACATTTACACTCACAATCTTACCTACATCTTTGTTGTCATTGTATCTTGGGCTATGAAGATTTCCACGCAGGACGCTTTAGCAGCCTCGCAGCCTCCGGGGCGATGTTAGTACAAGCTCCGAATTGGGGATGTGCTGACTGAAACTGCAAATGAGCTGTTCCCTCCTGCCTGGACTTCATTTGTTGCTTCCCAAATCATTCCTATCTTTTCGATTTGGTTGATGTTACACCGTACTGATGATTGCCAAATAGCATGAAACACGTGTATGCGGTTACAATTTTTTTTGTTTTCTAACTTTGAGTGCTTATGCCCATTATCACTTTTTCTTGTATAATATTAAAATAGTGAAAATTATAAGGTGCCAGCAATGGAAGAATGCCGTAGGGTTCATCGGAGAACATAAATTGTTTATGTCAAATGCTTGTTGTATGTTTTGTTCAATTATTGAAATATCAAAATATTTACTACCGGATGAAAAAGTAGATATGATTAGTTTATGTGGTTTAACTCTTTGTCGTTAAATATTTATTTGTTATTTATGTTTTTGTTTGCTCTATGTTTTGTTATGCTTTATTAAAAATGAACGTAAAACATAAAAAAATGCATTTTTATTCATGTTCCAATCAAAGTCTACAGATGTACCTACTAATTATGTAGCTACCTTGTATTTTAATTTAACCGTATTTACCAAAAACTAACGGTATACTTACCTACACAAATAATGTTGTACCAAAGTCTACAAATAGGTATACTAATATGTGTAGACTTCGGTAAATAATGGAAAGTCAATATGAACCTGCCCCCGTATAACTAACTTGACGGCGATTCCGTTTAGTCGACCCTCGTAAATGCGAAACGTGCGAGGTGACGCTGATTTACGACCGGTCGCAAAAAATTGTCGGCTTTTCCGAGAGATCAAGGAAGTGAGCGGACTTTCGTATTTCTAGACTTTGGCACTAGGCGCGCGTTTTCGTTATTTTTTAAGATGATACTTTTATTTAATGTATATTTTTCCCTTTTTTGTTTTTTTTTTATTTTTTCGTTCTAGTCAAGTGTGAGTTTGCCCACTTTCACAAAATCCAAAATTACAGCGAATAATTTTTGGTACATTGTTCTTGTTCATAGGGATTTTTTTTTTTTCACTTTAAATGGTACAGTTGATCTGTAACACCTGAAAGCGGTAGGTGAAAATTTTATGTTTCGAATATTGAAGTCGACAGGTGTTTTGGGGCACGTTTTGGCAATTTCAACGCAAACGGTTGATTTGATCGTTATGAAACAAGAGTACATCCTTGTTGCAAAATGAAAAGATGCACTAAAATTATGGACCTGCAGGACCAAAAAGATAACCTCAAAAAAGTTACGAGTAAAACCACGACCCAAAAACAGCGCAAGTGGCGCCCTCTGTAAGATACGGCGAAACTGACATTTTCAGCTTATTCTCCATCGCCAAACACAGCAGTGCCAAATTTCAGTTGAGCAGCTTGATTAGTTTGGGAAATATTGCCATAATTCAATTTGAAAAAAAGAGTTACAACGCCCTGTATCTCAGGAACTATTGAGATCTGACCCATAGTTGTTAAGCTCCATCGTAATATTTTGCCCCCTACCTGCTTCTGTGAGATTGCCCCATACTTACCGGACACCCTGTATATTGTTATATTTACATCTACACCAGACACCAAAATAAACAAAAATTTGGTTAATGAAAGAAATGAAAGTTTTCAGCAAGAATAGGGATACATGGCTATTTTTTAAAAGTAGCTTAAAGTTATAGTTTTTTTGTCAGATCACTTTGAAATTGTCTTGAACTTTAGATCAAAATATTTTATTGTTCAAACACCCCTGGCGTTACCGATTTGAAAATAGAGTACATACATTTGGCAACATGGTTAGTCTCAATTTTATGTCTACGACCTCCAACCCCTTTAAGGTTATGTTAGACCACATTCTGTGGTTAGACTAACAAGGATGATACTAATGGACAGCGATGGACCGATTGTATGAAAATAGTGCATATACCATGTCCCCATAGTACCTATACTTATCAACTTCAATGCACTTTTTCCACATAATGGTGGTGTTTACAAATCAGTAACGTCATAGAGAGTGGTCAAAACATCTTTTTAAAAATTAAATTAAAGAAAAATCAATTGTACTTTTCAAATAGTTCCTTTAAGAAGAAAACGTCGTCAGTAGCTATCCTATCTCTTAGAGGAAATCGTTGAGAATTTATAAATGTGTGGGCGCATAATCTTTTCAATAAGACAAGGATATATTTATTCAGAATGTCGATGGTAGACGATGTACAGGGTGAGCGAAACTCGACGTCCCAGCCCTATACAGCGGGAACACGAAAACTCAAAATTTCGAAAAGGGGTTCTTAAATGGGACATACTAAGGTCCAATTATGACCGATAGTTAGCTTTTTTGATGTTTGGGAAAATGGCCGCTGTGACGTCATCGATATTATCTTCCCAGAAACATACCATGTTTCCCTACTTATTGAAAGTCCTTATCAGTCTCAACAACTTTTGTAGAAAAAGATGTTCTGTAGCTTTTATTGTTCAAAATCTACAGGGTCAAATAATATGTAAAAACATGAATTTTTTCGGAAATCTAGCTAGCCATGGAAACACTAATTGATAGTAAAAAATTACTGAAGAGTATGTTAGGGTGCCTTGCGCACCCTTAAATTTATTCAAATGGAATATTTTTATATTTTTTAACTATAGTTCTAAAAAAATGCAGACATGAGGTAACGAGTTTGGCAAAGGGTATACCTACCTATAAATATCTATCAGTGCTGACTTCCCGTTCATTATCTCGTCTCGGCTCAGCAGAACTTAATGGCTCGTGGTAATTGGCATCAAATTTGAAGAATATTCAGATTATTGGTTAATTAAATAAAAAAATCCCACGCCCGTCTTTCACAACCTCTATAATTTTAGTATTCAATTGACGTAACATTGAATCGAATGAAATTTGCAATGGCCGTAGCTTTTATTTGCTGTTTTAAGTACTTAGCTACTACCCATTCCATAGAAAGCGGTTCCTAATTTGCATGAAAAGTTGGCTTTATCGGTATTATTCACAGGAAATGCTCATAATTAAGTAAATTATTAAGATATATGAGCATATTGATAGTCCGGTTGTAGGCGTAACCTTCAACAACATTGATGAAAAAGAACATATTTCCAGGGTTTACCACAATTTGACCATAATAACTTTAAATAATGTATATAATTATAATATCGTGTTAAACCCACAGCAATAATAGTTTTAAAATTCGAAACAATCAATCACAATATTGCGATTCTGTTTTGAACTTCTATTGCCACTAGGTATAAACAAATTAACCCAAATAGGATGATTTTAATAATTATCACTGCCAATTCGGTTCAACGTCGCTTGGCGTTAATTTTACTATCGCCATAAAACAGAGTTTAGTGCTCAATGTGAAACAAAATTTAAACCATAACGAGCTCATTTTTATACATTGCTTCGAAGGAGGTATTAGTCATAAATAAACCTTTCGATAATTGCAAAACTAGGCCTTTCCTACAAACAACATTTCCCTATTAAACATAACAAGAACTTTGTTAAGAAATAATAAACTAGGCAGACCAGAAATGAACACTTTAGGTAAGTATAATTATTTCTGGAGAGACTAATGAATCAAGCGGAGTGCGAAGAAAGTGAGGGGTCCAAGAAACTTGGCCAACCGGCCAACCGTATATATTTAACGCACAAGATAATTTTTTCTAACAATTAACATAATTATAACGCAGACCTTGGTTTTTGAAAAGTTTTTATATCATTCACACGACAACAAAGAAAGTCTTTATATGGAGAAAGGACAACTTGATACCTCATTTTAAAGGTAATTTTGTCAGGAATGCAGTATCTACTGTTTCATTTTTTTAAATTTGGTTGAAAAATAAAAAAATACGGCATAAAGACAACTTTCAGCACTAAAATAAGTTTGTTGGTAATGGCAGTTCCTGCAGATATTGACGATCTAAAAGGCAGACAAACTCAAGAATGTAGAAGATTAATGAGGCAATCATTTGCAAAAGTCAAATCGTAATGATATTTAGACATTTACATGATGGAAACGTTTGTGAACAATTTTGGAGTTTTTTGAGAATTCAAGATAAGAGTGCTAATGGTTTGACAAAGTGTATACAAAAAGAACTAGAGCAATTATTAAACTATAAACCAGGAAAGTAAACGTCGTGAGTGGTAGTACTGGTGGAGGTCAAAGAAAAATAAAAGATAAATATAAAAATACTCATTTCGTGCACTGCTACGCGCATAAGCTCAATTTAATGATGCAAAGAGCTGCGAGCCAAAATGCTAAAGTGAACGTGTTTTTCTCAAATTTCTTCTCCAGTTCGACTCACATATGCAATGTAGTAAAAATAAAAATGCCGAGAGTTGCCCTAACACGCTGGAACTATAACATACGTACAGTGAATGCGGTTTTTGAGAATCGTGAAAAATTAATTGAGTGTTTCGAATAATTAGAAGATATATGCGATAAAACGATTACAAGCAAAGAGGCGTACGGTTTAAGAAGGTCCCTTGAAGATCCCGATTTTGTCTTTTGGTTAAATTTATTTCATGGAATCCTTCCCCAGGTGGACACATTGTTTTATCAGTTTTATACAATTATTAAAACATATTGAGATTGAAAAAGCGATTTTATTAATTACCTGTTAAAACTAAACATGGAGTTGGAACAGAGAAATAGAACGGGGGAGCAGAAATGGTGATATTGCAAAAGAGGTAATACTTATCTTTCTTTCATTTGGAAGAGTATACTTTTCCAAATGAAAGAAAGATTTTTTATTTTTTATTGAATACGGATACCTTCTTGCAGTATTCAAAAAATTGTCCAGTATCGATAATAAGTAAATACAGTTGTTATTTTTCATCCAATGTTGTGCAAAGAAAAATTAAAAACCGAATTGACAATCATTTACCTGAGAGAGGACTTTAGAAATATCGTGGGTGGCTCAAATCTGCTATCATTTATGGCTTATGATAACTTGGAAGAAACCTATATAGTGAAACAATTAAGTTATTAAAATGTACCATAACTACACCTATGTCAACAGCGGAATCAGAGCGTTTGTCTTTCGACTCTCAAGAGAATACAGAAATTTTTAAGGGATTTCATGAATGATGTTGTTTATATGTTGCTTGAAGAATATATGTATATTTTTGAAAACTGCGTGACGCTTATATGTCGTATATTCTTTTTCTGACGCCAATTAGAGTTTTTTATACTGTTCCAAGTGACTTTGGCAATACTATACCCACCTCGGTACCCATCTATTTTTTAATTGGCCATAGAGTGTTTTTTTTTTTTCAAAACGTAGCACCCCCTGTCTATTAACACACGAGCCGCCACTGGTTGGCATGTCCTTGGCACTTGTTTTCGTCTTCTAACGACAATACGCAAAGAAAGAAACTTGTCGCATTGCAACGAACCAAGTGAAACTACGGTTTCTTTACAGAAACGTTTGTCCCAAACGCCACCTATCAAGGAAAACAACATGGCCACATCGGCGACGCTTTTTGCCCCTCGGTTGTTTTGTGCGCCGCGGGGTTTTATCTTGTATTTATTTAGCCCCCAGTTAGGTCGGTATCTAATCGATACATTTTCATTAAGCTAAAATGGGCCTTCCATTAGCAGAGCGTGTGTGCGGTACAACCAGAAATTATCTACTTGGAATAATGTACGCAGGTGACCTCGTTTCTGCAGGAACGGAAAACACGTACCCTAGATATTATTACGCGCGGTTGCCGCAAAAAGTATGAAATATGTAATGTTGCATAAAGGGGCGTTCTGCATTACCTATTTCTTTTCACGTCTTCAAATGGTTTAAGTTATTAAACGGACTAAGGCCCTGAGGATATTGTTGTATTATATTCTTTATCGACAGCCTCGACAAATCGATATCTAAACAAATTTTATACTATGGCTTTATTCTATGCAACATTAAACGCTCTTTAACGTACAGAAACTTGTTTAATGCAAAGATATTCGATATCGAATAGATAATGGACAAAATGTACAAATTTCATTCTTGTCTCTATTCCTTTAGTTACGAATTTTTGTGATTAAGTAAATTGGGATAGACTCTGGTTCATCAAAATTGCTTACTAGGAAATATAGCTGGATGTTATTTTACATTTAGATTGTGAAGAAAACGACAACCACTACCCACGTGGGAGTAGGTACATGTTAGAAGAAATTCCATATTGCCAATTGCCAGGATATTATGGTGTTCAGGCAGCATTTTCCAAATACCAACCACCAACTATGAATTTCAGTGCCATTCAACGTTGATAATACACGACTGCTATGATATTTGTTTTGCACTCGAATTTGTGCAAAGCTATAACCAAATTGATCATTCTCTGAATAACTTTGGAGATCAATAATAATACTGTTATCAATATGTATAAACAAAACGTCGCCTCTCCAGTATGTGATGAATTAATTCCTCTTAATAATTGCTGATAGTTATACCCAAAATTATTTTTCAAATTTATATTTAGCTTAAAAGTAAAACCTCTCTAAAAATTAGGTGTTAATAACATATAAGACATAGCTACAGCAGTAGACTCCTTTGTCAAAACATACGGCCTTGTGTACAGGGTGTTCCCGTATATTTTGACCCACCCCTAGAGCCTTTATTTTTCGAGTTAGAAAAAATTACTTAAATGAGAGTTGTAGGGTTTTTTCTGAACCGCTAGGATCTGTTACTAGATAAAACAAATGAGCGTCGCAAATTTATGAAAAAATATATACTTACTTTTTTCATGGAACACCCTGTATATTTGTGGATTTTTGAATTGCACGCATTTTTCAGATTCTAACGATATAAATATGTTATATGTTTGCTCTAAGCATTCGCATGATATTCCAAATTGCAAATAAATACCATATTTATACTTAATCAAGGTTGCCATGGAAAAAACATGTCAACTTAGACAAGAGCATTCCTGTCAATCCATTATTTTTGGGACAATACACCTTGTTACCCAGCAACTTTCATCTAAGTATTTTTTTCTAATTCGAAACATAAAGGCTGTAGGGGAGGGTCAAAATATACGGGAACACCCTGTACAACGTTTACCTGTTATCCTGAGAAATATCAATTTGGCCACACACCACACACTTTCTGCGTCCCATTGTCATTGTATACAAAATCAGTCACTATATATCCTAAATACTAATAAAGTCTATAAATTACCAAAAAAATAATTGAAAACACAAAAAATACATAGGTACTTAAACATTAAACAACCGAAAAACTTGACTAGCTGGGCGAACACAAAACAAATACCGCCGAGTAATGAACGCGGAGGCAACGGCGGCGTTGCCATGTTGGGCGGTTTGAGGTATATGTGACGACTTTATTAAAGTGATAATTAGATACTATAAATACAGCGTTTTAGTTTTAGTTTAAAATTGTTACATACAAGAAATTAATAACTACAATTGTTAATTTAGCGTTATGGGAGGTGTGCCTTCATTTAATCCCGTTATTAAACCCGTCTATTTTGAAATGAAATGCTGTGAACAATGGAGTACGTGGCATCACTCAAAAAGATGTTCGATCTGTATAGTTTTTGTTCTTACTCCCTCTATCCTTGGTTATTTCTCTGAGGGATTATCGGTTGTCCGTTTCATACTTTTAATTTTAATTATAAGAAAATTATTTTTCCGTGGAAACAATTTCTGATATTGTTGAAAGCTTGCAGAATGTAATTTCTGTTTCGTGAATTTTTACTAGGTTTTAGATTTGTACGTAGTTTTCGTTTTTTAATCGACGTTTTAATGGTTTTTTGATGTACGGGGTATTCGATCTAGGTGCAATTTCATTTTTTAATCAATTTCCCGAGATTTCCCACAGCCCGTGTCGCCGACCAAAAGGGTTCGCGCGCATCAATGGAAATTTAAATTCAAATTTAATTTCCCTTTTAATAACTTCGTCGCCGAAGGCCGGCGCGGGCGCACTGGTCTTACAATAGATTTAAATATTTAAAATTTAATCACTCAACAAAATATGAATTTCTCAGCGCATTCCGTGCCGCCGATATAAACTTTCTTAAATAGTTAAAATCAATTTGTACGGGCTAAACTGTTGAATAACCGTTCTCTAGCGGCGGTTATTTATCGTATGACTGGGAAACATTTCCCGGAATACGGGAAATGCAATTGTCGGGAATAGCTCGCGGACTGTGGAATTTTCAAAACTCATTTATGCAAAACGATTTTCTAGCTACACTATATTTTCGTTCAATCTTGTAAGTTTCCTTAAGGATCTATAAGTCAAAGCTGTATATCCTACTGAAATAACATGAAAAGGCCACAGGGGTGAAAGTTAGTTTCAATATGGAATATACGAAAGCCATTTTCAGCGTCGAATATTCGAATATTTAAATATTTCAGTCAACCCTACAATACAATCTGTACTCTATATAGACGGTCAGATAGTGACAGATTTAAGTGCCCCATTTTCGCATACAAGCCTCTAAGAGGATTGAAAAGTACATCTATGTTGAATATAATGAAAGAATATTTACGAGTGGCTCCTGGGGATAACATATGGAAAATTCTATTTTCCTTAACAGAAATAAAAGGTATCTGTTGTCCATATTATCACGCAAACCGTGTTCACTAAATGATTAATTAATAGAACCTGGCGTCGGAAAACCAAAGGCTTGAGTGTTGCAGCTGGCTGAAGGGTTGAAATAAGGGCGTAATCTTGTAAGGAAAAATTTTGACCGATTTTTCCACACAAGCCCATCGAAAGTATGAAAATGTACATTGTCACTAGCCCGAAAAGCGCAAAAAAACATATTATACATAATTAACATATTATATACAGGATACAGGGTTATATATTGGTAATTCAATACATTCCTTCGGAGATGTGATAGGGAAGGAGTAAATTTAATCCTCGATTTAATCCTATATGCATTATGTAAAACTCAATTTTTTGTAAATATTTTTGAAAACTTTTTAATTAAAATTTTCCTATGATCTAAATGTATCCGGACTTTTTTCATTCCAAACATATGACCATAGTATTGGGCAAGTAATCCAATTGAAAACTTTTAAAAAATTTCTGTAATTTTTTTGTCTACTAAGAAAAATTGAAATCTTTCAAAAACTATTGAGTCTTGCATAATGCATATTAGAATTAAATTTACCCCTTACCTCCTCCCCTATCACATTTTCCAAAAGAATATATCGAATTACCAATAACCCTGTATATTATATAGGAAAATCGAATTGTCCATATGTTATTCCCAGAGGACACTCGTAAATTTCCCTTCATTCTACTCAGCACCGATGTATTTTCAACCCTATCTGACGGTTTGCAAACAAATAAATTTAAAGAAAAAGACACAATATATTCTGTACAAAAAATATATCGAGAAGTATCTACATTATACATATATAGTTTGAATTCGCAGAACGATCTCATTATAGCTTAACGTGACTTGGGAAGCTGCTGCTCTTTGTGCAACTTACCGCAGTAGGAACTTAACGATTGCAGCTTATATTTTGCAGGTTATATTTTCTATGTTCCCAAAATAGGCGCAGTAAAACTGCGAATGACAGTGGCTGTATGAAGCAAGTCGTGTGCAGCAGTGGCGTGTCACTCGCCCTAGCCGTTTCCTAGCTGCGCCAAATCCCCTGTTTCTATTTTGCATTTATTTAGGTAGGAATTGTGCACCTAGACTTCGATCTATCGATTTTGGTTAGGTACAACTGGCAATTAGTGAACCCACCTATTATTATGGAGCTTTCTAGCATACAATATGTAACTCGCAAATCCCTCACAACAAATAACGTTATACGATAATCCTATTTGCTATAGTTTTAACGGTACGTTTGTTAATTATTTATTTGGAACATAAAGTGGTATTCCCTCTGTTGCACTACAATGTAAAATATCGCCAACAAAACATATAAATCGGTGTCAAACTGGAATACCTGGATTAGGGTTTTCCGGAAAAGTGGATATCGGACAAAAATATTGCATATTATAAAATTATAATATACAAATAAAGTTCGAAGGTATTTAGGTTCATCTGTATAATACATTGAAAACATTGTAGTTACGAATTACGAGAATAAAAATAACATATACCTACTATGCGGCAGATGCAGCAATAATTTTGCTGAACTTGGATCTTAACAAAAATAGATATAAAAATGTACCCAGCAATCATTTGCAACTTTGACGGATGAAGTATTATTTCACTGAAGGCTGGCAATGTTTGTTTATAAACATGAACAAGATATTAAGTAATACTGGTTTAGCTGTCAAGAAATCATTACGGAAAGTTTTTTTATAGAAAATTTATTATTAATACTTTATTTCCAAAACGAGTTTTTTTTTTCGTTTTTCGGCAACATGGGGAAAATTACATTTAAAGAAAATATATAAATAATAACTACTTGGGGCATCAATACCATATTCATTTAATTTTTAATTGGATTTTACACCACAGAATAATCATTTCTGTCATTTCATTTTGACGTAACATTTTCTTTGAGGCAGGAGGAAGAGTTATTCTCCGAAAGCTCAGAAAACAAATTTTTTGAATTATATACGTTCAAAGTTTCGTTCATTTGCTGTTAAGAATTTATGCGTTTTCCTGGCAACTTGAAAAAATTGTCTTTTAATCTTCAGGTTCTGTGGAGAAAAACCCAATTAAAAATTAAATGGATCTGTTTGCACAAAGAAATTTCCGACAATTTCAATACCATATTTTACAAAGTGAAATATTTTTACAATATCGGCTGTATTATAAGAGCAAATATACGTTCTGGTGTTTGGTTTAACAATAATTTGTATTCGTTTAAAATCTAAAAACTAAGATGATATCATATATATTATATTCATGTTTTTAATTTGACTATTTCTCATATTAATTATTATTAACCTGTAAAACAATTTGAAAAATGTTTTTTCTACCGAGTAATATTACTTATTATAAAATTTAATAAATATAGATATATTTGTTTATAATGTCCGAATATTCAGAAAAAAACATATGCATATTGGTAGTGAAAATATTGCTTTGGCTCTTTTAAAGATCTTTTAGTAATTATTAATATTTATAATATCTATAAATTAAAAGATGAGAACCAATTTTAAAGCTGTGGGTCGTGGTCGATGATTCTTCCCAGACGTTTTTTTTTTTTTGTTATCAGTTAGATAAAGCTGCTCTCAGTTACGACTAGCGAAATAAATAAAATCGTAATAATAACTCCAGTTTTATTGTTGAAATACATAACCCCGCAAATTCGCTCTGAAAATCGATGGTTAAATATAAACAAACTTCATTTGAAACATTTTTGAACAATTACGATTTTTGTTGCGACTATATCGAATGGACCAAAAACGATTTTTGTTATTATAACTACATACATCGTAAATTCCTATAATCTCTCTAATCTATTGAACATAAGTAAACATAAAATCAATGAGCACAATCACAAAAACAGCCCAAAAGGCCAAATCAATTTATCACATCTTCCAAAGTCCAGAACACAATAAATAAGTTAACCATAAGATAACATTAATGAAATAGTTATTTATGTACCAAGGCCCTGAAGTTCAACTTTTTATTACTCATGTGGCATTTAGTTGCCGATGTCTCTGGCCGAGGCAAATAAACCACATGAGTCATAAAAAGTGCTTCAGTGCCGAGGTACGTATTATATTTTTTAAAAAGGAAAAAATGTTTTATTAGGCAAACCAATAATAATAAGGGATCACCCGTCCACGAACCGACTACGCGAGGCGTTGCTTGGCTTTGACGATCGTTCTACCTAGGTCAAGTATGACGAGGCACGGCGCTTCCCAAAAGAAACTTCAAACTGCTGCTTGTTGTGCGGCCTCCGTGAAAAATAGATTGATATTTAGACCTACTAAAATATTTATACTGAAAGATTGCGCTGCTAGAGGTATAACAATTTCGCAAGGTGTAAAAAAAGTTAAATGTTGGCCGGGTTTGAATATTTGGTCACTTTTGACAGGCGATTGCTCCGCGTCTGGCGTTTGATGTTTACACCTCGCCGGCTTACTTACTGAAAAAATCGTACATTAATGGGCTACTTCAGTGCCGATTTCTAAGCTTTTAGTGACAATAATTTTGAGACACTTCACTGACGATTTCAAGAAAAATTTACAGCTTTATTATTTATATATTATTTATTTATTGAAAGTGTTTATAGGGTAAAAATTTGCTTAGTACCGTCCTGCATTTGGCATAGTACACCTGTCGGTCCACATTTTCCTTCACAGATAACTTTCGGTAAGTACGCCGTATTAATCGCTTTCTTCCTTCTCCCCCTCTATTTCTGTGCTTAATTATACCTACACCAAAGTCTAGAGACTAAAGAATATAAGTCGGCTCACTTCTTTGTTCTCTCGGAGAAAACAACAATTTTTGCGACTGGTCGTAAATCAGCCTCGAACCGCTCTCAGCTACACTGTGTAATAGAGCGGGAGATAGTGACAGATTTTTGGACGTGATTTTACTCAGTGCGCCTTGCAAAGGGCATTATGTGGAACATATTCTCACAATAATAAGGTATGAATCAGAGAGTCATCCTGGGTTCTTCATATGAAAAACTGAGTTTTCAATTATTCGAAAAATATGCGTTTTGATATGATTTTAGTCAGGCTGCCATGTGTTTTATAATGAAGTTCAAAATAGAAAATTGCTCGGAAAACCATAGGCATACCGTTAGCGTGGGTCCAAAGGGCTATTATTGTCACGTGAACTTGTATTTTAATAACTAGTTTTTCCACGTTTCTGAACAGGCTGCCAAGGAGAAGTATGCAAGTGCTTGTTATGAAAATGCTGAAAAAAGGATGGCTTACCTTTTGCGCTTGTCCAAGTACTGTTTAAATTGAATGTTATTTAATAATTTAAACGATTTATTCGATGTAAAGTGTACTTGGATATGCGCAAACGGTATGCCATCTTTTCTTCTTGTTAAATAAGATATCAATCGCCGTACTCCGATGACGGCGGGCCGAGGGAGCGGGAGAGGGCAAGGGGGAAACGTTTGTTTACACAAGGCCGAGTGCGTCGACTTATAGTACCTATTCTCTAGACTATCTCTACACTTTGCCTACACTCAGGGTTTATATTAATGTTTTTTGATAAATATCTGCCTTTAATATTTCGCCCAATGCTATAAAAACATATATTTTATACAATATTTAATTGAGTTCGTCCCTGTACAGGCTGTCCCATTTTGGGTGGTTTTGGGTGTTTTTCTCAAAAATCTCGGTTATTATTAAAGCTAGAGGGTTGCGGTTTTCACGTCACTATACTACTTTTTTGAGAGAAATTTGGTGGACCAATCAGATTTTAGATAAGTCCGCGCATTGGCGCAGGACTGACATTTTCGAATTTTTGGAAACCTCTCTCCTGGCTACAACTTATAGATATATATCGACAAATTTAATCAACTATTTTTATAGATTTTTTGGCGTAGAATCGAATGGAATAATTATTTTTTTGGTAGTGTTAATAGTTTTTGAGATATGAACTATGGTTTCCATTTAAAAAAATATACCATGCATGCATACCATGATTTGTGCTGTATAGTCGCTTGTTTTTGAGCTCCGCTTTCTTTGCTTGCTGGGACAGTTATTCCAAGTTTTTAATTATTAAAAGTAGTTGTAGTGTAGAGTGCGGCTGTACTGACTGGTAATAAGAAGATATTTGAGCTGTTAAATCATAGGGAAGCCTTGATACATGATCTGTGCTATTTTCTCATCTGTTCACTGTAAAATATAGTCGTACCGCGTCGATATAGATTGGTAATAATGTCAAAAGGACGCAAGGCCGACGATACAATGGAGGACCTTATTAATAAGGTATGCACAAATTTTTCTGAAAAACTTGAGAAGAAGATCGATCATAAACTCGATGAACTAGAGAAACGGCTTGACCATAAACTGGAGAAGATAAGTGATATAACATAAAGTCAGTTGGAGGGTTAGCCAACGAGAACAAATCCAGAATTAAATCTCTTGAATTGAGATGTGATTCCCTGGAACAAGAAACGAAAAAATGCTCTCTTAGATTTGTGGGCATCGAGGAAACTAAAGGTGATGAAGATTTACTTAAGCTGATAATTAATATAATTCGAACTAAATTGAATGTGGCATGTACGCCAGCTGATATTGCAAATATTTATCGCATTGGCAAGCCGCAAGATTCAAGAGCTAAATCTCGTGCTATTCTGGTTCAATTTTTAAATTTTCTGAAGAAAGAAGAGGTCTATGGCGCCAAGAAGAGATTCAAAAATTCAAACGTTACAATTTACGAAGATCTTACTAAATCGAGATATGAAGTTCTTATAGAAGCTAAAAGAAAATTTGGCAAGAAACACGCATGGACTATTAATGGAAAGGTTTTCGCTTGGGACGTTAATTTACAAAAGAAAATACTGCTATCCGCATCGACAGAGGCTGAAGATTAATCGACGAAGAACACCTATGGTACTCGATAAATAACTGCGTTTTTTTTTTTTACTTGATAAGAATTTTTGTGTGGTTTCTTTTCCGCCTGGCGATAGTAAAGGTTTGCTTTATGTTTATGTTTAGATATGTATAATACGCCTGCCTTTTCTTATGGATAAAATATATTTCCTTTAAATAAAAAGTTCACTTTTCTAGACAATATGCTTGAATACTGAAAATACTGAATAATGTACTTAGTTCTTGGTTCTTTGACACTTTATGGAGCTTCAGAAGTAACGGCTAGATATAATTATTATGACACAACAAAATTATTTTTCATTTGCTCATTTTAATATACGCTCTTGTGGCACAGGCTTTGATTTGTTTGCTGATTTTTTAACTCAACAGTCGATAGACGTCATGGGGCTCTCAGAGACGTGGTTAAATAAAAATTTTTCAGATCAATCTCTACACATTCCTCATTATCAGCTGTTAAGAAATGACAGGGATTCCAGAGGAGGGGGGGTGGCTTTTTATATTAAAAGATCCATTAAATTTAAAAGATTGGAGGTCTCAGTTCAGGGAAACACTTGCTTGGAGCAACTTTGGATTTATGCGAAAGTCAATGGTAAGAAAGTTTGCTTTGCTACAATTTATAGACCTCCTAATGCCAATTTGTTACATAGTATCGATCAGCTTGAAAACTCGTTAATTGCATTTTTGCCAATGTGCGATTTAATTTTTTTGGGCGGAGACTTTAACATAGATATGTCTGTCAGTACCAACGCTACAAAATTATTTAATGGTCTGTTGAAAAAATATAATTTATACCAGATCGTTGATAATCCAACTCGTACATCAGGTAAAACAAGTACTCTTATAGATCTACTGATAACATCAAAAAAAGACGCAGTTCACAAAGTAGATGTTCTGAAAATGGACGACATCTCGGATCATTCATTAGTTTCATGTGATATTAAACTAAAAAAACAAAAAAATCCAACTTTTTTCCACACTTATCGTGATTTTTCTGACTTTGACTTTGATGATTTTTCTATGGAACTTCATTATACGAACTGGTCTGTTATTTATTCCTATAGAGATGCGAATGATATGGTTGATTTTATTAATGCAAATATAAATAGACTCTTTGATATTTATGCACCATATAAGAATGTAAGAATTTCAAAAGCTCCAGCACCTTGGCTGACTGATAATTTAAGACTAATAATGAAACTTCGAGACCAAGCGTTAACAAAATATAAGAAATATAAAACAGACCAATCCTGGCAACATTATAAAGAACTACGTAATTTTGTGAATCACTCAGTCAAACAAGAGAAAAAGGGCTATTTACGTTATAAATTTAATTCAGACCCAAAACAGTTTTGGAAAGCTCTTAAATATCTAAATATAGGTAAAAGTAAGCAATCAAATGATACAATAGAGGTTAGTCCTGACGAATTTAATAATTTTTTTATAAATAGTGCGCCAAATATCTTTCACGATGATAATCATAGTGACATTGTTGATAGGTACAATGATTCACTCTATAGCGATTCTTTGCAAAAATTTACCTTCACTCATGTGACGGGGGATAAAGTGAATAAAATTCTGGCGTCGCTAAAAAGTCACGCTTCTGGTTCAGATGGTATTAATTTAAAAATGTTGTCACTGTTGTTCCCAGAACTTACCGAGTACATCACATTTATAATAAACTTTTGTCTTGAATCTGGAGTTTTTCCGAAAGCATGGAAATTTTCGAATGTAATTCCTTTGCCCAAGGTAGGAACTCCCTCCGAGAAGTCTCACTATAGACCAGTTAGTGTGCTGCCTACATTATCTAAAGTATTGGAGAAGGTAGTAGCCGAGCAATTGAACCAGTACCTAAATAAAAATGATATACTACCTACTTCACAGTCGGGATTTCGTTCGGGTTTTAGTACAACTACAGCCTTATTGAAACTTACAGATGACATATTTTCTGCAAATGATAATGGTATGCATACTTGTCTTGTGATGCTTGATTTCAGTAAAGCTTTCGATACCCTTAATCATGAATTACTTTGCAGAAAGTTGTCTTATTTTGGGGTGAGTGGGTTGGCTGGAAAGTTTTTTACGAGTTATCTTCGAGGTCGTTTTCAAAGAGTAACTATTGGCAAGAGCTATTCTGAGTATTTACCGGTAACCAGAGGAGTTCCCCAGGGAAGTGTCTTAGGACCTCTTCTTTATATAATCTACACTGCAGATTTCCATCTTTACCTTAAATTTTGCTCTATGCATATGTTTGCCGACGATTCGCAGATTTATTGTTCGTTTAAAGAAGAAGAGGTTCAGCGTGCCACAATACAAATAAATGAAGATCTGAGTACTCTGGAAAAAGTAACCAAAGCACATCATCTCTCTTTGAATGACACAAAATCGGAAGTCATGTTATTTGGAAAGAACAGGAACCGCGTATTAGATAATCAAAGCTTCGTCATCAGTATTAAGGGTAACCGCCTACAATTTACAGATTCGTGTAAAAATTTAGGGCTTTTCCTGGATAACGATTTGCGATTTACTTACCATGTTAATCAAATTGTCAAGAAATGTTTTATTATGCTTAAGCAACTTTACATGAACAAATTTTATTTGGACACTACTATTAAGCTGAGGTTATGCGATGTTCTTGTTGTATCCTGTATTTCTTATTGCAGTCTTGTTTATTGGCCCGCACTGACGGAGACAAATAGGAGGAGCCTTCAGAAAATACAAAACGCGTGCCTAAGATTTTCATATAATCTGCGCAAGTATGACCATATATCGGATAAGTTCAGAGAATCACATTGGTTAAACTTGGACGAGAGATTTCAAGTTCAAATGGCATGTCTAATTTTTAAAATAGAGAAGTTTAAAATACCTTTGTATCTATTCAGCAAGTTAACGAAATGTGCAGATATTCGCACTCATCCAAGTCGACACCCCTCTCTTTATGTAGTTCCTAAACATTCAACATCTCAATATCAGCAATCTTTCTCATATGTCGCTGTAAAAATTTTTAATAATTTACCCCAGAGTCTTAAATCTACGTGTTCTTTGAGCACCTTTAAAATGAAAATTAAAGCGTTTTTGAGAAATAATCGTCATTAGCCTGTGTGCATTTGAGCACGGAAAAAAATTTTGTATATGATTTTGCATTTATTTTGTAGTTATTTCTTAATTATGTATATTCTGTTCGTAGGTATTAGTTTACATGTCATGGTTATTATGAGATTTTTTTTTATAAGTATTTTGCACAGATGGTTGCGTGGAAGAGCATTTGTATGAACGCCGCCATCATTGAAAATGTATTTGTCACTATGCTTATACCAATGAATAAAGACACTATTATTATTATTATTATTATTATATAACTTTGGTTCATATCTCAAAAACTATTAAGGCTACCAAAAAACGAATTATTCCATTCGATTCTACGCCAAAAAATCTATAAAAATAGTTGATTAAATTTGTCGATATATATAAGTTGTAGCCAGGAGAGAGGTTTCCAAAAAATCGAAAATTTCAGTCCTGCGCCAATGCGCGAAAACTATAAAACTTATCTAAAATCTGATTGGTCTACCAAATTCCTCTCAAAAAAGTAGTACAGTGACGTGACAACCGCAACCCTCTAGCTTTAATAATAACCGAGATTTTTGAGAAAAACACCCAAAAACACCCAAAATGGGACACCCTGTACAAAATGGCGGAATCGTAAACAACAGCTGATCCTGCAACTAAATGGTAAAAGGCTACATACACCTGAAATAGTTAACTCCGAGTCTACGATTCTTATTCCAGACAGGGAAATCACACATGAGGCTGGCATTTTGCAAAATAATAAGAATTTTCTTAGGAAATGATGAACCGATGATCCTTTGTTTTAACAAATAACTCTAGGTACGTCGAAAGACGTCTTCATAAACCACCAATTCCCTTCTCCCCTTCTATATCTGTGTAATTAAGATTAAGGGACCAGACCCAAAGACACACATATTTTTATTTTAAAAAAATAGGATTTTGTAAATTTAATTACCGCTTTTAATATACTCGATGATATTAAATGCTCTGTTCATTCATAAAATATCTGTATTCTAGATATTTATATTACTAAATTTAATTAAACGAATTTAATGAACGCAGTAAAAATCAGATGATTAAATATGAAACTTTGTATATTACTGTTTGTAATATAAAAATATATTAGCTGATATTGACGGATGCTATAAAATTAAAAATAAATTGTACTACATTTTAACATATTTTCGCTTAAATACGCATTTTTGTATGTTATCTGACAAACAAGGCTTGGATGCTGGTTTGAGATACTAAACCTATAACATAATTTCAAAAATGGCACACACAATTTAGCATCAGTGATCTACTAACAACAACACCTATAGCACTGATATATTTTCCAGAAAGGATGTTTTCCCGTTTTCCGGCGACGCACCACACCGAATTAATGAAAGATTTACGCCCCGATGACAAACAAATATCCCGCGGGTGCCAAATAAATTCCGCCGAAAGTACGAAGGGTGGAAAATCACGAGTTATGCGTTCGGCTCTCTGTTTTTGGGAGATTTGTAACGAATAAAGTAAACGGCACGCGATTTGTCTTCGCCGCGCCGCAGAGAACAAACGAATCGATATCAGACGTCCGCGCGCCGCTTTGTGCCGTTGAAACGTATGTCCGCGAATCATAAAGGTCGCAGACCCGGAAAAAGAAAAAGGACGCTCTCGATGGAACTGTGCGCCTGGCTAATGGGCGTGCAGTGCACGGTTCGCCCTGAAAGGCAATTTATTTGTAGTATAGAAGGAGTTTAGAGAGAAACTGACAGCGAAACATGAGTAACAAATAAATGCTGAACATGCCCCCATAGGTGGGTTGAAACCATTGAAATGACAAGTAGATGGAAGGAGTGTAGAGAGAGAAACTGGCAGCCAAACTTGAGTAAGTGAAATAGAAAATAAATCAGCTGATTCCGGCAAAAACCACATAACACAAAAGAGATGTTTGTCCTAACTTTCCATTTTTGTGTCCTGTGCTTCAAACGAGTTCCGTTGTCAAACGTCATTTTAATTTTCCTTCTGTCCCAAGTCCCAATACGAATAGGAGTAATTATTGTATTATTTATATTTGATTTGAGTTCGTGTCGTGGTGGCAGTTTCGTATAAAACTGCGTTGAGTTTTCTTAGTTGGTATTTGGTTTAATACTATATTTTTAGATCGGAGAGAAAATTTAATTTAGCTATGCGGCTATATTCTTTCTGTTTAAGTTGTAAATTACAAAAAAGAGGGTCAACTCCTGTTGTGTATTTGGATGTACCAAACGGGGCGGAAAGAATAAGAATAGTGGGGTTTCTTTCATTCGTAAGTCTTAAAAATCTTTGCTAATAACTTTGCAGTTTTCCAAGAGATAAGGTGATATTTTTTAGAAAAAAGGAAAAATTTTGTACTGTCTACAAGTATTTACTTGCATTTGTAGTCAACAATTTATTGAGAACAATTTCATAGAGAATTTTGGGCAGTGCAAACTTAAAAAGTATGTAATTACTATAGTTTTTTATTTTCCAAGTCATGATAGAAACTATCAAGGGAAAAACTGGCAAAATATTGTGCTTCTGAACCTAGCTCTTCGTAGTCGAAGATGGAATTAATCTTGAGGTTCTGGTCCCTTTGTTAGATGCCTAAACAATATAAAATATATATAAAAATATGTAAAAGCTACCTGTCTTACATGCTTTTCCTATTAAATTGAATTTAAAAATTAATAAATCAAATATTATAAGTAATTAAAGTTGAAAATGTATGCCTTATCCTAGATATTTTGTCGTTTTGTTATTTTAAAATAAACTTTTATTTTTTGATTTGTATTTTATTTGTCTCAATTTACAGATCATACAATAAAGAGAATTACGGAACATGCCCATTAAATTCGCCCATTAATATGCAACATCCCTATATACCTCCTTTGCCTGAATCAGCTGACACGTTCATTAGGCGTCCTTGTCTTACTTATTGCCATTTGAAACCTATCTCTCTCTAGAGTTGGCTGCCCCTAGCAACAATGAAAGTGGTACCTGTGCGACTTCCATTGTACTTATCAATTCGATGGTTGAAACATACCTACGTAAAGTAAGTAGGGGAACGGAAGGTAAAACGGACCCTGCAGGTAAAATGGTCCATTTATTTATTTCGTATGGCTAACGCGCCTTCTGATAGTGTACAGTGAAACCTCTCCTAGCGGACACATCTCTTGAACGGACATCTCTCTTGAGCGGACATTTTTTCTAGAACCAAACACAGGCATACGTTACATCATGTAAAGAGGTCTCCCACGAGCGGACTCTCTATTGAACGGACACGGACAGTGTAATTTTCCCAGGAATAGATTAAAGACTCTCATATGCGGACGCGAAACTCTAATGAACGGACCTATTTAATTCGGGAACATATTCAGAGCTGTACTTTCAGCCTGTGTGTGGAATAAAGTTGGTGTAATATACAATTCATATTAAAGGATAAAGGTGGAATGATACCCCTACTCAATATAGTGCAAGAAAATTATACATGGAGAAAAAAAAATTCTTATCAGGTAGATATTTTCAGGGTTGGTTGTGGGTAGCGTCCTGAGTATAACCTCAAAAAAATCACCATCGAAGTCGTGTTACGAGTTACGAACCCCGCAATAGGGGTGGTTTTGCAAACATATTTTTTGCAATTTTTTTTTCTTATGGTATTACATTCTCTACAACTTTCCTTTATGAAGTTTTTTTTAACTTCAATACTTCACGAGATATAGGTAAAAGATCACCACTAGCTAGCTAAAGTGCTTTATAAGGGTGAAAAAAAATTCTTTAAAACAAGCTGATTTTTTCAGGGTTAACTGGGGGTGCACTCCTAAGTACTTATACAAAAGATTACACGCAAGTCAGCTTGTTTTAAAGAATTTTTTTTCACCCTTATAAAGCACTTTAGATAGTGGTGATCTTTTACCTATATCTCATGAAGTATTGAAGTTAAAAAAAAACTTCATAAGGGAAAGTTGTAGAGAATGTAATAATATACACATAGGAAAAAAAATTGCAAAAAAAATGTTTGCAAAACCACCCCTATTGCGGGGTTCGTAACTCGTAACATGACTTCGATGGTGATTTTTTGGGGTTATACTCAGGATGCTACCCACAACCAACCCTGAAAATATCTACCTGAAAAGTTTTTTTTTGTTCATGTATAATTTTCTTGAACTATTCATATAAAAACATACTTTGTCATTATTTCGGTGAATTCTTTCAGTCAGCTTTTCCCATAAGCGTTCATAAGTTTTCATGTGAAATGTGTTCAAATTGGGCACTTTTAACCAGGTCCGTTTTACCTTCATAGAGGTGCCGTTTTGCCTTAGGACGCAGGCAAAATGGACCAAGCGAGTTATTTTTTCTTTCATTTTCTTTGTTTGGTGAGGTTAACTTTTAGCAAATTTGAGGTATAGGCAGCGTCCCTAGACTTTGGTATAGGTACAGAAGAGAATATTATGTTATGTTATCAAAGACTTAATTTGATTTTGCAAATAAAGTTCATATAGTTTGAAAAACTGACCAACTTTCTTAAAGGTGCCATTTTACCTTCCGTTCCCCTACCATTCACGTCATATTCTCCTACTCCACTTCGAGAATGGACTATTCCCTCCGCCAACAAATAAATCGTCACCACCACATAACACAGAAATAGGCAAAATATGTTTTGGGGGCAAAACTTCAGATTCCTCCTTTGTAGTGTATCAGTCGCAAACATATGTATAGACGTCTGTAGTCACTGCGGTTTTCCATTTATTGTGCGATATTCCCTTAGTATTCATTCTTTAAAATACAATATAGTTTTGTGTCATTTTTTTTTCAGTAAGTGTTTAGTTCAAATAAAAGATACACAAGAAATTGAACTTGATAGTATTTAGAATTGTTGTGTTTTTCAGCGAACTACAGTTTTAGGTTTTAGGTATCTGTATAGTTTTCTTATTCAAAATGCCGGTGGAAAACATTCACATGAAATTCGACCATTATGCGACATCCTTTATAATCCTTTGTAATAAGTCACGTGACAAGTACAAATGCATTGTCCGACTTTGTCTTACTTATTGTTAATTGGAAACCTAGGTATCCCTCTCTAGAATTGGCTGCCCAAAATGCAGTAAATTTGTTTCTTATACGACTTCCGTACTACGGGACAGTTTTTAAAGTCATCACAAATAATATGTGATGGAATCCATACAATGTGATTGGGTCGTTCAAAAATGTCTGCACTTGTGATAGGCTTGATGGATTCCATCGCATATTTGTGTTGACTTTAAAAACTCCCCCTACTTATTAATTCGATGGTTTAAACCGACTTCAAAGAGGAACGCTATGTTTGTATGTTCGTATTATCATAATTATTATGCTGCTTGTTGTAAGTTGTAGGTACATTATCTTAACACATGTAAACCAATCAAAAATATAAAGGGAAACAACAGTTGTCAAATATTACAGTTCATTGGTGCCAAAATAAAATGTCGACATCAACGTCAGTTTATAGGAAGGTTAGGACATTCCCCCACTCTTATAAACAAAACCATTACACCGGCAACATCGCGCGACGGTGCCGCTCTCACCAGCTGGCCGTCAGCTTGATACCAGTGGCGTATCAAAAGGTACAACACAGGTATTGAAAACCGAAAACAAAGTAAAAACACGGACATAAAACAAAACTGCGATGCACCAACGTACTTCATAAAGTTCCGTTAGTTCATTGCACAAACATTAAAATGAAGAAATAGCTGAAAACAGCCAAAACAACATAAATATACGCCATAAACAAAGAACATGCCAAACAAGTCTGTGCGCGCCTAAGGCTGGAAGAGCCAAATGTTTAGGGAGTTACTAGATTCAATTCACGTCTAAATGCTACCAACATAAATTCGGTCTTTCTTCCCCTTGCCGCTTTCACCCCCCCCCTTCTCTGTCAAGTCGTTTAATGTCTTAACCTTCCTATAAACTAACCTTGATCGACATCTATTTTTGAAATAGTTGTCAACATGATGAATTTTGCATTGTGTTTTAATTCATTTTTCTTCAATAATGCGGCAACAGTCTACTTCAGCTTCAGCACCAAGGAGCAGTCAAGTCGATATCGATAGTATTGTCCTACAATATAATGCGGCTATCAACCTATAGTTGTTTAGTTCTGTTTCTTGAACAATCTCCGGCATGATTTTGTGAAAATAGCCAAATTCGTACTTGATCTATAAAATCTCATTATTTGGCTTTCAAGCAAGACTTGGAATTTAGTTTTTTAATCATATATTTTTTTATTGAAAGTTGCATAATACATTATTATTAAATATTTACCAAGTTCTTCTATATCAAAATTTATTTTTACATGTTAATAGAAACAAAGTACAAACTCATAAATATGAATGCCATCGCCATCTGCAAAAAAATTTGTGTAAATAAATGAAAAATATTATACGCCAGTTGGCCGTATTTGTAGTTGTACTGTTTGAATATTGCATGCATTATTAAAAACTGCGTAGACGCTTGTACAGGAGTATTGATTAAACTGTTTAATCAATAGAACGCGAATCGAGTCAGGGTGGAGCGTTTACGTAGGAAACGATATTTTTAAAACCCTTCCGTGACACCAGGGCTTTGTTTGATTACCCTAAATATGTCATTGTTCTACGTTCCCGGGTTTCTTTGAAACGTATCACTTTTCACAAGCTTTATTTAATGGTTTTCCCGAAGGTAGCACTGCAGATGAAAGTTTAACTTATGATTTTTCACTTCTCCCTTTAAAAGGCTCCCGTATAAAGCGTACGTCAAGAAAAATTTTATTTATAGCCGGAAGTAACTTCCAAAGGAGTTTTGTTTGTCGGGCGCCATAAATCATCACTTAGCTCAATCGCGCGGGAAAACGCAAACCTTTTATTCGAACTATTTCGCACTTTTGGGGCAAAAAGCTCAACTTGCTATTATGGAATATATTTTTTATTATACTTCTTTGAAAACACCTTATTTTCATCTGTTTTAGCAATAATGAAAGATGGGGTTTTTCGGGCTAGCGCACGGAAACAGCGCATGGAAAAACTTTCCGTGCGCTGAATAAAAATACCGAATATATGGCTTTAAAATAGAAATACACAGCAAAGTAAACTAAATTTAAGAAACTCTATATGCTCTCTAATATTTAACATGTACCTATTTTGTATTTTAATTCGTAAGTGTTTCAACATTTAGATACATTTCTGTAATATTTTTGACGTTTTATTCACCTTATCTGACAATAACTAATTTACAACAAAGCACTTTTGAAATAATTTGAGAGTAACCATGGAAATACATCATACATATCTACCAAACACGTTATTGTCTGCATTGTTTATTTTTTGTCAATTAGATGTATTATAATATGCCGATAAAATGTTTTAAGTTTCCGTTTTCAAAGAAGTATAATAAAAAATATCGTTCATTACACGTCCAGAAATAGATTTTTTTCAGACTCGTAATGAAATATACTATTAGTGCTCTAAAAGAGCAAATTATTAAAACCATAATATATTTATTACTTTATACTCCTTAGGACCCACATGATAAAGGATGTTTTCGTTTTAAATTGACACACTTTGGGAAGCAATAGAATTTTGAAAAATAAAGAAACTTTGGGGCCGCCGTGGCGACGGTCGCAGCATTGCTAACTGTTTAGACTGCACGTTTTTCAGCCTTCGATCGACCTTGGTTTCAATCGAGGTCGAGGCAGACTGCATGCACATGTCTTTATAGAGAAACACTCACTGCTGTCCTAGTTCTATCGAAAAAGTCGACCCTAGGCAATGGTAATTGCCCTCCTCCCCCACACAAGCATTCGGTTGCTTCTGGGGTACTCCTAGTTTGCAGTATAGTGAGGGTGAGAATTATTATTATTATTGTTCTCATATAAGTTAAAGATTGTCAAACTAAAAATATGGTACACTTATCACTTATTACTGGTACAGGGTGTCCCATTTTGGGTGTTTGTCTCAAAAATCTCGGTTATTATTAAAGCTAGAGGGTTGCGGTATTCACGTCACTGTACTACTTTTTTGATAGGAATTTGGTGGACCAATCAGATTTTAGATAAGTTTTATAGTTTCCGCGCATTGGTGCAGGACTGAAATTTTCGATTTTTTGGAAACCTCTCTCCTGGCTACAACTTATATATATCGACAAATTTAATCAACTATTTTTATAGATTTTTTGGCATAGAATCGAATGGAATAATTAGTTTTTTGGTAGCGTTAATAGTTTTTGAGATATGAACCAAAGTTATATGCTTTTTTAAATGGAAACCATAGTTCATATCTCAAAAACTATTAACGCTACCAAAAATTATTCCATTCGATTCTACGCCAAAAAATCTATGATTAAATTTGTCGATATATATAAGTTGTAGCCAGGAGAGAGGTTTCCAAAAAATCGAAAATTTCAGTCCTGCGCCACTGCGCGGAAACTATAAAACTTATCTAAAATCTGATTGGTCCACCAAATTCCTCTCAAAAAAGTAATGACGTGAAATCCGCAACCCTCTAGCTTTAATAATTTTTGAGAAAAACTCCCAAAAACACCCAAAATTGGACACCCTGTACAGGTTGGCACAAAATGGTAAAGTATCCGTCTGATTGCAAAAACCAGTTGCGAACATATATGTGTAATTAGTGATGCTAATTTAAGAAAACAGTAGTCCAGCGATGCCCATTACTAAAAACAAAAAAATGACGAAAATTTTTGGACGGAACTAAAAATTTCAAAGAGTTCAAAATGTCCTAAACGCAGAATATACAACACGGATTTTTTTCGTTAATTTAAACTGAATATTTGAAAATTTTCAGCCTATACGCCCTATGCGGCGCAATTTTTTAACACAAAAATTCAGTTCAATTTTTTTAAATTTGTGACACCCTCCCAACGAGAAAGTACTTATAGCTGCGAACCCCCCCCTATAGAGGGTAAAATCCACAAACCGACCTTTCTAAAGCCCCACAGGTATAGTGTAATTTTTGTAAAAAAATTTTTTTTTATCATTAAACATTAGAGAAATAATAGGGTAAATGGTGTATTTAGCTAAATACATAGTGAAAAGCTGTAGTATAACGAGGTAATATTAAAACCTCGATCAAAACATAAAAAAAACTATTAAAACCTCGATCAAAACATAAAAAAAACGCAGGCGGTTATTGTGATATGATAAGTTTAATTTTCTCAATATCGAAAGATTTCCTAAATCGGAAATAAAAACTCATACCTCATATAAACTTATCCTCTCTTTACCGACGGCAAAAAATGGCGAACTTGTTATGTTAGACGCGGAATATCGCCCCGAATTAGTTCCTCTCTCTCTGGCGGAATACAATTTTTCCGTTTTTATTGCCCCATTGTCCAAATTTATCTCCGCCGATGCTTTTGTGTTGACGTGACTACATCTGAAAGCGGACGGGCCGCCGGCCGTTAAAATACGTCGAAATGACGGAAAGAGCACGGCGGAAAAAGTAAAAACAACGGAAGATGAGTGGAATAGACGTGGGACTAGTGGGCTGCAGCAGCTGATGAGAGGAAGACTGTCAACGATCGGCGAATATCTACAATTCTACAATGTGTCCACGGCAAAGCGATATTACGAGTATAGGTGTATATGACATTTTTTTTTGCTTCGCCCAAAAACTATTTTTAGTATCTTGGACTTTTATAGAGGGCGCTGTTAGCAGCTTAAAAATCAAAATCGCATCAGGTAAAGTGCCTTTTCTGTGCGAAATATTGAAAAATTTTATTAGAAAAACTTGCTCAGAATTAAAAAATATGACGTTGTCTCAAATTACAGAACTAAATATATTTTTTTTTATTTAGGTATATATATTTTTTAATATTATAAATGTAATCAATGATTTAAATTTAGTTATTTTACCCATGTTCCCCCATTTTCAGCAGCACACATCACACAAACACGGATCACTATTATTTTTGTTTCCATGGCATACTCTTCTTAAAACATTAAAATTACAAATAATGCTATAAATTCAATTGACCCTCAAGCCAATTAAAATAGCTACAAAGAATTTAAGAACAGAGTTGAGATGTGTGCTGAAAATGGAGGAACATGGGTAGAATAAATAAATTTAAATTATGATTACATTTATAATATTAAAAAATATATATAAATAAAAAAAAATTATTTAGTTCTGTAATTTGATACAACGTCATATTTTTTGATTCTGAGCAAGTTTTTCTAATAAAATGTTTCATTATTTCGCACAGGAAAGGCACTTTACATGATGCCAATTTTACATGATGACTATTTTGAAGCTTCTACTAGCGCCCTCTATAAATTTTTAAAGTCCAAAATACTAAAAATAATTTTTGGGTGAAGCAAGAGCAGAATACAAAAAATTATGTTTGTAATGCAAAAAAATGTCATATACACCTATCAAAACCGCTTTGAAGTGGACACATTGTATATTCAGGGGTAATATGTGGTGTGCCTATTATCGATAATACTTTTCGTTAATTTTACGAATTATAATCAAAAAGCTGAAAAAAACACGACTGCGCAGCAAGAGTGGTATTTTCCTAGATCAGGGAAAGAATATATTATCTTGTAGAAACTGCATCAAGTATCAAGTGCGGCTTACCGTTCACCTTGGAAACAACTAAATTTATTGGATCAAAAGTCCATGCGCTTTTTGTAGTTTTAATGGCCTTAAGAACCCTATAGCGAATTATTGCATTGCTAAGGATTACACGTACCGAGAATGCTTTAAGTGCGGTCGTCTTTCATTGCGACCCGTACACTGCGCCTCAATCTCAACCGCTTTCAAAGGAATAAATTCACCTTGGGAATTAACCTCAACATCTGAAATTAACCGTCACTGAGAATTAGAATTTTCGCGACGATAATTTTAGTAGGTATTCCTTCTACAATGACAAAATTGTGATGTTTCAATAGCAACATTTTTAGTCTACAATACGGAAAATGCGTTAATCCTGTGATGCCATACATCAACCAGAGCATCGATTATTTTTATTTCTACTTGTGAATGCAGTTTCCTATACAGTGACCGGCAGAAAGTTGGACACAAATGGAAAACTTTTTTATTATTAATTTCTTTTTAGAAAATTTTATTCTTGATAAAAGTTGATGCATCATTTCAAACTCAAAACGCATATATCAAAATTTAAATATCTCTTTTTGGATACGAGGTAGATTCAAAAATGTCAAAATAACTCAAGAGTAAAGTAGCCTTATTTTTTAAAATACGGTAAAAAGTTACTTACAAAAGTTGTTTGGAATCAAAGGTGGATGTCAGATTTAAAGTCACAGCCACCTAGTAAAAAAAAGAAATTTTACTTTTTTGTATTTTTTTTCAACCACCCTGTGTATTACAAAAAAACAAAATACCGCAAGCGCAACTTATCATCGGATAACACATGAATTTGCTACTAAATTTTAATTTTGTTCAATTAGCAGCTAGAAATTTAAATTAATCGAACTCCGAGTTTAAAAATATTAAATTTTTGTGTCCAACTTTCTGCCGGTCCCTGTATAAATAGAAGTAACATTCCTTCTAGGGGCTACTGTTTGGTTTGCATTATTTGGATTTGGTAATTTATCAAGACAGTTTCCTCTAAACTGGGGCATCTTACATCTTACCTTAACGTCATCTGACGGTTTATCTTCGTAGTTTACCACCAGTCACACTCAGGTCCGTTTTTATTAGAAATTAATTATTGCCCTGATGTCCGTAAGTTTCGCTTACTGCTTACGGCCCTGAGATGAGAGAGAGAAAGAGCAGTCCGACCGCCGTTACCCTTTTACCTCCCGATCCGACTGAAATACTCGTACATGCAAGACGCGGTTCATCTATAGAGTCCAGTCGGCGGGAGATTATGGCGAAGGCGACGGGAACGGAGAGCCTTTCAGCCGCCATGTGACCCATATATATGGTTATGGATATTCGGTGCTATTATTACGATGGATCGACTGGGCCACGATTAGGTTGATTTAAAAAAAATACATATTGAACCATCCAAGTGTCATTTTTATTTGCACAAAGTTCAAAGAAAACATAATACTTTACCCTCAACCCTAGAGAATGCCTTCTTGCAAAAAGCATAAAATATAACTAACAAACAATGGGTCCTTCAGTTGTGACGCAGCATAGTTTTCGTTGTTTCCATTATACGCGGCAATTCTCTCGGTTTTTACGTTCGGCATTGTGAATCAGCACAGAGGCGTAGTTAGTGTGAAGTTCACAAATCTTGTAGAAATAAAAATAAGACCCAAATATAAAGGAAGTTTGCAAATGATATTTTATAATGGATCGAGATCGATGGCCAAGAAAGGAAACTTTTAGGTAAGGAAAAATATCGTGCCAGTTATCGTTTTTTTACAAGCTTGTCCTGTTAGTATATGTATGTGTGTGTATGTATGTATGTATGTATGTATGTATGTATGTATGTATGTATGTATGTATGTATGTATGTATGTATGCATGCACCTTTTGTTCTGGTGATAATACAATATGCAATACTCAATATTGAAATATATTCTTTCAAAAAGGCTGTCGCCACAAGATGGCTAATGATGTATTTTTTGTCAACCCCCTTAATATGGTTATGGAATGAAAGGGCTTGAAGAGTATTAAACGATGAAGTTAGTGATATCACACTAAATTCAATATGGCCGCCACTCCAAGATGGCAGATTACATTTTTTTTCAACTCCCTTATTATGGGTATCAAATGAAAGGGCTTGAAGAGTAGAAAACGATAGTGTTAGTGACATCACATTAAATTCAATATGGCGGCCGCCCGAATATGGCGGATTTGGTAGGTACCTATTTATGCACAACCTACTTGACATGGGTATCAAATGAAACGGTTTGATAAGTACAAATAATAAGGTAAGTGTCGTCATACAAAATCCAATATAGCGGATGCCCCAAGATGGCGGACTAAATTTCTTTACCACCCTCCTGATATGGAAATCAAATAGGTACTAAAAAGCACAAAATAAAGTAAAAGGTAAAAAAAACCTTTTTAAAAACAAGCTTTTATTTAAGCCATGTACTAAAACGAATAAAATAAAAAAATATATAAAAAAACTTTTTAAAAACAAGCTTTTTAAGCCATGTCGCGTGAATTGTAAAGAAAATAGGTACATACTTTGGCAAGTAGGCACTTGCTTACCGACCAATCACCGTGCAATAAAATTAATTGGTACCTACTTTTATGAATATTTCGCGTAAGAAAAACTTGTCGCAATTTGGCATTGAATTATCTTAACGAAAACTAGACTTATTTTATACGTTTTAGTACATGTCTTAAAAAGCTTGTTTTGAAAAAGGATTTTTTAGTCTCTATTTGTTGCCATCGCTTCGCATTACTATTCAAAACGTCCCCAAATCCCATTTGAAGGTACCTAAAGTTCGGTTTTTCTATGCGCTCTCCAGCTACATGAACTTGTTGGATTTTGTTTCCTAATCTGTCGTTTTTCTGTCGGTTTGGTGTGGATCGCGATCGGAATGTCCACCATTTGAAGGAAAAACTGGGAGCTGCGCCACTGCCTCTATGTTATTACTCCGTATTCCCGGGAATCCTTTGTTTGATTGCAGCGCCTTCCCCATTATTAAATAAATATTCATGGACAGATGGCAATAATGAGCGGCGCTTTACTGCGGAAACGAGAAAATATATATTTCAATGTTTCCGAATGTAGGTATAGGTATCCTTCTGTCAGGGAAACGGAATGAACCACATTAACGAACAGCTTGTGGTAGATTAAATTGGAAAAATGAAACTATTTTTATATCCCACACGTTCACACAAAATTTAATTTCCTGTACGTCCGCGACGTTTATGTAATAAACGGTTAAATTTTAATTATAATTGGACCAATTATAGGCTTAATTTGATACCATTTTTATTTTCGGGTAAAATATTGGGTGTAGGTAGAAATAGGTCCCTTTCACATAATCAAAATATCATATTTCCTATTAATAAAAAAAAGCAGTAATTCTAAGAAACGACTATTGTTTTTGAAAAATAAACAATTTCAATTTTTTATTAAGCAAGCAAACTTGTTGCAGTACACATTACAAATGTATGCATTACATTACAATCTGTATCCAATTTGTATCCAATGAGAACATCCCTTGTTGCCGCGATATACCATATTCTTTTAGGCGGGGAAATCAATTTAATGCCGGCGTTTCCGCCAACGTTCAAAGTTGCCGGCTCTCTGTTTTTAAACGATAAAATCAAATCGATGTTTTCTCAATTCTGCTTGTAGAAACACGGCAACTACGCAATATTTAAGCCAATCATTGCTCTAAATCCATGACATCATGGCCCTAGGAGAATTTAAATTATTATTTTTTAGACATTTCCCGACCGAAAAAATCGGGAAAGAAATCATGAAAATGCCCTATCACTAATACAATTTTTGTGGCCTAGTTAAATATACATTCAGTGAATGCATATAGCAGAGGACGAGCAAATTAAACATTACGCATAAAATTAACTTTATGTGCGTTTTAAATTTTAATAGACACTGTAAATTTATGATGGAATTTGTCGTCGTCGTAACAACAAACAAGGTGTAGATACCTAGTAGATGACCACGAATTTATCAAGTGCCGCAGGCGTACGTCTACCTTTGCAAGTGTAGGCATTGAAATGCCAAAATGATGAAACAAGGAATAAATTTAAATATTCAGTAGCGAACAGCATACGAATTACTGGTTGGTTACAATAAAATAAAACAAACAGACCATTTTCGGATAAGTTGGCCTGTAGTGGTTTCGTGTAGGTAATTTTTTTCGCGGTACTGCCTATACTGTCACCAAAGATCATAATATCATGATTCAAGATCTTTAATATCACTCAGTGTTAGTATGATTAGACAAAATATAATTATTGATACAAATGGAGACTGAATTTACAAAGAGACATTTTTATAGTCAAAATGAAGTGAAGCTTGTTGCTTACGTAGGAAAAGTTAAATTTAACTGGGAATTTTCTATATGCCTGGCCAGTGCATTTTTTTTAAAGCACTTAAAACGACTATACTAAAATCAAGTAACTCTTAAACCGGACGTAAATAAAACCACGTCGATGACGTTCCACGAAATAAGGCGATTGGTGAATGTCAATAGGCCATAAAATATCAGCGCGTCTGGGAACAGCGATGTACTCGATCGCAAAAGCATATTTATGCGGTTTTATCTTGTTGTTTTCAGCTATTTAGACACTGCCACAAATAATTCTATCGATGTTTTGACTCATTTTAATAAGCCAATAATTTTTTTCCGAAATAACAATTGTAAAAACAATTGTAAAAGTAAAATTAAATAAAGGTCGTGCCTCAGTGCGGCTCTGGCGAAAATCTCAACGCACACGTTCTTGTTAACAAACGCCTGAAAGGCGCTTGTTATGGCCCTTGCCTCTAGCTAGTCCGGGCTGTCTTGGCAACACTCTACAGGACGCAGTTTTCGATTTTTCGAGCCCAAATTTCGCGTACGTCCGCGGGAGTACATGAGGAAGAAGACTATTGAAAAGCGTCCGGATTAAAAGAGCCGTTCGGCCCCCCGGAATTTTTTTTCCGACTTTTTTAGACTATTTTGGAAAGAAAGGGCCCGAGAACACCCTGTATATTCATCGTGGCCGAGGCGCACGCGCTGGATAATATATCGATTAGTTAGAATTCAGAAACAAAATGGTGGTAATCAGCTGTCGTTTGGTTTTGGTGTGGACAATTTCCAAATTTCCAACATTCGTAGTGGTTTGTGAGTTTGGGAGCTCAGAAACCCATCTGTTATTCCATGGGTAAGTTTTCCAGGTACGGGCGCACTGTAGGTTAGGTATGTATGTATGTAGGTTTTTATGTAAAATTTCGGTTTTAGAAAACGCCACGGGAGAGATCCACTTAATAAGTGCCTTTCTTGGAAAATCAGGCTTGAGAAACTCAGAAACCCGTGTTAGAACGAACTTATGGCCGTGCCCTTGTCCCTCTAGTGGTGATCTGGCGCTTTCCGGCTTAACAGGAATAATGGAAAACTGAGTTGTACAGAAAGGTATGGAGAGCATTTTTAGATACGATTTGCTTCACCTATTTCAGATTTTTAGGTACTCTGGGGTCTTTGTTGCGTCAAGAAATTTTGTTAGCAAACCTGAGAATCGGATTCAGCACCCCAAGAAACATATAGAATCGAAGAAATCAAAGCTACCCCAAAACTTTCCTGGTAAAAACACAATTTGACTGGATTATTATATGACCATGTCAAAGATTTAGTACGGGAGGTAGCGTTGCATTTTATCGAGTCATTTCATACCGGCTCAAAATTCGTGGAACGCATCATTCAGTTATGCTATAAAGCTATAAAGCTCGTGAACGTGAGCTGGCCACGGCAGCCTCCCAAAGAGCGCAAAAAGACAAGGGTTTTAAGACATTTCATTCCGGCTGAAAGTTTGTCAGATAGCAGTGAAAGTACCTAATACAACAATGAATAAAAAAAAGACAGCGGACTGTAACCTGAAACGTAGTGAAATACAGGGCGGCTATTCATATACGAACATGAAGAAAAATATAATATATTTTTTCGGTCATTTCATTTCGATTGAAAATTGGTCAGATGAGAGTTTACATGTTTCTTTGAATTAAAAAAAAAGCAGCAGGCTGTATAGCTATATAACCTCAAAGTTTGTTATTGTTGTTGTTTATACGTGTTTAAACGAAAACATATCCTCCCTTGGCATCGTAGATACCCACTCTGTGAGCGGTAAGTTAGTCTTATGGCTACGAAACACCACCGTCAGTTTCTATCTTATTTTAAGGACCTCAAACGTTTAACCGTAAAGTACAGCGGCCCCTGGGTCATGTACATCTCCAGAAGTAGCGACAGAGATTGACGAGACATGGAGACAATTTCTTAGTTTCTGTTTTTCTGTATTAAAAGTGAACGCAAATATTGAATGCCAGAAATGACAGCTAGAAGGAACTGCCAGAAATGACAGGCCTCAATCCTTCGGCCAACCAACCATAACCTCAAAGTTTTTTATTGTTGTCTATACGTGTTTAAACGAAAAACTGAAAGCACCTTATCGGCTAGGCGGGTTAATGGAAAGCTACAAGGTTAGTCTCTTGGCTTAGTAGTTGTGAATAATCACCTAAATATAATTTCCTTTTTAGTACACTCAGATATGGACCACAGCTGCAGGAGTATTTACCCTACGATTGTCGAGAAGTTATCGAACTGATGCAATGTGTACTTTATTTAAAATAAACTGCAGTGAAGAGGTCCTGGAAGTATTATTTATTTACGAAAAATTTAACACTAATGATGGAATATACAAAATACTCCAAATGAAATTACACAGAAAAGTAAGACTAGATACCGTTCACGTAATTAATTTAATGTTTCTTTTAACTATCCCAGCGCATTCGCCATAGATACAAAAAATAAGTATTCAATTCAATTTTCTATTTGAAATTATTTGTAATTCACATTGCATCAATGGAAATTTAATGGTCACAGAAGAACAAGCACAGACCTCGGAGCGCCACCAACTTGAGGGGCGCCGAGTAGTCGCCTCGCTGAAACCGCGCCAGACTTACAAACGCCTACGCGCAATACTCCATTTATCTCCAATTATAAAATATTTATTCAACTCAAAACAAGCACAGACCTCGGAGTGCCACCAACTTGAGGGACGCCGAGTAGTCGCCTCGCTGAAACCGCGGCAGACTTACAAACCCCTACGCGCAATACTCCATTTATTAAATATACAGGGTGTAAATAAATAGTATAAAATAAATAAAATTTTTCGATTTGGGCTTTCCTTGCCAAGTTATTCGGGTCTACAAGGTGACCCAAAAGTATTTTTTTTATTTATATCTCAAAATAATCAAGTTGCAGAACTGAAATGGAGAATAAGCTGAAGGTGTCAGTTTTTACGTATCTCACAGAGGGCGCCACTTGTGCTGTTCTTTGATCGTGCTTTTACTCGCAACTTTTTTGAGGTTATGTTTTTGGTCTTAGAGATTCGTCATTTTAGTGCACCTTTTCATTTTGCAACTAAATTGTACTCTTGTTTCATAACAATAAAATCAATCCTTTGCGTTGAAATTGGCAAAATGTGCCCCAAAACACCTGTTAACTTCAACATTAAAAACATAAAATTTTTATCTACCGCTTTCAAACGTTACAGATAGACTGTACCATTTAAACTGAGAAAAAAATTCCTATGAACAATGTACCAAAACTTATTAGCCTTCAAAATGGAAAGGATTGAATTTAACAAAATTTGAACACCCTATTTCAAGAAAACCAATGGTGTTTTGCCCAATCTGTAACGTTTGAAAGCGCTAGATAAAAATTTTATGTTTCGAATGATGAAGTTAACGGGTGTTTTGGGGCACGTTTTGCCAATTTCAACGCAAACGGTTGATTCTATCGTTATGAAAAAGAGTACATTTTAGTTGCAAAATGAAAAGTTGCACTAAAATGACGAACCTTCAAGACCAAAAACATAACCTCAAAAAAGTTAGGAGTAAAAGCACGATCACAGAACAGCACAAGCGGCGCCCTCTATGAGATACATAAAAACTGACACCTTCAGCTTATTCTCCATCGCCAAAAACATAACAGTGCAAAGTTTCAGCTGTGCAACTTGATTATTTAGAGATATAAATAAAAAAAATTCTTTTGGGTCACCCTGTAACCCGAATAACTTTGCAGGGAAACGCCAAATCGAAAAATTTTATACGAGAACCCCCCCTTATTTTTAAAAAGGCAATCACCTCCTGAATTTTTTCGCACTTATTCATTTACATATATCCCCAATTATAAAAAATTTATTCAACTCAAAACAAGTCTGAAATAAAAACATAGTTTAAAAAACTAAAAAAACACGTTTACGCTTAGCAAACCGAACCAAAAAGTAAAAAATAATAATAGCAAACCGAATTTTATTGTAAAAAAGAAGCGTGCGGGGTGCTTTTTTTATTATATATATTTTTTTATGATAACTCTACTTTTATCAATAGCTACTAATGAAATATTTATAACAATTGATATCATGCACCCCACGCTTCTTTTTTTTACAATAAAATTCGGGTTGCTATTATTATTTTTTACTTTTTAGTTCAGTTTGCTAAGCGTAGGTAAGCGTGTTTTTTTTTAGTTCTTTAAACTATATTTTTATTTCAGACTTGTTTGATATAAGTACCGCTAATCTCCAATTAAAAGTGTGCGATTTTTAAATGTCGATCAACAAAACATCCCATGACATTACAAAAAAATCTAACTTATTTTTATTAGTGAAGATAGAAATTAAGACAAGAACTTGCGTTGTGTTGAGAATGTAAAAAGGGATTGAACCAAATTTTTTTCATGGCCACCAAGGATTTTTTGGAAGTGAATCACTTTTTTATTATTAGAGCAGGTAGAGACATGGGATTTTTTTTTGTTTGACCCCACATATCAAAAGGAAGAAAACGGCCGTAAAAAGAATAGTTTTTGAAAAATATTTTTTATTTCATCGATGGTAAGCGCAAAAATTCTGAAGTTAGTGTATTATTATAGACAGAAAGCAATCCGAACGGTCAATATTTCAATTATTTTTCGAAAGAGGCGTACCTTTTTTTTATTATTAAAGATAAAAATTTTGAACAACTTGCATTGTCTTTGGAATGTATAAGGGAATTTAACAATTTTTTATTTTCAGAATTGTTTGGAGGTTAACAAGTTTATTATTATTAGCGATATACAAACGACTTGGGTTTTCCATGGCACTCATCTTAGTTCTATCGAAACTGACAACATTTGAATTAAGATAAGCCCCGTCAAAGTAAAATAAATGATAAAAAATTCCCTCCCAGTAGAAATTCAAAATTTAATATCAAATTCGTTAAAAAAAACTCTATACAGTAAAATAGAAAAATCTCGAAATTAGCCACAAGTTGCCGCAAACAGCAGAATGCTTTGTGTTGACAGCTCTGGAATTTTGGAATAATTTAATCTGTAAATCGTCATCTCAATATTTTAATTTCTTCGCCAATTTTGTAATTTATACCTACCATTAAATTGAAAACAAAAAATTCTACGATTTATACCAATAAACTGTACGATTTATTGGGGGATTTGTTGGGGGAAAATTGTTATTTGTGAAACAACTTTAATAAATGGAGTATTGCGCGTAGGAGTTTGTAAGTCTGCCGCGGTTTCAGCGAGGCGACAACTCAGCACCCCTCAAGATGGTGGCGCGAGGTGTATCCAAGCTTGTTTACATCAGGCGTAAGAGTTATTTTAGTATAGGTACTTTTAAACAAATCATCATCTAAAAAATGACTAATGTACGACCAGCGCACTTTTTGAAATTTCAAAAATATTAACAACCCGAAAACATATTTTCCGACATAGATGTGTGAACCGAAGGTTAAATTCGATTTCAAAAAAACATTTGTGTCAAACCATAATTTTTGAAAACGGCGCAAGTCAGTATGTACCTACTCTAACTGATCCAGAATGTGTGGGAATACTTTCATTTTATTTTTATTTTCATTTTATTACAACTTTTTTGTATAAAAAAAAATGGTACGGTATTGAAAAGTCGGGCTCTACCTGCGCATCGCAAAATATGCACTGATTATGTTCTCCCTTTGCAAGCATACAAATTACTTAACTTCAACCTAGTTAAAGATGCCCACTTGGTCAATGGAATAACCAGAAACAAATAATCAAAACACGAGAAACCACTACAAATTTTGAATTGTGGTTAATTCCAAACATGCTAGGTACGCTTCTCCCGCCTAAAAGTATAGCATTCAAAATACAGCAAAATAAACCCAGGGCATTGTGATTGGAGCTCACATCAATAACGTCCAACGTATCGTTCCATTCTAGGCCAACCCGCGCCATAATTGGTCGACCCGCTGTACTAAATAGGACATGATGATGCACTTTTTCGGTCGCATATTCGTACTTCCTGAATAATGTAGGTATATCTCGAATATTCCATTCCGTGTGCGTGTTTGGATAGAGATACCTATACAGGTCCGTCCTGACTTTCATAAATCACCGACGGTGCGGCGGCGGGGTGGCGGCGCGCGTTTTAAAACGGGTCGAGAATTAATGTTTTGTGAACTGACGAGAACTGGAAATTAAATTACAAGTAAATATGGAACCCGAGAGGGTCCCCTATGATTTGCATAGATGAAATTTCAGGGATCGTGGTGGCTACATGCGAGTCATACATATACATTAATTTAAATCGGCACTAAAGAGTCTCTAAATGGTCATTAAATGCTCAGAAATCGACACTAAAGTAGGTAAATCAGTATTATTATTATCTCGACTTAGCCAAAAGGCATTCGCACTCCCTCTACGGGGAACATTCACTCAGATCCCGGGTATCCCGGATACCAAAAGGATCTGGCTCGGACGAGACCCTTGCCATGTTATCGGGCCTTAGGTGACATTGATGTTGTTGGATGATCCTGCATTCCCCATGAATTTCCTGACGGTTCGGGCTGTCGCAAGTAGTACCGCTTTCTGCATGGACCTGTAAAGACTATCAGTTAGACCCAGCTCCTTGATGTTTCTCAGCAAACTTTTTGGTATAACACCAGTTGTTGACATGATGATTGGAATCGTCTGGACGTTCTCCATTTCCCATTGCCTTCTAATACGTTCTTCTAAATCTCTGTACTTCGCGATCTTCTCGACTTGCTTCACACGCAGGTTGTTATTGTTCGGGATGGCCACATCAATCAGAGTTGTCTGCCTAGAAATTTTATCAACTATTATAAGGTCCGGTCTGTTATGGGCAACTCGTTGATCTGTCAGAACTGTACGATCCCAGTACATCTTGTAGTTGCTGTTCTCAAGAACAGGCTCAGGTGTGTAGTTGTAATATGGGACCCTCTCTGCCTGCACAAGCAGCAGCTTTTCCGCCAGTTCCTGGTGCAAGATCTTGGCAACCGAATCGTGTCGTTCCTTATATTCCGTTGATGCGAACATCTGACATCCTCCTGTTATGTGCTGGATTGTTTCTGAAGTTGGGCACCCGTATCTGCATCTGTCATCCACTACCGATGCATCTCCTACAATGAATTTTAGGTAGTTGCGAGTTGGTATAACCTGATCTTGTATGGCCAGTAGGAAGCCTTCCGTCTCGGGGAACATTCGTCCCGAGGTCAGCCAATAGTTCGACGCTAACTTGTCGACATGTTCCTGGTTAACCTCATTAGGATGCCTCCCGTGCAGCGGCTTCCCCAACCACCTCTGTAGTTTATCGTTGTCGGTTCGGTGGTGATTTTGACGCTCGTGTTCCGTCAGACGTAGCGGTGTTGAGACGTCTGCTCCGCATATAGCCCTATGTAGTGTGGAGCTGTTGGCCTGCCTGTAGAAATAATTACGCAGATTTAATATTTGTTGGTCCAATTGCTTGCTGAGATCTGCCAATCCTCTTCCTCCTAGTTGACGTGGCAGAGTTGTTCTTTCTACGGCGCTACGGGGATGATGTTTATGAGCTTTTGTCAGTAGTGTCCTAACTTTTCGTTGCAGGTTGTTGATGTCCGTGTTGGTCCAATTCACTATTCCGAACGAATAGCTGAGTACAGAGCACGCATACGTGTTCAGGGCCTTAAACAAATTCCTGCTGTTAAGATCAGTTCGCACTACTTGTCTTACTCTCTTGATGAATTCATTCGTTAAATCAGTCTTCATTGTTCGATGGTCTATCCTTTGAGCTTGTTTAATCCCGAGATACTTGTATGTATCTCCCTTGCTCATTGCTTCTATCTCCTGGCCGTCCTGCATCTCGTGTGCGCTTTGTTCGAGCTTTCCCCGGATGATATTAAGGGTGCGGCACTTGTCCAGTCCAAACAGCATTCCGATGTCCCTGGAGAACTCCTCTACAATTTTAAGCATTTGCGTTAGTTGGTTTTTGGTTGCTGCGATCAGTTTTAAATCATCCATATATAATAGGTGATTCAACTTGATCGCTTCTGCGTTGTTGCTTTTGATAGCGAAGCCATATTTTGTAGAGTTCAACCGATGTGATAGAGGGTTCATCGCCATGCAGAACCACAGTGGACTGAGTGAATCTCCTTGGAAAATCCCTCTTCGGATGTTGATTGTGTCGGTCTCGATGTTACTGTCTGCGGTTCTGAGTTGTATCTTAGTGCGCCAGGTTGTCATAACGTGTTCTAAAAAGGAAACTGTATGATGATCTATTTTATACAGCTTTAAGATACCTGTGAGCCAGTCGTGAGGTACGGAATCAAATGCTTTTTTGTAGTCCACATAAGCCATGTGGAGGTTTCGTTGCTTGGAATGAGCCTGGTTGCAGATGACAGAGTCTATGATGAGTTGCTCTTTGCATCCCATTGCGCCCTTCGAGCAGCCCTTCTGCTGCATTGCAATGATGTTGTTCCGCTCGCAGTGAGCATATATTCGCTGCGTAAGGCAAGATGTGATTATCTTGTACAGCGTAGGCAAGCAGGTTATTGGGCGGTACTTGGCAGGGTTATCCGTATTCCGCTGGTCTTTTGGTAACAGGTAGGTTGCACCCTGTGTAAGAAACAATGGCATTTTCAGAGGATCGAGCAAGACTTCATTAATTAAGGTAGTTATCTGTTCATGTGTGCACCACAACTTCTTAATCCAATAATTTTGGAGATGATCTGGACCTGGTGCCTTCCAGTTGTGGGAATTCTTGATGACATCGGAGACCTCAGCGGTTGTGAATTGCTCGTGTTGCATCTGGCTATAGTTCCGGCCCATCTCGCGTTCTTCGCTGATCCAGCTTGCACTGACATTGTATGGACCTGGTGTGGCAAGTTGATTTCTCCAGAAACCGTCGACCTGTTCTCTGCTAGGGTAACTCGCATTTGTGGCATCGGCGCTAGAATTAAAAGCACGGTAGAAACCCTTTTCTGATCGTTCAAAGAGTTTGTTGTCTCGTTTCCTGTTGTTACTAGCCTTGTATCTCCTCAGACGCCCTGCGAAAACAGAAAGTTTTTGTTTTAATGTGTCAAGACATTGCTGAGCAGTGATGTTCGCGGGGTCATGCCGAGAATGCATTTGAGTGCGGCTCATTATTGCCTGCACCGCCCTCTGGATCCTTCTAGTTCTAACTCCTCTGATATATTCCGTCACTTGTCCTATGTCTTTACGGAGACTCTCGATCTTCCGATTTAGTCGCATTTCCCATTGAGCCATTCGTGGTTCTGGTCTTGCACGATTCAACTCTTGGGCCGTTCGGATCTTGGCACCCATTACAGTGGTGACTGCCGTTGCGGCACAGTAGATTAACATGTGCATACGTTCTAATGTTGGTGTCACTGAAACATAGTTTGGTAAAATTCGTGTGTTCATAAGATCGAGCACGATCGCAAGTTTCCTGGAAGAATTTAATCTTGGTAGCGGTGGCCTGCTCAGTGGGTCTGTGCCTTCGTATCGCAATATTGCCTGTCTCATATGTGCGTTTAAGCCTTCAAAATGTTCTTCGTTAACCGATTCCAGACTCTCGGTTGTTGGTTCTACCGTTTCGGCTTCTAGTTGTTGTCCAGGCGCTTGAAGTTCCCCATTGTTGTTGTTGTCATCTATGTCTATGTGTTCGCCGTGGATCTCTAGCTCAACATCCCGTTTGATAGCGTAAAGTCGCGTTTCTGGAATTCGGTTATATCTTAGAATAGTTCGATACTGATCTGACACTCTTTGTTCAGACACTTGCATGTGTGGAAACTCCCTGCAGAACTCGGCATGCAGTTGCTGTCGGTAGCCGATCATCTCTTGTCCTAAGTTTGTCACCCTGTAAAAAATACGCATAATCGATTCATTCATGGACACAGTCCATTTCATGCGTCGTCGTTGTAATCCCGCCTCTGTGAACGCTGGCTGAAGTTCCCGCGCAGCACCTTCGGTGGGTGGAACCCTAGTTCTCGTTTGGCTCCCATGTTGTAGATGTTCGTGTTGTTGTTGGGCTGTAGCTGTTTGTGCAACAGGGGCCCGCCTCATCAGCGCCCTGTCACCGACGTCCCGCTCGCTGTCATGTCCAGCGCCGGCTCCAGACATGCCCTGGCGATCCCCGATTATTATTATTATCATTATGATTAAGTTGACCTTCACTCAAACGTGGCCAGATATTCAAAACCCGGAAACATTTAACTTTTCAACCTGATAACAATGTAATGTTTCAATATGAGCAGTTTGATCGGTTTGAACAACGACAATATTCTGTATGCAGTGTGCACTCGAGTTTGGCCTGAGGACGCAGCCGATACGATACGCACCGAGTGGTGCGTGGTCAATGGTTGCGATGGTTCCGATGTTGCCGCATTTCATTGTCACTGTTCGACCTTATTATTGAAAGTTAATCTGAAGAAATGAGAAATACTAACCTTTTATCGGCAGTATGGGGGTTGTCAGGCTTGATTCTTGAAATGGCAATCGTTATATTGAAACACGTGCTGTCCAGAACCCTAGAGCGCATGCCACTACTATGACATGTGGGTTTCTTCGGAGCGTTTCTTTCAAAAAATTTACTTTAAGTAAAAAGTGTTTCTAGAATTTTTCGAAGCGTGTGAATTGTGTTTGTAATATTGGCGTGCGTGAAACATGGTCTACTCAAATGCAAAGTTGCTAGATATGGTACTAATCGGGGCCCACGGAAACTTTGGTTGCGGCGGAATATCGAAGGCAGTTTCCGAACAGGTAAAATGTGCCAAGTCCTCCAACTTTTCTCAGGATTGCTCAGCGCCTTCGTGGCACGGGATCTTTTGCAGTTCGTCACGATCGTGGAGGACGTCGAGACAACTTAAATGTTGTCAAAAATGTTTTAAACATGGTCAAAGAGGAACCTGACATTAGTACTCGATCCATTGCTAGACGGCTAAGAATATCGCAGAGCAAGGTATGGCGAGTTCTTAAAGAAAACAGCCTGCACCCTTACCATCTTCGAAAAGTGCAAACCTTAGAACCAGCTGATTATTTGCGCGTATTCGTGGATCGCTTACGAACAGAATTAACTTGTGTGTTCACGTTAATGGTGGCATTTTCGAACCGCTCCTCTGGTGCGTTTTGGTGCGTGTTTTACATTCTGTGTTTTGTTTGCTACTGCAGCAGTCTTTCGCAGTATTCCCGACTGGAGGGATCCTCCTGGTTGTATGGTCGTCGGGGTGAGTATCTCGCCCTCAGAGAAATAACCAAGGATAGAGGGAGTAAGAACAAAAAGTAAACAAAGCCAACATCTTTTTGAGTGATGCCGCGTACTCCATTGTTTACAGCATTTCATTTCAAAATAGAAGGGTTTAATAATGAGATTCAATGAAGGCACACCTCCCATAACGCTAAATTAACAAATGTAGTTATTAATTTCTTGTTTGTAACAATTTTAAACTAAAACTAAATTGCAGTGTAATTATAGTATCTAATTATCACCACAGTTGCAATGGAGGTAATGCTTGACCTCACTCCGCTACACATTTTTGTGCAAGAAGAGGCAACAAAAAGTGCCTCGCAACTTTACCAAGACAACAAATTGAAAGCAGGGGACCTTATTGGTCACCTAAAAATACTGGACACTGTCCAACTACAATCCTTGACAATGCCAAAGGACTACATGCAGAAGAAATACGACTTTGAACTATCGTTTGAAGTGGTCATCCAAGATCGCCAAACTAGTCAAATCGCAATACCAGAGACATCTTCAGGAACAAGCATCTGGTACACAGACGGATCTAAAATGGATGATGGGGTTGGAATTGGGATATATGGTCCTAATCATAGGACCTCACAGTCCCTAGGCAAGACACCATCCATCTTCCAGGCAGAACTTCAAGCCATAAATGTATGTGCTCATGAGTGTATCAACAGACGCATCAAGGGGGCAAGAATATACATCTTATCAGACAGTCAGGCAGCATTAAAAGCTCTAAAGTCTCATACTTATGAGTCTAAGGTTGCCTGGGAATGTAAAACACATCTAAAGCAACTGGCTATAGGCAACAGATTGACCTTAATGTGGGTGCCAGGGCATGAAGGTGTTCATGGGAATGAAATTGCTGATAGCCTCGCTAGAGAAGGGGCTAAGGCTCCATTTTACGGTCCTGAACCATTCTGTGGCATAAACAAAAGCCACCTATTGCCAGAGATCAAAACATGGGAAAAGGAACAAAAGGAAGCCTACTGGAGTAACACTCCGGGACAAAGACCAGCGAAAAGATTTTTGACCTATTCGCCTCAGAACGCCAAAAAGCTTCTCACTCTAAACAAGAATGAATTAAGACTCATCACAGGTCTCCTGACTGGACACTGCCCTTTAAGATATCATCTTAAAAAAATGGGCAAAACAGACAATGGACTATGCAGATTCTGCAACGAACGGGATGAGACTAGCGAGCACATACTGTGTGAGTGTCCCCTCCTAATTCGAAACAGACTTAAATATTTCGAAAGGATCAATATAAATCCAAATGAAATTGGCAACTTAGCCCCAAGGAAAATACTAAGCTTCGTCAAAAGCCTAGGTGACCTTAGAATTTATTAGAGCAGGGTCATTCACAAAAGATCTAATTAGGTCGCAGTGAAGAAAGGCCGTAAGGGCAAAAAAAACGACCCCCAAGAAATCTACAATCTAATTATCACTTTAATAAAATCGTCACAGATACCTCAAACCGCCCGACATGGCAACGCTGCTTTTGCTGGCGCGGGCGCGGCGTATGGATTTTTCCTGTTTTTAATTGTTTTTCTGTTAATTTAAAGGCTATTTATTAGTATTTAGGATATAGTGACTGATTTTGTATACAATGGGACGCAGAAAGTGTGTGGTATGTGGCTAAATTGATATTTCTCATGGCATAACCTATCTCAGGTAAACGTTGTACACACGGGCCTAATGTTTGTTTACTTCGATAAATTTGCATAAGATGTTGGTTACAAATGTATGTGTTTTGAGGCTGTTGCTCCCTCTATCCTTGGTTATTTCTCTGAGATCTCGCCGCAAACAACTTGTGTCGGCGGAGGGAAACCAAGAGGTCCCTACGCAACGCACTGATTTATTTACTGTTCAACGTATTTTTGGATATAAGCAAAGGAAAAATGGATTGGCATTGGAAAATCAAAAAAGTAATAAATTAACTTAAACCATGTTGTTATCCAAAAATTTAAAAACTCCAGGAAAATTATCGCACTTTTCGGTTTTGTCAATATTTAGGCATTTTTTCAGATTTCTTGGTAAATGTAAGATAACAAGCAAATTTACGATACGTTGGTACAACTGGCAACTGCGAGCCGGGAGATGGGGGGGGGGCTCCGCGCGATATTGACTAGTGCGTTAATTAGGGGTTCAAATGTACTTCTGACATTATTTTCTTTTTTTGTTGATTTTATAATTTTTTAAATTTCAGATTCATATTACGCTAATTTTTATTCACCTCTGGTTAAAAATCTTTACATCATGCCTGAATCTCCCTGTGTGTCGGACGGTAGAAAACGACCGATAAAAGCGACGTTGCCTGACGCTCGATCTACCGGGCTAAAGGCCGGTCCACACGCAACGATGTATCGTACGATTTGCATGCGCAAGTAAATCGTTACAGATAAATCGTTACAAATTCAGTGTGTCCACATTATAACAACTTATCGTAGTAAAGCTGCAATTTTCGCTTGATACAAGAATCATGGAGGAAGGGTTTTTGGAGTATTTTGACGTTTTGTTTAAATGTTAAAAGGAAGAGGGAAATCAGGAAACGTTTAAATAGAACTGCATGGTCTAAAGCATGGTTATTGAAATGAAATCTATTTTACCATTGAATTCTATTATAAAATTATGCGAAATGGTCGACATATTTTTTAACAAATTTAAAATAAATCAGTTATTGTTTTAGTTTTAATTAATTTAATAATTTCCGGACTAAAAATAGGTAGGAGTCAGCTACCGTCGCACCTAAAAACTGTACAAATCTCGGACAAGCGCACACACGTTACGATTTGCATGCGCAAATCTCCCAAATCTATGCTTTTCGGCTCAGACTTTCAACTCCGACGTCCAACTTTGCACAGTTCTAAATTTTGTGCAAATCTGCTATCCACACGCAAGGATTTATCTGTAACGATTTACTTGCGCAGGCAAACCGTACGATACATCGTTGCGTGTGGACCGGCCTTAGTCTATTTAATATGTTTTATTGAGGTATTTAAAGTAAACAGATTACTTATTCTTTCTTTATTAGCGCGAATTGTAAAGAAAATACATACTTTGCTGCCTAAGTACTTGCTTAACAACCAATCACTGCACGTAGGTATAATAAAATTAATTATTGGTACGTGCTTTTACAAACATTTCGCGCAACGAGGTTTTTGATTTCAAAAAGCTTGAATTTTCTTAACGAAAACCTAAATTTATTTTACTCGTTTTAGCACACGGTTGAAATAAAGGTTTTTTATCTATTATTGTGTTATTACTCATATAGGCTAAATTCCACATTAGTTATAAAAAATTCAAATTCAGTGCCTACTACACAAATAACTATTGCCATTACCAAAAAGTACTAGTTTTTTTCACAAAAATGTATTAGGCCTTACTAGCAAAGCTAAACAGTAGCCGAAGCTAAGCTATTAGCTGCTTACTGCCTATATCTTTGCCTTTACAACTTGCAGGAAAATATGCCACATATATATTGAGCGACTCTTTCTATTTACATTAAGTTTATAAAGAACGATATTATTAAGTACTTACCTATATTACTCAACGAACAAATTGGCAGATTATTTTGTTTGTATTGTATCAAGCATCGAACCGTCATCAAATGAACTACAGCAGCTCCAGCCCACTTTTCGTAACGAAAATGTATAGCATACTTAAACTGTTGAGTTATGAAAAATGGAGATTCGTGATTGTCCAAAAGGTGTGTGGTTACGAGTTCATAACACACTTTTGGCTCCTAACATGTAATAAGTATTGTTTATCAGTTTGCAAAACAAAATGTGTATTTTTCAAAAGTCGTGGAAAATGTAATTTCCTTCGGTAATTTTTGTCCTCCGTTATTATAAACGATTCTACGTAAAAGAACACATTCTGTTTTGAATTTCCCACAGCAGGTGATTCGATAAGCAGTTGGCAAACATTTGCTCGACGCTGTACTTTCATGGTCAAATATTAAATAAGCCATTGAACGCAAAATTGTGCACCACATTATAACCGCACAATTACATAAATCTAAAAACACAGGAGACTGTGACTGTTTTACCAATCCATATTCTAATATATAATAGCTTTCACTTAGACACAAGTTAACTATGTTTTCCATGGTATAATGTATTCAGTATAGCAGGGTAGAAGAACAAAAGTGAAATTACCCGAGGTTTAACGCTGATTAAATTGTAAAACAATGAAGTTATTTTGGAATTTCATTTGAGTCCGCTATTGTTGGAGGGATTTAAAACAAATAATTAAATTATAATTAAAAAACAAATAAAAACAGGTATAAAAGTCATTAAAGTGAACGCTAACTACATGATCCTATTGCAATTATATATGGCCGATTTCATATCTAGTTGCGAGTAAGCAATTTTTTAGTAGTCTTTGATTGCAGTAATTCAAGGCTATACTATAGTAAAATGTACTTTCTGCCTTTAAAAAATCTAGGTGAATAACAATAAAATAATTAAAGGTTTTCTTGCAGAGAAAAAGGTTACAATTATATAGTAGAATTCACTAACGGCAAAATGTTAGAGAACATACATATTATACACTGTGCCCTAATATACATATTTGAAAATTCTGTAAATTTGAGATTTTTTAGCATTGCCCGAAAAGTTGACAGTGGCTGCCCATTTCTTTTTTAGCGTCACCTAGCTATCCAAAATTGCCATATTTTGGTATCTTATGTTTTTTTTTGTACCTGAGTACCTACCCGATTGCATAAACCTTCTCAATGCCATCAATTATTTTCAACATAAAAGATTTGTTCTACCTTGCAAGTTTGCTGCGCCTACTACGCCCAATTTGAGATTTTTTCAGCTATCCAAAATTGGCACGTTTTTGTTCCTTACGTTTTTTTGCGGAACAAAATAAGCGAGAAAATCGCGGTGGTAGTCCTAAAAAAATCATCCTGTACATGCTAGAGTTTTCTGTCAATGATGTTTTAGTGGCATATAGGTAAAGGATATAAATTGAAAAAAAATGCACTCCAGCCGAATTGATATCCTTATCCTTTACCTGATATGCCACTAAAACATCCTTTATTATTTATAAGGTACTACTACTTTCTTTATTTTGTGGAATGTATATCTCGTTTATTTACGAGTTAAAAATAAATTCATAGGCGTACCCACGGGCCTCAACATTACCGCTGGTTAAAAAAATACGTTTCAAAGATTCACCCAATAATAAGTATTATATGTCGAAAACCCCATGGCTAATCAAACTAATACACCCGTCTAAAAAAACTTACCCTTAACGTATAGTCATGTAAATTAGGCGTGGGGAGCAAGAAATCAAGAGGAGTGGGCTTTATAGATCCTGATAGATCCTGATTCTTTCAACAAGGGATCCCATAACAATTTAATTGTATCGCCCTCATTGAACCCTCGTAAAACTTTAAAAACCCACTCTATTTTAACGTTCATTGAAATTTCGGCACAGGTTTATTTGGCTTTTAAAATCCGCCCTCAATACCGGATGAAAGGCTGAATGGAAGGGCTTCCATAAATGAGACGGAAGTCGGGCCTTTCTGGTGTTTTCGTGTTGTGTTAGAGAAATAGCGTTCTGCTAAACATGTGAAAGGGAATAGGTGTAACAATGGATAGTTCATTTCTTTAAATCGATTTTTAAATTAACGGGGTTTTTTAAAGGTTTCTTCGCCATTTTGGGATAAAACAATGGAAAATTGCTTTTTTCAGAGTACTATAAAGTCCTTTAGTTGGGATTGTGAAAAGGTTTATTTATTGAAAATTGTTTATTGCAACATAAAAAAATAGTCTTTTAAAATATTTTCGCATATTAGTTATTTACATTGCCAGATGCGTAAGTGCACTTTTTTGGCCGAGGAGGTTGTTTAAAGACCGAGGCAACGCGAGCGTGAGCGTTGATTATTATGAAATTTTGGGCGGGGCTGTATTTTTTTACTTTCTCTGCTAGAAATTTTTCGATATCGCGTACACAAAAAATACAAATAAAGGTTGCAAAATCTTACTTGCAAGAGGATTTTATAGTTTGTGAATTCAATGAGAAAGAGTTTTTAAATGCCTTTACTTAATAATAATAACATCAAAAAGTTACGATTCTATGAAGAGTTTTAAGTGGTGGACTCTGTAGATTTATTATAGATACAGAAGCATAAATACATTTTTGTGAATGCTTTCACATAAAAAAAGACATTCTCTTATTGCTGGATAAATTTAAATAACAAAAATGATACAGCAAAATTGCTATTCTTCGGAGAAAGATTTGTGGTTTTACGAAACTTGTATAGATATGTTTTGTCACTTTCGCACTTTCTGTGACTCCATTAGTTATCCAAATAGGTACTATAAAAACTTAGGTTCTTAATAATTACTTACTTAATACAGCAGTAATTACTCCAGTAAATTTTGTGAACAAATTCGCAATAAATTATTATTTTGCGACACAATGATTGTATGCAAATTACATTGAAACAACCAATAAGTAGGTACACCGTCTAACAAGGGAAAAGAGGCATTGTTTAAGAAATTAAGTATACATTTTCTTATGCTTGTAATTAACCACGGCATACTTACTTAGTACAACCTAAAAATGCTCTCAACTGCGACTAGTGCGACTCACCTGCAACAAAAGAAAAATCATGTTGTAGAATGAAGGTACTCTTCAAAATACCCTCTCGTTTGATTCCTTTTGTTATACCGTACTTTCACCGTTTTGGTAGACATAGGGGAATAGGCCGCGCGTCGCCGTGCGTCCAGCTAGGTTTGTCAGTCGTTGGCGGGGGGAGTGCACAGTAGTCCCGCACCGCTTATCAATCGAGTTTTGCGAGCAAAAAAAACGCCCCGCCCCCCGCCATCGACTGACGAACCTAGCCGAATACACGGCGGCTCCGCCCTATGTATACTAAAACGGTGAAAGTACGGTAGAATGAGTGAATCAGAATGTTCATTGTTCGAAAAATAACTGTTTCCTGCCGAAGTTTTTAATCCAAGAAACCCAATTTAAACGTAACCAGAGGGAATGAAAGCACAGAAGGTGGCCTCTATTTTTTCAAAGAATTCAGATGTAATACAATTATGGCTGTCAAATAGAACAAGGGTAGGTTTATAATATCAAATATTTTGGTGTATGTATGAGCTGGGGGTAAACAGAATTTCCCTGGTTTTATCTGGGAAACATAATGTTAGTATGTAGTTGATTTTATTAAGAAACAAAATCCTATTTTCTTCTATTCAGCTTCATAATACTAATAGACCAATTCGTTTTTAAAAGTAATGCCATCAATATCTCTTAACATTTAAAAATATTGATAGCTAGGGACTCAAAAACGACCACAATATGGAATAAAAACTAATATTTGTTACTAGTTTTTATACACTAGTTTATATAAATATGTATTATAGTATTTTAATGTATAGCCGACAAAAATAAAACATTAAGTGGGAGCCCATTCATCATTTCCATCAAATAAATTCAGTCTGGAATAAGTTGCTGGGTTCTATATACTTTTCCCAACATTCTCGGAAATTTTAGTATAGAACCGAACGAATTGAAAACTTTAAATGCCCACAGACGTCTAAAGCATCGTTGAAAGTTCCGATTTTAAAGCCTAAATTAATTTGGCACTTGCTATTTATTTTGGAAGTTTTTTCGTTTGCTTGAGCTCATTAAAGGCACGAGCGATTTCCATTAGGGCAATCCGGAATAGTTAAACGCTTTCAATTTAATAAGCTGAAATATATTTATCGCAGGAAACGCCAGAACGATAACGGCTTTATATTAAGGCAAATAGAACTTAATTAAACCGTGGGTAGATTGGTATCGAACAAGAACATAATAGTGCAAACACCTTTATGATGAAAACAAAAATATTTCCCAGCTTTTAGCCTTCAGGGGCGTACCCCCAGACTAAAAGATACCTAGAAACTAGACCAATTTTTCTAAAGAAATCAATCGTGGACTACATCAACTGTTTACTGTTTGTAAATAATTAGAGAAATTTCCGAATTCCGCTATCGAATGTTCCTGAAAGAATTCGAATTAATGCCACGAGGGACTCCCCCAAATAATTAATACGCAGCATCCGTGGCATGTTATTAAAGCCTAGTAGATGCATTAATTAATGTCTATTTATTAATAACACTTTAACGCGGGCCCATTACACAGCGGCAAAATTACATATTGTGGACGAGGGTAACTCCGTACCAAAAGGGAAAATTTCATCCGAGAGCATACCTAATATTAATATTAACTACGTTTTGGCATTGTGGGTGCATTTGAGAGTAAAATTATTACAAAAAAATTTACAGTCAAAATGTAAAAATTTATCACGGTCGTTATTTTTAAAAATCACATATCGTTGACTGGCGTATTAATAAGACTTCTCACGGCTATAGTTTCATGTCCTGGAAAGTAGATGGCGCCTATGGTCAACAATGTATTTTGCATTGTATTTTGTCTCCGGGAAGCGCATGGTGAGCCAGAGAACCGTCAAACACGACAGCCTTGAACAGTCTTTATTAATACGTCAGTCAACGCACATAATATGCTTTCACAGTCCGTCAGTGTAGACTTTCTTTTTATGAAAGCAATCGATTATGAAACTGTCAGCATTGACAAGCAAATTTCGAATATATATAATTCTATAAATCTGTCATTGTGAAAGATATTATTATAAATATTATGTACCAAGGGACTTTAAAGTGCGTCTTTTAATTCCAAGAGTGAAGATTATTCAACAATCATTCGAGGGATTAAGAGACACTTTAGTGTACGCTATTTGGTACACGCTATTTTTTTGCAACCCAGGAACTAAAATTTAAAAATTCACAATACATTATGTGAAAACAAACATTCGACATTACCAATTTACATAATTTGCACCGTTGTAGCTAGGAAACTGTTTGATAGATCAAAATGGATTTCACATTTTCTTAACTTTTCAAGGGCTACCTATAATAATGGTGCTGGTACCCTTGGAATCATGGTGACAAAATTGGTAGCAAAAGTTGGTACCTTGGTACCAACCATCAGTTACACCACTGGATAGCTCTTGAGAAGTTAAGACCACAGAAAATATACGCTACGTATTTTCTGTGGTTAAGACATTAATGTGAAATTCATATTGTTATATCTCAACCAGTTTTGTCGCTATACAACGGTGCAAAGTAGTCAAAATGTCTATTTTCAACTGTTCATAGCTCAGAATCTACTAATTTTTAAAAAATAACATTCACCTGCATGGCCTACCCTTCGTATTTTGCCTACCTTGCACTTGCATATTAAATGCATTGATTATTATGCCACTACACGTTTTTTTTTTAATTTTTTGAACTAAGTATACTTTTATAATTAAAAAATGATAAAATTATGAAAGTTTATCATTAAATCTTAAAAAATTACAAATAAGAATAAATACCGGTGTAAAAGCGTCTTTTTAAAATTTTATGATAAAACTAAATTTTCTTTCTTTGATATTTTCAGCTAGGAATAGGATATCGAGATACGGTTTTCACTAGCCTAGCCTATTTAGGTATCATTTCACTACATTTTTATGAAAAAAAAGTAATATTATTGCATTTAATTTTTTCGAGAATTTTGAAATTTTCTGTTATTATATCAAAAAACGCGCTCTAGCGGCATCACTGAGACTTAGACATATCACGGGTAAGATGGGTTTGATGGACCAATAAATGCTTTTTTCAACGAGACCAAGTTTGTTAAAATCCGTTCAGTCATTTAGAAGTTACAGCTATTTATTTAAAAAAACATTGAATCACTCCCCACCACTATATTTTAATAGATATGTAAAAAACTGTTAAACAAAAATTACTCGAATAAAGCTTACCTTTAAAAAGCATATATTATTTTGGTAACATTACTAGGTGGATTTCAGTGAAAAATCACTTTAAAAGTTTAAGATGGCGGTTACGCCCCCTGGTGACTATTTTGGAAATCTGAAAATAATTTCCAGGTTTTTCTCTTGGCCACTTTCTTCTAAAAAAATTTTACCGCAAGTCTCTACGACGAATAGTTTCCGAGATACAGCACTTTGCATTCTTATCTGACCACCCTGTACATACATAGTTGGTCATAGTTTCTATTGATTATGTATAAGGGTTTTCCGATGAGTTACATGTGTGTCTTAATTTTATATAGTATACGACTTGTTATACTATATCCAAGTTACAGAATCAGTGAATCAAAACATTGGTCACCACGTGGTCGCGATGTGACCTATTCTCTTATTGGTCTAGCCGTCGTAAAATCTCAAGTGTTTAGGCGGCGAGTGAAATGCGGTCATGTGATTTTGTTTATATCTACTGCCTCTGTAACTTGTATAGGCTATAGTAGTTAGAACTATTTTCATTGGTGTAAAAATCACGAATCACAAAAAATCAAAAGGGTGGGAAAATTCGCTGAGCGATCCTAAATGGGACCTTCTTCTTAACTTCCAGTTACATCACTCATTGCAGTGATTAACCCCGTTCTGTTCCTTCCAGCAATAGCTTTGACCGGAGCATTGTCCGTCTGTCGTAGAGTCCCGAGTCCCAGTCCCATCTGATAACAACCGCTAGCCCGTCCCATTATTATATTCCTCCGGTCAACGCTCCACTTTGGTGCATTGTAGATATTGCTGTTTGCTTGTGAGATATAATCGCTACCGGCCGGCCGGCCCTCCGTGACGTAACAATGGCAACAACCTGCTCGGTCCACCTGGTCGCAAGGCAATCGACCCACCGCCTTCGTACAGACACCGGATATTCGAGGCGAAATACTGGCGCGAATAATAATATGGGCCAAAAAACATATAGAAGCGTAGATGAAATCATTGGTAAGACATTCAACACCATGGTAAAATATCTATCGAATTTAATCCAAACGCGTTAAGCCATATACAGGGTATCTATTGACGGAGGGACACTTGGAAATATCTTTATTTGCAAAGAAAAGGTGGTGCTGGTCCGGTATGCGCTCTACAGTATGACGAACTGGTCTGGCTTGCGATCTACAGTAATTATGTGATCTACAGTATAAGTTTACATTTTTTATTGATTGTTTAGATTAATATTGATAAGAAATAATAGATATTGGTATGTACTTAATTTTTTTTTATTAAAATGAAAAATAATGAAATATTATATAATTAATCACAAATAGACTCTTCTAATGTCTTCCAAAAATGATAGGAATCTACATGGAGCGTCTTTCCTTAAATTTCTCCATGCCATAAAATCCAAGTGGCTCTGTAGCATATGGTGAGGTACACTTCTTTTCTTCTTCATTAATGCCACTTTAGCATCCAACCATTTTCGTTCTATTCTTTGGGTGCGCGCTCCGGAGTCAGGATCAACATAGTTGTGTTAGTGATTAACTGAATTGTGCACATATCCAAGCCGTGATAAAGACCGGTAAGCGGGCCATTCATCGGAATGGATATACGATCCTGCTTCAACTTCACGCTGAATGATGGGAATCAACGTGGCAGCATCCCTCCTTGCAACGACGAAAAAACGGACATGCGTTTTTGTTGCCAACCCAAACACCCATCCACCATCTACTTGACTGCCGTGGTTCCGATTATTCTCGATTTCTGCATCAGAATCTTCGGATTCGGCTGGCTGATTCCCCTGCAAAAGTCGTCCCCTGTTGTATTTTCTCCGGCCTGAAAATTTGGATTCATCGATTTGGACGGGATCATCCGCGGTTCCTCTCAGCTGTCCTTGTACGTCAACTGACACCATCTTGCTGCACACCTCCCGGCACATGTTGAACCAATCAACGATTGTATCTCGACTTCTTCCTGTATGCTGCATTGCATCTTCTATGGACGTATCGAAAATAAAGTACCAAACCAATTCCAAAATCGAGCACAAGCTGAGTTTGCAGTTTAATCTGTCATTGATATCGGTATAGTGGAAGAAACGATTTCCAGTCCGTAAGGACCTCACAGTCTTGCATCCTCTTCTGGGGCAACGAAGAACAGGATAAAACTCCCCTTTCCTGTTTTTCCGCTGCTTCTCTAGCATCTCGGATCTACATCGTGTGCACGGATCGGCATCATCTTCAATTTGCAGCACATGATGTTCTTGTAGATATGCCGTAGCTGCGGCCTCGGACGGAATGACCGTGTTGTAAAACTCCTTTGTCAACATGATGTTAGCGCAGCAGATACAAATTGCAGAATAAGATGTCAATGAAAATTTACCCCTATTTATACTCCTATATTAAGATCAAATAGCAGGTGCCTATCCAAATATTTATCGTGAATAATAATGACAATACGGTTATAATAAAATCATAAAGGTTAATACGCATAAAGGGTTTTTATTGACCTGTTTGGGGTGCAAAGAACAATTATGCAAATTAATAATTATGAAATTATTACTATATTTCTATTTGCGACAGTTCTTTTCTCCCCAAACAGGTGAATAAAACGGTATAATTTTAACATAGATCGCATAACAGAATAGAGTACTTAAAGGTGTAGATCATATTTTCACGTAGAGCGCATACCAGACCAGCACCGAAAAGGTTTCTTTCTTATGGACTAGCCTCTTGTAAAAACACACTCGAGATCCATGGCCTATACTTTCCCAGATTATTTTGAAAAACCCGAAACTACAACTACACTACAATAACTGTTATCGATTTAATTAATTTCATAGAACACTACATTGCAAATTTCTGAAATTTACCTTGGAAAACAGTAGCTAGCAATCGGTTAATTCAATCGATAAGCAAAGTTTATTCAGCACCCCTGAAATTTCACAAAATTTTAGACAAATTTTAACTTAAAATATATTTTTTTTAATTTTGCACTTTTGCGAGGGAATTTTATTTTTTTGTTTTCGTTTGTTCTTTATAAGCATACGAATATCACCAAGTTGTTAGAGTTTAGGTAATTTTATTTGTTTCTCATGACTAACTATGAATTTTTGAGTATGGTATAAAGGAACTCATTTGGAACAGCATAAAAACACTTGGGCGGCGTTTGCTTTGTAAAACAAGACCGAGTCATAGGCGGCGCGCAGCCCTTAATAATATTATACTTTTATTATTTAAATTCTCTAAAAAATAATAAAATAAACTTTGAAATAATTAAAACCAAAGCAAACCAATAATTTTGTTACACCCAAAACAATACCACACCAAAATCTATACGCAAAACCAAAATCCGTAAAATAAAGCGCAATCCTTATTTCCGTGCACGGCACTGGTTATACTGGCCTAACTGGCCCACGTCGACACCTGCTCCATGCGGATCTCCGAAAAGCCGACCAATCAAATCGCTACGCTCGCTTTCTTATTGGCTGCCTCCTTGACTAGGTCGACGTCGACCGCATAAAAACCTTTGAATTTTATACGGGTGATTTCTGCAGATAAGTCTGGTATTTTTGCCAGTAGCAGAGCGTGGTAAATGCTACGACATAGATCGCGCCCCGTATATCACTGTGTTTCAAGCGAGTTCATTTATACTTTACCTAATGTCTAATGTGCATTTTTAATTTTTCTACAAAATCATTATTACCTACTTGATTTTTTTTGTAAAATTTTGAAGGGTACTGAATCCAGTTCTAAAATATCGCCAATGTGATTTATTAAAATTAGTAAAAATTCGATCAATTAGTGTGAAAACTTAAAAAGAATACAACAATACAACATATTTTCCAGGTGGTACCTATAAGTAAGTATATGGTAAGGTAAATAGGGTACTTGACAATATTTTTAATTGCTCTAAAATCGTACTTAGTTTATCGCAGTAGATCGCAGTAGATGCACCAACATAACAGGTAATAAATAAAACAACGGCTTTTATCCCTTATTTATTTATGATAATTAAAGAAAAAGTTGCACAATTTTCAGCAGGCTGAAATCTACAGTTTCGTCGTTTTATTGTCTAGAACACCAAATGTGGCAACCTCTGTGCATGTCAGGAGAAATGTCATTGCAATGTTGCCGGTGCCCGTTTGTAATAATTCGTGGAACAAAGCATATTGTATTTTTCTATTCAAATGTCTCCAGCTTGCCTATGAATATCTATTATTTAGTATATTGGAACCTTTGAGCTTCAACTAATGCAATTGCACATATTGCCACATAAATACTTTTTTTAGTACGAATGTATCTTTGTCACTTGACACTTTGGTTAAAGTATGTGTATACGGAACATATTATATACCAGAAAGATTCGAACCTCAATAATGCCGAAATATTCCTGTATGTGACAACGCCACCGCCCAACCAAGCCGCGGCCCGACGTCCCGTCATGCTGTCATTCCGAATGACGCTCAATCAAAACATTAGTAGATACCTGTGCGATTTATTATAGTGTTATTCTTATTTATTAATATATTGTTTGTGTAGTTACGATGTTGTTAGTGGTGTAGTGTAGGTAAATTATCACGGACAACGATTACGTGAAAGGGCAATGCGATAATTTGCCAAAATTGGATGCTCTCATGAATCTAATAATTCGATGTTCATGTCTACCGATATTCTTGGGACAAAAATGTAAAGGTTTGTATATTGTATTCTAGTATATATTACGAGTTATTAATAAACGTAGAAATTGGAGCTAGGGACCATATCGAAGGCGATTTTATGAAGGCTTCATAGTAGTAACAGTAACTTGGATGGAATATCGTCTAAAGTCTGCTGAGATTCCCCATATTATTTCAAGGCGTTGGGTGATTCCTTCATTTAACGTTCAAGGCTAACACACAATCACATTGCAATCTGAAAAATTAGCTCTTATAAAATATTCACAAACATACAAGGTTATTATTATTAAAAACAAAAATAATAAATAAAAAAATATTGGGCCGCTTGGGCGATGTTCGTAGCATTGCAAACTATTTGGACTGCATGTTTTTCTGCCTTCGATCGATCTTGCTTTGAGTCGAGGTCGGGGCAGACCGCATGCACATGTCTTTATAGAAAATACCGCTAATGGCCAAGAGCTCTAGACAAACTGTGGATTCACAGTATTGCTCCTTGATAAGCTTTATTTGAGCGATTAACTGATTGTCCCAGGCTCACTGGGATTACTACGGTTTTCTAGGGTTTTCCGTAGTACTTGAGCGAATGCTATCCTAGTCCTGTCGGAAAAAAGTCGGCCTTAGCCGCAAATGGCAACGAACAACAACTGCACCTTGCATGGTTTTCAGACCAGAGGCAAGGGGTTGGACTGCCTCGGTCAGACTCGGAGTAACCCTTCTACATGTTATATAGCTTCGGTGGTACCAGGGCTCTCTCGACTGGCAGCGGCGGGAAAATTTGAATACAATAATTTGTTCAGGTTCAGTTCCTCCGACGTATCGCTGCAACGCAAGCAACGCCAACCCCATTTGCCAAATGCATATACGGCCACCGCACTTAGGTGCCCCGCTGGCGTGTTTTATTCGTCCACTTTGAATGCGGGATCGTCTTGGGGGCTGCAATACCGGCGGAATTTACGTTTTACGAGGTCGGCCCAACGTTAACGCGTGGTTTATTTATTTCCCGGGGCCCGTACTGCCCGTGCACCTGTCACGTCGGCTAATTTTATGTCCGTCGCGATCCGTGCCGATATTTTTTGAGCGTTCCGCTATTTATTTTACGAGAAAATTCGTGGGATCGGGTCGGATGGTTAAACCCTTAGAAGAAACATAATGTTGTAGTCCATAAAATACAGGGTGGGGCTCTTAGAACTCTTCCTTCTTTTACCCATTTCATGACATTTTTATGTTGCAGCCGATTCTCATTACACTGTTTCGATTTTCATGTAACTACCAAACAAAAATCTGGAAGACGTAAAAATGAAATCTTGATTTAATAACTTCACTTCTGAGATCCAGGGAAAATTTAAAAAGGTTGTGACAGAATTTCAACAGGTATATGCACTGATATTGATAGCGAATTCAAACGATATTTTTTTCTATAGAAAATATTGTTTGATTTTGTATTTCACAGATTTAATTTTTGGCATATTTACGGCCTTTTATGGACAGAACTTTATTTATTTGTTTATTATTATTATTTGTTTTCCAAGATCGATATATTTAATATAGCATGTGGTGTTGTGTTTGTTATAGCCAACATATACTCGTACCTCATAATCCTCTGTCGCTGGAACATCAGATATCCAATTCGCACATTTGCGTCAGTGATTCCTTACCGGGCGGTCGTTAATATTCGCGAATTTACACGTCCTCTTCTTGGAAGCCCTCCAAGCAATTTCAGATATTAAACTCGCCACTTGTTAAGGTGATCGTTTATTTGCGTGTGCCCAAAGTAGCATCATCGCATTATGCGCATAATTGTAACGATGTCGCTTGATATTCTGTCTGGCATTTATTTAGGTACGTTTCATGCATCGATATCCGTACAGGGCGATTCGAATATTTAATAGCTTAATACTAAGTTTCATTCCAAATTAATTATTTGAAATTGTCGACAGTACTTGCTTCGATTTTGCAACATGACACCCTGTATAGGGTGTCATGAAAAGAAGGCCAACCCATTATGCAGCGTGACCCATTTGAAATGGAAGCACCCTCGTAAAATATTTATTTTTCATCCCATTTTAGTTTTGAAATAAAAAATCGCTAAATGATTTTCGTCATTTTTTACAAGAAAAAAAATTGTAGTAGGCCTTAAAAATTGAGATTAAGACCTTAAAAATTGAGTATTTTATGACTTATTTAGAAAAAAAAACGCTAAAATCGGATGCAAAATAAAAATTTTACGCTTCCATTTTAAATAGGTCACCCTGTATAACCAAAACCCGATTTTTGAGACTCAACTGTATAACCCACTGTATGTTTTAAGGGAAGCATTTTTATATATAGATAAGTGTGGTTAAATCACATTTTGACATCAATAATCTACGGTTAGTGGGGTGGCCTTCTATTCCTGTATACAGTGCGTAGATAGAAATTGTGGAATATTGCTTATATTTCTTAAAATATTCCTCATATGAAAAACTTGTTTTAATAAAAGTGTTAGGGGAAATTATTTCCTGTTTAATGATATCAAGCAATCTTTCGTAGCACAAAAAATGTGGTTGCCATGGTAACCGACTTGATTTTTTTTAAATGGCACCATATACGTTTTTTGGTGAAAATTGATACATTGGAACTTTCTGAATACGATACAATACAATTTTAATGGGGTCGCATAAGAAAAAAATACAAAAAAATTAAGTTTTCTATTATGCTATTGACAATGTTAATCAAAATAATTATTAACACCAAGTTAGCCATGCCAAAATCAGAACAATGCGAAACTGTCACTAGCTGTCAGTTGCTTGTAATTGTGTGCATTGTTACAGTAAACGTACTTTTTTTTACTCAATTTTCTGTGTACTTAAGTACTTAGTAAGTTATAATGGAGCTGGAATTAAGTGAAACGGAAAGAATACAGGTTAACATACTAAGTACTTAAGTACACAGAAAATTGAGTAAAAAAAGTACGTTTAGTGTAACAATGTACACAGTTACACAGCTAGTGACAGTTTCGCATGGTTCTGATTTTGGCATGGCTAACTTGATGTTAATAATTATTTTGATAAACATTGTCAATAGCATAATAGTTTTTTTGTATTTTTTCTCATGCGACCCCATTAAAATTGTATTGTATCGTATTCAGAAAGTTCCAATGTATCAATTTTCACCAAAAAAAGTATATGGTGCCATTTGAAAAAATTAAATCGGTTACCATGGCAACCACATTTTTTGTGCTACGAAAGATTGCTTTATATCACTAAACGGGAAATAATTTCCCCTAACACTTTTATTAAAACATGTTTTTGATCCCACCCACACACAAGCATTGTATGCTTCAGTGGTGTAGTCATTAATGTTTATAATCCACAGTAATAACTTCATGATCTAATTATTGTTACTGCCTATTGATTTTCGTGTTTTAATAAGACTATCAGTTAGACCCAGCTCCTTGATGTTTCTCAGCAAACTTTTTGGTATAACACCAGTTGTTGACATGATGATTGGAATCGTCTGGACGTTCTCCATTTCCCATTGCCTTCTAATTCGTTCTTCTAAATCTATGTACTTCGCGATCTTCTCGACTTACTTCACACGCAGGTTGTTGTTGTTCGGGATGGCCACATCAATCAGAGTTGTCTGCCTAGAAATTTTATCAACTATTATAAGGTCCGGTCTGTTATGGGCAACTCGTTGATCTGTCAGAACTGTACGATCCCAGTACATCTTGTAGTTGCTGTTCTCAAGAACAGGCTCAGGTGTGTAGTTGTAATATGGGACCCTCTCTGCCTGCACAAGCAGCAGCTTTTCCGCCAGTTCCTGGTGCAAGATCTTGGCAACCGAATCGTGTCGTTCCTTATATTCCGTTGATGCGAACATCTGTTGGGCACCCGTATCTGCATCTGTCATCCACTACCGATGCATCTCCTACAATGAATTTTAGGTAGTTGCGAGTTGGTATAACCTGATCTTGTATGGCCAGTAGGAAGCCTTCAGTCTCGGGGAACATTCGTCCCGAGGTCAGCCAATAGTTCGACGCTAACTTGTCGACATGTTCCTGGTTAACCTCATTAGGATGCCTCCCGTGCAGCGGCTTCCCCAACCACCTCTGTAGTTTATCGTTGTCGGTTCGGTGGTGATTTTGACGCTCGTGTTCCGTCAGACGTAGCGGTGTTGAGACGTCTGCTCCGCATATAGCCCTATGTAGTGTGGAGCTGTTGGCCTGCCTGTAGAAATAATTACGCAGATTTAATATTTGTTGGTCCAATTGCTTGCTGAGATCTGCCAATCCTCTTCCTCCTAGTTGACGTGGCAGAGTTGTTCTTTCTACGGCGCTACGGGGATGATGTTTATGAGCTTTTGTCAGTAGTGTCCTAACTTTTCGTTGCAGGTTGTTGATGTCCGTGTTGGTCCAATTCACTATTCCGAACGAATAGCTGAGTACAGAGCACGCATACGTGTTCAGGGCCTTAAACAAATTCCTGCTGTTAAGATCAGTTCGCACTACTTGTCTTACTCTCTTGATGAATTCATTCGTTAAATCAGTCTTCATTGTTCGATGGTCTATCCTTTGAGCTTGTTTCATCCCGAGATACTTGTATGTATCTCCCTTGCTCATTGCTTCGATCTCCTGGCCGTCCTGCATCTCGTGTGCGCTTTGTTCGAGCTTTCCCCGGATGATATTAAGGGTGCGGCACTTGTCCAGTCCAAACAGCATTCCGATGTCCCTGGAGAACTCCTCTACAATTTTAAGCATTTGCGTTAGTTGGTTTTTGGTTGCGGCAATCAGTTTTAAATCATCCATATATAATAGGTGATTCAACTTGATCGCTTCTGCGTTGTTGCTTTTGATAGCGAAGCCGTATTTTGTAGAGTTCAACCGATGTGATAGAGGGTTCATCGCCATGCAGAACCACAGTGGACTGAGTGAATCTCCTTGGAAAATCCCTCTTCGGATGTTGATTGTGTCGGTCTCGATGTTACTGTCTGCGGTTCTGAGTTGTATCTTAGTGCGCCAGGTTGTCATAACGTGTTCTAAAAAGGAAACTGTATGATGATCTATTTTATATAGCTTTAAGATACCTGTGAGCCAGTCGTGAGGTACGGAACCAAATGCTTTTTTCTAGTCCACATAAGCCATGTGGAGGTTTCGTTGCTTGGAATAAGCCTGGTTGCAGATGACAGAGTCTATGATGAGTTGCTCTTTGCATCCCACTGCGCCCTTCGAGCAGCCCTTCTGCTGCATTGCAATGATGTTGTTCCGCTCGCAGTGAGCATATATTCGCTGCGTAAGGCAAGATGTGATTATCTTGTACAGCGTAGGCAAGCAGGTTATTGGGCGGTACTTGGCAGGGTTATCCGTATTCCGCTGGTCTTTTGGTAACAGGTAGGTTGCACCCTGTGTAAGAAACAATGGCATTTTCAGAGGATCGAGCAAGACTTCATTAATTAAGGTAGTTATCTGTTCATGCGTGCACCACAACTTCTTAATCCAATAATTTTGGAGATGATCTGGACCTGGTGCCTTCCAGTTGTGGGAATTCTTGATGACATCGGAGACCTCAGCGGTTGTGAATTGCTCGTGTTGCATCTGGCTATAGTTCCGGCCCATCTCGCGTTCTTCGCTGATCCAGCTTGCACTGACATTGTATGGACCTGGTGTGGCAAGTTGATTTCTCCAGAAACCGTCGACCTGTTCTCTGCTAGGGTAACTCGCATTTGTGGCATCGGCGCTAGAATTAAAAGCACGGTAGAAACCCTTTTCTGATCGTTCAAAGAGTTTGTTGTCTCGTTTCCTGTTGTTACTAGCCTTGTATCTCCTCAGACGCCCTGCGAAAACAGAAAGTTTTTGTTTTAATGTGTCAAGACATTGTTGAGCAGTGATGTTCGCGGGGTCATGCCGAGAATGCATTTGGGTGCGGCTCATTATTGCCTGCACCGCCCTCTGGATCCTTCTAGTTCTAACTCCTCTGATATATTCCGTCACTTGTCCTATGTCTTTACGGAGACTCTCGATCTTCCGATTTAGTCGCATTTCCCATTGAGCCATTCGTGGTTCTGGTCTTGCACGATTCAACTCTTGGGCCGTTCGGATCTTGGCACCCATTACAGTGGTGACTGCCGTTGCGGCACAGTAGATTAACATGTGCATACGTTCTAATGTTGGTGTCACTGAAACATAGTTTGGTAAAATTCGTGTGTTCATAAGATCGAGCACGATCGCAAGTTTCCTGGAAGAATTTAATCTTGGTAGCGGTGGCCTGCTCAGTGGGTCTGTGCCTTCGTATCGCAATACTGCCTGTCTCATATGTGCGTTTAAGCCTTCAAAATGTTCTTCGTTAACCGATTCCAGACTCTCGGTTGTTGGTTCTACCGTTTCGGCTTCTAGTTGTTGTCCAGGCGCTTGAAGTTCCCCATTGTTGTTGTTGTCATCTATGTCTATGTGTTCGCCGTGGATCTCTAGCTCAACTTCCCGTTTGATAGCGTTAAGTCGCGTTTCTGGAATTCGGTTATTTCTTAGAATAGTTCGATACTGATCTGACACTCTTCATGTTGTAGATGTTCGTGTAGTTGTTGGGCTGTAGCTGTTTGTGCAACAGGGGCCCGCCTCATCAGCGCCCTGTCACCGACGTCCCGCTCGCTGTCATGTCCAGCGCCGGCTCCAGACATGCCCTGGCGATCCCCATATTATTATTATTATTATCGACTTAGCCAAAAGGCATTCGCACTCCCTCTACGGGGAACATTCACTCAGATCCCGGGCATCCCGGATACCAAAAGGATCTGGCTCGGACGAGACCCTTGCCATGTTATCGGGCCCTAGGTGACATTGATGTTCTTGGACGATCCTGCATTCCCCATGAATTTCCTGACGGTTCGGGCTGTCGCAAGTAGTACCGCTTTCTGCATGGACCTGTAAAGACTATCAGTTAGATTCAGCTCCTTGATGTTTCTCAGCAAACTTTTTGGTATAACACCAGTTGTTGACATGATGATTGGAATCGTCTGGACGTTCTCCATTTCCCATTGCCTTCTAATTCGTTCTTCTAAGTCTCTGTACTTCGCGATCTTCTCGACTTGCTTCACACGCAGGTTGTTGTTGTTCGGGATGGCCACATCAATCAGAGTATTATTATTATTATTATTATTATATGAGGAATATTTTAAGAAATATAAGCAATATTCCACAATTTCTATCCACACTGTATGTATGTGCATTTCTATATAATCTAGTTAACTTCTTTACATTTATTTCGCCAAAGTGATTTGAATCACCCGGTGCACGGCCAATATTCGCCTAATGGACACATTATTTAGTTATGAAATTATAAAATGCAGTTGAACTGCATTATCGATTGCACTCGAAATAACCGAATAAAACGATTTTTATAGATGGATTTTGCAACGAAATTGAATAATGAACGGCGCGTTTTGTTTTGTTTTTGTCGTGGGCGTGCAAAAATACGCATTGTGGAAATTTTATACCGCGGGCTTCGGCGCTTGTCCGTCCGCAAGAATGGCTTTCCATTGTAACCGAGACTCCCGACAGTGCATACGCGTTCCCTCAAATTACGTTGTGCGAAATAAACCCGGCCTTTTACGTAACTCGACCGTTTCTATTCTCATTTAATGATATAATATGTGGGCAGAGCCGTTGCGTGTGCCCACATCTCCGTAATAATATGTCAAGGTTGTGATGCTTGGTCCGCAATAGAACCACTTGGCGAAAAATATATAACATTTTGGACGAGCCCCGATCGGTGATCGATCCTGTTCCGGTTTACACTGGGATCTATTCCGAGAAAGCTTACAGTAAAAAATGTTCAATAGGTGCGATGAGTTTACGTGGGCTTCGAACTTTCTACGAATATAAATAAAGGATATCGCTTTGTGGGTTATTTTTATAAGCATTACAACACATTTTAAGCCAACAATAAATTTTGATAGTTCCATTTTCATTGTTGTTTCGTGTAAAACTGCCAAATTCGGGAGCTTTTTATTTTCATAGTGAAAGAAAAAGTTCTCCGCTTTCACCACGTTTTAAAACGAACAACAAAGCAGTATATATGGCAAGCAGTATATAGTTACCTATACTGGATTTAATTCCATTTGATTCTATAGAAATACCTACCCCTCAAACTGCAAAGAAAGCAAAATTGTTCTATGAAAGAAATTAATGTAACCCTAATTACATGGGTCTGCGGTCTGCACTCTGCTTACTGCTACCATTTATATAAGCCTTAAAAAAATCTGCTTCTAAGCAGATTTAACCATCAAACGAAATTAACAACCAAAGAAATAGTTTTATCAAAATCCTAGGTGACCTATTATAAGAATTATTATTATAGTTAGATGGGGTCATTTATAAAAGATCTATCTAGAAGGCGAAGTGACGAATGCAATCTACAAATCTTCTCCAATCCAGACATTTTCAACGAATCCACATTTACATTGGCAACTTTTTAAAAGGAGAAGAAATGAATCTCTTTCTTTATTTCATTTTTCGATGATAATTATTATGACCGCAAACCAAACTTTAAAAGCCAGTTTCACCCAAATCGCACCTCGACGATTCTTGAGTTGGGCATGAGTTTTGAAACCCCAACCTTGTCACCGTCACTTCTATGCTTCGTTTGGGCCCTGAAGTTTTAATTTTAAAACGCTTTATGTGTTATAAAGTTCCTACTTTCGCGAAAGGCGTTCAACCGTTATCAAACGAAGCAACGTTTGTAAAGACCTTTTGGGGATCCCTGTACCTTAAATTCATATGGCAATATATTATAGTCCTCCTTACGGCAGAATGCGAGCGACGCAAGGGGAAGAACTCTTAAATATTATAGAATTAGTCACAGTGCAGGGGCGTAGCTCAATTTTGTGTAACTCACCGACTTAAGTTTCATATAATTCTTATTTAATTTATATAGTTAATATTATTCTTAACGGTGATGCCTTAGACTATGGAGGAAGGCAAACCCTTTTAACATTGGCAATTATTTCGCGTGCTTGAAAAATCAACGTTATTCCCTGTTTACTCATTTTGCGCACGTTAACTCCCGAACATACGAAACGCCACTGAGCTCTCTGCCAAGCTTGCCGGTGGCCGAAAAAGTGAGCGCTGTGTGGTAGCCCAAATACGCAGTTAACTTTACGTACTATAGAAACAGGCACAAAACGCGTTGGCTAACTGGTTTTGTCGGCTGATTCGCTGGCTGAAGGGCATTGTTGCCGTATTTCAAAGGCGATGGTAGACGCGACGATGTTGAAAAAAATATAATAGGTGTTTTATTACACCGCGTTGAAAATAAATGATAAATAAAAATGAGTAAGTGGTCGCGTGATGCGAGCTTTATTTTTTCGGTATTACAGAGTTCAGAAATCCGGCTTCAATAGGCTAAAACTTGTATTCGCCAATAAATAACGACTAGGTACTCCTATAGGAAATCTCGCAACGCTGCCCGCATTCTTTAGAAACGTTTTCTTTCGTGCGTTGAACTATATCTTGTGTTCCGTTATAATTTGAATGTACCATTAAAAGTAATAATTCTAGGACTTGGGCATTCGTTGACTCGTTGGGCAACTCATCACGACAATTCCGGTCTCGCGTTTGATTAGATATTTTCGTATAAATTAATTAGAGGGCCGTGAGTAGGTGTCACCAGATAAGGACCCGTGACATATTGGCCAAGAGCTGGCCGGTGTTATGTGCAATTCATCCGCCAAACAGCGATATTGATCGCCGAATTCATAAGGGTGGGGAGACCGGGTCAAACCCACTCGATTGATACGGAACGGACGGCCGCTCGGCCGAGGTGGCCGTTCTTTTTATAGACATAATGCGGAAACGGGCAGGTAGCCAATCGAGAAAATGTATTAAAAAATAATAATAGAGGCTTTCTTCCCAATAATAAATAACTGATGTATCGGGTAAGGTGGGGGATAAAGTAACAATCAAATTCGATAATTCGGAAAATGTTCAGTAAATATCCAAATGTGACTGGTATAAGCGAAATTAATGCCAACATTTTCACCAAGTATCTTATTCGCGAAAAGCACCAACTTTTTATTTTTTTTTCGTAAACCCTTATATAGTTTTCAAGATAAACGTTTTTAAAATGTTTATATTTTATTTTTAAAATTGTAAGCTAGGTACCTGCGAATACCTCTAATAAAAAAAGCGCAAGAATGGGAACGAATTTAAGGTTGTTAAATTATTCGTGCTCACTAGTTACTCTTTCAAAATAATAATATTTGTGATTGATAAAACAGTAACATTTTTTACTTACCGTAAACATCAACGTTGTTATTCTTCAATTAGCAACTGTAGTAATTATCGCAAGACATAGTTATAACTACTTTTTATTGAACTCGTTAATATTGTAAAAGCCGGCATTGCTTCAAAATGTTCCCTTATGTAGACCAGTCAGTTTTTTTGTAGCAGGACTTTAACATTTGATAGAAAATGCACAAATAATGCTTCAGATTCAAGCAAGTTACCGGTCTTTCTATTCCTTGTACTTTTCTAGTTGTAGGGTAGGGTTCTGTTTCACATAATTAATTTTGATCGATTACATATTCCTTGGTGTACACCACTGGAAAAATTTTCTTTCGGAATTAACGATAATTCATCTAAAAGTGAAACTAGACACGAAACCGTAACAGGTATCAAAAAACCAAGAGACACTTTTTGTGCAAAATTAAATTTCCTAATTTTATGCAGGACCGTGTCATCCTTCTTCTCAAAGTCCGTGCCTCCGTTACTTGTTACATGAAAATAACGGCATTAACACATAATGTTGCCATATAAATGGACATATTTCATATCAAAATCATTTCAACGTCTCTATTGATTTGGAATATATAAAAAATATCTATTCGATATATTTTCTAAAAGCCCTGTATTTTATTTCAATTTATTTATTTGCTGATCATGACACCAATTATTGGTTAGGCAACATAAAACTATTGTTTTATGTAAATCTTATTTTGGCGGTAAAAATTAAAACAAAAGGGCTTCCGAAGTTAGTGGCAAAAGCTAAATTGGAGATTTTTAAACGGAACACAATTTATATTAAAACAAAATTAAATCTACTGGTCAATGATACGAATAAAATGATGTCAACCTTTTTATCTTTCTTGAAATATTTCATTTCAAATTTTATGTAAAATTTATTTTCATTCAATTTGTTGATTTCGCGATAAAGACAAACCGTCGATATACAGAATTATATTCGCATTTACCAAAGGAAATATTAGGAGTTTTTAAGGAGTTTTTTTTTCTATTATCATAATTCTGAAATTCTTACAATATGTATAGTGGATACCACGAATAATGATCCCTGCGTAAGAATGGTCGACAATGGAAATTGCATTGTTGTCCATTGCATGGTATCAAGATTCATGATATCCACTATACTATATAAGTACCTAGGTATTATATTTTTAATATAGAATCACTACTTCTATACTTAATATCACTTTTTTAATACCTACATTAAGTAATAATAAATTCCATTGTTTCCCACATATCCCAAAACAACAGAATATATGTAGAAACCGACACAATATTGACAAGTTTTGTTTTACTCTCATTTCCTTCGAAAACATTCTCAATAACTTTTCTCCAAAATATTACCAAAATTGAAAAAAAAAATCATACGAAACCACATAATTATATCACTGGCTATTTCGAAGTTCAGCTCATTGCGTCCCTCTCAATCATCTTCTTTTCATAATAATGTCAAATAGACTATATATTATTAGTTATGTACATATTCGTTTTATGCACTTAAAGCTACTGTATCGCCAAAATTAAATAATAAACGTGTTCATATCCCCGTTTCAACCCTTTGAGCAATTTTACCAAATTCGCTCCATTGTAAACAAACTTATGTGTACCTTAAAATGATAATACAATATCTCAATCCGTTTGGAAGCACTCTACGAAACACTCACATGACAACGGACCTATATATAGCAAGAAACGAAACTATTAGCACAGCTTACCCTAACAGGGTAAGCTGTGCTATTAGTACACTGAAATGAGTTTTATGTCCATTTTAACCGAATGTCTGCTGAAAATTTCTCTGCACAATTAAAGACGAAACTGTTCGGCGTTGATAACAATTCTTGACCCCTTTCCTTGCGCCCTCGTCCTGCCGCCCTAAGCGTCTTATTCTGCAAAATATTGCTTCCTTTCGTGGAGTGCCCCAATCGATAACCAATCAAGATCCGGGGGCGGGAATATTGTTTTTGCTCATACTCGGCGTAAAAAAGCTCCTTACTTCCGCAAAGTCTGAAAGCCCATTACGGCGGGGGCTTAACATAATACGACAGAGCAAAATCTACATATAATATCTTGGTTTGAAAAGTCCCTTAATTATTGCCTGCCCCCCCCCCCCAATGTTCGCGGGTTGCGAGAGTCCGTCGAGAGAAGGACAGTCTAAAAAAAATTAAAAGTAAAAAAATATTTTTAAAAAAAGCTTTTATTTAAATGCGCTAAAAAGAATAAAATAATCTTTTCTTTTAAAACTTTTACTATCAACTTATAACGTCATTCCACAATTTATATGATATAAAAGCTTGTCGCGAGATTTAAGTAGTGGTATTTACTTAGTTTGAAAACTTAAATCTCGCGACAAGCTTTTATATCATATAAATTGTGGAATGACGTTATAAGTTGATAGTAAAAGTTTTAAAAGAAAAGATTATTTTATTCTTTTTAGCGCATTTAAATAAAAGCTTTTTTTAAAAATATTTTTTTACTTTTAATTTATTTTGTAATTTTTAGTTTGGCCAGGTGTCTGAGTCTATTCATCTCAGTTAACGCATCATTGTTGCAAGGTCGTTTGCCGGTTAGTTTAGAACAGTCTAGCTCTTCAATGAGGAGACCTTCTAATGATCTAACCCTACTTAAGGCCACGTATGCTTGACCAGGCGCGAAGAGCTTGGAGCCTAAATATACAACGAGACAGGTTGCAGACCAATGCTGTTGACGCCTATCTCACCAAACTACACAAGTCAAAGTTAACTAGTCCGCCATCTTGGGTGTTCCGCCATGTTGGATTTAGAATGACGTCACACATATAATCATGCATTGTCATCCAAATTAAACGTGTGTACAAAATTTCAGCTCGATCGGTTGAAATTTAACTAGTCCGCCATCTTGAGTGTTCCGCCATGTTGGATTTAGAATGACGTCACACATATAATCATGCATTGTCATCCAAATTAAACGTGTGTACAAAATTTCAGCTCGATCGGTTGAAATTTAACTAGTCCGCCATCTTGAGTGTTCCGCCATGTTGGATTTAGAATGACGTCACACATATAATCATGCATTGTCATCCAAATTAAACGTGTGTACAAAATTTCAGCTCGATCGGTTGAAATTTAACTAGTCCGCCATCTTGGGTGATCCGCCATGTTGGATTTAGAATGACGTCACACATATAATCATGCATTGTCATCCAAATTAAACGTGTGTACAAAATTTCAGCTCGATCGGTTGAAGATATCTGCTTCAAAATTGAGTTGCAAGATTCCACCCGAACAAATTACATACATACATACATACATACATACATTGCAAGTTAAATAAAAGCTTTTAATATCTTTATTTCCGCTCTCCTGGTAAATAAAATTATAAATTATGAAATGGAGTGTGAATTGAAATGGAAGACATTTTATAGATTCCGTTCGTAAAAGTCCATCAAATACTCTTCCAAAATATCGCGACCATGGCGATGTGAATATACAATCAATATACAACCATTATCATTAGCTTGATAACGTGCTTGTCGACTTGGAGGAATAAGAGAAAGAGAACCCAAAAGTGTACCGATCTAGAGTGTATTAGGTGGTAATACCTCGAAATACACAATACTAAGTATAGTTATATAAGTAGGTACATTAAATATATTACTAGCGGCTTGTACCGGCTTCGTACGGGTAAATATTTTATTTATATCCCTAATTTAACTCTATTAACAATATAGATATGTTACTCAGTGATAATGATGCATTCTATTAGTAAAATAATTTTTAAAATCGGCCCAGTAGTTTTTGAGTTTATTAATTACAAACAAAAATACAAATCTTTTCTCTTTAGGTATAATATTAGTATAGATGATTGTAATAAGATGGTAAAAATGACCCTTCTATGCTTCCGCTAAACCAGCGCAAACTTTAGTATAATAATCTATTAATAGTTACCGTTTAGAATATTTTAAACTATTAGGTATATCGAAACAAAAATTTCCACTCACGAGGCGATATGGAAATAGCAAAAGTTAGTTTAGATATCTCAGAGGTCACCTTTTACTGTTTCCAATGCAATGAAATGTATTTATTTTCGCAAAGTAACCGTCACAATTTTTGTTAGTACAATAATGATCATGATCAATATTTTGAAAAGTTTAAGAAAATTGACGAAAGCAATAAATAAAGTCAAAATGATTACTTGTTTGAAAAGCGAATTTATAAATTCTAGTGGTTGTCATTAATTAAGACAGTTAAACCACCTAAAAATACGTCAATAAATTATACAGGGTGTCCGGTAAGTACGTAGACATCTCGGGGGAGCAGGTAAGGCTTGATATCTACGGGTCAAATCTCAATAGTTACTGAGGTACAGGGCGTTATAGTTCTTTTTTTGAAATTTAATTATGGCAATATCTCCCAAAATAATCAAGCTGCTGAACTGAAATTTGGCACTGCTATGTTTTTGGAGATGGAGAATAAGCGGAAAATGTCAATTTCGCAGTATCTCACAGAGGGCGCCACTTGCGCTGTTTTTGGATCGTAACTTTTTTGAGGTTATCTTTTTGGACCTGCAAGTGCATCATTTTAGTGCATCTTCTCATTCTATCACAAAAAGGTACTCTTGTTTCATAAGGATCAAATCAACCCTTTGCGTTTAAATTGCCAAAATGTGCCCCAAAACACCCTTCCTGTTGACTTCAATATTCACTTTCTGCTTTCAAATATTGCACAACGACTGTACCATTTAAAGCGAGAAAAAAACCCATATGAAGAATGTCCCAAAAAATGTTCACTTTCAAAATGGAACGGATTCCAAATCGACAAAATTTGGACACCCTATTTCAAGAAAACAAGTGTGTTTCGACCAATGTTCATTTGGCATTTTTTCTTTATTTTCAATGTACAGTTGATCTGTATTATCTGTAACATTTGAAAGTAGTATGTGAAAATTTTATTTTTCGAATATTGAAGTCAACAGGTGTTTTGGGGCACGTTTTGGCAATTTAAACGCAAACGGTTGATTTGGGCGGTATGAAACAAGAGTACCTTTTTGTCGCAGAATGAAAAGATACGCTAAAATGATGGACCTGGAAGACCAAAAAGATAACCTCAATTACGAGTAAAAGCATACGAAGACCCAAAAACAACGCGAGTGGCGCCCTCTGTGAGACACGTATAAATTGACATTTTCGGCTTATTCTCCATCCCCAAAAACACAGCAGTGCCAAATTTCAGTTCAGCAGCTTGAATATTTTGGGAGATATTGCCATAATTCAATTTCAAAAAAGAAATACAACGCCCTGTACCTCAGTAACTACTGAGATTTGACCCGTATAGATATCAAGCTTAATCGTAATATTTTGACGTCCCCTACCTGCACCCGCGAGATGTCCACGTACTCACCGGACACCCTGCATACCCCCAAGAGCACAATAATATAGGTGTTTTCAACAATTCGAAAATTTATGAATAAGTTGAATTGCCTACATTATATCTCCTTGGCTTATGATTTGACAACCTACATATAAATGAAAGAAATCTAAAAATTAATTAAAAACACAATGGCATACAGATACAACCATGATAACTGGTAAGTAAAATGTTAAGCTGAAAATCTTTTGTCTGCACTGTATAAGATCCATAGTCCACGTCACGATTTTTTCTTCTGCGACTTTGTATTAATTTGTCTACCAAGCTAACTGTCTTTGTTAAACGCTGTAAACGCAGAAAACGTTGCGTAAAAATGTGTTTCAGAGATCTCGGAATCGCAGCGAACCAAGAATTCTATTGTTCCAGTAGAAATTGTACCATGAAGTGTCAGTGAACTCTGGTCGGAGGAAATAAAGTCACTTGTTAAGTAATATTGCCTCGTTTTAAAAATGTGCCGTTGTGCTTTGTTGGCTTCATCAGTTGCATCATGTTCGTGTGTAACTTCCACTGAAAAAGAGAAACGATTTTGGCTAACGAAGTGCTTTTTTAGGACACGGCGCTTTGTGCAACAATGTTCGGACGGATCAATACCGCTTTTTGTACGATGTTTGACCAGGGACAATTATTGCCATTTGTCGTTATCTGTCGGCACACTGTTGGTCCAAGCATTAGCGTGTATTGTAATAGCATGCGAATTTTGGAAAGCACTTTTCGGCTTCTAATTCGCAGGTATCTACATTTCTGAACACGCTGGACGCCAATTATAAATTGAAATTGGCGTTTTTATCGCCTACAAATTTCACTTTATTTTTAGGTTTGTTATAATAACATCTTCCAGATTTACTAATAGTTTCCGAGACAAGATTAAACGAATGGAATGAGTATGTTTTATTGTTACAACGTTACAACCTAGAGAAAATACCTACAGTGGATATCACGAATAAATGATCCCTGCGCCACAATGGTTTACAATGAAAATTACATTGTTGGCCATTGTGACGGAGCAATATATCACGAAAATTTAACTACAGTTTTTTGTCTTGCATCGACCAAAACCACAATAATTGGGGCAATAAAGTTGGCTATTCTGATTACCGATTACCCCATAGAAGAGATTGAAATTACCTAGTGAAAATAATCTGAAAGTGACATTCAGGGTGCCCTAAGATAAGTGAAACAAGAGATGTGATTGAAATTGGACCATATTATGTGGTCCCGCCCCGCTTGATTTGAATGTAATTTCTGTCATATCTTCCTTTTTTTGCAAATTTCATTTTTTAGATAGGGTAGGTGTTTTTCTCAATTTTCTTGTCTCCTTCACACCTCTTTCCTTTACCAGATTAAAAATGCTACCAAGATTTTTAGTAGGTATATAGTTATCTCTATGAAAATTTGTAAAGTTTATAATATAATACTGATTTTAGAAACATAAATTTAAGATATCTCTTGAAAACAGTCCGCTATGTAGGTATATCAATTACGAAAATTCCACCTTAATGAAATCAATACAAACCTATCTAACTGAATTTTCATGAATTTCTGCGCAGAACTCTCACGTTCTGTTTATTTTATAACAAGCTTCAATCTCAAAGGCAAACGGATACATGATGGGATGGCCCTGGAAAATTATACACATATATTTTAATTTATAATCTTAATTGGATTGGTGCTCCACCAGATCATGTTACGAGGAAGTTTGCTTTGCAAATATAGAACGCCCGTCCCGATTTCGAAATCTTGATACCGATTCCGAAATCTGAGTTTATTTAACGGAACGTATTAGTTCGCATTTGCCCAGTCTTCTCTTGAAATATTATACGTATTGCGACATTAAGGTGTGAATATTAATCACTGCGAACAGAAATAGGCATTATTGATCGTTGTTACTGTAACACATATTTGAGGTATGTGGATGGTAGAATTGGTGGCGCCCCAGGCGACTGGCCACCGCCCATCTATGCATATAATATATGAAAGTACCTACACGAGAGTACATTCGATTTTAATCCTCTAACGGAGAAACGAGGTTACTTAGTTTCCTTTTATCAAGTTTTAACATCAGACTCATGTTTGTTTTATTGTCGATTAATTTCTACGAAGCTTTATTTGCAAACAAATATTTAGTTTCAGCATAAAATAAAAGCACAAGCTGCTGTAAAAGGAATGCAGGCACAGTGGGATATTATGCACTGAAATATTACTTATCTCACGTATATTTTCTACATTTCTAAATTTTCTGTGCTTGCCCAAAAATTTAAAATGAAATCCGAAGTTAACGTGTCGAAAGCCGCTTATTCAATGACTACCCGCTAAAAAAAACTCTTCGTTTCGGTTATGATGTGACAACCATACTAAATTAGATTACGGGAATAGTTGACGACAATGTAAATCTGTGGCGAGACGTTAAAAACACGGTTTCTACCAGAAATTTTCTGCGGCTAATTTTTTTGCGAGAAACGACCAGATTTGGTCTGCTCAAAAAGCTTCAATTTCTCTTTTCTTAGTTATGTCTACACAATTTTAGGAAGCGTTACATTACTATAAAAATATTGTGCATGTCAAATCTGCCCGTTGAATGATAATCTCGGAGAATAGGTATTTTGTTCAAAATCATACTGTAATTTTATCGATAACCAAAATGTTGGGAAGAAGGTAATTTATTTAAAGAGGTCGGTGTCGGAAGACTCAACTAGAACCAATAACTATTTGTTTTACCATGAAGGAAGAAAGTGTCTTGAGGATTACAATCCAAGAAAGGGTATAACACTTTCCTCCAGTGTAATATATACGTTTCTTCTACGACAACTTTTGAAAACAGGATACGAATTAAATTTACGTGCTTTTATGATAATGAAAGGTTTTCCGCCTCGGTATAGTAATATACAGGGTGAGTTTTTTTCGATGCCCACTATGGGGATCTTGGAAACTAGCAGAGCTAGAACAAAGGTTAAATGGGGAAAGAATTGCAGTTTTGAATGCTCAATCTTATGCCCCTTTTGGATTTTTAAAAAAGTTCACGGATAGATAGGTATTTTGAAAAAAGTGATTTTTTGCTATTTCTTCAGATCTCTGTAGCTCCGTTATTTCTGATTATACAGAAAAACTGTAGAGACAAAAATTGTAGATAATTTTGGGCTTAATAAGATAATCTTATCCAATTTTTTATGTTGTCTGTGATTTTTGAGATATGACATAAACTTGTGTTTTTTAATGTAAATCATAGTTGGCTGTGGCCTTATAAAATCGGCCATTATTTGAGCTTTCCAAAGATATAATATTCGGCATAGTTATTACAAAAAATAAAATAGCTATGGCTAATTTTCTGTTTGTTTTTTTTTTAATTTTTACATAGTCAGCCATGGAATATTTTCATAATTACGTTCTATTGTATAATAAGACATACTACAAACTTTCAAATATTTTATTTTTAGCTGGTGACAAAATGTAACAAAATAAAACAAAAATTATCATGATGGAGCTCCACCACATGTAAGAAATTACCTAGATCAGCTCTATCCAAATAGTTGGATAGGGAGAAATAGACCTATTTCCTGGCAGTCCCGATCCCCCGATTTGTCTGTTTTGGATTTCTTTTTGTCGGGAACAGTACAAAATAAAGTAGGTATGAGACAATTGTTAAATTAAGAGCGGCAGTTTTAGAACCAATTGCCAGTATTGACGGGCGCAATCTAAGAAAGGCAGCTTTAAAAAGATGCAATATTTGCATAAATAATAATGGTGGATTGTTTGAACACTTTTTTTATTTAAAAGGTGACCTTTTAAAATAATAATAATTTGATTTTGAGTTTTTTTTTAATTTTTGGTTTATTTTCTTACATTTCTTACCAGCTAAAAACAAAATATTAGAGATTTAAGTCTGTCTAATTATAAAATAGAACGTAATTATGAAAATATTCCATGGCTGACTATGTGAAAATTTAAAAAAAAAATCAGAAAATTAGCCATAGCTCTTTTATTTTTTGTAATAACTATGCAGAGTATTATATCTTTGGAAAGCTCAAAAAATAGCCGATTTTATAAGGCCACAAACAACTATGATTTACATTTAAAAAAACACAACTTTATGTCATATCTCAAAAATTACAAACAACATAAAAAATTGGATCAGATTATCTTATTAAGCCCAAAATTATCTACAATTTTTGTCTCTACAGTTTTTCTGTATAATCAGAAATAACGGAGCTACAGAGATCTGAAGAAATAGCAAAAAATCACTTTTTTCAAAATACCTATCTATCCGTGAACTTTTTTAAAAATCCAAAAGGGGCATTAGATTGAGCATTAAAAACCGCAATTCTTTCCCCATTTAACCTTTGTTCTAGCTCTGCTAGTTTCCGAGATTCCCATGGTGGGCATCGAAAAAAACTCACCCTGTATACACTGGTGGTAAAATGTTTTTTATAGTCGGCGAAACCATGCGGCCCTAGACTCCGCCCATATCCCCTCTTAAAGCTGTCGTCCTGAATGACTTATTGCCATTTGTTTTAGGTGCGAGCCGGCCAGCGCGCATTTTCATATGTTACCGACAAGAAAAAGCCCTCGGCTTGCCGAACACCTCTGCATAAGTTACAGACGTATTTATTCGTTTTCGTCTGTAACATAATATACCGCCAAGAGCATGCGCTCGGGCCTTGATTTCCGAACACCTCTTTATAACTTACAGATGTATTTATTCGTTTTCCTGTGTAACATAATTACTAATCATACCTACCTAGTCGTTAGTTAAGATATTTAAAAAAATAAAAAATGAGCTTGGATAATCTCCCTGAAGATTTTGAATACATTAGTGATGGCGATAACAAATTTAAAACAAATATAAAGAATATATTCGAGGTTGAAGTAAGTATTTTCATATTTTTATTTCATTTAAAATTTATAGGTTAGAATACGCTAATGCATAACGTCAACAGTGTCAACACTGGCCTAAGAATATGTCAGAAAGACAGTAGATACAGGAGACAGATTTTGCAAAAAATAAAGTTGACCAGATATTTTGTGGTAGATTTAAATAGATAAGTCTGGACCGACATACTATATTAAAGACCCGAGCATGACTTCATATTTCATTCACGTTTTTCAGCTACGAAAAGTTTCTCGGTAATTTTAAAGATAAATTATTGATGGTTCAAAAATTAAACCTGTGTAGAATTTTCCGAGGAATTCTAATATGACGTCAGACTTAATATACCTACAGGGGCATCGATAAAAAGGTGTACAGAGCGTTGTTAAAAAGTGTTTCTGGGTAATTTTAAAAATAAACTTAATATTCAAAAATTAAAGTTGGGTAGAATTTTCCTAGGAATCCTAATATGACGTCAGACTTAATATACCTACAGGGCGTCGTTAAAAAGGTGTTTCACGGTAATTTTAAAGATAATGATGGTTCAAAAACTAAGCTTGTCTAGAATTTTCAGAGGAATTCGAATATGGTGTCAGACACCTCATAACTTAAGTGTATGTGTGGACAAAAATATAGGATTGGGTGATAACAAAAGAAAAAAATGATGAATACCTGCGTATCACTCCGGTTGCTTATGTTAGAGTGTAGGTATATTTATTTTACAATAAAAAAATAAAAATGACCCGATATCCAAAAAAAAATATTTATGACCCGTTTTTCTACCTCTTAACAATCTTAACTTTACTATAAACTTCTTCCCGCCATCAGACCCAGTTATCTATACTTGTCTCCTATGTGGGTTACGCTATTATTCTATGTTACAGACGAAAACGAATAAATACGTCTGTAACTTATGCAGAGGTGTTCGGCAAGCCGAGCGCTTTTTAAAAGCTTTTATTTAACTTGCAATGTATGTATGTATGTATGTATGTATGTATGTATGTAATTTGTTCGGGTGGAATCTTGCAACTCAATTTTGAAGCAGATATCTTCAACCGATCGAGCTGAAATTTTGTACACACGTTTAATTTGGATGACAATGCATGATTATATGTGTGACGTCATTCTAAATCCAACATGGCGGAACACTCAAGATGGCGGACTAGTTAAATTTCAACCGATCGAGCTGAAATTTTGTACACACGTTTAATTTGGATGACAATGCATGATTATATGTGTGACGTCATTCTAAATCCAACATGGCGGAACACCCAAGATGGTCATTAGAAGGTCTCCTCATTGAAGAGCTAGACTGTTCTAAACTAACCGGCAAACGACCTTGCAACAATGATGCGTTAACTGAGATGAATAGACTCAGACACCTGACCAAACTAAAAATTACAAAATAAATTAAAAGTAAAAAAATATTTTTAAAAAAAGCTTTTATTTAAATGCGCTAAAAAGAATAAAATAATCTTTTCTTTTAAAACTTTTACTCTCAACTTATAACATCATTCCACAATTTATATGATATAAAAGCTTGTCGCGAGATTTAAGTTTTCAAACTAAGTAAATACCACTACTTAAATCTCGCGACAAGCTTTTATATCATATAAATTGTGGAATGACGTTATAAGTTGATAGTAAAAGTTTTAAAAGAAAAGATTATTTTATTCTTTTTAGCGCATTTAAATAAAAGCTTTTTTTAAAAATATTTTTTTACTTTTAATTTATTTTGTCGGTAACATATGAAAATGCGTCCAGCGCGGGGTTATTCTGCCGGATCCCGTCTGCCTTCTTCCACCTGCAAAATAGGCCAGGTGAGCGGGCCGGCGCGCACCAACGCAACCGCATGGCCGTCTTGTTGGGGGTTATGATGAGACGCCCTATCTCTCTTCTTGTAACGAGAAGTATTATCACAGAAAATATACTTCGTAGTATATACTTCGTAGTATATTCTCTGTGGTATTATCCAGGGATTATGGCCAAATTCAAATTGTTCTATGCCTCACCAGTTTACGGCTTCCATTAATCCGCAGGTGGGAGGGGTGCCCTCCGCCCGCTGATCATTCCATATTGTTTGCCCCTTGCACTGCTCGCTTCCGCGGCCAGAATTCAATAGAAATCGTATATTGGATCAACCTTATTCCACACAATTTTATATATTTCCCTACGTGTATACTACTGTTATTATAACCAAGCTTTTTCTAGTGTAGAATTTAATTTCACTCTGTTTGGTCTTCTGCAAATTGGTTTTAAAACATAAATGTTTTTCTAATAAGTAACTGATTTCCACATGCCTGATGCAAATAAAAAGAAAACCGAAAAAACACCATGCAATTTAATTGTTGATAGCAGATAGCACGCCTCAGGACAAGACCAGTTTTTATAAGAAATGGTCCGAAAATCCTTCTTAGGAATGTTACAGGGTGACTTATGGACGATTGTGACAATTTAGATATGGCGTGTTTAAGTGTTTATACATTAGTAAATTAAAAGCCATACCCGAGGCCATACCTATCTGTTGAAGACATATTGCACACAGTGAGCACGTAAAGGTTGGTATAAATTCGGTAAAATGTTGTACTGTGCGATTAAAAAAACCGCTTCGACACGTCCAACATAATTTTGAAAGGCGCATATTTTGACATATTTGTCGTTCTTGTGACGTCATTACTAACCAAGAAATATCAAAAATGGTGGTTTCAATTTAAAAAATATATAGATGACTTCATAGCTTGGTTAGTAATGACGTCACAAGAACGACAAATATGTCAAAATATACCCCTTTCAAAATTATGTTCGACGTGTCGAAGCGTTTTTTTTTAAATGACAGTACAACATTTTACCGAATTTGTTCCGACCTTTATGTGCTCGATGTATACCTACAGAGTGTCTCACTTAAGAGTGAAACAACCTTATAACTTCTTTAATTTTTAACCGACCAGAACTAAGATGGCATTGTTGCCTACTTATTTCCAAAAAATTAGTTGTCTGCATCAAAGTCAAAGCCACCTGCGATGCCACAATCGAAGCTAAAAATCCAAAAGTCATATTAGGCTCTTTTTTTTCAAAAAAATGTACTAAAAAAAGTTGTTCAGAATCGATCCAAAACCCAAAGTAAAAATAAAAAAAATTATGTAGCTTTTAATTTTATTTTAAAATGATTACTTTTTGAAAACAACTAGCCTTCAAAACTTCCATGGTACACTTTTCTAAACGCAGAAAATTCTTAAATTGCTATTTTTGGACTTTATTTTTTTTATTTAATATTTTTGATTTTAACAACATTTTGGATTTAGGGTCCTGGATCGATTCTGAACAACTTCTTTTAGTAAATTTTTTTGAGAAAAAAATGCCTAATTTGATTTTCGGATTTTTAGCCTCGATTGTGACATCGCAGGTGGCTTTGACTTTGGAGCCTACTCCAACTAATTGTTGGAAATAAGTAGGCCACAATGCCATCTACCTTTGGTAAAATCTTCGTTCTGGTCGGTTAAAAATTAAAGAAGTTATATGGTCGTTTCACTCTTAAGTGATACACTCTGTATATTCTTATTAGAGAATTGTAGACACAGAATGAATAATCCTGTCTATACAGTACTGGACACCAAAGAACAGCCGGAGGAGTCTGCCACTGAAATTACTGTCGACGTTTACGACTACAATTTATAATCTACCAGAAAACACGCTAGCGTGACTACGAGAGTGACCCAACGCGTTCATATATTGGGGCATCTCACTCCGGTTATTTACGCTAGAGTTGCGCTGTCGTCGCCGCGAGGTTATGTTTGTTGTGGTTTGTTATTCGTTGCAAAGACAACCGACAGAGTTTTTTTGTATGATTTTATAAAAGTGTCCCTTTCAGCGGCAGGCTCGGCCAGCTTTCCCTCGGTGTCCTGTACTATACTTGCACTCGACTCCACCTCCACTTCCAAAATCAGGTCCAGAGGTCCGTTGCCTGTGTGCACCGAGGACGAGGTAAGCAAACACCGCATACGGTTGTTTTTGTGGCGCGAAACAGGGAGGTGTTTGCACGCCGCGCGCACATCTCAGTCCCTTTTGAGGCATGCACTCGCTCAAAGGGCGGCTGGGCAGCTCACAATATTATGCTCTATCCCGGGGCCGCTCTAGCGAAAAATCTTTTGTCCGGCCTCGTGCTCAACCACGGTCAGTTAGCGACTGACAGACCGGAAGTTCAAGAATATTGTGATCGAAACGTATGGGAGATATTTCCTGTCGATATTGTAAACGTTATGTGAGCTTGTGGAGGTGATTGAAGCAGCGTCCAGAGATTCTCCAGACTTTGATTGAAGAGGCAGTATCTCTCATAAGAAGCAAAATAAATAACTCCTAAGATAAATTGAAATAATCAAATTTACCTTGAAACGGAAGCAGATACGAGAAAATGTCAAAAGTAGTCTTTTGGAGAACATTAATTGCTGTATCCGAAGACAAGTTTACAAGACAAGAGTTTACCTTGTACGGGGGGTCTTAACATTTTTCTTAGCAAATATTTTCTCTAAGTAGCTATATACTTCCGCCTCTGGTAGGGCTGTAAAGTCGAGATTAACAAATCTCATACTCTTTTATGCCAAAATAATGAAAATAAAGAGATATAATCTAATATTAAAAAAATCTCTGACACCAAGTATCTTGGAAACGAAGGCCTTTGTATAAAAAAGTATATAATGCAAAACAGTTTTATTTTATTGAAATCTCGCCGCCGTTAGAATAAAAAAATCGTGAAGAATAATGCTAGTTTTGATACCTCACATTTTCAAGATATTTTTTTAAGATGCATGTTATATAAAATCTTAAAATTACAGGAACAACTAAAAAAAGGAAAATTTGGCATCAACTATAAAATAAAAAACTGATCAAAGTGCTAATTTACCTCTTGCGGTTTCATAATTAGAAATCTGTTGATAACTATTATAATGCTCATTACTCATTTCTTAGTAGCAATTTTTTGTGTATATATAATTAGTCAAGGTAAATCACCATACCATAACAAAAAATGAGAAATAATTTTACTCAAGGATCGGCTTTACTGTTGATTTATATCTATCCAAGAATAGATTAAAGAAACAAAAATATATATGCGTGTGGGTAGCAAGTACACAGAATTATTGTTAATTATTTCTAATGGTTTCCAATTTGTTCGTTCCATAGTTGCTAGATCCCGTGACGGCTCTGTAACGACTGTAACTACTTTATTTATTGGTCGATTTTATCGATCTTGGTATCAAAATAAAGCTCTTGGAAAAGTATTTCTTCCAATCGCATTACAAGTAATATATTGATGATTTTTTAATGTTCTTCTATGAAATATTATATTAGTCTTCCAATGCACTATTGCATCCAAAATCAATCGATAATATAAATTATAGATAGGTATTGCAAATGTGTCAATTCTCTGCTAATTTTTTTTAGATTGCGATATAGCTTCACTGTTCTGTGAAATAATTACTTTTTGTTAAGGCGATAATCAATACTCATTAATTATTAATCAAGTTCTAGTAGATAGTCCAGTCAATAAAGCAAAATAAAGGGCTTGACCTTGTCAAGGAAGGTGTATTATATTCAGGGGTAATATAACAAGCCTATTATCGATAATACCTTTCGTTAATTTTACGAATTATAATCTCAAAGCTGAAAATACCACGACTGCCCAGCAGGAGAAAGGTATTATCTATTATTAGGCATACCACGAGTTGTATTAAAAAAAGAATTTAACAACTGCAAATAGTTTAATAATTATTCAGTGTGTATATGTATCCATAATTTATCAACCCAACTTCTTAGGAATAAATTAACAATTAGCTACAATAATTTTAAATATTTCCCCTCTTCGAAAATGTAATTAAAAAAAAATAAAAAAGGCAGTACAACTGGGATTTGAACCCAGGACCTTTCGCACGAAAAGCGAGAATCATGCCCCTAACCCATTGAGGTCAGATGAATGTTTTACTTAACTATTTTTAGCCGTATATAAATTTAATTACCATGCTTAAAAGTTAAAGTCCATTTGACAGCTGTCATTTAGGTTGAGCTTTCGGTTCTGAATATGTTTTTTGTGCTAATAGATATTTAGCTATCAATGTGTAAACTGAAAACATATCTACTAGTCCTATATCCCATGCATGTTAAATTTGGTAATGTCAAGAAGTTATCGGGTGAACAGTTTTAGCGGCCAGAATATTAGTTTAGCGTAACTAGGACATAACTAAGAGAGTAGGATTTCATCGAGAATTCAACGCCTGCCAATATGAACCAATGAAATGATATGATTTTTGAAATATTAACCAATCAGGTGATGATTTCAGCGATAATAATACCACTAGTGGTATTTTCGTATGTAATATCACTAGTGCCGAAAATTTTATCGATAATTTTTTCGAAAGCGCTATTTTGCCTAGAAAGATCACGAGTATAAATTGGGCTTTTATTTTCTGATAAAATCCCGAGAGCGAAGCTCGAGGGATTTTATCTCTGAAAATAAAAGCCCAATTTGTACGAGTGGTTTTGCTAATGGGCAAAATAGGGCTTGAGAATAAATTATTTAGAAAAATTTCCGACTCGAGTGGTATTTGTCGAGATTATTTCACGAATACGATTTAATAATTTGTGTATTAATTTTTTCTATGTTTACATTTCCAAAACGACTCATTTTGAACGAGTTTATTGACAGCTTCGACTGTAGCGTTCGAGTAAACAAACATGACGCTTGCGGGTATCCAAGGCAAATGCGATTATACCTACACCCTGTCGGCGTTGGTTTATTTTCTGAATGTGAGATAAATTTGAACGAAGGCGGAGGTCTAAATAACAAGAATTTAGCAATGTAAAAGTTATATAAATTTATTGATATAATGCTTAATAATACCGCAAGTGCAATTACCGGTAATTGCACTAGTGCAAATTATCGCTAGCAGAGGCATATCATTGGTTGGATTTTTATGGAAGGAGCTACCTTATTGGATGCAAGCAGTATGAGGGAAATAATCGCTGAAATCCTACTCTCTTAGTTACGTCTTAGTTACGCTAAACCAATAACATATTCAGAATCGAAAGTTTAATCTAAATGACAGCAGCTGTTAAATTATCTTTTTAAATACAACTCGTGGTATGCCTAATAATAGATAATACCTTTCCTTAATTTATCACAAATTTTTATCCCAATGCTAAGAAAATGCCACTCCTACTGCGCAGTCGTGGTATTTTCAGCTTTGGGATTATAATTCGTAAAATTAACGAAAGGTATTGTCGATAATAGGCACACCACTTGTTACATTACCCCTGAAATACCACTAGCGGTATTATCGCTGAAATCATCACCTGATTGGTTAATATTTCAAAAAGTATGTCATTTTATTGGTTTATATTGGCAGGCGTTGAATTATCGGTATAAGCGGGCGTTGCCTCGGTCCTTAAAAGTATAATATATTTACATTTATACCATTGATCTTTTGCCTACCATAAAACAGTCATTATCCCTTTGACCATAAAATGCCTCAAATTTCGGACAGGGTCGGATTATATATATCTGCAACAGTAATTTCTATAATATAGATATAGATTATATATCGTACCTCTATAATTTAATATATTTAATAAAATATTAGTATTCATTGTTTTGTATTTTCATTTAGTTTAGAATCTCTGCTTATTTTAAAATAAAAATAAATAAATAACATAGGTCTATGTATATGTTTAAGCCGACCCTGCACCCAGTAAAATATTATACCTGTACACAATGGGGTCTTATGGGGTAGTTGATTTATTTCAGAGAGGTCAACGGTATAAATGCGAATATACTATACCTCCGAGGGCAAAAAAGTAATCGTGTAATATATTACATTCTCCTTCTGCCGAAAATGTCGTATTATAGGTAGGTACTTTGAATTAAACTTTAAATGTACCTACTATGGAGTAGATTGTGAGTAATGATCTTCATAATATCCATTGGTCAGTTAGTAAAAATGATAAATCAGTGATAAATGTAATAAAGCAGCTAGCGATAATAAAAAAAAATTAGGCTTTGTCTGGGTTTCGAACCAGGGACCTATGACTTACTAGCCAGACGCTCTAACCCTGCGCTAAATAGGAGCTTGTCAATTCTGGTCTATTAGGCAGCTGTTATTTGACACTAGGGAATTATGAATATTATTATTTTTTCTTCAGTCTCGCGCTGCTACATATATTTTATTATTGGTTTTAAGGTCCTTGTTGCGTAAGGGTTGCTAGACAATACTTTTTTTGTACCTAGCAACCAAAATAACAGGGCACCTTGAACATTTCACTTACGCTTTCGGGCGTGCTAGCGTGTATGTAAAGTGTACTTACGCAGGAGGGAGCAGAAAAAAGTAATTATTTCAAGGGACAGTAAAGTTATAGGGCAATCTAAAAATTTTAACAAAGAATTGACACATTTAAAATTGACTCTTATAAAACTTTATCCTTTATCAAGGATGCTAAATAATATGGCGTTGTCCGATTTTCGATAAAAAAAATCGCTAGTAATATTTTTGCAATTTTAGGGATATGAAAATGATCGTAATAGGAACTGTTCGAAAGACTTGTGGGATGTGAAATGCTCCCAAACAGCATCTTCCCACGATCCATCATGACTGAAAAAGAAGCACTCGAATATGTCAAAAACAAAGATTTTACAGATGTTCACACTTAGAATGGAAGACTTCCGACTTGCTAAACCTAATTACGTGAACAAGCTAAGGGTGTTGGGACCTCTAAAATCGTCGATAGCAATGCAAACACGTTTGCCTTATCTCCGGAATGCATCGCCGGCCGCAGTGCACCACCACCACCACATTCTTCTAATCGATGAGGCTTCACTATATATACCGCCCGATTTATTGGGGTGAATTGCGAGGCAAACGGGAAGGTCGGATTTATGTGGAAAAGGGGGGAACACACTATCTTCAATGGCTCATTTTTTAGCCCTAATTGGAATCCTATGTCTTGGGGATTCGCGGACAAAATATCACTGCACCAAAGCGCGAATCCATACACTTTGTCTATAAAAATTCGATCTGACAAAGTAGTATAATTAGTTTTAAGCGGGTAAAGAATCTATGTTAACAATGACTTAAAAAATGGTAATATTATTTTGGAGGCATCAACTGATAACTGGTCTCATTAAATGTTTTGAAATGCCATAGATCCTTTAAATTACCATGCAATACAATGATTCTATTGATACCTACGTTCCAAGAAGAGTCTTGATCTTTGAAGTAGAGATCCTTTTGGGGATGATCTTTCTCAGCTCTATATGTATAATAATGACGTATTCGGGATTGCATCTAGAATTAGCCCCATCCGACGACCCCAGGAATCCTAAAAGCCCAACCAAACTCGATTTGAAAGTTCCTAAATTGCCATCCACCCAACTTTTTTTAATTAAATATAAAAGTTGTTAATCCATTTGAGAAACGGGATTTCCTGGCGCAATTCGACTCATATAGATGCCACCCACTCGCTCTCATGAAATCCGCATTTACTACCGAAATTCCCCATATTTATAATAGTGGAAACTGATAAATTAAATTAAAAATTACATTTTCTGCAATAGATTATTCGGAATATTAAGTACACTAATGTTACTTACATTCAATGTTATTTTACTCGTTTGTTTCAGTGGGCACAGGCCTGTTGCGCACACACTATAAATCGCCTTAAAACTATGAACTAATTATCGAGATGTGACCGATGATAAAATAAGATACTCATTTAGTACTCAACCTGAATATGCCAAATGTTTGTACAAAAATAACTGGAGCAGATTTCCTCCGATTCCGATGTTATGATATTCCGACGCCAACGAGATTAAAACTACGTTGTAAACTGCATGCTATAGAGCCAACCGACCAGAACCCATCCAGTTTATGACGCCTTTCCGTCTTTGTTTGAGGCGCATTTTTATTGCGAAGATTTCTAGACTGAAGTATAAAAAGTATCAGATCATTCCTGTTGTAGGTCGGAATCCTCGTTGTTCGCCTTGATACAGATTTAATAAATAAACACTTGAATGAATCGCCGGCCGGTGAAACTATGGACAATGTAAATAAACCGGGAAAGTTGTGGGTAACGAAACTGCAAGAATTCTGTAGAAATAATTTTAGTAATCTAACAACAGGAATTTTTAACATCAAAACTTGCATCAACTCTGAACAGGTGTTTATTGTAAATGTTACTTTTACTGTTAGCAGTGGCGCACCCAAGGGGGTGGCACTGGGGCACGTGCCCCCCCCCCCCCAGGCCCTCGAGGCAGGTATAATTCTTAGTTAGGATGATAAGGCACAATATGTATTTTATTTTTTAAGATGGTTAAGATATACATAGAACCTACATTTTCTCGTGACGAATGCTGTTGACAAATGTTGACAAGTACTGGTTTTAAAACTGTAAAACTGTAATGTCAACCCATCCATAATCTATGGTCAAACCTGGACCGACAGTATATTAAAGACCCGAGCATGACGTCATATTTCCTTGTTGTTTGCGGACTGGGGTGGCGCTACTCGACGAAAAAAATAGCGACTTATTATAGGTTATAGGGGGGTATTCTGTGGTCATTGGAAGGTCAGTTTCTGACGTTTAAAATCTCCCAAATTTTAAATATCCAGCTTTGTTACGATTTACCTTCTTTTTACGTAACTAATTGTCTTTGCGTCCAGTATTTGGCAGTTTTATCCTATTAATACAGCTTTTCCAGGTAGATTCGTGCACATGAAGAAAATGGTATGAAGAATAAACACTATTTTAGAATGATCTGATTATCAACCAGCTGAAGAAGCGGAAATTATAGATATTATTTTGGAAGAGCATTTTGTAACGTATGCAGGAATGAAAATAGAAAATTTTGTTTATAGCTTCAAAGCGAACCAATAGTCCTCCATACAAAGAAGAAACTGAAAAATCGAATGCGTTTTATGGTTACTTACACTACAACTAGCCATGGACTTCATTTCAAACCAAAAGGTACCAAATACTCTTGCTTGCTTTTTAGACTCGCTTTTCTTAAGAAAATGTATGGAAATATGCCATGTGAACTTGCCAAATTAGAGGGACATAACAAACAAATATTTTATTTTATTTTGAATATTAACTTCGTTGTAACAGGCAAGATTCTGCAACAATGGTGTTTTAACTAAAACCACCGTGTAAATTGTTTCGTCGTGTGGCGCCAGTGGCGATATTTCGAGAGCGGGCAAAACAAATTCTGCCCGCCCAGCCCCCCTAGCTCCGGCCCTGCCCCCACCCCAACAGGAGGGGCCCCGCGGTACATTATGTGGCTAAATAAAAATGTATTTTTTTCTTTCTCAGCTCGGTTCCGCCCCCTCCTTTATCGTTGCACCCGACACGATCAAAACATAAACATATACTGTGCCCCTCCCATAAACAAGTCCTGGGTGCGCCACTGACTGTTACTACTATTATCTCAGACAAATAATAAACATGACCAGCCTAAAGGCTGCATTGTAATCAGCCAGCATAAAAAATGCCTACTCAAAAAAAAAAACAATAAATTTGACACTTAAGCCTGCATCATATGATAACCAGAACTTACATTTCCTATGCCACAAATCCAACACATTACTCTTGCCATCGTTCTTAAAACTATACTAATTCACTATTTACTAACTTAACTATAATATGTCTTTTGTCCAATAACCCCAAAATCTCCTCAAAAAAACAAGAATAACGCAAAAGTAAACACTCGAAACACATCAACACAACGAGGCGATCAGCTGTTGGGGCATAGTTGAGCAAATGCGCAACGATCACAAAGAGCTCGTGCAACGTTGCCACGTTAGCCAGAATAAGCAATTTATTAAGGATATTATTTATAGACCAAGTAGGATCAGTAAATTCACAAAATCAGTAAAATTTATTGTTAAACTGTCCAAATTTTTACTATATGTAGATTGTAGATATCAACTAATTGTTCCCAATTGATGTTTTTTTATCGTTGAATATACATTTATTTCGTAAGTACAAGATAAATTTATGAAGAAGTTTGGCAATAGTGCAATCATTGCATTGTTTGGTTTTAGATTTACTTATAATACTAACTCACACAAATATTGTTACTTTATCTTGGTAGAGTCCTGTATTGTATTGAATTATTAGTCTATGTTTATTATTTGTCTGAGACTGAAGCGAAGCCTATCATACACTAAAAATCAACTAGACTGGTTTGCCCTGAAATCGGACTACTCATTCAGCTATATTGTTTTCATTGTATCCTTCTCGCAGACGCTATAAAATGTTAATTTTTTTTAATAGTTTAGGTTTATGACAGGTGCACCATCAAACTTTTCTTGGAGAAATTCTTAAACCTATTCACGAATGGCCAGTTTGAACCGCTTCAGTAACCGCCGCTTATTCACTTACTCCGCCAAAGAGGAAGTAAGTGGCTTTATATCTATTTTCGCGCCTATAATATACGGTCTAGGTCTGGTTTCAGACCGGAGCGCACAAAAAAAAACAATCGAGTCTACATGATATGCAGATTTCGCAGGCTGAAAATAATTATGTCTAACGGGAAAATGATTTTTGTTGCGCCGGTACCTGTTACATTGCAAGAACGGAGAAGTGAAGTGTGTGCGATTCGAGTCCGATCGACCGACTCTGCTCCATATTCGAAGCCCGTACCGTAAACTAAAATTTATCGCAGCGGGTAGCAATATAAAATATAGTAATTATTCAAAAATACTGAAGGCCTATACCTTAAGACACGTGTACAACCTGTTTACTGTATACTTGTGCTTACCTACTATTACTAGCCAGGTCTGGCAGAGCCCAATGAAACGTCTAATTTAATAATTAACTCATTGTAGGTATTAGGCCAGAAAATAGCCTTCAATAAGTCGTGTTAACATCTGACACAGACGCCCACGTAGATATGTATTAAACGATGTCAATTGGTATTGGTAAATAACTAGAATATGACCGGCGAGTGAGCGATATGACTGAATGCTGTTTGATCATACCGTGTACCAATTCTCATAATAATAAATAAAAACGATAAATGCCATAATTATTATTAAACATGCTAGAATTGCAATTTCAAGCTGCGATGAAATTTTACACAAAATATTTTAAACATTGCGCGTAAGTAGCATATGTACAAGAAAAAACAACTTTGAAACTAAAACTATTTGAACAATTATTACAGAAAGGTTTTGCAAAATAGTTGGTCTATCTCAAAGGATCGTTCTGAACCTCACCGGTCGATAAATTAATAAATGGGGCCAGTAGCTAAACGTTGTAAAAAATCTAAGTGTGCCTTGAAAATATCGATGTATTTGCAGAACAAATAATGTAAAGGCCCTCAACGTTATTTTCGTGGGTTTAGAAATTGCACCAGTTTAATATAGTTATAACAGAACAATTCTATTTAAACTAATCTTCATTTTATTGTAGGTGAATTGATTTTTCATAAAAATATGATAAACAAGCAACAAAATAAAAGTAATTATTAACAGTCTTAGGATGTCGCAGGTATCTAAATGGCTTAGTAACTATTACTAGGTACCTATTTCTGTACCTAGTCACTGGTCTTACGATTCTATAGTCATTGGTACTTGGTACCTACTATTGAATTAGTCAAACTCGGGAGATAACAATAAAAACAATTACTGGAATAAAAACAGTTTATCTGTACCACAGACATATAGCTTGAAGCTATATAGGTCTGTGCCTGTACTAATAAATCCATGGCGGGTGTAGAGAAAAGTGGTACCTAATAATAAATAATAAAACCTTTTTAAAAACAAACTTCTATAATTTCAATTCCATTTCGCGTGACAAGCATTCTGTAAACAAATTTTAAAAACCTACTTATTTGATTCGTTTTAGAACATAGTTTAAATAAAAGTTTGTTTTATAAACAGCTTTTATTTATTATCTTGATTTTTGAACTGACTTCAGAAATATACTATAATATTGATAGGGATAATAACTAAAGTTATTTAATTTTTCTCTATATTTAATTTTAATTATTGTTTTGCAATACGTATTAAAGCATTTATATCGGTTTTCTCTAAATTAATGTTGAAAATTCTTATACCTGAGCACGGCACAACACAATTTCCTATTTTATAAAAAAGACTAGACTTATATTACTTCTCTATCGTAGATACCTACTGATATTTAGACTTAACTCATTTTCATCAATAATTTTGGACTTGTTCACATGTTTCCCAACACCTACCAAATAATAAAATTAAAGGAAGTAGAACAATTGATCCATTGAATTTTAATTGGGTTTTTCGCCGCCAAACTGGTTAAAAGACAACTTTTTCAAGTTGCCTGGAAAATTAATGAATTCTTAACAGTAAATGAACTAAACTTTAAACTTGTATAACTCAAAAAATATCTTCAACAAATTTGTTTTCTGAGCTTTCGGAGAATAAATTTTCCTTCTTTCTCAAAGATCATGTCACGTCAAAGTGAAATGACAGATTAATAAATTTCAGGTTAAAATGTCATGACATCAAAAACAATAGCCTAGCCACCTGTATGATATTGTACCCTGTGTTCTATGTAATTATCTATACTAACTTCTCTTTGAATAAGTGGCAATAACATTTTACTGAATTCCACTGAACATTCAGCAACACAGTTGTCTGAAGTTTCCTAGAATAAATGCTAATTCTTTAATTTTTCGTCATTTCCTACTTCTTCTTTGAGAATTGGTTTGGACCTATCCCACAAAATCCTATGATTGTTATTAAAAGAGTGTTCACATATTTTCGACTTCGAAATTTGATTTTGCCTGATATATTTTTATGTTCTTTTAAACGAACTTTAAATGGCCTACAAGTCTCCCCAAAACATAGAACTTTCCACATTCACAAGGAATTTTATAAATGCAATTGTTTGAACTTTGTACCCCATTAAATGGTTTAGTTTTAACTAGCATCGATCTTAATGTATTTTTGGTTTTAAATACTGTTCTGACATTAAAACGATTGCCTATGCGTTTTAGCTTATCTGATAGTCCAGGAATATAAGTAATAATTAAATTTACTGGTCGGTCCACCAGATTTATTTCTTTAATTCTATTAGCATTGTTATTTTGTTGTCGATCCTGAAAAACCTGCTCAACAAATTCGATAGGATAATTTGTTGAGCAAGTTGTGTGAACACTCTTTAAATATAAATCATAGGATTTTGTGGGATAGGTTCAAACCAATTCTCAAAGAAGAAGTAGGAAATAGGCGAAAAATTAATGAATGAGTGGAATTCAGTAAAATATTATTGCCACTTATTCAAGGAGAAGTTAGTATAGATAATTAGAAAGAACACAGGGTACAATATCAGACAGGTGGCTAGGCTATTGTTTCTGTTGTCATGACATTTTAACCTGAAATTTATCAATCTGTCATTATTTCACTTTGATCTTTGATCTTTCAGAAAGGAGGAAGATTTATTCTCCGAAAGCTCACAAAACAAATTTGTTGAAGATATTTTTTGAGTTACAAGTTCAAAGTTTAGTAAAGTTTAGGTAGTTCATTTACTGTTAAAAATTTATTAACTTTTCAGGCAACTTGAAAAAGTTGTCTTGTAACCAGTTTGGTGGCGAAAAAAAAACAATTAAAATTCGATGGATCTGTTTGCGCCACAAATCAATTTTAGAAAATATTTAGAACAATTGCACCTTCTAATACTTTTGATGAAAGTTACTATCAATCAAATAATTAATTACTATAAGTACTCTATTACTCTTTAAAGTAATTTTAAGGCCCTTCGTTTAACCCTAATCCGCCCCGATTCTTTTATGCCCCCTCTTCCATAATCCGTCAAAACGTCCAACCCTCGATTGGCTTTTCGCGCCACCCAGTCCGGCCCTGCTAATTAGGCGACCGCGGTGCACATGCACAAAACCGCAGCGACAGGTGCACAAAGGCGGCCTTCTCGAAATAGCAGCGCTATCTTTTCGCCCACTAACACTGTTACGCATGGCACTTGGCAATAAGGCGGCAAATTAAAATTAAATGTCCGACACCCGAGCGTGTAACTAATGGTTGCAAAGCCAGCTTTGGACGGTTTTGTGGAAAATGGCACTCGTACGGCGAGGCGGTGTCTTTAGTTCGTGCAATGAGGCAAATCGGTCGGTTTTAATTAATTCTTAGACGAAAGACACGCGCGAAGTGACATTATTTGCGTTTGTAGCCAGAACACGGGCGTAGCCAAGGGAGGGTTGCGGGGGTTCAACCCCCCCCCCCCCCGAAATAAGCAAAATATTACCTAATATTATACCGAAAAGATACGAGGAGTGAAGAGTTAATTTATTATTACGTTTGAATATATGTAGTAATAGTAGCGCCTAGCGCCATCTTTTGACGAGAGGCAGACGCAGTTGCAGCCGAACTATTTTGTATTGTAGGAAAACTTTGCGTTGTTTCTCAATTATTCGCCACGCCCCTCGGTCGAAATGAGCGGAACTTTGTGGAAGTTCGTGGAAGTTTCTGGACGGCTACTGGGCTGCTATATAAGCGGCGCCGCGGCGCGTGACCGCGCTTACGGCAGTATTGTTCCATGCGAACTCGAAGCGAATAAAAGTGAAAAGTGGTGAACGAATAGTGAAGAGAATTAAGTGTACCGTGTAAGTGAGTAATTTTAGTGCGCTGTTATTCGATGACCTTGTTAAGGATAGATACGTGAATCATTATTATTGTCGAAAAATGGAGGGGAAAAAAAGGAAGGGTGATAAACTTAAAGGTATGGACTACTGGAAAAAGTGGTGTAGTCAAGGTCAAGGGGTTTCTAATAAAGAAACAAATTTGGATTTAGCTATCAAAGCTTCAGCTACCTTGCATGCTGATAAGAAGACTGCCTACCCCGAAATCTAGTTTGGAATGCCTAGATATGTGCGATAAAAACCTTTATCCTAATATTTACACATTACTACAAATCTTGGCTACCATTCCTGTATCCACTGCTACCCCAGAAAGGTCTTTCTCGAGCCTAAGGAGACTGAAAAACTATTTACGAAACACTACAAGTGAAAACAGACTTAATGGTTTAGTTCTAATGAACATTCACTATGGAACAGAAATTCATGCAGATGAAGTAGTGGATATATTTAAAAGAAAATGCCGAAGATTTCTTCTTTAATGGTTTTAGATTTAGCGCAGAGGAACGAAATTAATTTATCCATTTCATTTAAAGTTAAGAACTTTATAAATATGTCGTAGTTTTTCGGATGAATATATAGATATTAAATTTCATGTAAGTATATTTTTGTTGTTTTATTTACTTCTCAAACTAACCCCCCCCCCCCAAACTAAATCCTGGCTACTCCCGTGAGCCAGAATATGAAGTACTGGTGCAGTAACTCAAAGAAGTGTCTAGTTTTGCAACAAGAGGCGACAACCATCAAAAACGATATAAATTTCTAAATCTCAAATGCCGTACTTTGCCAAAGACATGCATGCCTGGAGCAAGCCCAAAGAATCTGAAGAATAATGTGTCCTACGAAGATGCAGACCTGACTGAAACCTATATAAGCATACGAGTAAGATCCTCCATGGCTACTACTCTATAGACTTGTCACTGTTCGTGTTTTGTGATGACCAAAGGTTGCGGCATCGCTCTCAGTGAATAATAGTAATAATAATAAATAAGGGTGCAAATACGGAAAACCCATCATCAAAGATAGGATAACTTTCAGATCTTTAATAACGCCATGTATATTAACGACTGCAATGTGATTGTGATTGAACACCTGTTTTTTTGCATAGAGTCATCTTCAGTCATCCAAATACGTCCTTGATTAAACCTTGATTCGGAGTGGTTTGAAAATTACTATGAGCGTTTTAGGGTAACCACTAATTTCAACATTGCTTTCTCATATCCAATTTATTTGTTTCTGAGATACAGGGTGCGAAAACATGAAAAAAATTAGGGTTATTCTTTAAAAAAAATAGTCCTGGAGACGCCCACCAAAAATCCTAAAACTTTTGCCTCCACAATGTTTTCATTGAAAAATTAAAAAGTTATTGGTTGGCTCGTCCTTGCGCGAATGATGTAGTTTCTAGAAAAACTGAAAGAGATTATACAGGGTGGCCCATCACGAACTGCATCGATCTATATATGGAAAACTAAAATAAGTAGGAAAATTCTGAAAATTTGGCACCTCACCAATGCCGATGGGCGCTGCTTAACTAAAATATTTTGGTGAATCTGGCACTTCCGGTTATACCGGAAGTCGATATCAACTTTCTTATCTCAAATGGAACACCCTGTATATTATTGCATTTTTGCATTGATTAAGGTACGAATTCCTTATTCAATGATTTTTGGATTCTAGGCATCATTTTGGAACAAAAACGTACAACATGTCCTATGTCTAAATCCAACCGTTTTTGAGATATTTGCATTTTTCCGAAAAAAATACAGGTGCAAACCTAAAGTCAATTAGCAATTTATACGAGGAAACCGCGAAATTTCAAATCGAATTTTTGGCATCGTGTAACAGAAGCCCTGACCTAGTGATCTCTGCTGAGAAATAACGTTCACAAAATATGAATAAAAATTACATTCAAAATGTGCTTAAATCTCGAAATTTTTAAATGGAAACACCCATTTTTTTAATGCGATCTTATTCACCACTAAAAATGATGATAACTTTGTGTAAGGTTGCCTATACCTAAATGCAGTACCTAATTTTCGATTAATTTACGAAAAACCCACTTTTCGCCCATAAAATGCCGGGTTTGCTTAACGCTTGGAAAATCATATTAGCCGTGGACATTGAAAAGACAATCGCGGCTGAGGAAATGTCACTTGGTTTATAAATTATTGTCAACAATAATGCCGGCGCGTTTAAATTACACAAACGAAGATTATGGATTATGTATCGCAAGTTCTTGATATTGCTTTGTTGCATTCTCCGTAGATAATAAACAAATTTAAATAATCTTCGTTTGTGTAATTTAAGCGCGCCGGCATTATTGTGGACAATAATTTATAAACCAAGTGACATTTCCTCAGCCGCGATTGTCTTTTCAACGTCCACGGTTAATATGATTTTCCAAGCGTTAAGCAAACCCCGCATTTTATGGGCGAAAAGGGGGTTTTTCGTAAATTAATCGAAAATTACTGCATTTCAGTATAGGAAGCCTTACACAAATTTGTCATCATTTTTAGTGGTGAATAAGATCGCATTAAAAAAATGGGGGTTTCCATTTGAAAATTTCGAGATTTAAGCACATTTTGAATGTAATTTTTATTCATATTTTGTGTATAGGAACGGATTTATTTCTCAGCAGAGATCACTAGGTCAGGGCTTCTGTTACACGATGCCAAAAATTCGTTTTGAAATTTCCCGGTTTCCTCGTATAAATTGCTAATTGACTTTAGGTCTGCACCTGTAATTTTTTTCGGAAAAATGCAAATATCTCAAAAACGGTTGGATTTAGACATAGGACATGTTGCATGTTTTTGTTCCAAAATGATGCCTAGAATCCAAAAATGTAATAATATACAGGGTGTTCCATTTGAGATAAGAAAGTTGATATCGACTTCCGGTATAACCGGAAGTGCCAGATTCACCAAAATATTTTAGTTGAGCAGCGCCCATCGGCATTGGTGAGGTGACAAATTTTCAGAATTTTCCTGCTTTTAGTTTTCCATATATAGATCGATGCAGTTCGTGGTGGGCCACCCTATAGAGATAATAGCCCTGCAGTTGCTCTCTTAGACAGATTGTGCTACTTACAAAATAGTCTATTATTAAAGCTTTCTACTAAATAACCGTATAAAATAATTACAGCATATATACCAGTAATTTGTTGCAATTATTATTTTAACAGAGAGATCTGTTTCGTATAATGACAAACGTTTTCTACTATATTTGTTCATGCAAAACAAAAAATATGAGATTGTCAGTTTCGTTAAAAGTGACTAGTACTGATAATAACATTAGTCATTAGCAACTAAATGTGAAATGTTTAAGTGATTATGTCTTCATTAAAGATTAGTTCCATTAAACAACAAACATAAATCAAGGTAAATCAGGTTTAACGAAAGAAAGGTGACGTAATTTTGGAAATAAGGCATACCTACACATTTTCGATATAAATATTTCAAGAGCTTTAAAATTTTCAAGTTTTTATTTCTTGGTTGGCATTTTGTAGAAAAATAAATTACTTTTGTCTTTATTCATATTTTTTTAATGATTCCAGAGCACTCCTGACCAGTATAAAGTTTCATGAAAATTCAGCATCTTGAGATGGCCCCTCGGATTGCCCAGAGAAAATGATCTTGTACATTTTTGCATCGAATCTTTGCACAATACTTTGAGTAGTCCTGTTGATCATTCAACTGTTTTGAGGGGATTCCACGACACACTTGACTCGCCAGATGCCTTTAAAATTCCTATTTTGCTCAACTTTGACACCTTGCAGAATGGAACTCCCTGTATATTTTTTGTTCAAATTTGGTATGTGGGGGATTTAGGGTGTCATGATTAACGCTGTGTCAGATTTTAAATAAAAAAATCGCTGAATGATTTTCGTCTTTTTTTTACTCGATACAAAATTCGTAGTAGGCCTTGAAAATTAAGATTAAGACGTGAAATTTTGCATTAACGTAAAGAGTTTTTTGTTGCCTATTTTTAGGAAAAAAACGGCTCAAATCGGATAAAGAATAAAAATTTTACAGAGGTGTCGCCATTCCAAACGGGCAGCACACTGTATAAGTCCTTATACGGGAAATGGCAATATGGATACATTCATGTAAAAGGGCAGTTTTAAGAAAAAATATTTTATATATTTGGCATCACCAGGTGATATTTCTTGTTCGATTTTCCAACAAAAACATCGCTGAACGTTCTATTATTAAAGGACATAATTTAGCATCCAAAAATTTAACACAAGTTGTTAAGTCATTCTGGACCCTCTATCTTATATTTCGACATTGTTTACAAAAGATAAACCCCAATTTCACAGAAAACTAAGTGTTTGCTTCTTCAGAGGCATTAATAAAATGTAGATTATGTACTTCGATATTAGGTATGATAGAAAATCCCACATTTACATTAGATGAAAAGTGGCTAATTATTAGCATTTTCAATGTCGCTATCGTATGACATGGCAGAATATTATGTTCAATCAGATTCGAATTAACAACTACCGAGTTGAACAGTGGGAGCGTCGATCATCAAGTCCACTTGCTGAGACGTACTTAGATATTAAGCGCCGAACAAATTGTTACTGTTATTACTCATAACTCATTAATACGATTTGAGCTGTCAAGGTCGCAAGCGAAAATGGTGTACAGCAATTAGCTACGCTGTTATTATTTGTAAACAATACCACGTTACAGCATCTAATAAAGATTTTCCTAGAATAAAAACTTTATACACCGAGTCTCTGATTTAATGTCGCACAACTTCTAAATGCAAGTTGGATACATTGTTTTTTATATCAAGTAATCAATTTTTGTAAAATTAACATACCAATTTATTTTAAAGACTCTGTAAAGTGTATTACACAGAATCACACGTAAAGATGAACTGCATTATCTGGACAACTTTATTTGTTGCAAAATCTTTCGGCATAAAGTTAAAATTTCAAATGTCCACTGCCAACCTAAAACCTGACAAAAGATATCAAGGCCAACTGAGGTTTGTCTAGCTCGTGAATGGTGAGACAATAATATTTTATTGTGCCTATATATAGCAGTCTAATGTAAGAATATTACTACGCAGATCGCAGAACTGATAGTTTATACAGGGTGGACCCAGATCGACTATACGATAGGTGTGAAAGACAAAAAAATTTTGAGTTGAAACTTGACCTTTGGGGGATCATCCTTGCTTGATTAGAAACTAATTTGCACCATATTATTATATTTTAAAAATCAAGCAGGCCTTGACAGCAGCAATTTATTCATTTCTAGTTCAGGTAAACTACATTTTCCTTAAGAGATATCGAAACATTTTATTGGAAAAAGTTGTCGACAATGAAAATTTAAGTCCCCGTACCAAATTTTGAAACAATCGGCAGACTTTGACTTTTTTTTTAATTTCAACTTTATTTTTTGGAAAAAATCAAAGTATGCCGATTGTTTTGAAATTTAGTACAGGGTCTTAAATTTGCATTCTGAAATTTTTTTCTGATAAAATTTTTCGATAGATGTACTTGATTTGCGCTAAAACCGCAAAAATTTAAAAAAAAAAATCAAAGTGTGCCGATTGTTTTATAATTTGGTAAGGTGATTTGGAATTGCATTCTGAACAACTTTTTTAAATAAAATTTATCGATATCTCTTGAGGAAGGTAGTATACCTGAACTGAAAATGAATAAATTGCCCCTGTTAAGGCCTGCTTGATTTTTAAAATATAAAAATACGGTGCAAATCACTTTCTAATCAAGCAAGGTGATCCCCCAAAGCTCAAGTTTCAACTCGAAATTTGTTTGTCTTTTACACCTATCGTATAGTCCATCTGGGTCCACCCTGTATATCGAGACAAACTATCAATGTTCCTCAATACTTCGCATAAAATGGTATTCGAGTAATGCGAATCGAGGATTTATTCCCATTTTCAAAAAGTACATTATGGCTGAAATTTTATCAAAATGGGGAAAGGTTTATCTTTAGAAAGTCGGTGTGCAAGATTTTTAAAATCCTATTATTATTCGGTGGGTAACGTTATGAAATATTCAGAAGCCGATTAAACGGACACCAGCAGAATATAAATTCGATGCGAAATTATCAATAAATACTATTCACACTTTTGATAGCACAGCGTGGAAGCGCTTCCTTGCAGTCCTGAGTGGGTATTCACTTAATTAAATTAAAACTGTTAAGATATAAAACTGCTCGAAATAACAATGGTAGTGCCATCCAAATGGTAATTGCGGGCAATTATATGCTATCTAATTTCTACTAAGTAATACCTATTTTCAGGTTTCCCATTTTCGAAAGAAGAGCTAACGTATAACGAGTAGGTATACGTATATGAGTACTTTTAAAACAATACCTATCAGAAACTTATTAATTTTTTCACTGTTTAAAATAAGTTCCCCGAAAAACCTGCCGGCTTCGGGTGCTTCAAAATGTACATCAAGTTTTCCCGTAACTTCCAAAGAAAGTTTGTACCTACTCGATGATCATAGGCGCGCTCAAGGGTTAATTAAAATTTAACACGATCTCGTTATAAGAGGAATAAAGGTTTTCCTGATAGAAATATAATTAGGTTATTTTTATTTTTCCAAATCAAGTAGAAAGTATAGAGTTAATTTGTGATCACTTCTAACTTCAAGTTAATTACAATGATGACACAAACGTTAGCTGCAACCTTGCTAGATTAAAAAGGTTTATCTAGAATTATTTGCTATTGTTGTCTCATTACACACGTTATATACAGGGTGAGTATTTTCGATGCCCACTATACGGATCTCGGAAACTAGCAGAACTACAACAAAGAATTGCGCGGAAGAATTGCAGTTTTGAATGCTCAATCTAATGACCATTTTGGATTTTTAAAAAAGTTCATGGCTCACTAGATATTTTGAAAAGAGTGATTTTTTGCTATTTCGTCAGATCTATGTAGCTCCGTTATTTCTGATTATACAAAAAAACTGTAGAGACAAAAATTGTAGGTAATTTTGGGCAATCTTATCCAATTTTTTATGTTGTTTGTGATTTTTGAGATATGACATAAACTTGTGTTTTTTTAAATGTAAATCATAGTTGACTGTGGCCTTATAAAATCGGCCATTTTTTTAGCTTTCCAAAGATATAATACTCGGCATAGTTATAATAAAAAATAAAAGAGCTATGGCTAATTTTCTGATTTTTTTAATTTTCACATAGTCAAGCATGGAATATTTTCATAATTACGTTCTACATACTTCAAACTTTCTAGTATTTTGTTTTTAGCTGGTAACGAAATGAAAATGAAACAAAAATTAAAAAACTAAAATTCAAATTATTATTATTTTAAAATGTCACCTTTTAAAATAAAAAAGGTGTTCAAACAATTAATTATTATTTATGCAAAGCACATAAACAGCTGCTCTTAATTCATCAATTGTCTCCTACTTTATTTTGTACTGTTCCCTACAAAAAGAAATCCAAAGCAGACAAATCGGGGAATCGGGGCTGCCAGGAAATAGGTATATCCAACTATTTGGATAGAGCTGATGTAGGTAATTTCTTACGGGCAAATAATTATGTGGTGGAGATCCATCATGATATTTTTTGTTTTATTTTGTTACATTTTGTTGCCAGCTAAAAATAAAATATTTGAAAGTTTGAAGTATGTCTTATTACAAAATATATCGTAAGTATGAAAATATTCCATGGCTGACTATGTGAAAATTTAAAAAAATCAGAAAATTAGCCATAGCTATTTTATTTATTATAATAACTATGCCGAGTATTATATTTTTGGAAAGCTCAAAAAATGGCCGATTTGATAAGGCCACAGCCAACTATGATTTACATTAAAAAAAAACACAAGTTTATGTCATATCTCAAAAATCACAAACAACATAAAAAAATTGGATTAGATTATCTTATTAAGCCCAAAATTATCTACAATTTTTGTCTCTACAGTTTTTCTGTATAATCAGAAATAACGGAGCTACAGAGATCTGAGGAAATAGCAAAAAATCACTTTTTTCAAAATATCTAGTGAGCCATGTACTTTTTTAAAAATCCAAAAGAGGCATTAGATTGAGCATCCAAAACTGCAATTCTTTCCCCATTTAACCTTTGTTCTGGCTCTGCTAGTTTGCGAGATCCCCATAGTGGGCATCGAAAAAACTCACCCTGTATAATATGTTTCAAGATTATCAAGAATCTTTTCGCCATCAACGCTGCTTTAGTTGAAACACGGATGAGCGAAGAAGTCACGAGAAACTTTTCACTTGCACGGTTAATTATTCTTTTTCCCCCTGCTCCGCCGCGATAATTCAACGCTGCCTTTTCCCTCGCGAACCCCGTGTCGGACGGTGTTTTTCCAGCGTTACTCAGCTTTTCCGCCCTTCCTTTGTCTTCCGCGGCACTCCGAGCTACAGGAATCCGCCACGTCATCAACTTTCTTTTGTCTCGCCCAACGACAAAGCCATCCTAATGAAGCGGGCTGCGCCGCGTGCAGCACCAACGAAAATCTGCTCCTCGATGATGTTTTCATTCCCACATTCAGACGTTTCATTCAAGGTGATCCGTTTCTTTGCTGCGCTCCAGTTCGCATACCGATTTAGAATTAATTCATTCGTTCGTAATGTACGAATAACTTAATTTAGGTAGGCAATGGTTTCTATAATCCTGCAACAGCATTCTTGCAGTCTTAGAAGTTGCTAAGTACGAAATATGTTCGAAATGCTAGACTCAAACTAATCAAACACTAAATGTCATATCTCAAAAATCACAAACAACATAAAAAAATTGGATTAGATTATCTTATTAAGCCCAAAATTATCTACAATTTTTGTCTCTACAGTTTTTCTGTATAATCAGAAATAACGGAGCTACAGAGATCTGATGAAATAGCAAAAAATCACTCTTTTCAAAATATCTAGAGCCATGAACTTTTTTGAAAATCCAAAAGGGGCATTAGATTGAGCATTCAAAACTACAATTCTTTCCCCATTTCACCTTTGTTCTGGCTCTGCTAGTTTCCGAGATCCCCATAGTGGGCATCGAAAAAACTCACCCTGTATAATATGTTTCAAGATTATCAAGAATCTTTTCGCCATCAACGCTGCTTTAGTTGAAACACGGATGAGCGAAGAAGTCACGAGAAACTTTTCACTTGCACGGTTAATTATTCTTTTTCCCCCTGCTCCGCCGCGATAATTCAACGCTGCCTTTTCCCTCGCGAACCCCGTGTCGGACGGTGTTTTTCCAGCGTTACTCAGCTTTTCCGCCCTTCCTTTGTCTTCCGCGGCACTCCGAGCTACAGGAATCCGCCACGTCATCAACTTTCTTTTGTCTCGCCCAACGACAAAGCCATCCTAATGAAGCGGGCTGCGCCGCGTGCAGCACCAGCGAAAATCTGCTCCTCGATGATGTTTTCATTCCCACATTCAGACGTTTCATTCAAGGTGATCCGTTTCTTTGCTGCGCTCCAGTTCGCATACCGATTTAGAATTAATTCATTCGTTCGTAATGTACGAATAACTTAATTTAGGTAGGCAATGGTTTCTATAATCCTGCAACAGCATTCTTGCAGTCTTAGAAGTTGCTAAGTACGAAATATGTTCGAAATGCTAGACTCAAACTAATCAAACACTAAATGTCATATCTCAAAAATCACAAACAACATAAAAAAATTGGATTAGATTATCTTATTAAGCCCAAAATTATCTACAATTTTTGTCTCTACAGTTTTTCTGTATAATCAGAAATAACGGAGCTACAGAGATCTGATGAAATAGCAAAAAATCACTCTTTTCAAAATATCTAGAGCCATGAACTTTTTTGAAAATCCAAAAGGGGCATTAGATTGAGCATTCAAAACTACAATTCTTTCCCCATTTCACCTTTGTTCTGGCTCTGCTAGTTTCCGAGATCCCCATAGTGGGCATCGAAAAAACTCACCCTGTATAATATGTTTCAAGATTATCAAGAATCTTTTCGCCATCAACGCTGCTTTAGTTGAAACACGGATGAGCGAAGAAGTCACGAGAAACTTTTCACTTGCACGGTTAATTATTCTTTTTCCCCCTGCTCCGCCGCGATAATTCAACGCTGCCTTTTCCCTCGCGAACCCCGTGTCGGACGGTGTTTTTCCAGCGTTACTCAGCTTTTCCGCCCTTCCTTTGTCTTCCGCGGCACTCCGAGCTACAGGAATCCGCCACGTCATCAACTTTCTTTTGTCTCGCCCAACGACAAAGCCATCCTAATGAAGCGGGCTGCGCCGCGTGCAGCACCAGCGAAAATCTGCTCCTCGATGATGTTTTCATTCCCACATTCAGACGTTTCATTCAAGGTGATCCGTTTCTTTGCTGCGCTCCAGTTCGCATACCGATTTAGAATTAATTCATTCGTTCGTAATGTACGAATAACTTAATTTATGTAGGCAATGGTTTCTATAATCCTGCAACAGCATTCTTGCAGTCTTAGAAGTTGCTAAGTACGAAATATGTTCGAAATGCTAGACTCAAACTAATCAAACACTAAATGTCATATCTCAAAAATCACAAACAACATAAAAAATTGGATAAGATTTTCTTATTAAACCCAAAATTATCTACAATTTTTGTCTCAACAGTTTTTCTGTATAATCAGAAATAACGGAGCTACAGAGATCTGATGAAATAGCAAAAAAATCACTCTTTTCAAAATATCTAGAGCCATGAACTTTTTTGAAAATCCAAAAGGGGCATTAGATTGAGCATTCAAAACTACAATTCTTTCCCCATTTAACCTTTGTTCTGGCTCTGCTAGTTTCCGAGATCCCCATAGTGGGCATCGAAAAAACTCACCCTGTATAATATGTTTCAAGATTATCAAGAATCTTTTCGCCATCAACGCTGCTTTAGTTGAAACACGGATGAGCGAAGAAGTCACGAGAAACTTTTCACTGGCACGGTTAATTATTCTTTTTCCCCCTGCTCCGCCGCGATAATTCAACGCTGCCTTTTCCCTCGCGAACCCCGTGTAGGACGGTGTTTTTCCAGCGTTACTCAGCTTTTCCGCCCTTCCTTTGTCTTCCGCGGCACTCCGAGCTACAGGAATCCGCCACGTCATCAACTTTCTTTTGTCTCGCCCAACGACAAAGCCATCCTAATGAAGCGGGCTGCGCCGCGTGCAGCACCAACGAAAATCTGCTCCTCGATGATGTTTTCATTCCCACATTCAGACGTTTCATTCAAGGTGATCCGTTTCTTTGCTGCGCTCCAGTTCGCATACCGATTTAGAATTAATTCATTCGTTCGTAATGTACGAATAACTTAATTTATGTAGGCAATGGTTTCTATAATCCTGCAACAGCATTCTTGCAGTCTTAGAAGTTGCTAAGTACGAAATATGTTCGAAATGCTAGACTCAAACTAATCAAACACTAAATGTACATATTTTAATAAGTGTTTCCAATGGAAACTTCGTGTTGTGTCTTCAAGGTAACAGAAGTGTTGTAAGTACCTACAAAGGCAATCTAGATGGGATTGTCTTTGGTACCTACCATGACCGAGTACCTAATCTAGGGACACAGAATAAGCGGGAAATTGAAAAAAATGCAATGTAGAATATTAAGTCAGACCTGGACCAACACTATATTAATATATAGTGTCGGTCCAGGTGAGACCAATAATAATAATTGAGACTGGGCTTACCTGCGGTGGCCGGTATTGCCAGTGTGATCGGAATTCCCTTAGTTTCCCCTTTGACTATTAAATATCTAGAGCCATGAACTTTTTTGAAAATCCAAAAGGGGCATTAGATTGAGCATTCAAAACTGCAATTCTTTCCCCATTTAACCTTTGTTCTGGCTCTGCTAGTTTCCGAGATCCCCATAGTGGGCATCGAAAAAACTCACCCTGTATAATATGTTTCAAGATTATCAAGAATCTTTTCGCCATCAACGCTGCTTTAGTTGAAACACGGATGAGCGAAGAAGTCACGAGAAACTTTTCACTTGCACGGTTAATTATTCTTTTTCCCCCTGCTCCGCCGCGATAATTCAACGCTGCCTTTTCCCTCGCGAACCCCGTGTCGGACGGTGTTTTTCCAGCGTTACTCAGCTTTTCCGCCCTTCCTTTGTCTTCCGCGGCACTCCGAGCTACAGGAATCCGCCACGTCATCAACTTTCTTTTGTCTCGCCCAACGACAAAGCCATCCTAATGAAGCGGGCTGCGCCGCGTGCAGCACCAACGAAAATCTGCTCCTCGATGATGTTTTCATTCCCACATTCAGACGTTTCATTCAAGGTGATCCGTTTCTTTGCTGCGCTCCAGTTCGCATACCGATTTAGAATTAATTCATTCGTTCGTAATGTACGAATAACTTAATTTATGTAGGCAATGGTTTCTATAATCCTGCAACAGCATTCTTGCAGTCTTAGAAGTTGCTAAGTACGAAATATGTTCGAAATGCTAGACTCAAACTAATCAAACACTAAATATACATATTTTAATAAGTGTTTCCAATGGAAACTTCGTGTTGTGTCTTCAAGGTAACAGAAGTGTTGTAAGTACCTACCATCGAATTGATAAGTACAATGGAAGTCGCACAGGTACCACTTTCATTGTTGTTTGGGGCAGCCAACTCTAGAGAGAGATAGGTTTCAAATGGCAATAAGTAAGACAAGGACGCCTAATGAACGTGTCAGCTGATTCAGGCAAAGGAGGTATATAGGGATGTTGCATATTAATGGAAGAATTTAATGGGCATGTTCCGTAATTCTCTTTATTGTATGATCTGTATTCCAAAATTCGGGGCTTGTTTGGAGAATGGATGAGAATTTTTGAGAATTTTTGAGAATTTTTCTATACTATAACCACAATTATGTAAATATTGCAAAGAAAAAAGTAGAGAATTGATTAAAAAAATACCTACATGGCAATTTTATGTACCTGGAAGTAAATTGAGACAAATAAAATACAAATTCCAAAATAAAAGTTTATTTTAAAATAAAGGCGACAAAATATCTAGGATAAGATATACATTTTCACTTAACTGATTTATTAATTTTAAAATTCAATTTAATAGGAAAAGCATGTAAGACAAGTAGCTTTTACATATTTTTATATAATTTTTAATGTTTAGGCATCTAACAAAAAGAATTAGAAATAATTACCTTATTAAAGGGACCAGAACCTCAAGATTAATTCCATCTTTGACTACGAAGAGCTAATATTTTGCCAGTTTTTCCCTTGATAGAGTTTCTATCATGACTTGTAAAATAAAAAACTGTAGTAATTACATACTTTTTAAGTTTGCGCTGCCCAAAATTCTCTACGAAATTGCTGTCAATAAATTGTTGACTACAAATGCAAGTAAATACTTGTAGACAGTACAAAATTTTTCCTTTTTATTGCTGCAATCCACTTGTCTCTATAACATCACCTTATCTCATGGAAAACTGCAAAGTTATTAGCAAAGATTTTTAAGACTTACGAATGAAAAGAAATCCCACTAGTCTTATTCTTTCCGCCCTGTTTGGTACATCCAAATACACAACAGGAGTTGATCCTCTTTTTTGTAATTTGAATATAGCCACATAGCTAAATTAAATTTTCTCTCCGATCTAAAAATAATATTAAACCAAACACCAACTAAGAAAACCCAACGCCGTTTTATACCAAACTGCCACCACGACACGAACTCAAATCAAATATAAATAATACAATAATTACTCCTATTCGTATTGGGAGTTGGGACAGAAAGAAAATTAAAATGACGTTTGACAACGGAACTCGTTTGAAGCACAGGACACAAAAATAGAAAGTTAGGACAAACACCTCTTTTGTGTTATGTGGCTTTTGCCGGAATCAGCTGATTTATTTACTATTCCACTTACTCAAGTTTGGCTGCCAGTTTCCCTCTCTACACTCCTTCCATCTACTTGTCAATTCAATGGTATCTACAAAGACAATCTAGATGGGATTGTCTTTGGTACCTACCATGACCGAGTACCTAATCTAGGGACACAGAATAAGCAGGAAATTGAAAAAAATGCAACGTAGAATATTAAGTCAGACCTGGACCAACACTATATTAATATCGGTCCAGGTGAGAACAGTAATAATAATTGAGACTGGGCTTACCTGCGGTGGCCGGTATTGCCAGTGTGATCGGAATTCCCTTAGTTTCCCCTTTGACTATTGAAATCGATATGACTCAAAATTGTTATTTCCTACAAGTTATCCAAACAAAGAACTTTATTAAATACTCTACGTTACTATTGTAATGGACATAAAGCAGCTCTTTTTTTGTCATGAAATAATGGGTGCATGTTGTTGGAAAATAAAGAATCTTATTATTTTAATGGGCCTTGTTCACTCAATCGAATTTCGATATTTCTTACTACTAGAATGAAATTAACCACATAACTCTTTAATAAAATCCCCCTTCTTTGAGAGATACAGTGGGTTCAATTTTTTTAATTGAATTGGCTATTTCTAAAAAATAATGAAGCAGGAAATTGAAAAAAATGCAACGTAGAATATTAAGTCAGACCTGGACCAACACTATATTAATATAGTGTCGGTCCAGGTGAGAACAGTAATAATAATTGAGACTGGGCTTACCTGCGGTGGCCGGTATTGCCAGTGTGATCGGAATTCCCTTAGTTTCCCCTTTGACTATTGAAATCGATATGACTCAAAATTGTTATTTCCTACAAGTTATCCAAACAAAGAACTTTATTAAATACTCTACGTTACTATTGTAATGGACATAAAGCAGCTCTTTTTTTGTCATGAAATAATGGGTGCATGTTGTTGGAAAATAAAGAATCTTATTATTTTAATGGGCCTTGTTCACTCAATCGAATTTCGATATTTCTTACTACTAGAATGAAATTAACCACATAACTCTTTAATAAAATCCCCCTCAGCATGTTTCTCGTCAATACCTAATATTGTTATTAACTAAAAAAATATAGGTACAAAAAATTTAAACTGTGCGCCTTCACTTGGAGCAATGAAATTGCGTTTGCCACGTTGCCGGTTATACTAGTAATCGAAGCCCTAAAAATTCGATTTCCGTTCTAATCTCAGACGTGCACATTGAATCGAAATCGATTCTCTAGAGAGAGACAATTGTATAAACGGTTGTCCGAACTCGACCGTATACAGACGCAGGTAGTTGTTTTGTAGGTCGTGTATCGTGTCCATTGAATTGACATACTTATTAATTCGATGGTCGTGTCTATATATCAATCTGTCATGTCATTTTGTCATTCTTTAATGTAAACCGAGCTAATAAAACTAAATATTTTTCTGAAAACCTGCAAAAAGTTAAAAGTTAAAGTAGGTATATACCGTATGCCGATTTGAAATCAAATTGAATTCGTCTTGTAATAAGGATTGTGATATGGTGATGGTGCTAGGCACTTATTTAGCATTATCAGTAGATATTGTTACCTCCCTGAAGAACTGAAAAAAGTTATAGTAGTAGATACAGTAAAATTAAAAAAAAAAGTTCTTTCTAGCGCGACGACGATTTAAATGATGATTCTCAAGTGGACGAAGAACACGAAGATTTGTTTCCTCTCACCAGCTCGACTGAACTATTTGGTGCTGACTGATAACGCAATTAAAGATTCACCTAAAACGTTTGACCTTTTGTATCATTTTGATTTCCTTCCCATTTTTTCAAAATATAGATTGTTTAATATATTTTCTTGTTTTTCACATGAGTTTCCTATTCATGACTTTCTTATTTTTACAAGCTAAGGACAAATTGGATATGGGAATGATTTGACATAAAAGAACGAATGGAAATCAGAACGCTATAATGAGTACAAATTAACTAAGGCTACTAACTTGTATTGGTCATATTTACAGTCATATACTTATGAGGTTATGTTGTGACAAAAAATAACAATCTATGGGTGTAATATGTATCTATATATGCATAGATATATCTAGATATATTCTACATACATTATTCAGTTACTAATTTATACTGTACCTAATCATTTTAAGTTTTTTCAACAAAAACTACGTGAAATAAAAACAAAGAAATCTTTACCCCTCCATATCATGGAAACCGTTCACTTTGCCATAATTCTGTATATAACAATTCTTGTTCGGAATTTAATGTATATCATTTGCGTATAGGATGACGTTTGCGCTAAACCTCATAGTTTACTAGATATTCACGCAAAACTGTGAAAAATAAGAATTTCCTGCCCTTTTCACCCCCTCCCCCCGAAACCCGACGCTGGTGGTGGTGTAACTTTTTAGTACTAACTCTTAGGAGGGTATGGAACTATTTCGTGCTAGAAAGTACTTTTTTTGGGGATGTTTGGGTTTGGCCTAATTTTGTGTTAGTTTTACTGTACTATAGATCCCGTAATTGAGAGAAAGGAGAAAGGAATATTTTGGTCATCTGGAAAACCTTTTGATAGCAATTTTAGGGGATGATAGAAAACACATTCGAGAGTTAGCTTTAATAAAAATTACAAAATGAAGAAGATCAACAGCAAAAACCAACGATGTCAGAATATTTCCAGTTAATAAATTAAATTTTGATTGTCAAGATTATGTCTAGTTGTTATAAATGAGATTTATTTAGGTTTGGACAACTTACTAGTTGGTGATCATTCTGCAAGTAACTTTTCACTCAAAAAAGGGAAAAACATTGCGATTGTGGTATATTATTAAATTAATTGATATTGAGGTCATTTTTTTTATTTCTTTTTATGGCCTCTGCTCTTTTCGAGCAATCTAGACACTATGGGGCGACATACGGTTCCAAAGCGTTGGGAACCATGAAAGACCCACCCACTCGTGCACCGCCACGCCGCCCCCTAATATTAAGGTCATTTGTTACGTCTATTTGGCTTTTACCACAAAATATAAGTTAGCTAAATTCTCTTCTTCTTCAGTCTTCACAAATCTCAAATAGAAACATATCGATATTGCCCTAAATCGTGTCAACGTCGCAAAATAGTAGTCAATCACGTCAAAAAGCGGAAAAAATTTTTTTCGTGTTTTATTTACCATTAAGATTCATAATCAAAAATAAAAAAAGTGTGAAACAGGCCCATTCATCTGACCATTCGTCCGAGATTTAAACCTACAATTTACCGAACTACGCTCATCCTCCTCGGAGTGCGGAAACAATAATTCGAGATGAGAGCGGCGCCGCACCGCCCACTGGGATCCAGCTTGCGGCCAAAATGAAACACAGCGTTTGTTTACAGCCGAGACGCACTTCTGAACCGATCGCGATCGGGCGGCCGAGGAGGCGATGAAGAAATCAGGAAAGGATCGGCCGACGGCGGCCTTGAGGTTTACGACGCTTATTAACCCACATAATGCTGATACATATTATGATTGTTTTCACACTGTTTTGTTTGTTGACCTCTGGTGCACAGTGTACGAACTTCCAAAGCGAGCTTCCAAGATGTTACTTGTCACCAATAATGTCTCTAAGCAAGTATGCCTACTTACGCTTACGCTAGTGCAAAGCATACCTACACAAAACAATTGACTAAAGAGCTTATGTGGGTGCCCAGGGCCAGAACATGAAAGTAGGTATGTATAATACATGGGATGGTCTGTGATACATGGCAATGCATTTGCTAACAGATATTGACTCAGGAAGGAGCAACAGCAAACCTGAATCATTCTGTTGCGTCAACAAGGTAGGTAAGTACCTATAAAAAAATAGTCTCGGAAATCTACTTGTGGGAAATAGAGCAAAATTAATAACTGCACAGGATTAAAACCACAGGCCAAGAACATGCAAAACGTTTTAGATTTAAGAAAAAAGATAGAAAGACAAAAATTTCTCACAAAAATGAAATAAGTGATAATTACGAATTAAACCTCAAGCGTTGGGTGAATTCACTCTTCAGTCAACACTATACATATACAGCGCAGCGCCTCAAAAACATTTATAAAGTTAAAAGTTAATGCATGATGTCTTTAAGAGTATTACACTAAGTATTTCGGCATTATCTTAACGGTTCTTAAATTTTAATTGATTATTACAACAGCTGCTTTCTGATATTGGTTCATCAAGGCAGCCATCGCCCCCCTCGGCTATTATAACAAAGTATCTTGTAGTTCGAAGTAAGAATCCCACACAAAAGAGGTAAAGAGAGTTGACTACCAGACAGAGCTTCTTGGCTATAGTAAAGTTGATGTTAGTTCATTTAAGTTCATTATTATTGGCCTTGCAAGGACAGTAAATTTTTACTTCAAGTGCAACCAGTGTGAACTTCTTTTTAAAGAAGGATACAATAATAATGCTAAATATAATAATTATTAATCGTATTCACCGAATACCATAATTGGTGGGGTTGGATTCACCATATTGTTTGTTTTGTAAATCCGTAGCGTAGCCTCTAATTTAGAGTCGTAGTGATCGTACAATCATGTTCACAAACAATAGGTAAGTGTCAAACGAAATTACGAAATCACGAATACTACATATTTTATACCCTAACCTACCCAAACAAAATCAGACTGATAAAATTAGTGTGTGTGGGTGAAAATAGATTCGCAAAGAATAGAACAAAAAAAGGTTTTTGAAAATATCTCACAAAATACATTTTTTATCGATTTGTATACACTTAAAAGTAGACACCCTGTATAAAGAAAAACATTAAATAAAATATACAAAACATACAATACCAAAATCAGTGCAAAGGATCCAAAATAGATTTTTGATTTTTTTTTCCTATTTTGAATTTTCTCTTTTAGAAAAGGGGAACACAGCAAGAAAAAACATTTATTTTTACTAGATGTGGGTAATAAATGGTTTTTTCTTGCTGTGTTCCCTTTCTTGTAAGGTTTGTACTGTGGATTTTCCACATATTCCTTTTTCAATTGGTTAATGCAGACCTAATCTATCTTTTACTTCATACTGAAAGGAGAAAATTCAAAATAATCAAAAAGTTATTCTTTTTAAGACTGGTTTTACTATCTTTTATACAGGGTGATTCACCAGCAATGGGAAATCCCAAACCTGGGGGGTAGGGGAGACCAAAATATAGCGATGGAGGCAAACATTGCTTAGACAAATGTTGTTTCTTTGAGAGATACAGTGGGTTCAATTTTTTTAATTGAATTGGCTATTTCTAAAAAATAATGAAGCTGCTGAACTGAAATTTTGACCTGTTCTGTTTTTTGGGATGGAGAATCAGCGGAAGATGTCAATTTCTACGTAACTCACAGAAATTATCACTAAAAGCACGACCAAAAACAGCGCAAGTGGCGCCCTCTGTGAGATATTTGTAGAAATTGCTGATTTTACATCCCAAAAAACACAGCAGAGCAAAATTTCAGTTCAGCAGCTTGATTATTTTGGTACATATAGCTATAATTCAATTTGAAAAAAGAATTTGAACGCACTGTATCTCTCAAACAAACAACATTTATTTGTCAAAGCAATGTTGGACCTGGATAGATAATATAGTGTCGGTCCAGGTTGGACTCAATCACTCAATCGCCATATTTTGGTTTCCCCTACCACCAGTTTTAGCATTTCCCATTCCCAATGAATCACTCTGTATATGTTATTTCAAGGTTTTCTTTATATGCTTAAATAATTCTAGTCTTATTTAATGGCCCTCCAGTCTTTATAAAAACGAATAATTTTTAATCTTTTAGTGCCCTGATGATAACTCAATAAACAAGTAGACACGTAGATAAGAGATAAGAATTTGCCTGCCATTTTGGCGAGTATCCAATAAAATCCCAATTATTGTAAAATTAACATTTAAATCCACTAGAGATGTAATCATTTATTAAAAGATAGATATAGAAATAGTTACAACAAAAAGGCACCAGAAACAAAACAAAGCACCTATAACCTGAACGCTGCTATAACTTCCTCAAGTGTAGGAATACCGTTTGTAGAACGCTACACGCCATACGGTCAAACGTATACACCGGGGTATAATCCGCAAAGGTTACCGCTTGCCGGTTATGGACGCTTCCGGTCCGTATCGGCTGCCCGTCATGAATTCCTAAATAATGCCGGTGCAATTAGGGAATGGTTCGCCGCATTATCCTTGGTTTCGGCTCACAATAAAATTGCCGGCCATTTGATTATTCGATGGACGACAATAAAATTGGCCGTTACAGTTTCTAGTTTTGCGCTTTACGTGTGTACTAAATGCGCAATTCCATATTATGGCGATATTAGATATCAATACGAAAATGCAAATTTCTAGACAGGAAGATTGTATGTAGTTATTCTAATTATGTTTCATTCGAATATGGACATATTCTACAAAATATTAACGATTTATTTAACATTTACCTATATGTAGTTCTTTAAGTGTATTGACAAGGTTGAATTCTGGTAAAACTCTGTTGTCGGACTTCCACTGTCTTCGTCTATTAAAATCACGACGTTTCGATCAGTACAGTATCATCGTTTTCATTTGAAAAATCTCTAATCATTTTCATTTGAAAACTATCCTCCATTAGGATAGTTTCTACATTCAAAAAATAAAATAAAATAATAATGAATAGGCCCTATTAGTACAATATCTATAATACGCTTCGAAATGAGAAGAAATATTGCACTACGAGTAATAGGTCCCTTTCATGATTATTTTTTTATTTATCGAGCCCAAAAAAAATTCGATTAGTTCCACGACGTCACGACTTACAGTCTATTCAAACTAAATGCAAGTGGCGCGTAAACATATACACAATGGAAGCACGTGAACAATTCTGAGGGCTAATACGAGGCAGGACCGCATTAAGGACGATCTCTATGAATTTATAATATAAAATATTAAAATAATATGCCCCAGTATTAAGAACTTTAAAAACAAACTTTTATGGCACACCTAGTCATTCATTTACCTGCAAATTTCTACTATTAACACAAATCGTAGCTCCAACAATTAATATACAGCGAAAGAATTATATCGGAAAAAATAAAGGTCCACTTGCAATTCAATACACCTCTGTAATAAGAAACACCGACTCGCTGCACTCGCCCGCCGGGCCACACTTTAATGCCGGCTAGCCAATAGCAAGCCGATCACGTGCGTATCACGCTCTAGCCATGCAACAACTTGTGTTTATGTTTCACTTGCGTTTAGTTTGAATAGAGTATAGAACAGTAATAGTTGGTTGAACTTTATCTATATTGAGAAAATATCGATTTAGATTTAACGTCGACAATTTTGAATGTTGGCGAAAACGCCAGTATTATTAGGTTTTATTTTGAATTTCCCGCCCAAAAGAATATACAGGGTGTTCCAGAATATGTGGGCAATCTCCCGGATTTATACAGAGGACGTTAAAATAACAACTTCCTATAAAAATTTTCCTACGGAGATACAAGCCCCTAAAGGCCGCCCCTGAAAATCGATTTTTTAAAATAGCTTTTAAAATAATTTGTGTAATTTAATTTTCGTGTAGGTATATTTTTTATTTTTTATGTATATCTACTGCAAAAAGTTTACTTAATAACAAATTGAAATTGTTTTTATTTATTAATAGAATATAGTATGTTAGTTCCGTTATGTCAAAAGGTCCTAATTTCATTAAACGAAGAACAATGGAAGTACGACAACAGAGTTTTACTCAGCTTATCCAAACAATCCAGAGAAGTGGACACACTGTACCATTGTAGGCTTTCGAGTAGGTTGTAAAAAATTAGGAGATTTATTTATAGAAGAATAAACTCACTAATTGCGCCAATTTTCCTTTCGGTCTACCTTAACAATGGCATTATTTACGATTTGACTGAGACGATTATGGTTTTACGCCGAATTTCTATCGCCCACGTATAACAAACGAAAGTAAAAATTTGCGAAATAATACGTACCTATAAATAAATAAATGACATGAAAGTTTATATTATCTAGTTTGCCCATATTAGTCATACGGACCCGAATTAAATAGAGGTACAAATTTTCCTAATAAATTTCCTGCAATTGAGCTTTTATAGGCAATAAAATTCAGACATAGTCGGCCAGTGTGTAAAATAAACAAGATATTACGTAATGGATGAATAACAATGACTGCGCGGAGGCTGAGGTGGAGCCGTAAATATTTGGGTTAGTATTCCATTTATCATGAGAATAAGCAGCCACTGTTGGGAAGGTTGCTATCTGTTTGATTCATCAGTTTCACATCAAAGAGAGAACACAGAAATTAATGATATGAACTGCTAATGACTCAAACATTTTTTCCTACAGTTCGCTGGCAAATATCATAAGAAATATTTGAAATTAATTAGAATTCGTTTATAAACCTTTATGAAATATGATCTCAACAATCTAAATAAATCGCTTAAAAATGAGACTCTAGTCTATCCAAGTTACAGAGGCAGTAGATATAAACAAAATCACATGACCGCATTGCTATATCGATTACCAGGGTCGGACTAATATATGAGATTCTACAACAAGTCTGTGTGCTCGATTCTACTACCTATGCAGGAAACTCGACTGGATCCCACTCGCCGCCTAAACACTTGAGATTTTACGACGGCCAGATCAATAAGAGAACAGGTGACATCGCGACCACGTGGTGGCCGATGTTTTGATTCACTGCCTCTGTAACTTGGATATATTATAGATAAGTTAATGGCATAAAACGGATATCCTATCTAAGCCAGTGGAGATATTGCACCTATACAAGCTATCCCAGAAATACGTGAAAAATTTTAACCAAGTATTTAACGCATTAAAATTTGTTTACAAATTTTTATCCAGTATTTTTCCCATTAAAATAACGATTTGCTTATGGATAAAGAAAACACCGAAGTAAGGCATGGGAAGAGATGGTTCACTATCTTCTATTTTTTGCTAGCCCCCTGCCGATCGGGTCAGGCACGAGATATTTATAAATAATTGTTTAGGTACACGCGTTCAGAGTGCAGAAACATTTTGTTACCATTCTGGCTTTTACAATAACAACGAATATGAAAATAACTAAGGCGAAACCCAAAAGAACTGTTTTCGGGGCTTGTTACAGAACGATTACGGAATTGTCTCGCCCCAAATAGGCACACAAATCGCACATTTGTTCCTGTCTACAAGCACTACTGAAAACGGATATTTTCCCGATCGCGGTCCAATAGTACTGTTGCAAATGATTTTGGCATTATCACAATAATAAATAGCCTTTATTTGACCTGGCGGGAGTTCAGCCGTTGCTATTAAGTAGGTACAACCAGGGAGATAAGTATATAAGTCTATTTTCTCTGCCAATATGAAATAAACAAAAACAAACCGCTCTGCGTGTTACCTACGTGATCAGACTATGATACGTCGCCCGCATTATTTAAAAGCTGACTGGCTGGGACAAAACATCTACAAACGACTAAACATTTTGCGATACTATCAATTGATGTCAGGACAACAAGTCTTGCTTGCTGCGTTTCGACTGATGGCGAGGGTTAGGCAACCCAAACATTCAAATTTCGGGTTCTTGGTGACGTTACCAGGAAATCATACGCGGGCATATTTCATAATAACAGGTCAAATAATTAAATAGCCTCTTCTTCTAGGAAGCAATTAAAACTTATTTTTACAAAGAATAATCTGTGTATATACATTGCGGCGCATTTAATATCTAGTCGACATATGACCCAAAGTGTATGAGCATTTTATAGATCATATTAGCTACTAATAGCGGAAGCTCCAGCACTCTATGTATACATTGTGGTCATTTAAGCGTGCAACATATGGGATTTTTTTTTTATTAATTGCACAACGAAAATACAAATATTCCCGAAAGTTGGTGCATATTCGATAATCATATTAGGCGCACTTAGAATGGTTCCAAGTCAAACAGCATACAGGGTAGGTAAAAAAATATAAAAATTGTACAAGAGTAAAGTACTCTTATTTCAGAAAACTCAGCAAAATGTTATTAAGAAAAGTTGAATAGAATTAAAAGTTATGCCTAAATACCAAAACATGGCCTCCTAAGAATAATAAATATATTTTTTTGAAAAACATTAATTTTCTAAAAAAAATTGTTTTAATATTTAATTTCTCATAACTTTGTTCAAATTCAAGCATATTTGTAAAATTAA